>CM026296.1:2317678-2581243 GCA_014851415.1 Cnaphalocrocis medinalis | reverse complement strand
CTTTTTAAGAAAATACATACATGGTATTGGTCCTTTTATGTTAAGAACAATACATCTATCAACTTATGTTTGCAAATTTGAACATAATTTAAATAGGTTTAGAGTCCAATTTTGAACCTTACCCTAGAAGAGAGTATTGGTTCTTAAGTATACTCTGTCAATAAAGTCGTGAAATTTATTCTTGAGGAACTATTACGAAGTAACCAATAAGGCTTTTATACTCTATGACGTAAGTGACAGTGGCGCCATCAATTAATTTCATGACTTTCTTGATATAGTTCGAGGCAAGAAAGTGTAGAGGCAAGAGAGTTATGACCTTGAGTGCGCAGAAACCAATTTTGATAGAAAGTCTTCTTTTTACAAGTGCGCAAAATAACGGTCATCGCTATACTTTCGTGCCTCCAGCTATACACATGGTATTGGTTAATTTATGTTAAAAACCAATACATCTATCAACATTTATGCAAATTTGAACGTAATTTGAATAGATTGGAGTTCAATTTTGAACCTTACCTTGAAGATAGATAGTATTGGTTCTTGACCCTTAATCGGATGAGTCATTGAAGAATTTCATTGGATTTCGCTTTTATGTCGTGATGGAATTTATGTTAAGAACAATACATCTATCAACTTTTATGCAAATTTGAACGTAATTTGAATAGATTTAGAGTCAATTTTGAACCTTAACCTTGAAGATAGATGGTATTGGTTCTTAACTTCTTAAGTATTCGTTGTATTCTTCATTCTGGCGGGGGCGGAGGCACCGGCGGGGGCGGCATGGCGGGCAGCGGGGGCGCCTGCGGGGGCTGCGGCTGCGGCGGGGGGTACATGTAATCCATCCCCCCACCATAGTAAAACCCATCCATCCCCATTCCATAATACAACGGCGGGGGTGGCTGAACCATAAAGTACGGCTAGATTGTCATACTATAAAGATTTTTTTTTAAAGCACGGGCGCAGTAGTAAGCAACCCATCAATCTGGAATTGTGTTTGTTTATATTTTGCGTATGCACTCCATTTGTGATTGGATTAAATTGAGTACTTATTATAATTCTATTTTCTTTATCTTGTGTCGCAGTTATACCTTTCCCGTTAAAAGAGAATAGTATTAGGTACTACGTATTTTATCAATATATACCTAGATTAGACCTTACTCATCCACAAAATCGAACGAAATAAACAACACGTCATGACAAGTCAATTGACCACATTAAGTAGGTGAAATTTTTTCATTATAATAATTGAAATGTTAGAGTTAATCATATTATATACCTACGTGTTTTCTTATTTTTTGTAATTAAATCTTAGAGAATTAAATCAACCGGAGACGCCATCGCCACTGTCAGGCGTTCCCCTTTGCCCAAAAGTATCGGCCGCCGGTCTTTCCTGTTATATAAAACTCATGGACCTAAACACATAACAAGACTGATATCATTGAATATTTGTTATTTTGAAATTGAACTCTATCTCCACAGATTAGAGTTTAAAACGCCTTGCGCCTTACACAGGGGCTAATCCGAGCCGAGAGAGATATCAAGACAAAAGCCTTGTGTCTCGTTCTTTCATATTGCCAGAATATAAGGGAAAACTCTGAAGGAGGAGAAGGAGTTGTATCTCCTACTGGTTTTTATATTGAGGCGGGTTATTTGAAATACGGTTAAACGCACACATGTTTCATGGACATTACAGAGACAGCTCAATAGCATGAAAATTAATTCAGTAAAACCGGATGTCAACAAGTAATAATGACCTACGGTGATATAGAAATTAGAAAAAGAAGTAAAAGATTGGTAATTTTCGTACAAAAAACAATTTTACTTGCCCATTAAGTTCGTAAGGTACATAAAATTATGCAATATACATTGAAAGCTATTCTAAGATTGAAAGTGAACTTTCCCATTACATACTTACATTTTATGTCCGTGCTCACATTATTAAGTAAGTATTATAGGTAATGAATTATAAAATTCATAAATTAGACAAAAAAAATGTAATTTCCAGAATTAAAGGTCGAGATCCTATTTCATCGGTAGAAAATTTTTCGCAACTCGATGAGCGTAGTTCTAATAAGATGATATTTGATTATTATATTGACTGACTTCCGTACAATATTTGTACGGTACGATCCCTGTTTTCTCCCCTGTTTTCTCGTGGACCCACTAATTTGTCCCACTAGTGGGACCACGAGGGAGGCTTATTTCTCGTGGACCCACTAAGTGATAACCGACTCCGACCGACCGATGTTGTAAACCTTTTTATGATTTTGTTTATTGACAATGCATACATATTGACATTTGGCGTTATAAACTTAGAATATTATATTAACTTAGAATTCCCGCGCGTCGCCGACTCATTCTACTTTATACGCGTCTGGCTGCAGACAAATACCACCTTCAACGTCATCACCTGTGCTGTTCGGTGAGAGGCAGGCTGTCGTACCTGTCACCATGCCACCGAAACTAAGATCCAGACGAGATGATCGAGGCGGGTCGGAGTCTGACACGGATACAGACGTCGACGCGAATGCAACGGTGGTCGGAGCACCATCGTCACCCACCGTCACCATGTCGGAACAGATGTTACAAACGCTCATTTCCAACATCACCCGGAGCCAAGTGGAGGCGAACCGGTTACTGGTTGAGAGCATCCTGTCCGGTAACCAACAACATTTCGCCACTCCATCTCCGCGACTCGACACGCCGAGCCACCAACAGCGCGCTGGCAACTTCGCCAAGTGCACAGCGCGCTTCGACGGGAGGAGCAAGGACGCCGACCAGCTGGAGGCCTTCATCGAGGTGTACCGCGAGTGCACCAACGTAAGCGAGGAGCACGCGCTGCGGGGCCTGCCCATGCTGCTGGTGGGCGACGCCGCCGTCTGGTGGCAGGGCGTCAAGTCGACGGTGTCGTCGTGGTCCGACGCCCTGCACCGGCTACGAGGAATGTACGGGGTGCCGAGACCCGCGTACAAAATCTTCCGCGACGTATTCGCATTAGAACAAGGACACGAGCGTGCGGATGTGTTTGTGTCAAAAGTGCGCGCAATGATATCGAAGTTACCGTACACAGTGCCCGAGGAAAATGAAACTCGATATCGTTTACGGGTTATTAGACCGTAGGATAAGGAAGCGAGTGCCTCGCGATGCCGTGGACGGACTGGAGGTGCTTATGACGAAGGTCAGGTTGGTAGAGGAGTCTTTGGCGGAGGTGAGTAACATTAGTAATACGAACCGCGCGAATCCTTTCGATTACCGTTTGACCGCGGATCCGAGTGTTAACCCTTTGCGTTCCCATAACCGTTCAACCAGTCATAATGTTAACCCGTCCGCTGCGCCTTTTGATAATAATACAAGATCGCCAAAATCTCGCGATAGATTTTTTGTAGAACCGAATAGGTACTGTGGTTGAGGTCAATGACCCGCACAGTTTGTTTACAAAACCTACTGATAGTGCGGGGCAACAACGCGTTCGACCTAAGTGTGTCTATTGTAAACTTTTCGGTCACACAGTGGACAACTGTCATAGAAAGTCAAATAAAGTCGACAGTAGTATTAATGTCGCAGGTAGTGATGCAGAGGTGCGATGTTACGGATGTGGTCAGCTGGGAGTAGTGCGGTCGAAATGCAGTAATTGCAGGGTCGAACCTAGTAGTAGCGGTAACAAACCGGAATTTAGTTCTGCGCAGGTTGTTGATAATGATGACACGCGACCCATGGTCAACATCGGGGTCGCAGGTCGTAAGGGTGTGGCCATACTCGACACCGGCGCGACCCACTCCATCGCAGGCCCTTCGCTGTATCAGCTTTTAGTGGATGCAGGCATTAATTTTAGTGAACATTTACGTACTGTGGGACTCGCTGATGGTACCCAGCAGCCAAGGAAAACCCTCGAATGCGACACCGACGTCTTATTACATGGACGTGTGATACCTACCACGTTCATGGTGTTCCCGGATGCGCAGACGAGGACCTTGCTTGGTAGGGACTTCATCACTCGAGCTGGTATCCTGCTGGACTTACCGCAGAGTAGCTGGTGCTTCAGCGCTCAACCACATACCTGGCACCCGTTCGTCACCAGCTCCGAGTTACCTAACTCCAGCAAGACAGGTTTGGCATCTATAGAAGTGACAGGCTTGAGGATTATTGAAGATGAGGGTGCAAACCTGATGATCAACCAGAGGATGCAGCTTGACACCTTCCAGGTCCACGCCCACCAGGATGTCCTAATTTCGCCGCCATCTCGAAGCAAGTCACGGAAGAAGCAGAGGAAGAGGATGCGAATCGCCCAAGAGCAGAGCGTTCTCGGCCGCGCTAAGCAGCAGCTCGCATCCCCTCGCGTATTCCGTCAGGCTGGCGAGATGAGCAGCGGACACTGTCGCGGAGCAGTACTGAAGCAGGGGGAGGGCCCTGATGAAAGACCAGTCCAAGTTGCACCAAGTAGACGGAACGTCATTGCAACCCCATCGAGGAGTGCCAAAGATGACTGCCTGGAGACAACCGACGATCCATTCAGGGGGAGATGCGGGCTTGGTAAGGAGCGACGTCTAGCGCCTGCTTATTTTCCTGGGGACCACTTCTCCCAGTTGACTTCATTCGCAGGTGACGTACCGGCGCCGCCGCCGCTTAGGAGAAGTTGGTATTTTGACTGACCAAGACGCGGGGGCGCTGTGTCTAGGTCAGAGGGGGAGGTTGTAACGCGAAAGGGTTGACATTCGGATCCACAGATAAACGCGCTCACTTTTATCGCGCCCTGTTCATATCCGAACTTAGTTTATATCTCCCGCCAGGATTCCTTGCCAAAGTTCCGCCCGTCGCCCGATAGAGGGCGCCAGCCGCTAGCCAGTCCGCCTATGGCCGCGACGCGCGCGTTTTTACTGTCCGTGCATTTATTGTATTTTCTATCGGTTATTCTTCTATTTTTGTATGTATTGTTTTGTTTTATTATATTGCTCGTATACCAAACCGTGCCTAAGAACTTATTTCGCCCTGAGAGACCCTACACCTACACACTTCTACAGTATTTTAAATGTTTTTACAGATCCTGGGAACAATTTGTGCAGCTTATCTTGCTTACATATTCAGACCTAGACAGCCGCTATTGGTGAAAATGTATCACCATTTTTTAAAAGGAGTGCAGTATTTTCTAAGAAGCCTGTTTGAGACCCGATGAGTGCGCGCTTGCGTTACATCTACTAAGACCGTTCATCCTGTGATCCTGTGAATGGGGGAGATAATCATCTTTTAATCATTCTAACCATAATAAATAAAAATCATCCAAAGTCATGTAGTCATTATTGTACCTAGTTCTTAAACTTAACGCGCAAGGGCGGATCCACCGTTGTGGGCACTGTAGGCATGCCCACAACCTTAAAGACCATGGCTTAATACAGTATGGGCAACTGCCCCAGTAACAAATCGGAATGTATAAATATTGGATGTAGTTGCATGTAAAGCTGGGCACCTAAAACTTAATATGTGGCAAAAAAAAAGTTTCAGGAACTGTTCATATCGTTACAATCTTGAAAAACAAATCATAGAAACTCCTAAGTTAAATATACGCAAATCACAAATCTTGAGATTTTGCTATGAACTTTAGTTAGGATTATTGAGACAAAATAAATTGAGAGGTACTTTATCATGTTAGACAAGTCCTTAACTAGTGAATGATGGATGTTGACGATTCCGGAACGCTTACTGCTTATTCCCACCAGGGGATATACTAATATAAATATTTTCACACAAAATCTCATACATTGACCTGACTCCGTACTAAGCACCTTAAGTATGTACTTGCATTACAGATATCCAACAGAGGGATTACAAATTATTACATCCAGACATTGTACAAACTCAAGTACTTATTCATCACAGAGTGTATATTTAAGGATGTAGGTAGGTGAGAACAATATTGAAATAAAACTATAATGGGCGTTATTTTTATTTATCCTGTCAATCTAACAAGCATGTCGTCTAGGAATGAAGCAGGAGCAGATAATATGTTCTGGTGTCTCGCCCACACTAAATACCAGCCACCGTTATTGTCGTGTATTCTCCGTGTCCACACTGGTTGTCACACTGGTGTGGATACGATTAAATTTATATTATTTTCTATTACTGGTGTCCACACTGACTCGCGCTTTACCGAAATGCATTTAGTGTTGTGAAGTACTTGATAAATATAAAAATTTAGTCACCTAGCATGTGACTCTTGAGTTAGTTTTCTTATAAAAAAATTAAACTCATTCATCCAGATTTTTTCCAGTCTTTAAATTAAAATGTACCAGGAAAACATAACTTTATAGGAGGTACACTAGTAAGTCGAATTAAGATGAAAGTGGTTCTTGGAATGATTTGGTTGTCTCACCATTTGGTAGGTAGATAAATACTAAAGCACCATAGCTCTGTAGCAGGTATATAATCTACCTTTTTAGCTACGTAGAGACATTGGCAGTCTTGTATTCTCTACCGCCTCTATAATGGGGAATGCTCTGATGAGTTATTCCAACTAATCCCATCCTCTAGTTTCCATTCCCGAAAAACACGTGCTTTGCCATCCGCATATCATCCATCCAGATGATCCAGACCATGCCCAGCGCGCACCAAGAGTTTAGCTCCTCGTTCCTGCCCTGAGCCATCAAGTCATGGAATGCCCTTCCAGTTCACGTGTTTCCTCCTTACAATCCTGGGTTTTTTAGGTGAGGCGTGAAACGGCACCTCAGCAGGCCGTCAGGGTGAGGATGACAGACCCAATTGAGTCTGTTCTTTTGTGCCTGTCAACCTCTTAATTGGATCTCACGGCCGCTTACCATCAGGCGGAGTGAGGTCACCTGGACTGTCCTCAATATATAAAAAAAAACGTTCAGCTAATGATGATAGGTCAACGCGCGCTAGCAGCGATGTAAAATGTAGGGCAATTACCTACCTATGTGTAAAAAAAAACCGTTTAAATAGGCACAATTTTTTTATACCTACGAATAAATTATGTATTTACAGATTGGAATACCAGGACAACATAGCTTTGTAGGAAGTACAGATCATACATCACTGCGCTTATACGAAAAAAAAAACACTTTTTTTCATTATGGTCTCACCATTTGGAAGATATTGTACATACTAGGCTAGCATAGCATTGTAGCAGGTATGTAACTATCGAATTGCTAGGGAGTTTTTAATAGACAATATTAGAATGTAATAAACTTCATGGACTTATTAGTTTTAATATTATATTTTTTATTTGACATTTGTGTCTGATTAAAAATCAGTTGTAATGTCACATGATTGAAAATGTCATTGACGATTTTGATCATTTCCTCCAATGATTTCCTCAATGATTTCCTCATATAATTTTTTAAATTCTCCCTTTTTCTGATATAAAAAATAGCTAGGTAAGGCTAGGTAGGTAGGCACTAAGGTAGTTGTGGCGATTCTTTCTACGGTCCCATACTTTCTATCGTCGAGGGGGGGTTTCATTGGTACAGTCGTTGGGGAGGAAAAGCCCTCGAATGGAGGATTTTAGCGAGTTATAGCCGTGATAAATGATCCGAAAATCTGGTCAAGTCCGCGGGAATGCCCTAAAATTCCCTAGATGCAGCACAGGACCGATGTATATGGGAAATATTATTGGAGGGCTTTGTCCAGCAAGTAGACGTCTGTTGGCTATGATAATGATGAGTGAGTGGTGGGTACAGTTACTGGTAGTCTTCCAAGCAGAGTTTCTTTATTCCTAAGGCTGAGTATCGTGCACATTATCGACACCAATGCATTTATGTCTATTGTGATAAACGATTGCCGTCGCCCATAGACATCCGTAACACCAGTGGAGTCACAAGTGCACTGCCAACCTTTTCAACCCCATTTCCGCCCCATTGGGCCTTAATACTGTACTTGAAATACGTTTATAAAATACAAGGCTTCTCGCTGAAGTGCACGCTGACTGTAGGAGTGAGTGAGATCTACTCACCAGCCTCATAAACACATTTGTCTCTTTCATTGAAATATATTTACAAAGCTTATCTAAGATATTCGCTTTCTCGCTCTAGCATTTTTTTCGTTTTACAGAAATGCCAACTGTGTTATGTTTACAAATAAAATTATATTCTAACTTCCTTAGACTTTCTGCATTCCTGGTACTTTCAATAGGATATGACGTCATTTATTCACAATTATTTTTAAATCTTTAAATTTAGTAACGTAGTCTCAAAGCAGCTACTTTCAATAAATGTATGCTCTCCTAGTATATTAAAATGCAGAAAAGACCATTACATAGTACAACGTGCGTAGCATGCGCATGTTGTTGACTCCCTACTTAAAAATGAATTGACAAACGAGCAAATGGATCACCTGATGATATTCATCACGGGCGCCAGAGGAGTCCCAAGCGAAACACAGAGACGCACTGCTTCACGCCAGATTTCTCTCACTCACAAAACTTTTTCTAAGGGAGGGGCGGTACAAGTCATGAATATCTTAAATGCCATCTTCTGTAAGGACCACAAACCATGACATGATCATCTTAGAAAATTCAAAGGTAACTTGGATGATGATAAATATCTGAATTTCTGCAGCCTAGGACGTCGATATTAATTTCGGAAGCTACAAGATGATGTTAGAGTCCAAGGAATGCAAACTCATACATACTCGTATAGGTAGGGCTTAATAAATTTATTGTAAAATAATAAACATCAAAAAATAAATAACATGGCAGCAGCTGATTATCAGCTGCCATGTTATTGTGCAGCAGCACCACATAGAAAATGTTTTTTATACAGTACAGTACCAGTAGTGTAGAGTTGTCTCTTGCAAAGCTATGTTGGCCTGGTACTTCAATTTCAAGAAGTACTACATATTACGAGTTAGCAAAGAGTATTTTAGCAAAAGGATAAAATTCTTTCAGGGTAGACAAAAATTTACATCTTGCAAACCTATTTTCTCCTGGTACATACTCGGTACAATTTTCAACTTTGAAAATAAATTTTGAGTTCATTTTATAAAAAAAAATATTTCTAACTCATTAAAATTGAGTCAAACAGACGCTAGAAAATTTCCGCACTAGCAGTGTGGACACGAGTCATAGTTTTAAATCATTTAATATGGAATTCTCCGTAGTCACACCAGTGTGACAAACTCAGTGTGGACACGGAGAATACATGGTTATTCGTGTGTGCTAGGATAATGAGTAGAAGAGCAGGCAGAGAAGAGGTGAAATGCCTCCGTAGTCTTTGCGTGGCTACACCACAATTTATGCAAATCCGTGAAAAGCAAAAGGTCGGCAGGCAGGCGAATACACGAAAGGTCCGTTAAGAAAAGCAGGGTCAGTATTAAAATCAAAAATCCAGTAAAAGCGCAACGAGAACAGCCGGAACTGCGAACAAAAGTCGTCTGACAGATGACATTTTGTCTTTGAAACATTCAAAATCGTTTATTATCACGTAGGGATGTTAAAAAAATTATCGATTTTATTTAAATCGTTAAATGTTTTTGTATAATCTATTTTAAAAGTAAAATGCGTCAATAAAGTCATGACAACGGATTTTTGAGGAAATAACGGGGTTCCTTTGTTTTAATATTATTTACTTTTTTTTTGTATTGTTTAGTGTAGGTACAGTGGCCAGCACATCAAGTTCCTACAATCTGTCAAACTTCCTCAGTTGATATTGAACTAAACACGTTTGACATAAAAGTGAGGTTTAATTGAAGAAATTTGACAGATTGTAGTAACTTGATGTGATGGCCACCGTACCTACTCATTGCCTACTCACATACCATATTACCTAAGTACCTAATAAATGAATCAGATGATATACATTTTCGCATGTCTTAAAAAGACTTAATAGGTAATAAGTTCCCACATAATATTTTGTAACACTTACTTTCAATGTAATCACCCTGTTTATTGCGAATTAATGATTTATGTTTATAACCAAAGGCGCTACCATACTCTATGACGTAAGCGGCAGTGACACCATCAATTGATTTCATGACTTTCTCGATGCATTATATTTAAGTTGTTAATTGTTCAATACTACACTCGGTTAAAAAAACTTTACTTTGGATTTTTCGCTAATATTGATTTACTTATTTTAAATAAAATCGAGTATTCAAAAGCAAAATGAATAATATCTTTTGCATTGTTTAATGTTATCGATTATTGACAAAAACGGTAATTTTAAAATCGATTATATTCCATTACTCGACAATCTACTATTTTTATTATCTATCACCATAGATTATCCAAAGATTTTATATCTTTGAGATTATAACGTTTTAACGCAACCAATGCAGCCTGTCTACAACACTACCTACTCATTCTTGTCCGCAAAATGTCTCTATAATCTAGAGTTATTATTCTAAGGTTAATCTACTTTTGATTTTAATATTTTTTTTCGGCAGTTGTAAGATATGTGTAGGAAAATATAAAATATGTTATAACTCATTATTAATTATTTAAAAAATACGAGGTAGTATGAGATATTTATACATTTCTGGGGCAGTCATTTGGCCATCTCCTTTACTTAAGACGTCATACTATCAACTTAGGATCAGCAGTTTTCATCTAAAAGAGGGAGAGGGGGATGGCGGGGGAGGATGTACCCACAACTATGGGCGTAGCTAGGGGGCACGAGCCGATATGACCGCCCTTCGACGATGCCCAAGTCTGAAAATCTTTAGATGCCCACAACCATTTTTGAGGTCTGGATCCGCCCCTGGTAACGCGTCATTATCGAACCCAAGTAAAGAGGGCGGAAAAATACATTGGGCCTGGAGGGAAACTACCTTAACCCTTACTGATGCTTTTCATGACCATCAGGAGGATTATTGATTGTGTGATTTTGATGATTATATCGTTTGGTTCAACGAAATAATCAAATAGACCATGTGTACTACACTCAGCGGCACATTATTAATCAATCATGGCCGTTCCGCGAGAGTCGGCGAAAAGTGCCGTTGCCTTGGTGTGATGGTATCCAACACGACCACTGAGCATTATCTTAATTTGAATGCGGTACATATTCCTTAAAAGCTATTTGAAATCTCATACTGTCGCTATTAAAACACATAGACCGTGGTAGTGCTAGGCAGCATCTTCCTGAGGAACCTCCTCAGCTCCGCTCCTCAGCGGTCGGGAGGCTCCCGAGGTGTCAAAAGGAGGGTAGGCCGGCGGACTCACCGTCGGCCTACAGGCCTATAGTCCTCCTTGATGGGGTGGGCAAGCTATTCGAGCGCATTATAGCTGCCCGCCTCATCACACATCTCGAGGAGGTGGGCCCCAATCCGGGGCCCTGTAGGGCTTCAGGGCGGATCGATCCACGATCGACGCCCTGAAGCGCCTCAGGAGGGAGGTGGAGGAGGCTGCGGGGGAGAGGAAGGGTGTTGTTGCGGTGTCTCTCGACATCCTCAACGCTTTTAACACCCTCCCCCACGCGACCATTATTGAGGCGCTCCGGTTCTTCGGAGTGCCTCCCTACTTAGTAGTCCTCATTAAAGACTACCTGGACGAGCGTGTCGCAGTGTACTCCGACAGAGATGGCCACATCCAGCGCCGCAGAGTGGAGGCCGGTGTTCCCCAGGGGTCCGTTCTTGGACCCCTCCTCTGGAATATCGGCTATTTCCTCACATCATTAGAATCAGTATTAGAGTCCTTTACTAAACCACACTCTGTCATTGTGGGTGATATAAACATAAACCTTCTAAACAGTGTAACGGATGAGGCGACAGAAGAATATCTTAACATCATAGCGCACTATGGGTATGTACCTGGTCACAATTTTCCCACAAGGGGATCTAATAACCTTGACCATTGTATGATAAAGACTAGTTTCACATCAACCTCAGTCGTATGCCATGCTGATATTACAGATCTCAGTACGATATTGTGCACTTTGGGTACTAGCATACAAAAGGACACCAATAATTGCACAAGCACAAAAATCGACTTTGACTCTCTTCGGAAAACTTTAGAATTTTTTTTTATTTTTGGTATAGCAATTCTTTGCAATTTATTCTTAAGTAAATATTGCACTTAAAAAAATCTCGGGGGGCTCAGGTGGGACTCGAACCCACAACCTTCCACAGTCCGGGTGGCTGTACTACCAATTATACTAGCCGAACCCCTTACTAAGCCGACGAATAATTAGCTAGTAGCAGTAAACAACTATTTTAGCTCCGTGGGAGAAAACCTTGCAAAGGATCTTCTTGGAAAATCTGACTTATCTGAACAATATAAAAATAATAGCTCATTAAATAAACTTCACACCCAATCAGTAGCATCAAACTCTTCTTCTTTCTTTTTTAGTCCAACAGACGAAATAGAAATTATAAAAATAATTGGATCACTTAAAACCAGCTCTGCCATGGGCCATGACTTCCTGTGCAACGATATTTTAAAACAGATTAAGTACTCTATAGCAGGTCCCGTTGCTTACATTTGTAATTTAAGTATGTCCTCCGGTACGTTTCCTTCCACACTCAAAATGGCAAATGTAATCCCGATTTTTAAAACTGGAGAACCGTATGAACCAGCTAACTAAAGGCCAATCTCGCTGCTGAGCACTCTCTCAAAAATAATTGAGAAATTAGTCAACGTTAGATTACTAAAATACCTCGAGTCAAAGGAACTGCTGGCTGCAAATCAATATGGCTTTCGCTAGAGATAATCGACGGAAGATGCTGTAAATGACCTCGTCAACTTTACTGTCAACAAAAATAGTGAAAAAAAAAGTGTGTTGGGGTCTTTTTAGATTTCTCTAAGGCCTTAGACACTGTTTCTCGACCGATTCTTTTAAAGAAGCTTGTAATGCTAGGAGTGCGAGGGATCCCACTTGATTGGTTTCACTCATATCTTTCTGATCGCAAACAGAGGGTCTGCGTCGGTAATTATTTTAGTGACTACGCTGAGATTAAATTCGGTGTACTGCAGGGCAGTGTTTTGGGTCCTACGCTATTCCTGACTTACATTAATGATTTATGTTTCTTGAAACTTAGAAATGCTAGAATGTTCACATTTGCAGATGATACTCCTATTATCTTCTATGCTGATTCCTGGAACCAAGTAGGACAGATAGCCCAGGAAGGCCTAGATAAAATAGGTGACTGGCTCCAAAACAACCTGCTTAGTGCGAATAGTAGCAAAACGAAATTTATTTCGTTTAGAATAAGTAATAAATCTGCACCACTCGAAATTCCAAAGCTCAAGCTACACACTTGTCTTGATGAAAAAAAATGCCCATGTGAACACCTACAGCAAGTCCAAAAAATTAGGTGTTTGGGAGTTTTGATTGACTAGAATTTTACCTGGTCAGAACAAGTAGAAGCAATTACAAAAAGACTTAGGAAACTCATGTTTGTTTTTAAAAAGCTAAGCAAAGTTGCTGATCAGCAACTCGTTAGAATGGTATATCGTAGTTTGTGCCGGTCGATATTAAGTTATTGCATAGCAGCGGGGCATAGCTCCTAAAACGCACATGATTAAACTGGAACGAGCCCAACGAGCCATACTAAAGATAGCTTACCGACGACCTAGAAGATATCCAACTGATAAGTTATATTAATTAGAGTGTCAGTTCCTTAGGGTTCGACAACTATATATAGGTGAGGTTGTTTTGCTCTTCCACAAAAGTGCTAAATCGCGTGCACGCATCAGTAGTAGATCGGTCAAATGGGACTACCCTAAAATAAAAACTGCCTACGCGCGCCGAGCAACGCAATATATGGGTCCCTATATTTATACAAAAATATTAAGGCTCATAACGATATCCTTAATATGATAAGGTCAAGATGTAGATTTAAAGTACAGAAATGGCTACAAAGCCATAACTACGACGAAACTGAAGCACTATTACAAAATCAAATATAAAAAACTTTTGCTACATTCCGGTTTGAAATAACTTTATTTACTCATTCAAAAACATATATGTACTTACATGTCACTTTTTATTGCGAAAAAGGGGTTGTAAGGGGTTGAAAGTGGGGTAAAAAGTTACTTTTCCACGCGGACGAAGTTGCGGGCGGCCGCTAGTAATAAATAATTTAATTTGCATAAAGATGTTTGTAGCGCGCATAGTTAGCCCCCTCAGGTCAAATTGCCTCGAATGGCCACCCCGTGGCGCCACGATCGCGCCGCGCTTGTTCGCACGATTGTTTCGTTTAGCGTAGAACTCAAGAATTTAATTAATATAAGACAGATTGTCAATTGTATTTTATGTTAACTGAGAGTAAACATGTTGTACTGAACATCTGCAGTTGTTATTTTGCATCCTACAAGACGCCCTGAGATTATATTTGGGTTTGAGAAAATCGCCCAAGCCGACAAGAGCTAGCCGCGGTCACATGTTTTAATTAATAATTCTGTCCCTATTTGCCCACAAACGGTGGGCGAGTGCCTGCCGGCGCCATCGCCCTGGCTGCAACTCGCTAAGGGCGCTCCGACCACTGTCTGTCCTAGGCACTCCGCTGTCCACACCCTCAGTCAAGCTGCGCCCTCGAGCCGCTTCCTCAGCAGTCAGCGGAGTGTAAAACATGTTGGCACTGTGTGCTATGTTATGCAGTAGGTACACAGCAAGCGTTTGTTATCTTTGTTGCAACTACTGGTGAGTAGTGCAGCTTCCGGTCAATTAATAGGCACCTGTGAAAATGTTTTTGAAGGTTAGTATGTATTGATATTGCATGTATTTAATATTTCATTTTAAAAAGAAAATCACTACAAGTATAAAATACCTAAGCGAGATTTCAAAAGTCCTATACAACGCTCAACTGTACTCCTTGCAGACAGGTGAAGTTCCTGGTAGTACTCTTCAGGGGTGTCGGACTCTGGGTCTGAGATAGGTATCATCATAGTCGTCCTCAAAGGCCTTCCACGTCCAACGCTTTAGATCGTAAGTGTGAGTGGCAGGGAGGAGTCAGTTCCTCAATTAAACCCCTGGTTCGATCTTCCGACAGTCTATAGCGTTTTACAAATTGTGGATCAGTCATGTTAAAGGCAAAACTTTGCAATCTTTCACACAAATTCTTCCTCCTGGTTTGAGCCCGAGCCATCGCCACATCGAACTCGTGAGCTTTCTCCAACAAATAAATGTAGGCGTAATTCATTTTTCTTTGGAAAAAGTTAATCCCATCAAAAACAATACTTGTCAAAAAAACCAAGTCTCGCAACTACCGTAAAAAGTGGTGAGATCCATGTTTTGCCAAGTCGGTTATTAATTTATTGACTTAGTTGCGAGACTTGGTTTTTTTGACAAGTATTGTTTTTGATGGGATCTCATTCCTTTTTGTAGAAAATCCTTAACATCTATTGAACTGCAAATATAACGTGGTAATCCTATATAGATATAGAAATAGAAAAAATTAGTATGATATTTATAATATATCCTATTTTACTATTATAAAGGCGAAAGTTTGTAAGTATAGATGTATGGATGTTGGTTACTCTTTCACGTAAAAACTACTGAATGGATTTGAATGAAACTTTACCACAATATAGCTTACACATCAGAATAACACATAGGCTAAAATTTTTGAGGTTTCTACGAACCTGAAGTCCACGCGAACGAAGTCGCGGGCAAAAGCTAGTAATATTATAAATGCGAAAGTAACTCTGTCTGTCTGTCTGTTACTCTTTCAAGCCAAAACTACTGAACGGATTTGAATGAAATTTGATATGCAGATAGTTTAGACCCCGAGAAAGAACATAGGCTACTTTTTATTTCAAATAGGGGGTTGAAAGGGGGGGTGTGAAAATTATTTTAAAGAATCAAATCAAATCAAAATCTTTTTATTCAATTTAAGTCCTTTACAGAACATTTATGAATATCAAATTTTATAATCTACTGCTGATTCGGAAGGTCAAAATGCTACTGAAGATACTATTCCACGCGGACGAAGTCGCGGGTAACAGCTAGTAGGATTATAAAGTTATTTTGAAGTTCATATATCTAGTAAACTGGATCAAAATTTTAAAATATTTTAGTTTTTCCTTGATTCATACACCAAACACTACTTATATTTCAAATTTAAAGGTTCTAAATCTGCTAGAAGTGCCTTAGAATTTTGATGATCGGTGAGTCAGTCAGTGAGTCAGTGAGTGACAAAATTAATAAACTTTGGCCCGTTATTATACTTAAACTACTGGTTCAAATTGATTGAAATTTTAAATATACCGTGTCTTTACAACGCCTGCATGGTTACTGAAAATTCAGTCTTCTAGTTTTATCCACAACGAAGTTACAGGGGGTCGAAAATGGCCTGAATTGCTTCAAGAAAAGGATGGTACGGCCGTGCCGCTTTTTTGCACGACTTGGTTTAAACCCAAACAACACAAAAGTTGTTGTATAAAAAACTCTAGAGGGCCGGGTGATAGAGTCGCCATGTGATAAATTTTTACATCTATACAGTTATTGATACGCGAGAGAATAATGCGTTGAAATGGTTAAAATAAACCCCGCTAATTCGTTGCAGTAAAATAACAATACAATTAATACAGTGCCCACATAATAACAGTAATACATCGACGTGGTCAGTTTCACACGCCATGATTCGTAATAAACGGGGAAAATATACTTAAGTAATGAGAGCATGCTCCACAGCAATTGGTAATAATTAACATGTTACTACATAATCAATCATAGAAGAATATAAGTATGTACGTGAGTAAAAAGTGTAAATGTACATGGGTCAATTAATGCACCTACATGATTGGAAACAGCCCATTAACCTGTCCATCATATGCCAGTAAGTACCTATACATAAGAATTATAAACTGCAGTCCACACATAAGCTCTAGATAGCACCACGAAGGTACATACCATACAGTAAGACCTAAAGAGACCTAGCAGATTTCTCCATTGAGGCATTTACGAAGCAAATCTTCGAAACTTGCGACGTTTTCACGTTTCCGAATGCGTTGACTGAGTAGTCCATAGGCCATATCCAACTGGACTTTTGCAGTGATATCATCCGTAGGCAACTTGGCAAACAACGCACGTACCTACCTTAGCGACGAATAAATCCGTATGTTCCTCCCCCTGGTCCAATGAAAACAATTTCTTGTAAATGCGGTATGGTGGCTCTTGATCCCCAAATGCGCTCCTCATGCGGGTCATCGCATCGTCGCATGACGTTGTTGATCTTTTTATACCTTGCCACCAGACTCCAGCGGAATCCGCAAGCAACATAGACAAGCCGCGTAATGCATTTTCATCCGAAACATTAACACAATCCTTGTAGGTATTGACGGCGTCTAGGAAATTGTCTAAATCTTCAGGGCGGCCGGAGTATCTTGCAGTACATTGCGAAAAATTCCCGCTGTGCGTGTTGCTACTAGCAAAACTAGTCATCAAGTTGGACAGCATGTCCTGCGTCATTACAATTGACGAATTTAGGACGGATGGCACACCGACGCCATCGCCGCCATTCCTATACACACTACCAAAGGAAACTCTCCAGGTTCGAGGCATTTTGGCCACAAAACAAAACAATCCTAACAAAATATGATTGTTACGTAGTCGACGAGGTCCACTATAACACGAAATAACACTTTTTCACTGTCTTTACTACCTACTTGTATCACAGTTTTTTAATACCTCGCTGCCCATTCGAAACTTGTACGAACACGACTTTAACCAAAGGGTTAAAGTAATCTGTATGGAGAACATTGGGCGCCTCAACGTGGTTAAAGCAAAGGCTTTAACCACGTTGAGGCAAAGGTTTAAATCTTTGCGTTGAGGCGCCAATATAATGCCACGGATAGGCAATACCTGATTAACATTACTTGGGTGACACGCTACAAATACTCTATGATTAGCTCTATGATGCCGAGACTGTCAGTGGTAACACCTGGAATTTTCATTTCAAAAATCGTTGACCATACCATCCATATTACATCAGTGATTACTTGCTCAGTGTTACATCAGTTTAGTGGACTTCTGTGCTTACAATATCTTATTCTTATTTCTGTGCTTACAATATCAATAAATTAGCACAATAATGAAAAATATGAAGATTTGTACAGCCATAGGATACGTGTTACTGTCCTATATATTGATAATGATAAATTGTATCATTATGGTGAGTGCCCACACATAATTTGTTTTCGTTCTCATTCTCAAATTGTTTACCGCCGACTGACACATGTGGTAGTGACACAGCCGCACTCGTCATAGTTCAGTGGATTCCCACTCTGGATAAAGGTTTGTGAACGCTTGTTTTTTTAGTGTAAGGAGCTAATACTCTACCAACTTCGTGCGCGACCTTCCTGCTTGGCGGGCGCGAACACACAGAGAAAATGTGCCAGGTTAAATCTCTCCTTCCCTGCGCCCTCTTGATACCATCCTCCTATCTTGGGTAGCTCGCCCTCGCCAATGGTTACGGGACGTTTGCATACTAAGTTGACGGAATAGTGCATAAAATAAATATAGGCATCTTTTATTTTTCAAGTCTTATTACTTGTGATTTAAAGTAAAGTAAAATATCAGCCTGTAGGTATACAGTCCCACCGCAGACCAAAGGCCTCCATAATAAAAACCAAGTCATCGCTACTATGATGGGATTAGGATTAATCACCACGCTCGATACCCATAGGACCTGACACAATTGCATTACCTGGTACTCTATTGCCGCCAATTGATTTAAATTTATAGCTACTAAGCCGGATCTACATATTATTACCTATCACTGAACCTCAGCCTCTTGGCCAACACTTAAATTAATTATTGAATAACTGTGCACTGGAGACTTTTAGCAGTAAAAATAAGTTTGATTCGCTCTCAAAAAAATGTATAATTTTACTCGAGTCCATATCATCGTCTCAGCCAATAGATGTTCACTGCTGGACATAGGCCTGCCCAATGTTCTCCATACAGATCGCTCCTGTGCCACCCGCACCCAAAGAATTCCCGCGACCTTGACCTAATCGTCGAAACTCTTTGTGGGAGCCTGCCACGGTTGCGATTACCTGTACGCGGCCTCCACTCGAGGACCTTTCCACCCCAACGACCGTCTTTGTTCTTGTTGCAAGTGTCCTGCCCATTGCCACTTGAGGCACGGAATTCTTCGGACTACGTTTGCGACCATAGATCTCAAGACCATTGTCCTCTGAGTGAATTTGAGTCTTCCTAATTGGAACGGTCTAATGTAAGCGGCCACGTTTCGGTTCCGTGTGTCATCATCACTGGTAACACACACGCACTAAAGACTTTCGTCTTGTGACACTGTTGGATTCGTGGACCCGCCTCTTTCTGGAAATTAGATGTTTTTCCCGAGGTAAATATACTCTCCTAACAACTTCCGGTGTAGAGCTTCCAACTTTTACAGGAGAGGGTACGATATGGGATAATTTCAACATAATTTTCGTCTTGTCCATGTTCATGACCTAGTATGGGCTTAGTATCATCGGTAAATCGAAGGTGCGTCACGATTCGTAACTCACGAACTCATTTACATTGATGCCAAGTCCATCCCTTTCCAAAAGTTTAAAAATTTCCTCCAACAAAGTCGTGAACAGTTTTGGCGATAGTTTCTTAGATTTTTGCGTTGCATTATAACTATAAATTATTAAACACGTGGTCACAAGTGCAGTAAGTACATACAATGTACTTAAAAATAAACGTTGCGTTAATTCCCGTTTTAATAATTTATAGTAATGCAACGCGAAAATCTAAAAAACTAAACAACACTTGTATCTACACATATAGTCTAATCGGCACCTTTGAAGAGACTACAGCATGGCCCAGGTCTCGACAGAATCGAAAGATAGAGTTCGGTCTTCTGTATAACCTGCCGCAGCGTATGTTTGTGGTCTATGGTGCCAGGATAATTTGGCTCTCCGATTAACGGCCTGGGTGATGGGTGTGCGTGATGTCTCGTAAAGCTGTCCATACCTCTAGATTCCTACAAAGTCTTACACAAACAGAGGCTCTAACCTCTCGCCTACGATGCTTGTTGAAAAACGACGAAATTATTACTATCTAGTGACTAGATAATTCTTGAATTTTCATAAGAAAATCTGTGTTTTCACCTTGTGTGGAAGCCTACAATAAGTAGTAGGTACTTTTTCAATTTGTATTAATTGAAAAATAGTTTTTGAATCACTTATGTATTCATTTCCTTTTTGTAATGTAGTTCTAATCCATAAACGTTGAAGCTACTTATCTATTTACGTAATAATATTATGGTTCAAATCACAATTAAACAAATACACAATAACTTTGGTTTGGTAATTCAAATACTTAGTTTCAAAGAAGATTTTAGGTACCTTGTTAAGTCTAGATATTATTTCTGAATGTTAAAATTCTCATAAAGGTTTTCTTTTCTTTATTTTCAGATGATTGGTTTGTGCTGCCCCTTGCTTTCAGAATTGTTGCTAGGGTTAATGATAATGTTCCGTATGGAGGATGGCGTGGAAAAATTATTATCTATGTTAAACATGCTTCCAATGTTGGGCATAATTCTTCAACTAATGGCCTCGTTAGCCATTTGTGGAGTAATCACACGAAATACTTGGGTCCTCCTCGTAGTGAGTACTTTTCTTTCTCCTAGCGTGATTGTAGGGGAGCCCGAGCGGGGGCCGAGTACGCTTCAGCGCGGCAGATTAATATACAGAAGGATACTTTGTATCTGACAGGAGCTCCACCATATATGACGCTCGTGGGCCCGTGGGGTAGGGTGGGTATGATACCGAATAATACCTACTATAGGTATAACACAATAACAAGCGCACGGCATTTATTACTAAAAAAAGCTGTATTTCAAATTCTACGAATTAAGTTGAAAAAGTAGTTCTTTTTTACAAAAAATAAATGTTCTAAGTGTAATGAATGACGTGGTAAATGGCGATTAATATGAGAGACTACACCTGTAAACGAGAACAAAAACCACAAAAAACTAATTACGTGAAAATAGGTAAATAGAAACAATTTGATAATAACAAAGATTTTACACTATAACAAGATGGCGCACTTATTACTTACATTCGAGCCTCGCGAGATGTCTATATATTGGTTAGCGTCCTACTCTAATAAGGTGACCACACGTTTTAGCATTTCGATTACTATTATTGTAAGTCAAACTTAGACCACTCACGTGGGAGTCGGACATTGCGTTCTCTAGGAAACTCGTGAAGCCCATTCAAACTAGAAGGGCTAGCACGAACGTTTCAAAGTATCGTTTGAGTATTTATAAGCAATTTGGTAGAAAAAACACAAGTTCCAAATTAAAATTCCTTATTATGTATACGTACGATACGAAGAGACTACCGACTTTTCGAAAAGTTTGTGCTAGCCCTATTAGATTTTCTATTTACCTACCTATAATAATACGCTCTGCGGCACATTTAACCGGCCATAGCGTATCATTCATACAAACGTACATACTTTACGATTTGATAAATTAAAAATAAAATAGATTTATTGCTACACTTTTACGTAACATGACCTTTTTATGGTCGTCCATTATCATGCAATTTATTCGACCATAAAAACTCTCCGATTTGTCCAAAAAAAATAAAAAAGTAAATCCGTCTTTAGATGACAAGCGAAATGGACACCCTACTCAATGCAAAAAAAAATCTTTAACTAAATACTTACTTATGAAAAATACACCGCAACCTTTATAAGATTCACTTTTGCATCCTATCACACAACAAGTGAGAACCATTACAAATAAATAATCACAATTTTTACACGTATTTTTGTCGTCACAATAATACAAACTTTTAAATTATTTTTGCCGCCGCCATAATGGTGATGTCGAGACGCCAAGTGTTGCATATTGATTATAATTAAAACTACCATATCACCGACTTTTACATAAAAACAGTCGTTTATCATGGTTTAAAATAAAATAAATAAATAAGACATTATTAATTCCAACGTATCATTTCTTTAAATTATTAAATATTTTGAAAGTTCCCCAGAAGAAGAAATATAAACATTGCTTAAGTTATACCACAAAGGTTTTTTTTTTATGATGGCAACCCATTAGACAAGGACATCATCCTATATAGCGACATCTCGCTCGGCTCGATTTTCTGTAAAACGATTTGGCATTTCAAAGTAATCTTTATTCCCACTGTATAGAGTCGAAATTAACATTGCATTCATTTTCATAGTGCACCATCTTGTTTTATATCCAATATCTTTGGATAATAATCACAGACGACAACCATTTGACACCTCGAAGAAGCATAGATAAAAAATAGGGTTGCACCATGGTTGCACAGGTTGACAGCCAGTCGCCAACAAACAGTACTACCCGTGCGGATAAACGCTGGGATTAGAAATGGCGGCGCAACTATTCACGTCTCGCTCGCACACTATTTGCATCTATACTCGCACACGTGGGTACAGACTGACAAAAAAAAAGCTGCGTTTTAATAAAAAATTGTGAGCTAGTTTTTCCGTGGTTTTGAACCTTTCGTTAGTCTTGTCATATTTTGTTAGAAAGGTACGTTAATCCTCATTACTATAGGCTACGTATGTACCACGGGCGAAGCCGGGTGGACCGCTAATAAATGTATATTTTTGTGAGAACAAATTCGTTTATAAATGCGATAATTATAAATTATTATTTGTTTATAAACAATTTCTTATTAGGAAAAAAGAATTTATCGCAATCTGAATAATTTTCATAGATTTTTTACATAAATACAGTAAAAAATACTACTTACAAAATAATAAAACCTATAAAACTTACTTATATATTATTTGAATTAATAAAATAACAAAACATTTTCAATGCTAACGATATTTTGTACGATTTTTCAGTTTACTTATATTTAATTATAATTTTACGTACTTAGTATGCTGACGGTACCGACTCGTCGGTCCGCCATTTCTAATCCCAGCGTTTATCCGCACGGGTAGTAAGATTAAAGCGTGGTTTGAACTGATTTTATGAGATACTCCCGCTTTATCATATTATAAAAATATGTTTATATACCTAAATGCAAAGATTTAAATCATAGATATGCCCTGACACCTAAAAACGAGGCAATATTTTGATGACATGACGTGAGCGTGTCATCGAAAGTGTCATCTATGAGGATAAAATACGGTCAGCAAAATTTTCATACTGGGAACTAAAAATAAAACAATTCCTAAATTTAAAAGCAATTTTATTTATGGGACATTTTATTTCTAAATGTTACATTAGATTTATCTATTTATTCAAATAAATTACTCTAATCACAGAGCGAATATCGGGTTTGATCACCAAACCGCATAAAGTGTGGTGATTATGCCTAATCCCATCATAGTAGCTATGACTTGATTTCTATGATAAAGGCCTTTGCCCTACTATTCCTTAAGAAAAAATATGAGTTAAATCCATACTTCCATACTAATATTATAAATGCGAAAGTAACTCTGTCTGTCTGTCTGTCTGTCTGTTACTCTTTCACGCCAAAACTACTGAACGGATTTAAATGAAATTTGGTATACAGATGGTCTAGCTAGACCCTGAGAAAGAACATAGGCTACTTTTTATTGCGAAAAGGGGGTTGTAAGGGGTTAAAAGGGGGGTTAAAAGTAACTTTTCCACGCGGACGAAGTCGCGGGCGGCCGCTAGTTGACTATAATTTAATAATTAATTAATAAATTAACACAACCCCAGATTTAATGTCCTGACTCCGTACTAAGTAGATAAGCACTTGAGTTATAGAATAAGACAACAGAAGAAACACAAATATAATACTTGTAACTTTACGACCTAGGAGACCTAGGAGAATCAAATATAAAAATGATTTATATTTGATTCTCCTAGGTCAGGAGAATCAAACATAAATAATTTTCTTTGAAATGAGAAGAGCAAATTCGACTAAATTGTCCAGGTAACCAGTATTCATCCCTTCGATCCCGCTGGATAAATTTGATCAATTTTTTTTAAACGCGGATCTTGCGGTAATCTAAAACAATAAACGTTCACTTAAAAATAATACGTAATTATTATTTGCATGTTTATAAATTTCAAGTCGAAATAAAATTACTATTTTATATCTAACCGCTATTAAAACATTGCCCATCGAAACTGCTGACGCTACCGTACTTTTCCCAACCATTAACAAATGAGCTGTTATCAACTGAGTTCTGAGTACTACAGCGGGTCTAAGTATATTGGCCACCGAGATAATGATGTTGTCTCTTTTTGTCTCACAGTTCTTGCCACTACTACTCTCTCTGTCTACACCATTCGCTGTATTTGAATTTGTAGTATTTTTCTTGCACAATAAATAGGCACATGAAGGCATTTTGAGTGCTTTTTCTTGTCAAAAATCCAGGCAGCTGTATCGTACAACTGTCACCGAGTGCAAACGGCAACTAATCCGTGCTAATCCCAGTTGAGCAAAACTAGGTTATTTGAGGTGCGACTCAAATCGGCGCGGTCAAAGTATGGCGAGGGCATCTATAATTTAAATCTTTGCCTAAATGTCCTTTTAATCAGCTATATTGTCAAATTTTTTTCATCAAGGGTAATTGTTAAGTCTTATCCCGCCGTTGTTCTTTGGGCAAATAATATTTTTTTGGATTTTTAGAGGGATAAGGGGTGGTTATCTTAGGGGTTGATTTCGATATTCCGGGTTCAAAGGATAACTGGGAGAAATTTTGGGGATGATTGTAGGGAAAAAACAGGTTTTTAATTTATTAAGGGATAAAGGGGGTGGTTTTTAAGGTGGATTAACGTCAAAAGGTGGGGGGTTACAAGGGGAATCTAGCGGAATTTTTGTTGTTCGAAAATGTTTAAAGTTAAATTTTTATGAATTTTTGTTTTCCGAGACTTACGCAAAAAGTCCACCTAAGCTCTGAAATTTTCCCATACAAAATGTTGATCTGAATTTTTTGAAGTTGATTAATTTCTTAATCTTGGGGGGGTGGAAGGATGAAATTTATATGGGATGAAGAACTAACATAACTGGACAAATGACCCAAAGGAAGTTTGACGACAGACTAAATTTGGAATTTTGGGGGATTTTTGAATTTTCCGAAAGTTTATCTGGACGGTATGATATTTTGCACTCAATTTTTCTGACGAGTTTTTTTAAGTGTCAGAACCTCACAAAATTCGCCAAAAATCAAACTTTGGGAAAGTGCCCAATTTTATTGGGGGGGATGGTGGGGTAAACTATAAATGTATTTTTGTAACGTAGGGGTCTCCCAAGAGATTCGAAAATCGGTTGAGTGCTCAAGGTTTGTAGCCTTGCACTTTCTTCATCTATTTCCATGTTTAGGTTAGGTTAGTAATGTCTAGTGTGCAGAAAATTTTACCTCCGTTCATTTCTGAGAATATATCTTCTATGATAGGTATCGGGTATTGTTCGTCTTTTATCACTTTGTTCAAGGTAACTTTGTAGTCAGCACAAAGTCTTATGGATCCGTTCGGTTTAACGATGGGAACTATTGGTGTTCCCCAGTCCGATTGATCTACCTTGGTGATGACGCCTATTGTACAGAGTCGTTTAATTTCCTCGTCTTCCTTAGGTTTTAAGGCGTATGGGATCCTGCGTGCTTTTATAAATATTGGTTGCGTATTTTCTTTCAGGTGTAAATGTGCTTTATAGTTGGGGATTTTACCAAGATCTGGTTTGAAAACTGAGTCCGCGAATCCTTCAAACAATTTGTCTAATTTGTAACTCTAGTTTCCAGCATTTACCTTTCTTATATCCGCTAGTTCTACTTTTAGCTCTTTCATCCAGCTTCAACCGAAAATTGAATCTACGTCTTTTTTTATAATATATAATTTGCCATAGAAGGTTTGTTTCTTGTAATTACATTGAACGTATGTAACCCCAAAAGGTTTGATAATTTCGGGTGTGTAATGTTTGATATAAGTTTAAATATAAACCTGCAAGGTTTACAAAGTTCGTTCATTACGACAATCGAGTCATAACTATGGTATTTTTATTGCAAAATGAAATTCATAACATTACAATGGGGAAAGATGGAGGAGCATAAATTTAATAAGTTTATATTTATTAAAAAATATATATTTTGTAATGTAACTAAAAATTTAAGGTTTTCGGAATTTTTCCATTATGTGTGCTATAAAAAGTTGCTTCATGCCAAATTTCAAGATTCTAGGTCGACTGGAAGTACCCTTTAGGTTTTGATTCCCTTGCGAGTACTTGCGAGTTTCAAAATATGCAGCTTAAATTGCTGTTTCTTTTGATTGCGTTGACATAGAAGTTTGATTTTGTTACAGCTTAAAGGTATTATAGACCTGAGTATTTGGTATGAATTTCAATTTAATACCTCTACGCGTTTATGAGGAAATGGGTAGTAAGTTTAAAGATAAAGATAAAGATAATTTATTTGCTCAAACGTGTGTACATACAGATGTCAAGGTAAAATTTTAGTTTCAACATGTTGTATCATTACGGTGTACAAAATATATTCAATATTATTAGTCCATTTAATTAAGAAAATTAACATCGTATTCACAAAAAAAAAACAATAATAATAATACACTAAAAATGTCAATAATAGGCCAGTTACAAATAAATTATAAATTGTCATTTAAGAAATCCGTGAAATTGTAATAGCATTTTTCCAGTAATAAATTTTTAATTTTGGTTTAAAACTCATTGCAATCTAATTGTCTAAGGGTCAATGGGATCTTATTGTAGTTTCTCGGAGCCATACACAAAATACTTTTACTCATTAGAGCCGTTTTTGTGGGAGGCATGCGACATCTACTCTCATCACGCCGGCTTCGATTACTGACATCTGCAAAACGCAGAAACAATGATGGGTTGGCTTTTACAAATATCACGGTTTCCAGAATGTACATAGACGGGAGTGTGAGAATTCTGTATTTTTTAAAATAAGGTTTTAAAATTCGGATTGCAACCAACTATCCGTTGGTTGCAATCCGAACATTGCTCTTACGCAACGTTTTTGCACTTTAAATACAAAATCTTTATCTGTAGAGTTCCCCCAGAAAATAATGCCGTATCTCAAGTTTGACGCGACTATGCCATGATAAGCCAGAAGCAAGGAATCGGTATTCATTATTGGAGCCAACTTATAAAGTGCATAGGCGGAGCTACTCACCTTCTTACTGAGAAACTCGATGTGTGCTTTCCAGTTCAATTGCTTGTCTATGAATAAGCCCAAGAACTTAGCACTATCAACTTCCGAGATTTTCATGTTCTGGTAAACTACGTTTAAATCAATATTATTTATTGATCTTTGTTGGAATTGGATAATTTGTGTCTTAGATAAATTAATTTTCAATTTATTATTATTTAACCATGCAATTATTGATGCTAGAGAATTATTAATGTCAATTTCATAAATGTCAGGTTGCTTACATGCTATCGTCAGAGTGCTATATATATATGCGAAAAGGGTCATAGGGTGATTTGTTGATCTTGGCATGTCATTAATGTAAAGCAAGAAGAGAAGCGGGCCCAGAACGCTTCCTTGAGGAACTCCGTATTGAATATTTTGTTCATTTGATGTGTATTCTTCTTCAAGCTTAGTTTCAATATTTATACGTGTGATCGATGTGTATTGTTTTCTATTGGTCAAGTAGGATGTAATTAATTGCGCTACATTACCGCGGATACCCCCCATAAAATGATGAATACGACACTGCCCCGGCCCCCAGTTCCCGGCAGCCCTGCTATTCCGGGCCAAGGCGGCGGTCTTGGTAACGGCAGGGCAGGGGGTGCTAAGAATCTCCGGGTTACGGAAGGCCGCCACACCACACTGACCTTGGCGACGTATAACGGACGCACGCTACGGCTCGACTCACATCTGGCCCAACTCGAGGAGGAGTTGAAGCACATAAGATGGCATGTTCTCGGGCTGTGCGAAGTCCATAGAGAGGGTGAGGACACACTGACCCTAGAGTCTGGCCATCTTATGTACTTCAGGGAAGGAGATAATCCGTCACATGGCGGCGTCGGGTTCCTAGTCAACAAAGTCCTCACTGACAACGTTATTGAAATCTCCAGTGTGTCGGCGAGGGTTGCGTACCTCGTAATTAAATTAACCAACAGATATAACCTAAAGGTTATTCAAGTGTACGCTCCAACGTCGACATACTCGGATGATGTCGTAGAAGAGATGTATGAGGACATTTCTCGAGCCTTACACAACACCACTAAGGCTCACTATAACGTTGTCATGGGGGATTTTAACGCAAAAGTGGGTGTACAGACTTACAGCGAATCGATGCTGGGACCATACGGCTTTGGAAGTAGGAATCATAGGGGGCAAATGCTCGTCAATTTCTTAGAGCGCGAGGGGCTTTTCTTAATGAACTCGTTCTTTAAGAAACAGCCCCAGAGGAAATGGACGTGGCAGAGCCCCGATACTATGACTAAAAATGAGATCGACTTCATCATATCGGACAAAAAGAGAATATTCAGAGATGTCTCAGTGATCAATAGGTTTAAAACCGGAAGTGATCACCGACTTCTCAGAGGCACTCTGAATATCGATTTCAAGCTTGAACGCTCTCGATTGATGAAGTCCACGCTCCGGCCAAATCTACTCCAATCGCTCGCTGGTTCCGACGTCTTCCAACTCAAATTGGAAAATCGATTCGCTGCCTTGGAATCCACAATTGACGTAGATATCGACGAAGAACTCGACCAAGTTGTGGAAATTCTTCGGGACGAGGGTGCAAAGCTCTGTGAGTTGCAACGTACGGGCAAACGGTCTAAGCTTTCGAAAGAGACTCTGGACCTAATGGACAAGAGGCGGAACGATCCATCAGTCACTTCGGCAGAGCAACGGGCTCTGAATAAGTCCATCTCCAAGCTGTTAAGACGTGACCTCCGAAGCTCCAATACACTCTTAATACAGAGAACTATTGAGTAGAACCGGGGATCCAAAGTCTTCTTACAACAGCTTGGAAGGAGCCACCTGTCGAAGTTGACCAAAACAAATGGAGAAGTCGTCACGTCAAAGCCAGAGATTCTTTCGGAAGTTTACACGTTCTATAGCCAGTTATACGCGTCGCACTCACCCCACCCTACGCCGGATGAGAAAGATTCAAGAGCCACATTAACCCGCCATGCGACGGAGGATCTACCCGACATCAGCTTGGAGGAGATCGAGGCAGCTCTTGGGCAACTTAAAAATGGAAAAGCCCCGGGAGAAGACGGAGTCACAACCGAGCTTCTAAAAGCTGCCGGCAAGCCGGTGCTGAAGGAACTTCGGCGTATATTTAACTCGGTTCTTTTCTCCGGGAGAACTCCTAGGGCATGGCAGCGGAGCTTGGTCGTGTTGTTCTTCAAGAAAGGCGACAAAACCTTACTGAAGAACTATCGACCAATTTCACTCTTAAGTCACGTCTATAAATTGTTCTCAAGAGTCATTTCGAATCGCCTTACACGAAGACTTGACGAAGCTCAACCTGCAGAGCAGGCCGGGTTCCGACGGAGTTATAGCACCATAGACCATATTCACACAGTGAGACAGGTTATACAGAAGACCAAAGAGTATAACCAGCCCCTGTGCATGGCGTTTGTGGACTATGAAAAAGCTTTTGACTCCGTCGAGACCTGGGCTGTTCTCGAGGCCTTGCAGAGGTGCCAAGTCGATTGGCGATATATCGAGGTGTTGAAGTGTCTATATGACGCCGCTAATATGTCCGTAGTAATCCAGAATGGCCAAACCGAGCCTGTCCTGCTGCGACGTGGTGTGAGACAAGGAGATGTTATATCTCCGAAACTCTTCTCCGCTGCGCTGCAGGACATGTTCGAAACGCTAAACTGGAAAGAGCGCGGAATTAATATTAATGGCGAGTACATGTCACACCTACGATTCGCAGACGACATCGTCATCTTGGCGGATACCTTACAGGACCTACAGGAGATGGTGAGCAGCCTGGCTAAATCTTCTAAACACATCGGTCTTCGGATGAACTTGGATAAAACCAAGGTCATGTTCAACGAGCTCGTTGATCCGGGACCGGTCGCTGTTAATGGAGTACCTCTCGAAGTTGTCCAGGAATATGTCTATCTAGGACAAACGCTCCAAATAGGCAAAAACAACTTCGAGAGAGAAGCCAATAGAAGAATTCAGCTAGGCTGGGCGGCATTTGGTAGGCTTCGTCAAGTCTTCTCGTCACCCATCCCTCAAAGTCTTAAGTCGAAAGTCTTCGACCAGTGCGTCCTTCCAGTCATGACTTACGGTGCCGAGACGTGGACACTCACGGCTGGACTAATCCAGCGGTTCAAAGTCGCTCAAAGAGCTATGGAAAGGGCTATGCTCGGAGTATCTTTGAAGGACCGCATCAGAAATAATGTAATCCGACAGAGAACCAGAGTCACCGACATAGCCCACCGAATTAGCAAACTGAAGTGGCAGTGGGCTGGTCACATTAGCCGCAGAACTGACAACCGTTGGAGCCATAAGGTCCTTGAGTGGAGACCGTGACTCGGCAAACGTAGTGTTGGACGCCCTGCTACAAGATGGGATGACGACATTCGAAGGCTGACTGGAGTGGGCTGGATGAGAGTGGCCGAAAATCGGGAGCGGTGGCGTGCATTAGGGGAGACCTATGTCCAGCAGTGGACGAACGTGGGTTGCTGATGATGACCGCGGATACCATATGTCATAAGTTTGTCAATTAAAATGTCATGTTTTACGTGGTCAAATGCTTGGGTCATGTCACATAGTATACTACAAATAGGATTTCTCATGTCAATGTTAGGTATTATATTGTTTAAAAATTCGAAGATAGCCATATTTATATTTTTATTTTGTCTGAAACCGTTTTGCTCTTTGCAAAGAATATTATGCACTTCTAAATAAGAGTAAAGCTCTCCATAAATATATTTTTCAAAAATTTTGGACATTATCGGTATCAATGAAATGGGCCTGTAATTTTCTAACAACTCTTTACTTCCTTTTTATGCAGCGGTTTCACAGTTGATGTTTTAAGGCGTTCTGGAAAACTACCATTACTGATACATAAGTTTAAAATATGACTTAAATGTTTGCTTATCAAAATACCCACTGCCTTAATTATTTTGGTTGATATTCTATCATATCCCTTACTTTTTGTATTTTTGAGACCGCAGATAATTTTATGGATTTCAAATGGAGAACAAGGTGCCATAAACATAGAATTTGGCTGACTCTTAATATTAGAGCAGACGTTTAATCCAGATCCAGGCACTGAGACCAATTTTGTCCACAAAGTGGTCATTAAATGCTTCGGCTATGGTTTTTGGATTTGTTATTAAGTCATTTCCCACCCTTATCTCTTCAATGCTCTCTCTACGCCTATTTAGTTGGTTGTTATTTATCATCATCCATGTAGTTTTGGCTTTATTAGTCGATTTTTTTATGGAGAAGTCATTTTGTGCCCGTTGCGTCAATCGTATGATTTTCTTAAATAGATTTGCGTATTTAGTATAAATATTTTTATGGTCAATGGTTGGCTTCAATCTTGGATTCCATAATAGGTATCTCTTTCTCCTACTGCAGATTTTTATTCCCTTCGAAAACCATTTAGTTTTTTTTATAAGCGGAATTGTTACTAGCTTGAATGGAAAACATAATTCATAAAAGAGTTTGAAATCTTCCATAAAACTACCGAAAGCCTCGTTTGAGTCTTCAGTATTGTTCCATGCAATGCTTAAACTTTATAATATTATCATTACTAAAATCTCTACATTTTCGTCGCCAATACTTAAGAGCTGACAATTTATTAACAGGGCATTGAAGCAGTTGAGCCGTGTGATCTGAGAGGGCAAGTTCTATCACTTCCGTCTTACAAGGTTTCTTAAAATTATGCGCAAAGTTCTATCTATACAAGTTTGACTCTTTAGTCTGGTTGGTTCTCTTATAGCTAAGTTTTAAATCTAAACTAACGCTGTTTTTTTTCATAACATTGATGTTAAAATCACCAGTTAGAACTACATTAGTATTCTTCCTATTTTTTGTAACTATTTTCAATAATTGATCTAATTTGCAGTAAAATAAATTAATTTGTTTTGGTTTTAATTTTACTTAATTCTACCGCACAGCACTCAATAATGCCTGGCATAGACATTTTGGCTACTTCTGATATCGGTTTCGATTGGTAACCCGCTTTAACTAAAATGCATGTCCCACCTCTCTTGCAGTTATCTCTGCAATAGATGGACCCTATCTGGTATTTAGGTATCGACAGGAACTTCTCAAATCCAGACATAATGAAATGCTCACTAATGCATATAACATCCACATGTTTCTGATTTTCTGAGAGCTCCTCTAGATAATTTAAAATTAAAATTATTAAAAAAATATATATTATGTGATGTAACTAAAAATTTATGGTTTTCGTAATTTTTCCTTTATCTATGCTATAAGACGTTGCTTCGTACCAAATTTCAAGATTCTGAGTTCACGGGAAGCACCCTGTAGTTTTTGATTCCCTTGCAAGTGTCGAAAATTTGCGGCATAAATGGCTGTATCTTTTCATTGCGTTGGCTTAGAAGTTTGATTTTTTCACAGCTTCAAGGGACAGTAGACCTGAGTAATTGATATAAATTTCAGCTTCATACCTCCACGCGTTCCTGAGAAAAAGGGTCTTGACAGACGGACAGACGGACAACAAAGTGATCCTATAAGGGTTCCGTTTTTTCCTTTTGAGGTACGGAACCCTAAAAACTAACATTCAAGCGATATAATTTCATTTCGTATAATATTAAATGGTATAACCACTCATTTAGTATTAATAAATGTTTAGTATAAATTTAGACGGTATATTTTCATTTCATACTAGTGGCTCCCGGCGAACTTCGTTCCGCCTACTTTTTATTTAATTTCTCACCTTTTAGACCTACCCTGGACTACAACAAATATTTTAAAACCAAAATCAGCTCAATCGGCCCAGCCGTTCTCGAGTTTTAGCCAGACTAACGAACGGCAATTCATTTTTATTTATATAGATAACCATGAATAACTCTAACGTTCATTTTATCTATTATTTAAATATTATAATTATCATTTAACATAAAATCGAATAATATGTAGGGGAAAGTGTTGTACCAGTGGACGGCCTTACCTGTGGACAGTCTGAATATCTACAAAACTATAAACCAAAATAACTGAAATTACACACATCCGTACTGTGCTTTCGTCATAAAGCAACATTTATTAACTCTCATACCATTGTCTGTTGTGTAATTGGAGAAATCAATTAATATTATGTTTTCATAAAAAAAGTAAATAAATTGCTCCAATTAGGGGAAAGTGTTATACCTATGGACACTTGCCAGTTTTTTTTTACAAAAGTGCTTATAAAACAATAAAATAAAAAGTTATATTGAAACTCTTTATGGATGCACATAGACCATGCAATGGCTCACAACAATCAATAGTGTTATTTCGAAAACTCGGTTTACTTTTAAATATATACAAGGTTTTTTAAAAACTGTGGTATTGTCCACAGGTAAGACACCTAGAATGTACCTATGGACCATACAAATTTACATAAATCGAATGTGTAAATTTCACTCTTTTAATATCTTTTATTATTCCAACATAATATTTTCAATGCCTTTCGTCATTTTTGATTTGATTTGAGTCTTTGGCAAAGTCCACAGGAAAATTCGTAGCACTGTCTATAGGTATAACACGAACCAAAAAAAAGGAAAACCATCATAAGTTTCCTAATTGTTCGAATTAATGACTTAAATGCAGTATAAAATCACATTAATAACCTATGATAGACAAAAGAGCTACAAAAAAAAGAAAAGCTACTTCTATATTTTTTTCTAAAACCAATAAGAAAAAGGGCTATTTTATAGCTCTTTTGTCTATCTTAGGTTATTAATGTGATTTTGTACTACATTTAAATAATTAATTCGAACAATTAGGAAACTTATAAAGGTTTTTCTTTTTTCTTGGTTCGTGTTATACCTATAGACAGCGCTACGAAATTTCCTGTAGACTTTCCAAAGATTCAAATCGAATCAAAAATGACGGAAGGCAATGAAAATATTATGTTGGAATAATAAAATATATTAAAAGAGAGAAATTTAAACATGAGATTTTTGTTAATTTGTATGGGCCATAGGTACACTCTAGGTGTCTTACCTGTGGACAATATCACAGTTTTTACAAAACCTTGTATATATTTTAAATTACAGCAAGTTTTCAAAATAAGACTATTGATTATTTTAAATCATTGCATGGTCTATGTGTATCCATAAAGAGTTTTAATATAACTTTTTATTTTATTGTTTTATAAGCACTTTTGTAAAAAAATCTGGCAAGTGTCCATAGGTATATCACTTTCCCCTACATCTCAATATCGTATAACTGTAATGAAACAAACATTGCAGCATGCAAGTAGGCATGCAACATGCAAGCAAGCTGCATGCCTGCTTGCATGCTGCATGCAAGCAGCATGCATATACAAACATGCAGCATGCTGCAGGAATGCAGGCAGACATGCAGCATGCAGCTTGCAGGCAGGCATGCAGCGTGCATTTGTTTTGCATGTGCTTCGGCGCTGCGGGAAGCCAGCCCCTCCACCCTTGCGTGATGAGCTTCAGGCACCCACGCTCTCCTACGCAGCTACCTTATTACAGCGGGTGGGGGCTGCCTCCCTCCGCGCCTCCGCCTTATTTAATTACACTCTAGGGGTAGGGCAGACCAGTACCACGCGAAGGTCGAGGTAGGCTGAGTCGGGTTTGCCCTAATGTTTGTAAGGAATATGATTAGAATACTTTATAACATTTAAGTATTATACGAAATGATTTTTATATTATTTAAAATGATTTTATATCAAAAGAGTGGTATATAAAATGTTATTATGGCACCTGTAACATTATATCAAACAATAATTTTACGAAATGAAATAAGAGAAATCGAAATTAGTTCAAGTAAAAATTTTATCAAATGAGCGTTATATCGAAGAAAATTAGTTCATTTGAGTTTCGGCCAAATGGAGCGCGCCCGATAATTTTGCCTGTGTATGTCTTTAGCTTCATATCTGTTTTGTATATTTTTTTGTTAATGTTCATTTTTCTATATTCGTTTAATGACACGGAGGTAAGTGTGGCTTCTGTATCGAATTCCATTTGTACTGGTTTTCCTTAAATTTTTACAGAGATCATGTATTTATCGGATATTCCACTTTTGATATGCACAAGTACCACTAGTGCATATCAAAAGTGAAATATCCCGAAATATTCTCTGTAAGGCTTTTTTACAAACTCTGTGATCTCTTTTCTTTGCTTTTGTAAACTAAACTTTTTTCAGCGTACGCATCTTGCCAGCGACAGACCTGTTTCATTTTGCTCCTATTATTTTAATTCTTATCCCAAGTAAAAGTATAAATCTGACCATAAAACTCATACCATTCGAAAGCTAAAATCAGTGTAAATAAACCTGTGATAATTTCATCAACGCATTTATAAAGATATTGGTGCACACAAGCAATATTCTTCACTAATCGCCGTTATTATTCGACGAAGACTTGCGGGCAGCGTAGCTAGCTGCCGGGTGACGCGCATCGCTTCGGATATCTTCGGGAGCGTTCGGCAACACTTCGGATATCTCGGGAGCGTTCGCAACTACCGGCTTCGTCGGGACGAGGCTCATAGTCAAAACACAGCTAAGCATAAATTTTGTTTTTATTGGTGCGACCAGGTTTAGTTCATTCATTGATTGAAATCGTAAATGATTAATAAGCAACATGTCTACAACATGCTATGCCTGTGGGAAATCGATCCTTTCTCTGGATTACATGGAGTGCAAGAATTGCAAGCACCTATTCGACTTAGAATGTCTTACCATATCGCTGAAATCGTTTCAAGAATATTCAGACGAACATGAACTCAACTGGACTTGTCCGATGTGCCTAGCTAACCTGCCTAAGCTTAACAATTCGAGTACTCCAGTCCAGAGTGTTGGTGCAAAGCTCAATAACACTTACACAAAACCAGACGCCAACAACAGAAACCTAGTGCGGGGCTCCCGACACTCGGACCCGACTTGTGACTTATCTGATGGTGACTCGGCGGTTTTGGCTGAGATACGACAACTTCGAGTGGAGTTGAAACAACAAGGCTCAGAAATTGGCCAGTTGAGAGCTGAGATTCAAGAACTTAAGACCGAACTATGTATCTGATATTCCATGTCTACTACAAAAGCTTAAGGATTTTGAAATCGGGATGGACCTAAAGGACAAGGAAATAACAAAACTGAACTGCACAGTTCAGGAACTTCAATGTCGATACAGGAACAAGCAAACATGAGAAATGAACTCGAAATCCATGGAGTCTCAGAGATGGAGCATGAAAACTTACAGCACATACACCTCCCTCACCCTTACTTCTAAAAAGTACGGTGTTGAATTATCAGATTCGGATGTTGATGGCGTATGGAAGGTTGGGCCACGCCACCCAAAGAATGGTAAAGGAGACTGGAAGCCTCGGCCGATTGTCGTCAAGTTGCTAAGACGTAGTAAACGAGACCAGCTCATCAAGGCCGCCAAGTCTAGGCGAAGCGTTACGACCGAGGGTATAGTGGCCGGCAACCCCGGAAAAATTCACTGTACGAGCGATCAAGCAAGTCAAATCGCAATTTATTTCGAATTGCACGACTACGCATTCGACAACACGATTTCAGTTACTGTTGGGTTCTCAACGGAATCATCTACGCTCGCAAACGAGAGGGTGCACCCCCCATACCTATTCGATCACTCCGGGAGCTCAACGAAAGGGTTGGACAGGACACTGGCGAATTGCTACAACTACCTCAGTAGTAATGATTTGGCTAATCAATCTTTCTTCTCACAATGTCATTATTTTTGGTATTTTATAATTATTATTTTTTGTTCAAATTTTTGTCACCTCCTGTACATTTATTTGTCTGTAGTATTACATATTTTTCTTATCACAAACACACATTCTCAAACACAAAGCGACACACTCATCACGGACACAACCAAGTCTTTGCATCTCACATTTCTTGTCACAAGCTCACATTTACAAACACAAACATACACAATAATATTACTTATCAGCGGTTTAATAATAAAATATATTAAACCGCTGATAAGTAATATTATTGTGAATAGCAACAATGGCACCACCTAAAAAATCCTCCGTGTGGTCGTTTTATACAAAGTCGAATTATGAGATTTCATACATTCGTCAAAACAAATACATATCTAATTCGACTTCAATGTCGAGCGCACGAGCAATGCCCCCCAGTCGACTGTATGTCAAATCAAATCAAATCAAATATTATTTATTTTTCTCTCACACAAGACATAATTAACTGGAAACAGTAGGTATAGCTGGCGGCATATAAGAATAGCATGTTCGGGTCGCTGTGACATTTGACACTAGAAGCGAGGGTACCCTTCGCCAATTTGGGTACCTACCTCCTACTAAGCATAAAGTGAGCGGACGCATTAGGTTTCTATATATAGAGTTATTATTCTAAGGCTACAAACGTAAACTAACTCATTTGCAATACTTTTTTATCCATCGGACATACCTGTCCCCCAGCTCCATGTTGAGCCCACAGAAGCGGTCGACTTTTCTTTTACGTGATTAACTAATCGGAGCATTAGGGAAGCAATCAACGGTAAGAGCCTGACTCTAAATATGAAGGCTCTTATTAACAAAATGTGTCCCTTGCCGCCCCCACCACCATATACCTCCATCGTCTCGTCGATACCAAGTGCCCGTCCACTGAAGATCACTAAACCAGCCATCATTGTTAGGGCTAAAGATTCGTCTAAAAACCTCATGAGATTTCTCTCCGACTGGATAAAAAGTTGTCTTTCCGTAAGGAAAAATATGCGCCCGCAAACGGAAAGTTGCGCGTTGAGTTTGATACTCCAATTCAGTATGAGGAGGTGATTTCCCGCACTAAATCGGCCGCTGAGTTTGACGCTGAAAAAGCGAAGCGCCGCCCGCACTTCATGATTTTGAAAGGAATCTGCAAGGACGTCCTTCGGGATGAACTTGTAAAAACCCTACAGTAATGAACTTGTAAAGTTCAGTCGAGGGTTTGCGACTTTGATTCCTCACGTCCAATAAAATTCCTACTCGCCGCAAACTGCTCGGTGTCGGGAACGTCGATCACAATCGTATTCAAGTGGAAGGCTTCTCGCGCTTTGTGCAGTGTTTAACAGTGCCTTCAGTATGGGCACATTACCTAGGGCTTAGTGTACCTCCGAGATTAAACCTTGTAGTTATTGCGCTAGTGAGGGTCATCACGCGAGTGAGTACCACTCCGAAAAAAAACCTGAAAAGGGCAAGTGCTACAACTGCACCAAGTATTCAACCACCACCGGCGCTGCTGTCCTTGGGTCAGATGAAGGTCAAACGCGATTTTATTGAAAATATCATTGATCTTATGCTTTTAAATTTTAAAAGCAATAAAATATGGTATGAAAGACAAATGCCTCGAAATGGTTTTTGATTCAGGGCATGTTTGGTTTTTTTTCCCATACCCCATTGCCGCCGCCCATGGACACTTCACTAGATCGGGGGTGAGCCAGGGCAGTACCTTGGGGCCATTACTCTTTCTGATCTTCATCAATGATCTGCCTGATAGTGTGATTGCCTCAAAATGCTTGTTATTCGCGGACGACCTAAAAATGAGTCTGGCTGTGGAAACAAATGCCGACTGCGAAGCATTACAGGGAGACATCGACGCGGTTGTTGAGTGGAGTAAAATAAACCACCTGCCATTTAACATTAACAAATGCAAAGTAATCACATTCACACGCAGACGTAGTCCACTTATCTTTGACTATACTTTATCTGACGCGCCAATAGAAAAGGTAAGCAAAATATGTGACTTAGGATTATTATTAGACTCTAGATTGGACTATCATAACCATGTGACTTCTGTTTGCAATAAAGCCAGTAAAATGCTAGGCTTTGTCATACGAACTTCATCTCAATTTGATGGGGTTACGGTAGCCTCGGTACTTTACAACGCTTATGTGCGCAGTAAACTTGAATACTGTGCCATTATATGGGATCCTTACGAGGAGAAATACGCCCTTATGGTAGAAAAGATACAGCGCAAATTTGCGCGTTGGCTATACAGGAGGAAGTACGGCTACTACCCTTTCCTTTACCCGTCCTTATTTGTGTCAGGTATGGTAGGACTAGATACGCTCAAACTCAGGAGGCAAATGCAGCTGATGCTATTCTATCTATCGATCATTTGCAATAAGATAGATAATTCGCACGTTATAAGTAGGTTGGGACTACAGGTACCTAAGCGCCTAAGTTGGGACGCTGGGGGAACAGTGGTGCCACGGCGTAGACCGCGCCTTCTGTGGTGCCCTCCCTCGCGCACCAGGCATGGTGCACATGCCCCCACTGTCCGGGCGCTGCGCCTCATAGGAGATATGCTCGCTCATGACTGGGATACCGACCTATTCGCCGACGGCTTCCGGCAGCTTTGTTGCAAAGCTCTTATGTTCATAAACCGGAACATCTGACATGTAGTTTAATTTTAATATGCTTTGTTTAATTATTTTTGTGATTTGACTATGAATGTTTTTGATTTGACTGTAGATATTTATTTTTGTTTTACTAATTTATTGACATGTTATTGTAATTTTTAATTTTATAAGTATTTTTTTTGGTTTATGTATTGTCCCATATATTGTCTTTCATACTATGATTTAATTTTTGACTATGCTTGTTTTGCCACTAGCATTCTGACAATTTGGTGTATACTGTAAGTCAGCATGTACAATTGAAATTAATAAATAAATAAATAAATAAACACCAGTGGAGTTACAAGTGCGCTGCCAACCTTTTATCCCCTTCCCCCCCCCCCCGAGTGGGACTCGTGTACCCTCACTCACTCGGCGAAACACAGCACAGGGGCTGCTTCACGCCGGTTTTCCATCTTCCGAAGTGCCGTCCTATCAAATTACGACACATACCTATTACAAAGTCCTTCAATTACAACAAATACATGTAAAAAAATGTAGACCCTACTAATTACTGTTTTTTTACAGTATATGTTATTGGCGTTATTTACTACATTCGGCAGTCTCTTTACCCTCACGAATTCGCCTATTATATTACAAGTGGCTGAAACAACTACATACAATACAGTGGAAGATTTATTTCTAAGACGGTCGACTCGAGAATCAATTTTTATGGCTATAGAAATGATGGTAAGTACCTAAATGATTATTCACAAAGTTATTCACTGTGCATACAACTAGTGGTTTAAGTACCGGACCGTGATCTCGTGGTCCCGGGTTCTTCTTCCCGATGACTTGATTTCTATGATGGAGGCCTTTGCCCTGTAGTGAGAAAGTGTAAATATGTTACGGTAAATCTGATTAATTAAAATAATTCATATTATTACAAAATTATTAATAGGATTGAAGAACCGTGTTGGACAAGACCCCAGTAAACTGTATAATATTAAGCAAATCAGAATTAAATTTTGGAAGTGTTCCTTCCTAGCGGGGCTCCCCGAGCTAGACTTGTAAAACTAATGGCAATGCTTCGGTTGCTCATGTACCTCTCGAGTTTGTCAACAGAATTGAATGTCGGTACCTCCACCGTATTGGCAGAAATTAGGTATCTTCCCAGCTGGGCCCTCGGCTGTTTAACGTTCGAAATACATATATTTATTTATGACAATTAGCCAAGTAGGTCTCACCATTGACCTTGGCACCAATTTAGATATCATTTCTTTTAACGGTGAATTATAGAGTAGAGTAGAACTATAGAGAACCACACTTTTTTTCCTTGGCTAAGACATTTCACATTTCGCTCATCTGGTAGAAAAAACGCACATTAGCATTTCCGCAACTTTACGCAACGGGTTTAAAGTTTTCGAAAAGTATCATGTACAATAGCTTCAAATTAAAACAGTTTATGGTACTGCTGTTATGTTTAAACTATTAAGTACATGTTTAAATTTAAGTAAAAATATTTAATTTATAAAGGAAGTATGTACTTTTCAATATTTATGACTTAATACATTAAATAACCTACAAATGTGAGGTTCTTCTATTGTAGTTGTGCGCTTATTGCTCCAAAATCTGATATAAGTTAAATATCACAATGACCTTTATGTTGGTATAGCTCCAAGGCACGAGCGCACTCAGTTGGGCTTCCCTTGTGGGCTCCCCGCGCAACTGAATATCGGCGGTTCTCACTCCAAGAGAGACACAATTTTTGTCAATCGAACAACAACACTTCCGCCATCTAGTGGAAACTATTGGCAATACAATTGCGAGTTTATTCCTCCGAGTCAACATATATATCAGGAATACTATGACATCAATAACTCAATTTTGCAAAAAATGCAATTGTGATGTTATTCTACCGGATGAGCGATTTATGTTTTTGATGGGATGTCATTACTTTTTGTGGGTACAAGAATAAGCAAATGGTTTTAAACTAGGGCAATATCGACGATTTTGTATGCAATGGGATTTTAATCCAAGCGCGGATCCACCGTTGTGGGCACTGTGGGCATGCCCATAACCTTAAATTTACTTAAGATGTCATACTTTCTTCTAACAACTTAGGATCAGCAGTTTCCAGTCTAAGAGAGGGAGAAGGGGATTGGCGGGGGAGGCTGTACCCACAACTATATAGGCATAGCTAGGAGGGACGAGCCGCTATGACCTCCCTTCGACGATGCACTAAGTCGGAAATCCTTAGATGCCCACAATCACGGGCGTAGCTATGAGGAACAAGCCGCTAGAACCCCTCCCCCCCTCCTCCACACTTCCACTATTTCCCAAGTCAGAAAATTCCTAGATGCTCTTAACCATATTTGATGTCTGGATCCGCCCCTGTTTTAATCCCCATACTTATCATTTTACGGCTTTTGAAAAACTCTAGGTTTTCCCATCATGCCTTATTTACACGCTTTATAGGATTTCTCCCTTCACAGAACAAACCATGGGGAACGCCATATTGATGGCAAGCACAATTCGATTTTTATACTGTGTAAATCTTCAGCAGCATTTAATTCCGGAGCAGCTCTGTAATATGAATTATGTTGTGAAACATAGCATGCTCCTTCGATACTCCTTCTTAATTTTATTCTTTTAAGAATAGACAAACATGTTAAGAGCTCCACTGTTACGGACGTATACGTACTCTACTATTTTTTTTGAGTTTATAGCATTGATGTCTATATACTAGATCTGCAGTCGCCGCGCTAAAGCGTAGCCACTTAACATAAGCCTACAGGCTTATGCGTCGCTGACGTTCATTCAGTGTTCTATGAGACACGGCCTGAATGAATCAGAAAAACATCATAAAGTTACCGGAATAATTTTCCACAAGTAAGTTTATTGTTTATTTTAATGTAAAAAGTAATAAAAATGTAAAATGTTCGAAATAAGGTTCAGTGTTACAAGTAAAACGAGTTTTGGTTTCCCACATTTTATGGGAGAATATTCTAATAATTGGATTTGGTAATTTCAAGTATTTTAAATTAGAAAAAAGGTTCCAGGTTGCCTAAAAATTAAGCACGCCGTGATAAATGGATAACAAATATCCGATTGTTAAGAAAGGAGACGGACTGGTCTAAATATTCTGTTATTTGTTCGAAGCACTTCCGTGATCAAGACAACCTAGGACCAAAAGGCGAATATGTGGGCGAATGTTAATAATATATTTTTTTATAAATAATTCAAATAAAACAATAAGAAAATGTTTTATTTATTTCATTACCTAGTAATTGGTAGACTTAGGGCTGATTTTTCAATCTTCAGATAGCGGTTTTAGTCAGTTATTAATAACCAACCAAGGTAAATGTCAATGTCTTTAAGTAATTAAAAAAACTATCCATCTTACTTTATCTACATCCTTATCCATATTAGCAAAAAAAGCAATAGCTTCTTTTACCTAATAATTACTTAATTATGTAATTGCATTGCTTATTCCCTCCGGTCCATAAGACTTCAAAGCTGAAACACGACTAAACTCGACGTACAACGACGAAAAGACTTCTTTTGTGATAATAATCCAATAAAAATAAAATCATTGAAATATTTTAAAATAATATTTATTGATAATACCGTCTAAAGTTTGGGGTAAACATTTCATAAGTTTGCAACACCATTGCCATTTTGCACTCATTGCACATCACTTATATGACGTGACCCTTAGAATAATAACTCTATAGAAGGAGAGTCTCCATACTAGAGCTCTGTCAAAAATGAGACACAAAAAAAATCACGCAACCAACTGCGCACCGTGCTTACACTTTTGTAATGTTGCTAGTGAAGGTGCAGTTTCCCCGAAAACAGGGAAATAAATCGGACGCCTCAATAGTGATTTCTAATGTGTCGTAAAATGTTGGTCGGTGTGGTATGAACAAGTAATGTAAAGTTTATTTCGAGATAGATCTACATGTTCACAAAAACTACGACATAAGCACTAGGTATTATAGAAATTTAACGAACAATTTCGGTGGTACATATTAAATACCACACAACCTTCAGGCAAACACAATTAATAATAGTGTTGGTTGGGGTAGGTAATGTTTTTATGTGGTAAAAATAGAATATTATTAAACTGATATGAATTAAAGAAAACAAAACATATTTTTTGTATAATTTATTCCGCGAGCACTCGACATTTATGAAATTTCATACATTCGTCAATACAAATACTTATCTAATTCGACTTCAATGTCGAGCGCACGAGAAATGCCCCTCAGTCGCATGTATGTCATAGGTACTTACATTAGGAAAATATGTTAGCAATATTTGTTTTAAAAATGAATTAGCTGGATAAAAGTCAGGAAAAAAAAAGTAAGTAAACTAAAACCCAACTACGACAAAAAACAACGCTGAAAAAGTATAAAACAAGCCTTCGTTGTCAATTTACAATAATTCGTACATAAAGGCGTAGTCACACGTTGTCAAGTGCTACGATAGGTAGGTAGTTATTATGAACGTGTGACTACGCCTTTATGTACGAATTATTGTAAATTGACAACGAAGGCTTGTTTTATACTTTTTCAGCGTTGTTTTTTGTCGTAGTTGGGTTTTAGTTTACTTACTTTTTTTTATTTGTTCTATTTTGGTGTCCAAGTGCTAGTAATATATATATATTCAAAATGTACAAGTCAAGCGCTTTCAAATGATACCAAACACGGCATATTTATCATAACTTTATTTTTTTACTCTGTATGTTTTGTCCGCTAGAGGGCGCCACATTAGATTTTGTGAAACTTCATATAGCCTATAACCAGCGGACGATTAAGACGCTTATAATGATATGTCATATGTCGAATTCTGATAAGTAGTTTAGAAGTTACGTGGAAACAGATGAACATACATACATACATACATACATACATACATACATACATACATAGCCTGTCAAAATCATAACCCTCCTTTTGCTTTGCCGTAGTCGGGTAAAAATGGGAAAATATTTTTCTCAATTGGGCAACACTGAACATTGAAAATAAACGTTTCTATTTTGGATTAAAAAAATACAAGATACAACGAAATATTGAAAGCTTCCCTGTGATAAGTGATAATATTATTCTTATTCTCCCTTTAATTTTTATTGTGACACGATCTAACCGCACAAACCGTCATAATTATTTTTATTTCGGGAGACACGTTCGAGTCGCTGTGACATTTGACACTAGAAGCGAGTGGGTACCGTTCGCCAATTTGGGTACCTCCTACTAAGCTTAAAGCGAGCGGGCGCATTAGGTTTCTATAGAGTTATTATTCTAAGGACGTGACCATTGCGGTCATTGTCTAATCCGAGTGAGCATCAGTGTTTGCGACTTGCGCGAGCGAGGTAGATATATGTCTATATATGTTTTCTTTCAAATATTTAGTAGTTTCAAAGCTCCGTCGTCAAATTTTATTAGTGGCTACGAGTTTTTTGACGCGTCTTGATCAAAGATTTTACACTATAACAAGATGGCGCACTCATTACTTGCATTCGAGCCTCGCGAGATGTCTCTATTTTGGTTGGCGTCCTACTCTAATAAGGTGACCACACGATTTAAACTTTCGATTACAATTATTGTTAGTCAAACTTAGTCCACCCACGTGGGAGTCGGACATCGCGTTCTCTAATTATAGGAAACTCGTGAAGCTCAATCAAACTAGAAGGGCTAGCACGAGCGTTTCAAAGTAAGTATCGTTTGAGTATTTATGAGCAATTTTGTATGAAAAAAACACAAGTTCCAAATTAAAATTCCTTATTGTGTATACGTACAATACGAAGAGACTACCGACTTTTCGAAAAGTTTGTGCTAGCCCTATTAGATTTTCTATTTACATACCTATAATAATACAATCTGTGGCACATTTAACCGGCCACAGCGTATTATTCATACAAACGTATGTATGTACATACTTTACGATTAGATAAATTAAAAATTAAATAAATTTATTGCTACACTTTTTACGTAAGATGACCTTTTTATGGTCGTCGTATTATTATGTAATTTATTCGACCATGAAAACTTTTCGATTTGTCCAAAAAAAATAAAAAAGTAAGTAAGTCTTTAGATGACAAGCGAAATGGACACCCTTTTTTTTTTTTTTTTTTTTTTTGTTTGCCCGGAGGGAAATGCCGCCGGCTCAAAAGGAGCCGACGTCGGCGCCGGTCGTCGGCGCCGCCTTATGCACACCCGGCCGCTGGGAGACGGCCGGGTAGTGTGGGGCTCTCCCCTGGGGAGCGCCCAGGGGCATACCCACTAAAACCCTCCGGGGCAGTTCCTGCTACGCCTGTTGTGGGGTGGCTACGCGAACCGACAAATAGCCTCTCTGCGCGGCACACCCTCGAAAGGCGAGAAGGCTCGCCAGCACGGCCTCCAAACAACACTAGCCCCGGCAATCGGAGCCCTGAGCCGCTCCCACGGCTCACCACTCACCCTCCCCGGAAGCCCCGACGTTGCTGGCGTGCAACGCCAGAACTCCGGAGAGAGGCGACTGCAGGCCCCCCTCACAGACCCCACCCTGCTGGCTGCAGGGCAGAGAATGCAGAGGGCACCCACAGACTTCCGACACTACCCGCACCTTGCCCGAACGAACGTCGCCGCTGGCATGCGGAAACGAACGCCGGACAGGGGGAAAGCGGGCTTGGCAGGATTGGCTCAACCCCACTGGCTGTGGGGCTCCACCGCACCCGCCGAAAACTCCCAGCCATAAGGCGGGAAAACGCTCCCGAACGGGCGCCCATACACCCGAAGGGAACGTACCGACACTGTGGTGCCCACGACAAAAACGCACTCGCATTTCCGCGCAACCCGCGCAGGCGAGGCCGGACAGGGCCACCACTAGGCCAGACGACAAAAAGACCACGATGGGAACCTACCAAGCGGGAACCGGCCCGCCGCACGCCAAAGCGCCCGACAGCGGGTGCCAAGCCCCCTAGCGCCAACCCACGGCAGAAAGGGGGCCCTGATTCGAAGACAGCCTCCGTGCCCGGCCCTATTGCCCTACGGTTCCCAAAAAGAGGTCGGTCGTCCGGCCCTCGGCGCGACGACAAAGGACCCCGGAGCGGTGTGCGCTGAGCGCGATCCGCAGCCTCGGGGTCGGTCCGCCGGATGTGTGCATCCGTTAGCCGGCGGGTGGCAATGTGGACGCATTACCACCCGCCGTTGCCCGGGGGACACCGGACCCTTTCAGTTGCAGCCCCCACCACAGAGGCAAAAATACAACTGAAAGGGCCACTCGGGGAGGTCGATGCACCTTAGTCCCCCGAAATGGACACCCTACTCAATGCAAAAATAAAACTTTGACTAAATATGTACTTACTTATGAAAAGATACACCGCAACCTTTATAAGATTCACTTTTGCATCCTATCATACAACAAGTGAGAACCATTATTAATAAATAATCACAATTTTTACACGTTATTTTTGTCGTCACAATAATACAAACTTTCAAATTATTTTTGCCGCCGCCATAATCTGAGATGTCCAGACGCCAAGTGTTGCAAATTGATTAAAATTAAAACTACTATATCACCGACTTTTACATAAAAACAGTCGTTTATCATGGTTTGAAATTAAAAAAATAAAAAAGACATTATTATTTCCAACGTATCATTTCTTTAAATTATTAAGTATTTTGAAAGTGCCCCAGAAGAAGAAATATAAACTTTGCTTAAGTTATACCACAAAGGTTTTTTTTAAGATGGCAACCCATTAGACAAGGACATCATCCTGAATAGCGACATCTCGCTCGGCTCGATTTTCCGTACAACGATTTGGCATTTCAAAGTAATATTTATTCCCACTGCATAGAATCGAAATTAACATTGCATTCATTTTCATAGTGCACCATCTTGTTTTATATTCCAATATCTTTGGTCTTGATGCGGTTTGCTTCTCTAGTCCTATTTAACTCAATGGTTTATAGTGAACCTCTGCAGAGCAGGGGTCACTTACCATAGAGGCAGTCACGCGACGTGTTGACGTGAGGATTGACGTCGCAGTTGTTTTACGTTGGTTGTAACTTCTATTCTTTCTTCTATTGTAGCAAAGATAATATAATCACTCCGTTTTAAGAGACGCCATTCCATACATTGGGCTGAGCTCGAGGTTTTTTTTTCTATTCTTTTTTTCCTTTACACAGCTGAACATTGACAACCACACGGCATGAACATTGGTTTTATTAATGTTGGCATGACTGGTATTTGACAACTGACAGCGTTACGTAGTGATGGGAAACTGTCGATAGATTCCCACGATAGTTACTAGTGATGGGAAATATCGAAAAATATCGACAGCGGACAGGGTGCAGATCTTGTTACTTTTCAGATTTATTTTAATAGGGAAATAAAAAATTTAAATATTTCAAAACACATTTATTTAAAATTTTAATTGGTATTAAACAATATTCATTGATGAATTCTATTTCTATTGTAATGCCTTCCAAAAAATATATAAAATCGTGTTGAAAACAAAGTTTAACTTATTTGATACACGCACGAGGCTAGTTTTCCAAGCCGGGACAACAAGCTAGTGTCAGCATACTTCTGGATTTACAGTGGACCAGCTTAATAATAATAGAAATATGGATGGACAGTGATCAGCAGTGATCACTGCTCTAATCCTTTACAAATTTGGATTGCTTTTTCTTTTGACGATGAACCTCCCAAGTAGTCATCAACATAAAAATCTCTCTCAATAGCCTGCTGTACTTCGCTATCGTGAGCAGTAGATGCTAAACTAACTAAGCATTTCGTAGCAAGGTATGGAGCAGATGAAGTGCCATAGGTTTTTGAAGGTATTTGGCGTAAAAGTATGTAAAGGTTCTGAAGGTTTCGTACGAAAAATAATTTGTTGCAGTGAGCGTTGAGAAGGGTGCAATTCAATCGCCCTGTACATTTTCTCAATGTATCCAGTTACAACATATTTATGTTGGCGGAAACGGAGCAAAATTTACGTAAGGTCTTCCTGCACTGTAGGTCCTATCATTTGCAGGTCATTCAAGGACACACCTGTATAGTTTTCGCAGAAGCATCGAATACGGTTCTAAGCTTTGTGGTGAGACTCTATTCACGTCGGGAGCCTTATCTTTGGCAACCTAACGCAATTAGATTTAAATGCACCCGCCTATATATCGTGGTCACTCGAAGCGGCTCCTCCTCGAAGGTCGCGCAGCTGGGGAGGGCGCACGCCGAGCAGCCGGCGCGCCTCCGCCACCAGCTTGAAGTACACGTTCTCGAACTGTTCACGTTCCTTGCTCTCAACGTCCGGATCCTCCGATACAAGCTCGATGTCCCACTGTAATTTATCAATGTCCGGGTATACATTTTCAAATTTAGCGAATATTTTCTCCGACAATGGTCGTAATTTTGTAGGAGCCGCTAAAGAGCTCGCTAATTTTCAAACGCAACAAAATGGACTGCTTTCTGAGTTTGGAGCTCAAGAAGGCATAACATTCATATTTACCCCATCTTACGCTCCTCACTTTGGAGGTACTTGGGAATCCTTAATTAAAAGTTCCAAGCGCATAATAAGACGGGTTATGGGTACGGCCCATTTAACATTCGAGGAGATAACGACCCTTTTCGCACAGGTGGAATCAATATTGAACAGCCGTCCCTTGTGTCCATTATCTTCCTCTCCCGATGATCCCCTCTTTCTCTCCCCAGGGCACTTTCTGATAGGAAAGCCACTAAATGCTGTTCCATTCCGTGCTCTGGAAGCTAGCAACGAAAACCAGCTGAATCGGTACTCTCGATTGGAGAAGCTGCGACAAGATTTTTGGAAAAGATGGCAAATGGAGTATGTCTCTGAACTGCAAGTCCTAAAGTAAAGTACAACGTCACTAAAGGTTGGAGACTTGGTCCTCATGTCTGAAGATTCCCTTCCTCCGCTATGCTGGCGCACTGGACGCGTTACCAAGCTGTACCCAGGAGCTGATGGCATATCCCGCGTTGCTGATGTGAAGACAACTACAGGATGCTATCGACGTCCCCTAGTACGCCTATGTCCTCTTTTAAACGAAGAAGCAGAATAAGAAACAGAGTTGAAGAACTGAAGTCTTCAACGGGGGGGAGTATGTTAACGTCTACCAAAAAAAATAGAAGCAAAAATACAATTCGTCAAAACGTCATCGCTACTGTTGTACTGAATTTATTCCTTACGATCGGCTGTCAAGTAAACATCTAAAAATTTGTACTCTCTTCATTAAACGTAATTTCCATCAAATTGTCTCCGAGTTTATTTTCAAAACAGTAAATTTCATCACGCCACGAAGGCGCGAACACTCAGCCTTAAGAAGTGTAACTTTTTCAAGGAAGAAGTGGCCTACTTAGGACTTATCATCTCGTCAAAGGGAGTAAGATCCGACCCAGAAAAGATAAAAGCTGTCCAAAAATGGCCTATACCAGCTAACAAGATCATTTTGGGTTCATGCGTATACTACCGGCGCTTTGTAAAGAACTTCTCCGACATCGCTAAACCACTCCATCGGCTCACGGAAGGTAAACGAGTATTTGCCTGGGACTCGGAATATGATCAAGCTTTTATCAGATTAAAAGAACACCTCTGCACCAGTCCTATACTTGGCTACCCGAACAGAGAAGGAATGTTCATCGTGGATACCGAAGCCAGCAATACTGGCATAGGCGAAGTTCTGTCGCAAGAACAAGGTAAACGGAAAGTGGTGATCGCCTATTTCAGTCAGTCACTTTCAAAACCCAAGAGGAACTACAACGTTAAAATGACTTGCAATTTAAGGTTTTAAACATCTACAGAAGTACAACTTCACAACAGAACATCGGAGTGGTAGAATGCATTTGAATGCCGATGCTTTTTCAAGAAAATTTCTTGAAGCTTGCAGTCACTGCTCTAGGACGGAAATCAAAGTAAAAGTCCGGATGATAACCACCCAGGGACTTGATAATGAATAGAATGAAGACGCTATCACAATGGCTTAAAAGAGAATAGTGACCTAAGGATTTTTTTTGAATGGAAAGAAGTAGGTCAAAAACCTTCTTGGAGCCAAGTAGCGTCCTCAAACCCTATTACGAAAAGCTACTGGGCGCAATGGAACAGTTAAGAGATAAAGGATGGAGAGTACTTCAGGAAATGGGAAACACCAAAAGGAAACCGAACAAAATTACTGTTGATTGTACCCCGTAAACAAGTTGCTTCAATAATGCGATACGAGTACATACACGATGGGGTATCCGGAGGACATTTAGGCGTGACGCTATTTAGGATTATGTATTTGTCTACTGGGTTGCCATCATAAAAAAAACCTTTGTGGTATAACTTAAGCAAAGTTTATATTTCTTCTTCTGGGGAACTTTCAAAATATTTAATAATTGAAAGGAATGATACGTTATAATTAAAACTGTCCTTATTATTTTTTAATGTTAAACCATGATAAACGACTGGTTTTATGTATAAGTCGGTGATATGGTAGTTTTAATTATAATTAATATGCAACACTTGGCGTCTGGACATCACCATTATGGCGACGGGAAATTAATTTGAACGTTTGATTTATTGTGACGACAAAAATATGTAACGTATAAAAAGTGCGATTATTTATTTATAATGGTTCTTACTTGTTGTGTGATAGGATGCAAAAGTGAATCTTATAATGGTAGCGGTATATCTTTTCATTAGTAAATATTTAGTCAAAGTTTTATTTTTGCATTGAGTAGGGTGTCCATTTTGCTTGTCATCTAAAGACTGGTGTAAAGGGTGTGCCCTTTACTGATAAGGTAAGTATGTAGTTGTAAGTTTTGGCGGGAGCGGAATGTTGAATAAAAGTGTCCGTCACCGTATAGAGCGTTTATTGCACTAAAAATAAAATGTTTACAAATAAGTATAAGCGAAGGTTTCGCGGCCGTCAGCACATTCCTAATGTAGAGCGTGCTCGTACAACTGGAATGTAGGTACTTTCCAAATTACCTAACTCAAACTTTGATTAATGACTGTTTCAGATTTCCAAAGGAAAAAAGAAATGAAAAAAGGTGGTTTAACGTCACACCGGGCAAAGTAACGAAACACTCAGCTGTTTGCAGCTTGCACTTTACAGGTGAAGACTTCGCGACCCATCCTGCCGCACCAAGGAAAATTTTGGAAGTAAAGGCTATACCTTCCATCTTTCTATCTCACTAAAATTAATACTTGAGACATGTGAGACATGTGAAGCAATATAAATTTAATATGTTGTTAAATAAAGTAATACTTTTATAAAAACACCGGGTTTTCATTTATTTCAAATTTGCATTAGGGAGATTTAATCCCCTAAGATCAAGTCTACCTGTTACTGGGATCAAGTCTCCCAGAATAGGGGACACTTGATCCTTTCGGAAAGTTCTGGGAAAATGCAAAAAATATAATATACTAGCGGCCGCCCGCGACTCCGTCCGCGTGGAAAAGTAACTTTTTACCCCCCTTTCAACCCCTTAGAACCCCCTATTCGCAATAAAAAGTAGCCTATGTCCTTTCTCAGGGTCCAGATTATCTGTATACCAAATTTCATTTAAATCCGTTGAGTAGTTTTGGCGTGAAAGAGTAGCAGACAGACAGATAGACAGACAGACAGACAGACAGACAGACAGACAGACAGACAGACAGACAGAGTTACTTTCGCATTTATAATATTAGTATGGATATATGAAGCACTACCTATTAAAAGTACTTGACCGTAATTTGAAGCTTATAAGGAGATAAGCACTTCCGTTTCCCGTAGTTTTTAATCAAATTTATACCTCTTGATGACGTGTTTCCATTGGCTCAGCAGGCAGTGGCGCCACCTGTCACAATATAAAAACGAGTGCAGCGCCATTTTTTCTCATTGGTGTTTTGATTCCCGTAGAAGAACGTTGTGCATACGCACAATAATTCGCAAAAATTCAGACGCTAAATTATTCTAAACCTTAAATTAGGCTCAGTTTCTTCAAAATTATGGTGTGGACGAAAAAAGTGAGTGTTATCCTAAATTGATTCGGAAAGGCGTTAAAAGTAAGTACTACTACTTAATGTTTTTAAAGTCAAATAACTGTTACAGTTCAGTGCAGAGTGGCCACTGCGCCCATATTTGTTCTATTTGACCCATTTACTGTTCCATGAAAAATACTTTTCGAATAGAAATTTCGTTACCCTTTGTGTATAATCATATAACGCAACCTGTCTAGAGTTAAATAATTAATATTAATTAATAAAAACTAATCAAGATTTAAGTAAAGTATTTACAATGATGATGGAAGAAACGGCCTATTAAGGTTAAATAATTTTAACGGTTTTTGCCGTTCTATAATTACTAGAACAGAGTCCTAAGCGGAAACGGTCACGCCGTCGCCGGCATAGGAGGAGCAAAAAACGACACTCGATGCAACAACTTCACAAGGAAATTAGTGAGGTACGCCAATGACATTCCACCTACAATGGACATAGCGCGCCATACAATAACCAAGCGCGAAGATGGCACATGCTCCAAATTTCACCTTATTATGCTTCAACTGATATGTGTATACACTGCTGTTTACAAACCTGCATGTGTAAACATCTTGACAGTTAAAGCAGTAATGTATAACTACGTGTCAATCGAAGCTGCATAAGGTGATTTACGGAAAAGTTCAGAGCAAGGAATACACGGAGTCGCAACGCTTATTATTTATTTCATCTACTATAGGTATTTTATCGGTTTGCGTGCACTCATTTGAATTTAATTATATTTTTATATGTATATACAGAATGTATCTGTGAACGTTTACACCCTTTAGCCACGTGTTCTACCAACCATTCTGAACAACATTTTGTGCTATGACTTTTGAAAATTCGCATAATAATTTTTCATCTTTCCATACAAAGTCCGTCACGTGACTTGGTCATTTTGTATGGGGAGTCAAAAAATTTTTCGAAGATTTTGGAAAAGTTGTTAAACAAATGTTGTTAAGAATGGTTGATAGAACACGTGGTTAAAGGGATGTAAATGTTCACAGATACACCCTGTATAGGTAACTGATTCCATGATTTTGTTTAAAGAAATGATCCGTAACTCGAACAAATTATAATAATCCAATTATTGTACCTAGATCGCAATTATTTTTTTTACTTTTGTGATCTTGCAATGTTTGTGTGTATTACATACATATCGTATCAGTTTTCCCCGATTAAAATTAAATTTTGCATTGACATGGTAAGTTAGGTAATGTCATGCTAAATCCAATATGGTGAACGGTTCCAGATGGCAGACTATACCCAAAACTGGAATTCAAGACCAAAAAATCTACTACAATGTTGCTACTGCAATAAAATAATTGTACCATAGTGTACCCCTTTTTTCTAAAAACGCTTGCTGATATAATTTATTTATGGGTAATTTTGAATCTATAATTTTAAAAATATATATTTTATTTACTTTTTTTCACGTAAATACAAGACCCTTTTATAAAAACTTAACCATCCGTATTTTTAGATTTCAAAGATGGTATTGCGCTTGTTATACTTCAGGTGTTAAAAACATTTGGTATCTACCTACAACATTTTAACAATGTATGGAAACTTGACAGTTTAGTCTGCTTAATGAGAAAAATAATGCCAAAAAGGTTGGCGAAACCTAAAAACGTCACTTAAAAATGACATAAGTGACTTTAACAGATTTGACAGTGACGTATCTGTCGTAGATTTTTTGGTCTTGAATTCCAGTTTAGAGTATAGTTTTTACTTTTTGTGCATTTCCCATTATCAAATAAAAGGGTTTGTTATTGCGAAAATAAAATTACTTTTTTTGTGCGTAATAATTTTATTTTAATGATATCAATGGGAAAAACTGGAACCTGAAAACTTTCCATTACAACTAACTTGCGCCACTTTTCTCTCATAATCTCATGGAAGTAGGTAGTGGAAAGCTAAAAAAACAGTTATCGTAAATTAGTTAGTGACCTGCCATAATCTCGCTCGGGTGAAAAAAACTAACAAAAGAGCGACTCCATAGTTATCATTGACACACGACTAATCAAAAGTATGCCTAGGCATAATTTTCAAGTTCCGTTCACAAGGCGCAGATGCGAAGTCCATTGTAGGTGGAAAGTCATTGAGGTACGCAATTTTATTTCCCAACCCCCTGTTAGTCATAACGACATGAGTTATGATAATGTATCAGTTTGTTCGAGGGTCAGTGGCGATCTCTATGCAGAGATAGATGAGACCAATAACTAAGGGCAAGACGCTCCTTATACTTCACAATCTGTGTTCACATTTGACATAGAAATTGAAGAAACCCTCAGTTTCACGAACTCCTCTAGAGTTTCTTTCTGTAATAAATGTTGTGCAACATTTCTCCAGCAAGAACTGGTCTGAAGTAAGATATGCGGATACCCAAAAGCTTTACAACCACATTCCTGGCTTCGTTGATCTGAAATCAAATGATGATCAAACATTATGAATCGTGAAACCCCAGTACAGTCGGTGACAGCGCAAGAGGGTCATTTCAGTACCGAAGCTCGAAGCCCCGCGGTTCTTAAAGAGGGGGGAGAGAAAGAGGATCTTTCACTCAGGCTCCTAGAGGCCAGCCTAAACGGTATGAACAATGACTCCAAGTCATTCCAAGCTGGAATTCTGGCTCATTTTTACGAACAGAAGAAAGAGATGGGGGCTCCAGAAATAATTCTAAAAATGATAAAGGGTTACCGAATTCCGTTTAGCCAGAAACCTCCTCTGTCCATCCCCAAATCAACGTAAAACACCCATATCACACTCACATGTCAAAGGAAATAACTCAAATAATTCAAAAAATGACAGATCAAGGCATTTTAAAGCCGGCTCAATGGACTCCCAGTTTTGTTTTACCACTGTTTCTGGTACCCAAGACCGACGGCTCACTCCGACCCATATTCAATTTAAAGGCTTTGAACGAGTTTGTGAAGAGCGAACATTTTCGTCTCATAAATATTAGACTACTGGCCCGTGTTGAAAAAATGATGGGTCATTTGAACCACCAGATGACCTATGTAGAACGATATAAGAGCATAAAATAATAAGATTCAGCATTATGCCGTCACTTGTAAGCTGTCCAACTGAGTGCAGGTGAGAATTCAAAAGTACAGGTAGAGTGGGTATATTTTGGTCATATATTTTTGTACGGCATTCATTACTATCGATAGATCCATGAAAAATAATAAGACAACGCGTAGTGCCGTACAAAAATGGTGGTCCAAAAAGTCGGATTTTTCTTTTGATTTTCCGACAATTTCCAGGGTGAATTTGATCATTTGATTTTGTACGGCATTAGTTTCATGCTATTTCAGTACTGCTTCTTATACATTATTCCGCAACGCCGTACAAAAATCATGCGACAATGGGGAAAAAACCGAGGGTTGCAACCCCCTCTCTTTCCGTGGTACAAAGGGTGATTTGAAAAAGTACGGCTTTGGTTCCAAAACATTATCTGACACTCAAAAGTACTATTAAAAATAATGCCGTCAACAAATGATTGTTCATTTGAATGTATATCAATAAATATCTTAATTTCATCGTATTCTTGATTTATAAAGGTGTAAAATCATTTGATCCTGTACGGGAACTTTTTTTTTAACATGATAATGTAAAATACAATTGTTATATAGTATTGCCGTTCAAAAGAAACTGTTCTGAAAAAAATTATAGAGAAACACAAAAACTGTAATTTTTCAAATTATTGAAGAAATTTAAATATCATACATTAATGAAATATAGCAGTTTTCTACATTGTATCTCATGTTTTAAATAGTATTAACATAAATAAATTAGGAAAAAATGATGCCGTACTGACGATACTGATGCCTTCCAAGCCGATTTCGGCTACGGCGACCACTTTTTTGTAAATAAGGTACCTACATTAAGGATCTAGGGTATTCTTGCCCTCTGGTGTGCCTTATAATGACTGGCGTAGCCAATTTTTGCACTAAATGTGCGCCCACAGAGGGGACACGTTAGCACACCACTATTGTTGTAGCAGTAGGGAATGGCAGCAGGTGGGCGCGCCTTGAGGTCATCTCTTTTTTGTCGAGATTGGACCTCCTCTCTATTTCAAATTCTTGCACCTTTTGGTGTACGAGGTGCCTCCACTCCGGTCGCTGTGCTGCCCGATTCTCCCATTGAGCTGGCTCTATACAGCATCTTTTTAAATGTCTTTTCAGAACATCCTTGTATCTTAAATACTGGCCACCGCGTTTCCGCTTGCCGTACTGGAGTTCTGAAAAGAAGATGCGCTTCACCATTCGCTCTTCTGGCATTCGCGAGACATGTCCACTCCACCGAAGTTGTCGACGCATAAGGTATGACTCGATACCACCGACGTTGGCTCTGCGCAGCACTTCAGTATTCCGCACATGATCGGACCAACGGATCCTCATAATGCTACGCAGGCACCTCAGGTGGAATCGGTCCATCGTGCGAATGTGGCGGCGATACAGTGTCCACGTCTCCGCAGAATATAACAAATTGGGCAGCACAATAGCCATGTAGACGGATATTTTTGTCGCCAGCTTAAGGTTATGTGAACCGAAGACTTTCGAGCTGAGCTTACCGAATGCTGCAGCTGCAGCACTGATTCTGCTATTGACTTCTGAGTCAACGTCACATTTTGGTGTTATGGTGCTTCCTAAGTACCGGAATCGGTCGACCTGCTTTAGCGCATCTCCTCCGAGTTTTATGGCCAGTGTCTCATGACCATCATCTGAAGACATGACTTCCGTCTTTTTGACACTGATCTTCAGGCCGAACGCACAGCAAGACTCGTGGAACTCAGAAACCAGCTGTTGCAGGCCACCTGGAGAATCCGCTACGAAGCACAAATCATCTGCATACATTATTTCAGTTATTAATGCATGTGATACCTTAGTACGGGACTTAAACCTGGCTAAATTGAAAAGACTGCCATTTGTACGAAATTGGATTCGGACGCCCTCGGAAGAACCTTGTATGACCTCACGGACTACTACTGCGAAGTACAATGCGAACAAAGTCGGTGCCAGAACACAACCTTGCTTTACCCCACAGGTCACGGGGAAAAAGCTGGACTGATTTGAAAAAGTACGGCTTTGGTTCCAAAACATTATCTGACACTTAAAAGTACTATTAAAAATAATGCCGTCAACAAATGATTGTTCATTTGAATGTATATCAATAATTATCTTAATTTCATCGTATTCTTGATTTAGGTGTAAAATCATTTGATCCTGTACGGGAACTTTTTTTTTAACATGATATGTAAAATACAATTGTTATATAGTATTGCCGTTCAAAAGAAACTGTTCTGAAAAAAATTATAGAGAAACACAAAAACTGTAATTTTTCAAATTATTGAAGAAATTTAAATATCATACATTAATGAAATATAGCAGTTTTCTACATTGTATCTCATGTTTTAAATAGTATTAACATAAATAAATTAGGAAAAAATGATGCCGTACATTTTAATGCAGACTGATGAAAATGACGCTACTATCTAAAGGGTACTTTCTGGCCATCTGATACAGTACGGCATTAATATATTTTTGAAGAGAACAATTGATAATATGATTAAATCACTATTAAGTGAAACGGTGTGTATATATATATCCAAAAATTTTAACTGTCAACCACAGTATCAACAGTTTTGTTTACTTTTTGGTTTACTATATACTTCGAACATTATTGATACATATACATAATTGATTCGTTTCATTGTAATGATGTGAAGAAATAAAACAATTATTTTTAAGAAAAATTTGATATTTTAATAATGATGATAATACAAAATATGGTTTTCCCCTTTGAACCAACGAAAATGTACGGCATATGAAAAAATATTATCTATGCATAAAATACTTTCGAAATAAATTAATTTGATGTTGTGTCAAATCACCCCGTGGACCACAGAAAGAGAGGGGGTTGCAACCCTCGGTTTTTTCTCCTTGTCGCATGATTTTTGTACGGCGTTGCGGAATAATGTATAAGAAGAAGTACTGAAATAGCATGAAACTGATGCCGTACAAAATCAAATGACCAAATTCACCCTGGAAATTGTCGGAAAATCAAAAGAAAAATCCGACTTTTTGGACCACCATTTTTGTACGGCACTACGCGTTGTCTTATTATTTTTCATGGATCTATCGATAGTAATGAATGCCGTACAAAAATATATGACCAAAATATAGGTTACCTATCTTAAATTCGAATTTTTTAAGTACGAATTTCATTATAGCGAAAACGTTTCGCCACATTTTTGTTTTCCACATTTTCATTTGACCGAAAAAACGGTTGCCATATAGCTGATATTCCGATTATCAAATGACATATTTTTTTAATCTATACGTTTTAAAATATCACTCAACCTTTGATAGATAAACATATTTTAGACGAATTAGTTTCCAGAAAATCGTTTTCTATGTTATTAAAAGACAAATAAGTTTATATAACAACTACAAATAAGTATTTTTATTATAATCTTCAATAATTATTCTGACAATTAATGTGGCTCAGGTGAATCATGCATGCAGCATTCAATCATGCATGCAGAATTCAAGCAGGCATGCAGCATGCATGCAACGCATGCATGCAGGCAGGCATGCAACCAGGAATGCATGCAGGCATGCAACTGGGCATGCAGGCATGCATGCAGCATGCATTGTTTCTGTCACGGCTCCGGCGCTGCAAGGCTTCGGCGGTCCCACGCGAGCTTATCGTCGCAGATGATTCTCGCTCGTCACCGCAGCCTCGGCTTATTGGCCGGCTTCGCCGGCCAGCCTCAGCCGCGGTGGCGAGCAAAAACCACCTGCTCCTCAGCTCGCGGGCCGCCTCGCCCTTCCGCGCCTACGCGGGTTTGAATTACACTCTAGGGGTAGGGCAGACAAGACTACGTGGAGTCGGTTTTGCAGCGATTCGCTTCTGTCAATACATTTTGTAGCGCAAAATTAAACACTAAATAAACCAATTTCTCGTTTACAAAAATAGGAGAAAGGTTACTTCGATCTTTAATATGTCTAGAATAAAAAAATATTGTAAGTAATACATCTGTAAAATGAAAAAAGAGCTTTTGGAAATCGGCTATTAGTTTTTCTGGAAAATGAAACATATGTAAAATAAATTTATTGCATACAATGTTTTGTCAAAAAATATATCTTTGATTCAAAACTTCGATATACCGATTTCGAAGTTATGAAATTCGAATAATGAAGTTTCGAAAGTAAGATAGGTTACCCAAAATATACCCACTCTACCTGTACTTTTGAATTCTCACCTGCACTCAGTTGGACAGCTTACAAGTGACGGCATAATGCTGAATCTTATTATTTTATGCTCTTATATCGTTCTACATAGGTCATCTGGTGGTTCAAATGACCCATCATTTTTTTAACACGGGCCAGTAGTCTATATGACACAAATCCCAAACTTTCTCCAAAAACGAGACTGGATGTGCAAAATAGACTTAAGTCAAGCTTATTTTCACCTCAAAATTGCAAAAGTTCACAGGCGATTTCTCAGACTCAATTACTTATTTATTTATTTATTGTATTACCAACATAAGATACAGCTTTGAGTACAATAAAAACTACATGAATATAAATTAAATAACTAATTGTTCTTATACTTATAGGTAAACACATCTACACTAACACAACACACACAGACAACGAGGAACTACTGGAAATCATTTCCCTTCCGTTCGGTATAAGCACTGCACCCAAAACGTTTTCCATCCTGACCAATTGGATCGCGCAAACCTTGCGTCAGAGGAACGCTCGAACGAGGAAATGACGTTGGACACTCTTCAGATCCTCGGCTGGTGCGCCAACCTAAAAAAGTCCATAACAGTTCCTCAAAAGACCATAACATACTTAGGCATTCAATGGAACACGTGGGACAATCTAAAGTCGTAGCCATTAGACAAAATAAGAGCTGTCTCCGAAAAGATCATCCAGATTCTAAATCTGAAGAAAGTCATTTTAAAAGAAGTTCAAAGTCTCGTAGGTCTATTGAACTTCGCCAGTTTTTTCGTGTCTCGAGGCCGATTACACCATTGCCACTTGCTGAAGTTCATGCATACTCTGTTGATGAAACCAACCAAAAACGTGTTCTACTAGATGCACAGTCTTTTATAATCCCTTGGAAGCGGACATTTTTTGGTGAATAGATAACATGATTTATCAAGTAAATATAAGTAAATTTCTAAAAGTAACCCATGGTCTATCTTTCGCTTCCAAGGGATTTTAAAAGACTGTGAGATGTAGTTCAAATAGAATTAAAATGGTGGAATTGTCACCTCTAAACGGCGCTACATTTGCCTCCTCCGACCCACTTTCTCACAACCGATGCCTCGGGTGCTTGGGGAGCCCAATCAGACAACATCCCCATGAGCGGATGTTGGTTACAAAAAGAACAACATCTGCATTGCTATCAAAAAGAAATGCTAGCCATCTTGCATGTTATAAAAACTTGTGCTCAATATCTAAGTCGCAGCTCAGTTCTAATACAGTGCGACAACAGGACTGTAGTGGCTCATCTAAGGGAGGAGGGGGGGACCAAATCCAACGTCTTAATGGAAATAACTCCTCAGTTAATAAACAATACCAGACTTCGTTCACGATCCACTACATCCCGGGCATGCCGATCACCTATCGAGATATCGACTTCCTCCAGAGTAGCATCTACTACCGGGGTGCCTGGAGAAAATATTTCACAAATAGGGAACTCCCATGATAGACCTCTTTGCCTCTAAAACAGCCCACGTATCAACAATTATGTGTCCCTGGATCTGACGGATCCAGAAGCTCTATTCCACGATGCTTTCAGAGTAACGTGGAATTATCCTTTGGCTTGGTTGTTTCCACCACCATTCCTAGTGCCCAAAGTTCTGTCACATCTCAATCAATCAACAGGAGTCTTCTTAGTAGTAGTGCCTCGCTGACAGAAGGTGTTTTGGCGGGCGGATCTCAAAGCGAGAGCCCTCGAAGCTCCTTTTGTGTTGAGAGATCTGAACAAGAACCTAATCAACACCTCGACAGGTCTTGCTCCCCCGAATCTGGACGAACTAACGCTAGAAGTATGGAAATGTCGGGGTGGTCTGAAGAGATAAATAAATGTCTGGAGCGAGACGCAAGAATTTGAATTTTTGCTTAAAAAATCTTGGAGACCATCAACACTAAAAACATACAAATCAAATCTCACAAAATTGATTATAAAAACCCTACAGGGTCTCAGCTTGCTCAATTTTTAGCTGATTTGCAAATCATTCATAAATGATCTTATAACGCCTGTCCTTTTACATAAATCTGTTGTGTCAACACTTTGTAACACGAGCATGTCGAGTCAACTCAGCTCTCACGTCTTGGTTAAGCACGTCCTAAAATCTATTTCTTTACAAAATACTAAGAAATCTAAGCCACCTATTTGGGTCTTAAACGATCTAGTTCAATATATGTCCACATACTCTGTTGATAGAAATAATATTTATCAAGTCTCACGTCATACAGCTCTCTTATTGCTTTTATGTTCAGGCCGCCGCATCCACGATTTAACTTTACTTCGAGTAGATCCCGAACATTGTGTGAAGTCAGAAAATACCATTACATTTTGACTACAGGCAATCTGGTTGGAGGTTGATAACGAATAATGAGGACTTACAACTACTTAAACCCTATTTTTTGGATCAACACGATGATTTCCTTATCAAATTGTCATCGAGAAGCTGCTAAGTCATTTAAGTTGTTCATGACCATCAGGGGTACTCCTAAACCGGCATCAAGGACTGTTATAGCAGGCTGGATTAAGCACCTGTTTAACCGATTATGGGGCTCTGTCGATATGTTGGACACTATATTTTGAACCTTATGTGTTGGAGATAAGGTCCAAAACCAATGAATTGTATTTATACCTACGACTCATTAAGGGGTTAAAGATTTAAAAAAATCAGTTCAGTCCTGGCAGCTTGAGGCCCGCGGTGGCTTTAAAGAACTGGCTAAATTACCCCCTGGATGAGGTCCTCGCGCGAGGAAATTGGCGCTCCGCCAACACCTTCCAAAGATTTTAGAGACGCGAAATCAGGTCATCGGATGAGACATCCATAACACAACTATTCAATCCCGTTGATTAGATACTAGTTAATACGAATAATTGCATGTTAATTTTAAAGTAAATTAATATTGAGAATAAAAATAAAATATGCACATATAGATGGAATATTATGTCTTTAAAATATCAGCTAATCCCTTTTGGCCGCGTCCAACGTCGTGCAACTCGAATAGTCGGCGATGAGAATCTCACTGATCGCTTAGATTCTCTGGCATTGCGTAGATTGCCTTTATCATGGTAAGTGCTCCGAGGAGTTGTTTGAATTGATACCCGCTGCCGATTTTCACCACCATACTACACACCATAAACTTGGGTTCCATCCATACCACCTGGATGGTTGGTAATCCTCTATCGTGCGCTTTACACGACACTTTCGCACCTCCTCATTGTGGAATCATATAAGATAATATTATAAAAAGGCAGATTTAAAATTTCAAGTAGATTAATATAACGAAAGTAAAAATAAGACATGTCAATAAGTGGAAATAATTAAAATAAAAAATAAGAAGTAAATAATAAATTTAGAATTAGTACATAATAGTAGAAGATCCGAACTTACATCGACCTTCACCGAGCTGATAATAGAATGAAATATCCTTAATGACAAATTTTATATACTAGAAAATATATTAAAAATAGGTTTGCTAAAAAAATCCTGGACAGACTATTTTTAATTAATTTTTTAAAAATAATATTTAACTGAATTTTGCAACATTAAGATAATAAGAAAATTTTCATTCTTACTTAAAGTATAAAACGTATAGAATGTGCCGCCATTGGGTTGTCTATTATTTACCTGGACAGAGTACTCGGTTGTCTGGTATAAACAGGTATGTCGATGGCAGTTAGGTCCCAATAGCGGTTTGCGAGTTTTAAAGTTTTTAATTTTAACGTGAGGGGAAATGTGTGACAAACTCCACTGGTGTTGCAAGTGTCCATGGGCGGCGGCAATTGCTTACCATCAGGTGATCCGCCTGCTCGCCTGATACCTATGACATAAAAAAAAAAAAAAAAAAACAAAGAGATCCGAGTTGAGTATAGCGGGTATTAATAAAGGACACAACATTGCAGTCACACGTGATGGGGCCTCAAATATAAGAAAGTGCGCATGCTCGGTATTCACACGACAGAGAATGACAGTGATACTCTAGTAAACAGTGAGAGATATTTTGGAGCGACAACACGTGTATTTTTATATCCTGTCTATTATTGTGATTAAAAATGGCTAAAAAGTGTTTTTTATGTGGCTTGGACGATTCTTTAAGTGATTTTACTGAAGAAACTTTTAAAAATTGCTCATTAAAGTTAGCTTTTCGTAAAAAAAAAAAATTCAAATATCATGAAGTTGAACTCACAAAAGCAATGCTTGATAATGTTGGCTATCATACCACGTGTTATAAGAAAGTAACTGTTTTAAGGCAGTTTGTCACACATTTCCCCTCACGTTAAAATTAGAAACTTTAAAACTCGCAAACCGCTATTGGGACCAAATTTTTCGCAGACAACTCTATATCAACGTGTTCGTAATAAAAGAGCGCTTACATTGGTATAATTTTTTTTTTATTATCATTTCAAGTGAAGGTAACTTCCATCGACATACCTGTTTATACCAGACAACCGAGTACTCTGTCCAGGTAAATAATAGACAACCCAATGGCGGCACATTCTATACGTTTTATACTTTAAGTAAGAATGAAAATTTTCTTATTATCTTAATGTTGCAAAATTCAGTTAAATATTATTTTTAAAAAATTAATTAAAAATAGTCTGTCCAGGATTTTTTTAGCAAACCTATTTTTAATATATTTTCTAGTATATAAAATTTGTCATTAAGGATATTTCATTCTATTATCAGCTCGGTGAAGGTCGATGTAAGTTCGGATCTTAGACTATAAGCTAATTGATATGCATGTATAAAATAAAACATTATTTGGCTTCAAAAATACTTATTAAAATACATAAGTACCTACTGTTTGCTTTGTTTAATAATTGTAGCCTTATCCTAATAATAGAAATCTTTCTATTGGTGACTTAAATTAATATTAGGTATGATTAATGAACTATTAAGTATGTTAAGTCACATTGGCGTATAATTCATATACCTATTTTGCCGTGGCTCACCAGACGAAAACAAACACTTGAACTCCTTATAAGCTTCGAATTACGGTCAAGTACTTTTAATAGCAGCGTTTTCCCTGAAAGAAAACGCATATTAAAATACTTACTGTGTGGTGACTTTTAATAAAGCCAATTAGGAAAAATGGCGCCGCACTCGTTTTTATATTGACAGGTGGCGCCATCGACTGCTGAGCCAACGGAAATACGTCATCAAGAGGTATAAATTTGACTAAAAACCGCGGGAATCGGAAGTGCCTATCTCCTTATAAGCTTCGAATTGGGTAAGTATTTTAATATGCGTTTTCTTTAAGGGAAAACGCTGCTAATAAATATAATAATCAAATAATGAGGAACAGTAGTTAACAAAACTGCCTATCTGTGTACATTTGGTTTTTAAAGAACTAAAAATGGGGATCAAGTGTCCCCAGTAGCTTCTACAGTTTGCGAAAAAAAAAAAAATTGTCAATTTTTTGCCCCATAGAAACTTCTATGGAGCTTAATGACGGATTTACTTTTTTATTTTTTTTTTTTTACCAATCGGAAAGTTTTCATGGTCGAATAAAATGCATGATAAAAGACGACCATATAAAAGTCATGTTAAAAAGTGTTGCAATAAATCTATTTAATTTTTAATTTATCAAATTATAAAGTGCGTTTGTATGAATAATACGCTATGGTCGATTAAAACTAAATGTGCCGCAGAGTGAATTATTATAGGTAGGTAAATAGAAATCTAATAGGGCTAGCACAAACTTTTCGAAAAGTCGGTAGTCTCTTCGTATCGTACGTATGTATACGTAAAAGGAATTTTAATTTGGAACTTGTGTTTTATTCTTACAAAATTGCTCATAAATACTCAAACGATACTTTGAAACGTTCGTGCTAGCCCTTCTATTTTGAATGGGCTTCACGAGTTTCCTAGAGAACGCGATGTCCGACTCCCACGTGGGTGGACTAAGTTTGATTAACAATAATAATTGTTATCGAAAATCTAAATCGTGTGGTCACCTTATTAGAGTAGGACGCCAACCATAATAGAGACATTTCGCGAGGCTCGAATGCAAGTGCGCCATCTTGTTATTTATATGTAATATCTTTGGGGTTTGTAGACAGAAATACGACAAATAATAAAAACACTTTTTTGACGTAAAGATTCGAGTTAAAGTGCAGCCTAAAATAAGTGCAGCCATGTTAGCGTTAGTAGACATATAGACATAAACGAATAAAACACGAGATAACGGGTCGACAAAATTATGTCGCGGTGCGCATGCTAGGCCAGCAGGAGAGACGATTCCCCTTATTTTGATGAAATGTTGTCAATTTGTGAAAGCTTACAGGATTCACCTAAACGTTAGCTTTGAATATATTTATATTATTACCTATTTCATTGAACAAATCTTCTAACTTATTCCTGTTTTGCCATCTCATGCATTACGCACACCTTTCAATTCGCTTTTAGATACTTGGATAATTTTTAAATAATCTTCTTTATTTCTTCCTTCCAGTTCAAATGCTGTGGTTATAAATATGGTCCATTTGATTATGAAGATTATATTAGACTTTCAGTAACCTGTTGTTCTACTATTTCATTTGACCATATAGATCCAACGCAACCAAACTTTAATTGGAATAATATTGAATTGTGCCCTAAGGAAAAAGCAAAAGAAACTCCTTGTCACCCGCAAATCGAAGTTATAGTGATGTCGATAGTAAATGGGTTTATATATTTTTTGATGGGATTTGCTTCATTGCAGGTAAGTTTTTTTTTAAATTCAAAGTGGTGAGGTTCGTAAATGATGTGAAGACTTTGGGTTTTAACACTATATTTGAAATTATGCTAGATTACATAGTTTGTACTGAATGAATGTATAAACACGGACCTATAAAAAAGACGGACGTAACCTCACATACAAAACACGTGAAGCTAGCAAGACGGGACTTTTTTGTTCGTTGTACACAAAATACACGCACACTGATGCACTTGTTGCGACAAACCGCCGCCATTACACCCTGAGCGACAACGTCAAGAACACGATTCCAAGTTGAAAGTTTTTATTATGAAATGCCGTCTTGTGTCGTAAAACACTGCAAAAACTACTCCAGAAAACTTAAAAAATCACCTTTCACAGGTAAATGATGATAATTTGTGATATTTCTTTTTAAAAAGGTTTATTTAGCGTAATTATAATTTCTATACAAAAATAAACGGTGTTACCACTTTTTTAACGGGGATATTACCCTCAATGTGGGGAAAATTGCATTTGTTATTAATTTAATAAATAATTAAATCATTATAACACGCGTTATATAATTTCATGGCTGATAAATTTATTAAAGTATGATAAGGCGTTTTCTCTAAAAAACCTATTTCCACAACATGTAGGTACTTGATAGCGTAAGTCACCCTAACCATAATTTGTTTAATCCAGGTTCAATTAATTCAATTAACTAATTATTATTTTCAGTTTGAATGAAAGAATTGTCATTATAATATAGTGATCAAATTATCGTGTAGTCTTGCGTTAAGTTCCGTGACCGCCCTATCTTCTACGATGATACATAAAAAATAAGGGTTTTAAGAAACCTTATTATTGATTGAACAGATAAGACTTTTACTTGTTTTATACCCCTCCTCCCCCAATACGTAAGAATATTTTTACATTGTTGTATTTTTACAACTAAGAACTTTCTATGATTTTATTATGTAAGATTTGGAACCAATCGGCGCATCAGTTATTTAGTTCGCGAGATTTAAGCAGTAGGGAAATAATGATTTATGTGGCAACCCCTTAATTAGCGAACACACTCAACCCGGTGGCCATAGCTGTGCTTCATTTACGTTAAGACGAGGTTACGTCCGTCTTTTTTATAGGTCCGTGTGTATAAATATGTCGGAGGGACGAGCGAGAACGTTGGAGAGTTTAGTTCACCCTCGTCCGACGTCTTTGATACCTCGGAAATAAGATTACAAGCAATTTCCTTTAATTGGTTTACTTGGTAAATACTTTACACGAAATAATTATGGTAAATCCAGCGCGATGCAAACGGATTAGGATACGAAACGCAGAGTTCTGCGCTTGCGTCCGTTCAGTACGGCGGCTCGGTAACCTATCTTACTTTCGAAACTTCATTATTCGAATTTCATAACTTCGAAAACGGTATATCGAAGTTTTGAATCGAAGATATATTTTTTGACAAAACATTGTATGCAATAAATTTATTTTACATTTGTTTCATTTTCCAGAAAAACTAATAGCCGATTTTCAAAAGCTCTTTTTTCATTTTACAGATGTATTACTTACAATATTTTTTTATTCTAGACATATTAAAGATCGAAGTAACCTTTCTCCTATTATTGCAAACGAGAAATTTAGTGTTTAATTTTGCGCTACAAAATGTATTGACAAAAGCGAATCGCTGCAAAACCGACTCCACGTAGTCTTGTCTGCCCTACCCCTAGAGTGTAATTCAAACCCGCGTAGGCGCGGAAGGGCGAGGCGGCCCGCGAGCTGAGGAGCAGGTGGTTTTTGCTCGCCACCGCGGCTGAGGCTGGCCGGCGAAGCCGGCCAGTAAGCCGAGGCTGCGGTGACGAGCGAGAATCATCTGCGACGATAAGCTCGCGTGGGACCGCCGAAGCCTTGCAGCGCCGGAGCCGTGACAGAAAAAATGCATGCTGCATGCATGCCCAGTTGCATGCCTGCATGCATGCCTGGTTGCATGCCTGTATGCATGCCCGGTTGCATGCATGCTGCATGCCTGCTTGATGAATGCTGCATGCATGATTCACCTGAGCCACATAACTTGTCAGAATAATTATTGAAGATTATAATAAAAATACTTATGATATGTAATTGTTATATATACTTATTTGTCTTTTAATAACATAGAAAACGATTTTCTGGAAACTAATTTGTCTAAAATATGTTTATCTATCAAAGGTTGAGTGATATTTTAAAACGTATAGATTAAAAAAATATGTCATTTGATAATCGGAATATCAGCTATATGGCAATCGTTTTTTCGGTCAAATGAAAATGTGGAAAACAAAAATGTGGCGAAACGTTTTCGCTATAATGAAATTCGTACTTAAAAAATTCGAATTTAAGATAGGTAACCCGGCGGCTCACGTTAGACTGCCTTACAGACTGAGCACAGACCACTCCTAAGCAATGACAGCTATCCATGTCATAGCCTGACGTTTTGTAAGGCACCATCATTGAGGAAAATGTAGAACTAGATGAGCTATCGTATGCAAAAGTCATGTTCCATTTTGAAATGTCATTTGAAATGTCAAAATTTAAGTGCGATGCAGCGCTGAAAAATAATTAATCGTCTAAGCATGCGAAATTCACGCAGCGCTATATCGCTTTTAGGATGAAGTTTGTTCGCGAACAGAAAGGCGTTAGTGCCGTGATTTTCATAGCACTTTACGCGTTTTGTTCAACGTACGTCAACAAAATGACATTTTGTTGACTAAGCTACAGGTTACAGAAGGGACTATTCGTATATGGGAGTTTTATACCTAACAAGAAACCTTACGTATTTATTATCAATTTGTGTTTATATAAGTACTAGCGGCCGCCCGCGACTTCGTCCGCGTGGAAAAGTAACTTTTTACCCCACTTTTAACCCCTTACAACCCCTTTTTCGCAATAAAAAGTAGCCTTTGTCCTTTGTCAGGGTCTAGACCATCTGTTTACCAAAATTCATTTCAATCCGTTCAGTAGTTTTGGCGTGAAAGAGTAACAGACAGACAGAGTTACTTTCGCATTTATAATATTAGTATGGATTGGTTAAGTAAATACCTACATCTATAACTACCTACCTAATAATAAAAACGTAACTAAGTACCCACCTACTTCAAAATACGAAAATGACGTCAACTTGGACTCAAAAATAATAACCTACCAAATATTTATTTAGATATCTAAAACAAAGGACTAAATTAAAGCTTACAGACACTACGCGTAGAAGTAGTACCTATTTCAACTCGGAATTTAAAAAGAACGTTTTTAAGTAACCAAAAATACGCAACGAATAGTATCGAAACGCAAAATTTCAATATATATCGCATACGTGCGTGCGACATCGACGTCTGCCCTCGCGTGTCTGCCCGCTCGGGTAGGCACAGTAGGGCACGACGGCCCTCCCCTCGCGCCGCACCGCGACCGCCTAGCCTCTTCGCTCGGCCGGCGGCGGCGCAGCGTCTTGTGACTTGTATTCACTACGACGACATAATAATAATAATATGATTTTGGTACCTTTCTACCCTATGAGGAATGTCGCTAAGTTTCGATCCAAGTAAAACTGCTAAATAAAGACAGTTGCATCAACGGTTGTGGTATGAACAAGTAATGTAAAGTTTATTGCGAGATATATCTAATAGATACGTTTACAAAAATTACGACATAAGCACTAGGTATTATAGAAATTTAACGTACAATTTCGGTGGTACATACCACACAACCGTCAGGCAAACACAATTACCTAATAATAGTGTTGTATGGGTTAGTTAATGTTTTTATGTGGTATAAATAGAATATTATTAAACTGATATGAATAGAAGAAAACAAAAAGTATTTTTTGTATAATTTATTTCGCGACCCCTCGACGTTGAAGTCGAATTATGAAATTTCATACATTCGTCAATACAAATACTTATCTAATTCGATTTCAATGTCGAGCGCACGAGAAATGCCCCTCAGTCGACTGTATGTCGTTGGTACTTACATTAGGAAAATATGTTAGCAATAATTGTTTTAAAAATTAATTAGCTGGATAAAAGTCAGGAAAAATGGGAAAATATTTTTCTCAATTGGGCAACACTGAACATTGAAAATAAACGTTTCTATTTTGAATGAAAAAATTACAAGAAACAATGAAATATTGAAAGCTTCCCTGTGAAAAGTGATAATATTATTCTTATTCTCCCTTTAATTTCTATTGTGACACGATTTAACGGCACAAACCGTCATAATTATTTTTATTTCGGGAGACACGTTCGGGTCGCTGTGACATTTGACACTAAGGAGCGAGGTGGTACCCTTCGCCAATTAGGGTACCTCCTACTAAGCTTATATTGTGCGGACGCATTGGGTTTCTATAGAGTTATTATTCTAAGCTTTTGCCATTTAGATAAATATTAATATTATGTCGAGCGACAGTAAACTATCGATTAAAAATTATTTAACCACCAAAATCCTTACATCAAAAATCGAATGGTAGCTAGGCATTAGGACATCACTAATTGATTTGTTTGTACTCGACCTCCCAAAAGTAAATTAATGAATGAAAGGGTATGTAGGTAGGCATATAACAATTTTCTACAATTTCCCTTCTGTTTCTATCTAATCTATGTCGAATGCGACAATAATGGCGTCTGTCAAATTGTGCTCGTATTTAATTTTTAAACGAAAATATCTAATTACTCATCGGTGGAAAATTATCCCTTTGCACTTCGCCGTATTCCTTGAATTATTTGTGCAATATATCAATACACACCACGGCATTTTTGATGCGTTTTGTAGTACTTTTTCACTGAAACAACTGTTGGATGGTCAACCGGTCAGAGCTGGCAAGCGACTGATTGAAGTGCGGTATAATCACCGCAATTCAATGAAACCTATTAATGATGGGTGGTGTCTCCTCTAGTTTTACTTATACCTCAATGGGCACGATAGACTTATATGACATTTACATCCGACATTGACGATAGACAGCTTGACGTTTGACGTCGACAGCTGACGGTTCGCACGATCGAAGCGCCAACTCGCCGACACGGCTATCCTGCCGCATCACACGTCCTCGTGTGTATCTGAAAGAGGAACACACGACCGGTAAGTAGATAGTCTTGTAATCGCTTGGTCATCTCTGACCAATAAGAACACAGTTACATAATCATCACATTTATTACAAAACATAAACATAAAACATTTATTTATTTGCTAAAATAGACATTGATACATGGTGTTACAAAATGGTACACCATCTAAATCTTAATGGTATCTATATTAGTGGCGTAGTCCTCTGCAGGTTGCTTCGGAGCCTACGATTCTGGATCCTCGAGGTAGTGGAAAATAAAAGTGAACTGTATCGATAGGGGGTTTAATACCGAAAATAGTTAGCAATATACAAGTATCAAATAAGACGTGATTCGGGAAGTCAATTTCTACCGAGAAGAATCAGCAAGAAACTCAGTAAAATTTAATCATTTCAAAGGAGTTGTCCCAGAATGTATGGAGTCTGGGCGTGGTATACGTACCCTATACCAAAATATAGAGAATTATATGAAGAATAGTTTTTGACTATCCAATTTCTCTATTGTAGCGTTGTTTTTTGGAAGGAACAATTTATTTTAGCAAAGGATTGCAACACAACAAAATGGTTGTCAATGTTGGTTACCTATTGACTGACATTACGAATTCGATGACGTTTGACGTTTGTCTATCTGTCTGACGTTTGACGGAACAAACCACAGACTAAGAAATGAAAACTATCCAAAAAACCTTAAAAAACCAAACCGTTTAACGTCACATTGACAGACATTGACATTGACAGTTGCTTTTTTTTGTCTTTGGTCACCGTCGTCTCACGCGTCTTGTCATTGGTAAACGTTGAAAAATGGTCATCTTTTTTATTTTATAACCACGAAACTGTGCATTATATGGAATTCGTTGTATTTTTCTACGAGAAAAATACAACGAATTCCATAAGCAATTTTTTCTCCGATTTTTAATTTAGCGTACATAGACCCAACCCATAATGGGACAACTCCTTTGTTACCATATTCTTTTTTTAAATTAAATAAATTTAAATTTCATAATACATGACACAGTGTAGGTGAACAGTTTATCATTTCCACAAATTCTTGTCATTTAGGTATTCATCAACTGTATAATAGGCATTTGCCATCAAATAAAATTTAACTTGAGATTTAAATTTATGGAAATCAAGAAGGGTTTGTGGTAATTTATAGATTTTTCCTAAATAAAGTATAGATTTATTATATATATATATTTAATATAAATATATATAATATATATATTTAATAAAGTATAGAAAAAATATAGTATAGATTTTTCCTTTAATTTTTCGTACAGTTTTTAAAACTACACATATTTTTGGATTATGATCTGGATCAAAACCGTTTAACTGATATTGTATTTCTGTATAATTGTAATCTGTAATGTGTATTAAATAAATAAATAAATAAAAATTTGTTAATAAGTTTAATGCTCATTCCGACAAATGAATTACCAATTTTATGAAGTCTGAGATTTGGAACAGCAAGTTTGTGTTTATTTCTGGTGTTTAGGCTATGCTTATCAGATTTCTTCGGTAATAAATTCAGATTTTTATAAACGTACATTATACAGTCAAAAATATACTGTGATGCTAATGTTAAGATGTTAATTTCTTTGAACAAATTTCTAAGCGAGTCTCGTGGTCTAAGTCCGTATATGGCTCTGACGGGTCGCTTCTGTAGCACAAAATTATGGCTTGAATGTCAGCCGCAGATCCCCACAAAAGTAGACCATAAGACATGACGCTATGGAAATAACTAAAGTATACAAGTCGTGCTGCTTCAATATCGGTCAGATGTCTGCATATGCAGCTGAACTGAGTCTTCCAGCCAAAACTGCAATATGAGGGCCCCATTGTAATTTTGAATCTAACCTAATGCCCAGAAATACGGTAGAATTAATAACTTCAACATCTTCATTTTTCATATTGATCCTAGTGCTGACCTGTCTTACTTTGGGCAATGTAAATTTAACACATTTGGTTTTTTTAGCATTTAGAAGCAAATTGTTTACAGTGAACCATGTGAGTAAAGCAAGTGTTTAGCACTTGAGTGAGAGCATTATTTACATCGTCCAAGTTATCTTTCTGTCTATTAGTTTTAAAAATTAAAGAAGTATCATCTGCATATAATAATATGTCACACAAGTTTTTAGTAAGGTAAGGAAGGTCATTTACATATATAATAAACAGTAAGGGCCCTAATATCGAGCCCTGGGGCACTCCCATGTGTAAGAGGGCACCGGAAGAGTAAATTCCATTAACATTGACTTTTTGAATTCTATCACTTAAGTATGACCGTATTAAGCTCAAAGAGCTGTCTGTGAGACCGTAATGCTGTAGCTTCATCAATAATGTTTGGTGATTAACGCAGTCAAATGCTTTAGAAAGGTCGCAAAATATACCTACAGCATCTTGCTTATTTTGCCATGCATCAAAAATGTGCTTGATGAGTGCAACTCCTGCATCAGTAGTAGATCTGCCCTTAGTAAATCCAAATTGTTTATTATGTAATAAGTTATTGAGATTAAAATGTCCCAGTAATTGATTGCATATATTTTTTTCAAATATTTTACTAAGGGCTGGTAGGATGGATATCGGTCTATAATTAGATGGGTCACTTCTATCACCTGATTTGAACAGTGGTAGAACCTTGCTATATTTTATCAAATTCGGAAATGACCGATATAAGTAGCTGAAGTGGGGGTAACGCGTGTAGGTTCAACAAAAAGGTGGCGTAAATAAAAATATTTAAATAGGTTCAGAAGCATACCCGAGCTTTGATTGTTTTTAATAAGTTAAAATTGAAATCCCCACATACAATTACCTGCTTGTTGCAATTAGTTACTTTCCTCAATACATCTTGCATGGCAGATTCAAAATTATGATAGTTACCGGAAGGAGGTCTGTATACACAAATAATGATAAACCGTTCAATCTCTACACAGAATAGTTCAATAGTTCGTTCAGTTGAAAGTGCGACTATGTCATTACGTTCCTTTGCTTTTAATGTATTGTGCAACAAAATAAGTGACCCACCTCTAATAGCCGACTTTCTTGTGAACGCGCTTATGACTTTATAATTATCAATATTAATAATAAGTTCATGTTGCCTCTACCAGTGTTCAGTTACACAGAGGACATGTATAAATTCATTTTATTTAAAAAAGTTCCAATTCCAGTTCTTTACCGGAGAAGCCCTGTATATTTTGATGAATAATATTTAAATTATTAGACTTCCCCTTTGTCCCTAAATCTAATGTGCAAGCTCTATTGTCTCAAAATCACATTTAAATTACTTGGAACTAATTCCAATGTCTGATTACACATGTCAGGTTTTTTCTGCTCAATAGGAGCAGGTATGGTAGCCAAATTTTTGGCTGAACAATCTAAATAATAAGATAGCGAAATAGCTATTAGTCGTTTATAGTGTTTATTAAGATAGTATTTATCTTTTGTCAGATGAAAGTATAATGTTTCGTCCTCGCCCCGCGCGCCCCGCGCAGCCCGCTATGTTCGCCCGGCGCATAGTGATATCATCACTAATATACACACACTCTTGAACGGACTGATCTCATATGCCGTGTAAATTAATCACATACTATGTACATTGATCACAAACTAGGTACACTGACAACATAGTAACTACACTGGACACATACTGCTCTAGTAAATCAACCTTGAAGGATATCTGAAGTTTCAGACCTTGAATTAAATCTTAACACTCATCACTACACAACTGGACACATATCGTGATTAATAGGCAGTCACCCAAGACACATAACGCCTCCATCGAGCATTATGTTCTCGTCATGCCCTTAACAATGCAAGCCAAACGCCTACCTCGAGCGTTATGCTAATAATGCCTTCATTGAGCTTTGAGACAATGTGCCTCCATCGAGCACATAAGGAAACAATGCCTCCATCGAGCATTTTCCCTGCGAGCACCTCCATCGAGCGCTCAAGTAATCAGGAGAACTTAATCACGCGATGTGCCAGGGCCTTCAGATAAATGATCCTCACTATGATCAACCAACTCTTCTACAATCAACTGACCTTCAGGGATCCTCAGCCTGTCGTGGGCGTACTTGTATGTCCTCTTAGAATCTAACGCCTTTAACATGTAACGATCACCATCCAATAACTCAATGACTTGAAACGGTCCCTTGTATTTCGGATCTAATTTCGTCTGGTTTCGTTCCTCATTTTGTAACAAAACAAAGTCTCCTACGGAAATTTTTTAAACCAGCTTCGCTTTACCTAAGTCAAAGCGTGTTTTGTTGTATTGAGCATTGGACTGAATATTCTCAGAAGCGTTGTTACGAATTTGGTCGAGATCAACCGGCTCTTCGTCAACCGCTGTTACCAGATCTAGTTAAGTGGTCTCGCTACTTTACCTATGAGAAGTTCTAAAGGGCTTGCCTTCGTAACGCGGTTATGAGTGGGGAGGCAGGGCCCATGGGCTAGCGCACCCTAAAGTCGTGTGTCCCATTATCGGACTCAGCGGAGAGGCAGGGGCCTGGTATTGTCGTCGGTCTTGTCCCCCCTAGAGTGAAGTGCCTTCGGGCACAGTGGCCGTAAGGCCCATCTTGAAGACCTGCGCTGCCAGGTCGCATCCAGCGGATTGCGGCGCCAGGTCGTTTTTGCCCGTTTTGAGTTGGAATCTCAGGCGACTTTGTTTTTGAAGCTGCGGGGTTTGTTTCCCCAACCCACACTCCGCTGTATTCAGTGGGTGCTTCCTCGGGAGGGTGCGTTAGGAGGGCCGTAGGAGAGACCCTCGGGGCTGCGCGTTTGACAGCCCCGAAGGACCGGAGTGGGGCCGTACAGGCGCGCCCCGCAGTTCATGGGTGGGTCTGCGGCGATAAGGTTCGTCCTGTTTTTCCCGCTTTCCCACCTTGAGCCTGGACTTGCCGGAAAACATCGTTGGGGTTGTAGTGGGTATGCCTCTGGTTAGCAGAGGCCCAACCCAGAGGACAGCCCCACACTACCCGGTCGCCTCCCAGCGGCCGGGTGTGCATAAGGCGGCGCCGACTATGGGCTCAGAAGGAGCCGCCATCGGCGCCGGCAGCATTTGCCCCTCGTTACCAAAAAAACGCTCGTCATTCAATCTCGTTCAAACTAATCTTTGAACGAGATCTAGTGCTTAGTAGAATCTAAGTATCTGTACTTCTTAATTTCATTCAGCAATTTCTCTGCACTGCCTTACATCATTGCCAATAACGCTCTACCTAAAGGATGAAATCGCTACAAGCGATAAGACCGCCTTGTTGTACTGTTTATCGATGTTGTTTTACTCATGTATTCTATTTCTGTGCAATCCATACTAATGTTATAAATGCGAAAGTAACTCTGTCTGTCTGTTTGTCTATCTGTCTGCTACTCTTTCACGCCAAAACTACTCAACGGATTTAAATGAAATTTGGTATACAGATAATCTAGACCCTGAGAAAGGACATAGGCTACTTTTTATTGCGAAAAGGGGGTTGTAAGGGGGTAAAAGGGGGGTAAAAAGTTACTTTTCCACGCGGACGGAGTCGCGGGCGGCCGCTAGTAAAGAATACAGGGTGGTCTAACTAGTGACGTCAATAATTTTTTTTTAGATTGCTCACTTCTAGGTCGAGTTATAATTTTTTTAAAGGTTTTTTTCAAGTATTCTGCCAGCGAGGGTTAAAAAACTCGAAAACTACGAAAAATCGCTGAACATGCATGGGGTATTTTTGGATACCCCCAGGTGTGAGAAATCTAAAAAAATAATATTGACGTCAATAAAAAACCACCCTGTATAATATCTATCTATTTTCTTTCAATCAATTCACGTTAGGAAAATAATAAATGTTATTGACCTTTCATGAGCGAGTTCGACTCACACTTGGCCGGTTTTCTCTTTATCTCATAAACGAATGATCAATTCCGTACAAAATAAGAAATTGCCAAGTAACATTACATTTATTATGAAGAAATAAAGAAACCCTAGGTTAAAAATATTAAGTATTTTCAATGTTTTTACAGATCCTGGGAACAATTTGTGCAGGTTATCTTGCTTACATATTCAGACCTAGACAGCCGCTATTGTTGAAAATGTATCACCATTTTTTAAAAGGAGTGCAGCATTTTCTAAGAAGCCTGTTTGAGACCCGATGAGTGCGCGCTTGCGTTACATCTACTAAGACCGTTCATCATATTGTGATCCTGTGAATGGGGGAGATAATCATCTATTAATCATTCTAACCATAGTGAATAAAAATCATTCAAAGTCATGTAGTCATTATTGTACTTAGCTCTTAAACGTAACGCGCAAGGGCGGAACCTCCGTTGTGGGCACTGTGCAGTGGGCATGCCCACAACCTTAAATTTACTTGAGACGTCATACTTTCTTCTATCAACTTAGGATCAGCAGTTTCCAGTCTAAAAGAGGGAGAGGGGGATTGGCGGGGGAGGATGTACCCACAACTATGGGCGTAGCTAGGGGGCATGAGCCGATATGACCGTCCTTCGACGATGCCCAAGTCTGAAAATCCTTAGATGCCTACAACCATTTTTGAGGTCTGGATCCGCCCCTGGTAACGTGTCATTACCGAACCCAAGTAAAGAGGGTGGAAAAATACATCGGGCCTGGAGGGAAACTACCTTAACTCTTACTGATGCTTTTCATGACCATCAGGAGGATTATTGAGTGTGTGATTTTGATGATTATATCGTTTGGTTCAACGAAATAATCAAATAGACCATGTGTACTACACTCAGCGGCACATTATTAATCAATCATGGCCGTTCCGCGAGAGTCGGCGAAAAGTGCCGTTGCCTTGGTGTCCTGTAGTAAACTTAATTCACCCAGGGTAATTCACCCAGGTGAATTAAAGAAACTTTTAGTAAACTTTATCCACCTGGGTGCATTAAGTTCACTCCTGTAGTAAACTTAATTCACCCAGGTGAATTAAAGAAACTTTTAGTAAACTTTAAACACCTGGGTGCATTAAGTTCACTCTTGTAGTAAACTTAATTCACCCATGGTAATTCACCTAGGTGAATGAATTAAAGAAACTTTTAGTAAACTTTAAACACCTATTCCACAAAATAGGTCCCTATTTTGTGCCTATTCCCTGTAGTCTTACCGCGTAGTCTTACTAATCGGACTACTGGGAATTTCCTTTCCAATAGTCTTACCAGTAAAACAATAGTGTAGGTTTGTATTTTCTCATGAGCGTACTGTTTTGTGCTATAAGTACCAGGCTAACATAAAGTACTAAGAGGTGGTTATATTATAAGGCATTGATATTTTGGGTCTTAGCAAAGATACGAATTACAATTATTAGTACCTCCTATAAATTTATGATTTCCTGGTACTTTCATGTCGAATTTCCTGTGACATAAGATATACCTACTACAATTTAATTTAATTTGTTTACTAAAAGTTTCTTTTATCCATTCACCTAGGTGAATTAAAATCACGTGAGTCTATTAACCAATCAACGTACACCTTGCCTTTGTCGGATGATTTAACGGCAAGACGCCGTAAATTAATCAACTTACTAAAATTAAATGCGTTAAATAGTACATTTCAACTGCCGTTTATTATTTTCCGAGAGTTGATCAACTACCTAGAAAATTGATCAACTTACGAGTCTTGCTATTTTCCGGCGACATTTACAAATTCATAGTCTATCAGGCGCGCCTACCTTACGTGTGTACCAACGATTATTTATAAGTACATAATGTTGCATGTTTACATCAGCGTAATAAAGGTATGGTAAAAACAAACTTCGGATGTGTAGGTATGACGTCATTTAATCAATTAAGTACGGTGGCCTGCACATCAAGTTACTACAATCTGTCAAATTTCTTCAATCGAACCTCACTTTTATGTCAAACGTGTTTGGGTTCAATATCAACTGAGGAAATTTGACAGATTGTAGTAACTTGATGTGCTGGCCACTGTACATAACAAATTGTCTAAAAAGGCTGCAGGAGGTACTATATTACCCTGTCGACTTGCAAACCCCATATACCATAATATGCTCATGGTGTGCGAACAGCAACCACCTGTTCGCTTACCTGCAGCACAATAACAATAATACCCTAAAATAGCTTGTCGTCCTTGAATTGCTCTATGTACTTCTATGTATGTATAGTATGACCTGTTGCTCGAATGTCGAGATTTTATTCTGGCTTTTAAAACATATGGGTCAATGCCATTAAATGCAGAGAGATTTCACTATTGGCTTCTTCTTTCCATCGTCTCTGCACTTTCCTCGGATAACCGGTGTCGCCTTATTCGATCAAACAAGACGCAAAGAACAATGGACACATCGAAGCGGCATTATACTAAATAAACCAAATCACTTGTAAATCAAGTCCAGGGAAATGCTGTTGTCTAGGTTGAATCAAGATACTCGAAAGTCCAGAAAATACGCGCAAATCAAAATATAATGATAAATGTGACTACCTAACGTAAGTGAATAACACACATTTAAAACAATTTAAAAAGATGTCAAATATCTATCAAAGTGACATTGTGAATGACTCAACGTTTCGTTTTTCCTCTGTGATGGGTGTTTTGTTCACTGAATTGTTTGCAAATTGAAAATAATTTAACTTTTTATTCCATGCTTTCAAAAATATACTTATAATAAGATAAAATAAATATTTTGTTGCTTAGTTTAATTAGTATGTTTCCAAATATGTACGGTGTCGGAAAACATGAAGACTGCTCTCGCCGGTCTTCTTTGGTATACAGATGGTCTAGACCCTGAGAAAGGACATAGGCTACTTATTATTGCGAAAAAGGGGTTGTAAGGGGTTAAAAGTGGGGTAAAAAGTTACTTTTCCACGCGGACGAAGTCGCGGGCGGCCGCTAGTTTGTTCATATTTGGAAACCAGTAAAAGTCAAACTTTTTATCTAAAGTCTTTTCCCAACCTAAATGCATTATGGATTCATGAACCTGGTTAATTACTGACCATCTGAATGCTCTACGTTTTATAATTACGTTCTATTTTACGATGCAATATACCATCATTTATTTCGTATGTGTTTATCAAATCACTGTCTACTACTGCATTACTATTTATTTTCGTAATATTATCAGCTAATTCAGAATCGCGTTGTTGGTCAGCTTTTAACCAAAATTTTGATACTTTTATTAAATTTACTCAATTCTCTACTACCATTTTACTTTCTAATTTTTCACTTGGCAAAGGATTCATAGAAAAAAGTCTACATGAGACATTCTCTTTCCGTCCCGATAAACAATTTCAAAATCAAATGCATGCAAAAATACCCACCAGGGCAACCAAAGAAGCCAAAGATGTCCGTTTACCGGAAAATTTATTTGCTATACTTTCTTTGATCAGAACACTCAGAACAAGAATCAAAATAAAAATGGAACGACTGACCGTTTTAAGTTAAGCGAGAGTTGTCAATGGAGCAAAGATTAACACGGTGTTGCTGCTCCCCAACCGATGACTCCCCGACGCCTCCTCCAGATGTTGCTTTTGTTGCACATTGCGTAGAAATGTGTCCTAGCTTCCCACACTTGTCAATCACCACAATCCTCTAATATGTTAATATTGAAGTCACCGCACACAACCAGCTAAACGTTATATTTCGAACTGAAAATGTTGACTGGTTCTTATTTACCAATATTTTGATAAAGTATCAATATTTTTGAGTATATCGATTATAAATATATTTTATCCTATTGTATTTTATTTAGGTTAGGAGGATATTGATTCTCTTCTCTTCCGCGACGCCATTAATCAAAAGTCAACAATTTTTGCGCTTTTTATATATTATTGTAAATGTAAGCTAATCGATTAACACATAACTTATGCATTAAATTATTACCTAAGTCATTTTATTACAGTCCATTTGAAACAATCGAAGGCTCTTTTTATTGCTCCAGACAACTTATAGTTCGAAACCTGAAGATAAATTCAATGTTATCATGGTCACCCTACATTCACGATTTGAATATAGGTCGAGAATAATAGGGTATTTGACAAAAAAAATTATGTGTTTAATCAAAAGACCTCTCAATTTAAGAAACATTATTGAAAGAATTGCTCGATTCTGATTTAAATCACCTGAGATATCATAACTTTAAGAGCACATATTTTGGGCAAGACCAAAAACGCTCTATACAAATGGCTTCAGGCAAGTGACGTCACACGCCCGTGTCTTGTATGCGCGTCTAGTAAATTTTGTTTGGTAGCTATATCAAATGTTTCGTTTAAGTAAATGGTTTCATTATAAAAGTTGGTGAAAAATGTACGGGTAGTTCAATGATATAATTATTTTTTTTTAATTTCATACTTTAAAAATGGACTTGCCCATGAAACTTTGAATGCTCATAAAACCAGCTAGACGTTATGTTTTTAACTGAAAATGTTGGCCATTGGTTCTCATTTACCAGTATTTTGGAAAAGTATAAACATTTTTTACTATATCGAGATTAGTCAAATACCCTATTATAATCTCTTTGGAAAAGATATTAGCTCTATGATACTGAGACTGACAAGTATTTTATGTTACTCTATGCCAAAGATATTGGATATAAAACAAGATGGTGCACTATGAAAATGAATGCAATGTTAATTTCGACTCTATGCAGTGGGAATAAAAGATTACTTTGAAATGCCAAATCGCTTTACAGAAAATCGAGCCGAGCGAGATGTCGATATATAGGATGATGTCCTTGTCTAATGGGTTGCCATCATAAAAAAAAACCTTTGTGGTATAACTTAAGCAATGTTTATATTTCTTCTTCTGGGGAACTTTCAAAAATATTTAATAATTTAAAGGAATTAATAATGTCTTTTTTATTTTTTTTATTTTAAACCATGATAAACGACTGTTTTTATGTAAAAGTCGGTGATATGGTAGTTTTAATTATAATCAATATGCAACACTTGGCGTCACAACATCGCCATTATGGCGGCGGCAAAAATAATTTGAAAGTTTGTATTATTGTGACGACAAAAATAACATATAAAAATTGTGATCATTTATTTGTAATGGTTCTCACTTGTTGTGTGATAGGATGCAAAAGTGAATCTTATAAAGGTTGCGGTGTATTTTTCATAAGTAAGTATTTAATAAAAGTTATTTTTTGCATTGAGTAGGGTGTTCATTTCGCTTGTCATCTAAAGACGGATTTACTTTTTTATTTTTTTTGGACAAATCGGTAAGTTTTCATGGTCGAATAAATTGCATGATGGACGACCATAAAAAGGTCATGTTACGTAAAAAGTGTAGCAATAAATCTATTTAATTTTTAATTTATCAAATCGTAAAGTATGTACGTTTGTATGAATAATACGTTATGGCCGGTTAAATGTGCCGCAGAGTGTATTGTTATAGGTAGGTAAATAGAAAATCTAATAGGGCTAGCACAAACTTTTCGAAAAGTCGGTAGTCTCTTCGTATCGTACGTACCTATACATAATAAGGAATTTTAATTTGGAACTTGTGTTTTTTCAACAAAATTGCTCATAAATACTCAAACGATACTTTGAAACGTTCGTGCTAGCCCTTCTAGTTTGAATGGGCTTCACGAGTTTCCTAAAGAACGCAATGTCCGACTCCCACGTGGGGGGACTAAGTTTGACTAACAATAATTGTAATCGAAACGCTAAAACGTGTGGTCACCTTATTAGAGTAGGACGTCAACCAATATATAGACATCTCGCGAGGCTCGAATGTAAGTAATAAGTGCGCCATCTTGTTATAGTGTAAAATCTTTGCTCTATGCACTGACAGGCGTGGAATTTGGAATAGTCAATTCAAAATTAGTTTTTGAATTTGTTGACATCAGTCTCACGAAACTCAGGTACAACACCTCCGGTAATATGAAACTCATGACAGGTTTAATGGCAACAGAACCCGCCAAAGTAGGAAAGTAAGTGCACATTAAATAGTTACTATGACATCTCTCACTCTTTCATTTTAGCCGTTTAATACAGTCACAGCGGCCATTTTAACATCCGAAGCCGTAAACTATAAAAAAAAAATCTGTCAGTCAAATTACTTCGCGGTTTATTGTCTGATTTCAAATTATAATTATAATTTGCATTTATTACATTATAATTTGCTTGATTTTCAAACGTTATCTGTAAACCTTTGCAGTGCTTTTCATTTAAATAAAGATGCCAAGGGTTTCATGCGAGATATGTGGACTGAAAACAATTCGGGTGGGAAACAAAAAACGGGCATTTAGGCTGCCTGTCCATTTAAGCGGAGCGATGCGGCGGAGCGGAGAAACGGACAAATATTAGCCAATAGTATTGATTTATTTTAGCCAGTAGAATTTTTGTGTAATACTATTGGCTAATATTTGTCCGTTTCTCCCGCTCCGCCGCATCGCTCCGCTTAAATGGACAGGCAGCCTTATGGCTCAATTTCCACTGGATGAAGCTCGGTTAGTACATTTTATGAATTAATAAGGATCAATAAAGGTGCATTTATTGATAATTTATTGTATTTCAGGACATATTTTCAAATATAAAATGTGTGAATAAATTTTACTTATACACAGTGCAGTGTAATATTTTATCGACTACCTACTTATCGATTTTTGTATGTGTGATTCTCTCTTTAAACCTAATTTCATAAAAATCAATTATTTAGCGACCGAGCTGTTACAATTATGAAAGAGTAGAGAGAGAGAGCCCCCCCCCGCAGTGCAATATAGCACTTGTGTCACAGACAAGGACGGTCCAAAGACCAACACAACAAGGGTAACTCGACGTGTCGCCGTGTGTACATATTGATGTGCTGTTATTTTGCTTTGTAGTTGCAAACAATGGGTAAAAATAACAGGCAAACAAAAAACAATGGGTAAAAATAGGACTTGGCCTATGTGCCTATAGAAAAATTGCACCAATTGAAACATATTTGTGGAAAACATTTTCGACCTAAGGATTTCAAAAAGAAAAAGACACAACTTACAGAACCTTTCACATTAACACACATCTACGGATTACCAAACCAGGAAACGGCGTCAGATAATTTAAAAAACACAAAATCGTGCAACCCGGGTATGTGTTTTACCTCCATTAAATTTTTATCCTAAAAATGTTTCAGACATTTACAAAATATAATTTTTATGTTTGTTACAGAACCTTCAACACTGACACACACCTACGTATTGCCTACTCAGAAAACGGCGTCAGATAAATAATTTGAATACTAACAAGATCGTGTAGCCCGAGTACGTTCTTCGACTTGCTTAAGTTTTGATTTAAATACCTTAATATTTCAGACATTTACAAAACTTAATTTTTATGTTTGTTACAGAACCTTTAACATTAACACACACCTACGTGCTACCTACCCAGGAAACGGCGTCAGATAATTTTAAAATGTATTAGATATTTATAATGTATGTTATAATTAAAAAATAAATATTTTTTTAATTTCATTTTTTACTTAAAAAATAACAGGAGCTATCGATATCATTTTATCGATAAAGCTAAAAAAATTACAGGAGCTATCGATATCATTTTATCGATGAAGCTAGCCATCCCTATTTTTTGGGTCATGTTGGCGACATTGTTTTGTCAAAGTTTCAGTTAGGTTTGCTAGGTTGGCACTGACCGAGGTCAATTCTTTGATACATTGCATCGTTTTCTTTTTTTTACTACGGAGTCCCGTCTCTTATAACGTAGTGATTACCACAGAGTACATTGTATTATATAGTAATAGAGATACAACTCAGCCTTTTTTGTGGAAATGCGATAGTGCTGCCTCTGAAGTCTGAACGCGAGTTTTGGAATTAATAGTATGAATGTGTGTGTGAATGTGTGTGTGTATGTGTGCGTGTGTGCGTGTATGGGTTGTTTATTTGATTTGTTTTTGACATAGCTTTAGATATTCCTTATTCACAAAAAATATAGTAAATAAGAAATAGGTAAAGCTATGTCTAAAACACATTAGCTTAAAATTATTGTAATTTCTCTAAAAAAATGTTCTCGTTACAAAAATAAAATAAAATATATTGTTTTGTATTTCACAAATGTTTATTTCTCCACGCGTACGAAGTCGCGGGCGGCCGATAGTATTATAATAAATTGATAATAATAATAATAAATTTGTGTTTGTATTTCCTTGGGCTTGTATTTCTACCGATCCCAAGAATGTAATTCGTAGGGCTGAGCAAATCAGAGGTTAATTACTTACAAAACTAATATACACACATACACACACATACACACACCCTGTTACACATAGGTACACATTTTTTACATAGATAGGTACTCACACTGATGAAAACATTTGCAATATATAGATATTACTTATAATAGTTCTCAATGTAACTTACTAGGTACAGTGGCCAGCACATCAAGTTACTACAATCTGTCAAATTTCCTCAGTTGATATTGAACCAAACACGTTTGACGTAAAAGTGAGGTTCGATTGAAGAAATTTGACAGATTGTAGTAACTTGATGTGCAGGCCACCGTACATAATTATGTAGTTCTTAAGCGGTTCTTGCTTTAGCAAACAATATGTTATGGAAGAGGGCTTACTTCTGACACGGGTGCATTCAGCGCTCAAAAGAAGAAGTCCACCACTGTTTAAATATTGTAAGAATTTAGTTACCAAATAAACATTTTTCATTTTTTTTTTTCTTTTTTTTTTCATTTCTTTCTCTTCAAACACTGAATAATATTTCTTTGCGTCTTCAAGATAGCATTACTATTGTATTGCTTGTTATCGTAACGCTTGATAAGTTGCGCCCAAGCTTCCTCATAGTTCCGATCAGTAATAGCAAAATTCCGAAGCAAGTTACTTGGGTCTCCTTGTAGACTTGTATTTAAGTACTTAGTGTAACTTCTATACTCCAGTCAAGCTCTTATTATTATGTATAAGAGCTGTAAACATATTAATATGGAATGTTTGCCACTCTTCATACTTTCCGGAAAATGTCGGAAGTTGAATTCTCGGAAGATTTAAGTCATTTGAATCTGATGATGACAATGGTGACAAGTTGTTCTAACTGATCCTTCGTCGGTGAAATACTCGTGATCAGTTTGACAAGAATCTTCTTGGATGAACGAGCTGACCTGATTATACTATGACCCTCTTTGAATTCCAACCATAATTCCTCTAAATTCTCAAGATGTGTCTCAATATACGATCGAGTGATGCTGGCCTTAACACTTTTCTTAAAATTTTTATCAGCCTTTTGAATTTTTAAGTAAATATCGGATTGATTCTCGACTAACTCCATTGTTGAAAAAATGACATTAAATTCTTACTTACTGTTTCCGAGCAACATTTACGGTCTACATTTACTTCATTGAATTTATGACTTGCGTAGTTAAAACGCATTTTGTTAACTTTATCAGTTATTTCCCGGGTTTAATTCCAATAATGAAATAAAATTCATGAGAAAATGACTTGAAGAAAAAATTATATTTCAATAACGTCAAATTGACAAGACATTCAGAGAAAAAAAAACTAACATAATTAAGCAAACTCCTTTTACAGAACAAGTTTCAATATAAAAATATATAGATTAACAGATAGTGCGCCATCTTGCGTCACTTCATTTAACTAAGTTGTAAGCTGTGAAAGCAAGGTTATATCCTACCATCTATAAAGGAATTACTGAACAACTTACTGATATAGCCCTACTTAATTAAATATCATCTACTATTCAAAAAATAATACTACTGTCATGCTCTTTTTTATTTAGCCCGATTATATTTCTAGTTTGAAAGTTCTATGATTGTTTCCCCTGCTGATTACTTGCTCAGTGGTTGACAGGTGGTTGACATTATGTATACACCAATTTAGTGGAATTCTACAGATTTTTTATTCTGATGTTTATAATTATATTGTTTTACAATATTTACAATAACGCTTTCATATACATGGATAACTATTAATTATTTCAGTGTGGTGAGTGCTTACAATTATTTTGTTTTGGTACGTTGGTCTTAGAATTTCAACACTAATAGAAGGATAATCTAGATACTAAGAGCTTTGTCAAAAATCAAGCGCAAAACTAGGGGTCACCAATTAGTTTCGTTCGGGGTCTGTTTTCAGAAATGAAATGACCATCGCGGTCCGCACAAGGGGCGTCTTTCCCTTAGGTGCAGGGTGTGCGTTGCACACGGGCGCCGCGGTCCTAGGGGCGCCGGGCGCCGCTCGCAACGGAGCCCCACTCGGCGCGCGCCCGCGCTGGCCGGCCGCCGCGCTTTGATAACCAACGTAAAGAGAACTCCAGTTTGCAAACCTACATTTTGTGTAGCACCTGGAGCTCTTCTTATATTTATCGTATTACAGCAAAGCAAGGCGCGCCACGAGCGGCTCGGGTTTTGCAATATAAAACGGGCTAGGTACACACGGACCGATATCAGGGGCGATATCAGGGCAAGTGGTGGGGTCCGGACTCTAAATCGTTCCCTAAATCGCCTCGTATATTAGGATCTGTACTATTAAGTATTCTGTGGTATAGGCAAATCGGCCCTGAAAATTAAAATCGGCCCTGACTCAAAAATCGGGTCGGGCGAGCTCACGATTTAGGGCCGATTATCGTCTAGGGTATAGGGTAGGCGATATCGGCGCGTGTGTAGCGCAATCGGGGCGATTTCTGTGTCAGTACGCGCGCGACTGCTGCGGCGATACGACTTTTCGGCGCGAAAACATGGTGAAGGATAATAATAATACTCGTAATGAGAGAGAAGCGTGGATGAAAGTCATTGAGTTATTCAAGGACTTGTCTTATTGGCTATGAGTTCTAAATGCGTCATTATATTCATATGGCTTAACTGGTTGCGTCTTTCAACCAGTGTTTTGCCCAAGTCCTCGGTTTTCGCCTTCTGATGTGCCAATGCCATGGCTACTTTTGTTGTGTTTTGATAGTGTCGGCGGCATCTCGGATTAGCGTGCAGTCTTTTGCGCGGTCGTTTACGGACTAACAGGCAGGGTTGGTGTAGAATCGGCTGTAAAATCGGCTATGCTCTACAGTGTAGTGATTTTACAGCCGATTTCATCCCCACCACCACGTCCCCGATATCGCCACTGATATCGATCAGTGTGTAGCCCGTTTTACTCAAATATAAATCTTAATTCATTGCGCGAAGGCTTATTTTACAAAATTACGATTACGCACGTGCCACGCATACACACTCTTTAGAGAAATGCCGCGCGTTTGACGTTCTTCCATGGTTAATCTGCCATCTGCCGCAGCAGTCGCGCGCGTAGGATAGAAATCGTCCCGATTTCGCTATTCACGCGCCGATATCGCTCCCTAAACGATAATTGGCCTTAAATCGTGAGCTCGCCCGACCCGATTATTGAGTCAGGGCCGATTTCAATTTTCAGGGCCGATTTGCCTCCCCACATCCCCACCACTTGCCCCGATATCGCCCCGATATCGGTCCGTGTGTAGCCCGTTTTAATTCCAGTCAAGAGCACATTATGGTAGATATTCAAAACAGAACCAGGCCTGTCCCACTCCGCGTGTACCTACGAATTTGCAAGTACATGCGGCGTCCCCTCTGGAGGGGACGATCAGTAGAAAATCACGAGCGAGTGGCGACGCATGTGCGACAGTTGCGTGCGATAGAAAGAGAACGCACTTCTAGGTATGAATAATAGGGTATTTGACAAAAAAAATATATGTGTTTAATCAAAAGACCTCTCAATTTAAGAAACATTATTGAAAGAATTGCTCGATTCTGATTTGAATCACCTGAGATATCATAACTTTAAGAGCACATATTTTGGGCAAGCCCAAAAACGCTCTATACAAATGGCTACAGGCGAGTGACGTCACACGCTCGTATCTTGTATGCGCGTCTAGTAAATTTTGTTTGGTAGCTATATCAAATGTTTCGTTTAAGTAAATGGTTTTATAATAAAAGTTGGTGGAAAATGTACGGGTAGTTCAATGATATAATTATTTTTTTAAAATTTTATACTTTAAAAATGGACTTGCCCATGAAACTTTGAATGCTCATAAAACCAGCTAGACGTTATATTCTTAACTGAAAATTTTGGGCATTGATTCTCATTTACCAGTTTTTTGGAAAAGTATAAATATTTTTTACTATATCGAGATTAGTCAAATACCCTATTGTAGGTGTTGAACGTTGGGCGGTCGGAATTTCAAATTTATGTTATAGCCTGAGGCATTATTTTTCAATAAACGGTTTTTAGAAGTGGGTTTTCTGTACCTTGTACTATTAAGTATTCTGTGACAGAACTAAATTTCAAATCTACAAACAATAGAGAAATTTGACAATAGGTACTTATACGGTAGGTAAGTTGATGTGCTATTAGAGCTGGTACACGTTAAGACTATGTCAAAGTCATGGACGTATATAAGGGGGGGGGAGGGGGGGGGGGTCCAGGGGGTCCGGACCCCCCCCATTGAGGCTTGGTTTGACATAAGGTTAAATTGGCTATAGCCAATGGCGACTTAATTAAGGGGTCGGCAAGGTTGGAGGCGTAGCAAATTGTAGATAGCCCTGGGACGGCAAATCAACAAATCAACCACTCGTTCTTCAAGAATGCGTACATGTAATAACGCACGCCGGGTCCAGCCGGTCCTTGAATTGTACTTCGGGAGACCCGCATTATAAAATATTATTTCAATTAGGGAAATACTAGCACGGGGGGGGGGGGGGGGGGGGGGGTGATTCTTAATTGTTTACGTCCGTGGTCAAAGTAGTAATATTGTGTCTCCGCATCCCTTGGTAACTTGGTAACTAGGCATTCGCCAGTTACTTTGACATGGAGGCCTAGGATTGCTAGGGGGCGCTAGGGCAATGTTTGCACACGGGCGCCACATGAGCTAGAGACGGCCGCCAACGAATAACGATGCAATGGCTCGCGGTCCGCATGGTGTGGTTCGTCGGTCCGCATTCGGCATGCGATCGCATTTGGTTTGCCGATCAAACCAGGCGAGACGCAGGGAGAGTGGGTTACTTTGTTTATAGATGACATAGCGGCCTCCAGAGATTTAAATCGTTAGATGTCCCCTGCGCTTTCAAAAACTGGCTACTTTTTGCGTAAACGTGAGACCGTTTACATATGGTTTACATCCACAATCCCTTGTCCTCTAGAAGTCTAGAATGACCGGACGGCTATAGTCTGTTTCAAATTATGATGTCCCTTTGGACATTTCGTAGAACGTAACTATGCACGTTACGTGCGAGATCTATAGATCGAATCAAATATCTCTTTGTATTTGGTAGTAAATCGTCACTTAAAAAATATAGAATCCTATCCAAAAACATCCTAAGTATTACTTATACATTGAGGTAAATGTAGAACTAGAGGAGCTATCGTATGCAAAAGTCATGTTCCATTTTGAAATGTCAAACTTTACGTGCGATGCAGCGCTGAAAAATAATTTAATCGTCTAAGCATGCGAAATTCACGCAGCGCTATATCGCTTCTAGGATGAAGTTTGTTCGTGAACGGAAAGGCGTAAGCGCCGTGATTTTCATAGCACTTTACGCGTTTTATTCAACGTACCTCATCAAAATGTCATTTTGTTGACTAAGCTACAGATTACAGAAGGGACTATTCGTATCTGGGAGTTTTATACCTAACAAGAATCCTTACGTATTATCTAATTTGTGTGAATGTAAGTATTGTTTGATATGATTAAAGAGTACCTACCTACATATTAAAACTTCCTTCAAATGAGATTGATTGTGCCAGTTTACATGTTTTGTTAAATGAAACAAAGAGATACCTTTCAAGTACGGAAAGGAAACCGAAACCGGTTTATATATTTGTGGGCTCAATGTTATACAAATCAAAGATACCTTATTATGAAAGATTCATAATAACAATTCGCTACAAACATTTTAGGAAAACTAGGCAATCCAGGAATCGAGATTTTTGAATTAATAGTAAAAGTGAGGTTAAGAGGGTAGGGTAAGGTGGGGCACAGTGAAACGCAAAAATGTTTTTTGTTTGTAAAAAAACAAAATGACATTTTGTTGACTAAGCTACAGATTACAGAAGGGACGATTCGTATCTGGGAGTTTTATACCTAACAAAAATCCTTACGTATTATCTAATTTGTGTTTATGTAAGTATTGTCTGATATGATTAAAGAGTACCTTCCTAACATATTAAAAATTGCTTCAAATGAGATTGATTGTGCCAGTTTACATGTTTTGTTAAATGAAACGAAGAGATACCTTTCAAGTACGCAAATTTTATTCTCCCTATAGGGGCGATGCACGAATTTATAAGTAAAAATAAAAGTCGTAAATACAAATGATACATTATTTTTATTTAGTTACCCTTAAACAAAACAATTTCGTTAACTTTTGCCGTTTAGATAAATATTAATATTATGTTGAGCGACAGTAAACTATCGATTAAAAATTATTTAACCACCAAAATCTTTACATCAATAATCGAATGGTAGCTAGGCATTAGGACATCACTAATTGATTTGTTTGTACTCGAGCTCCCAAAAGTAAATTAATGAATGAAAGGGTATGTAACAATTTTCTACAATTTCCCTTCTGTTTCTATCTAATCTATGTCGAATGCGACAATAATGGCGTCTGTCAAATTGTGCTCGTATTTACTTTTTAAACGAAAATATCTAATTACTCATCGGTGAAAAATTATCCCTTTGCACTTCGCCGTATTCCTTGAATTATTTGTGCAATATATCAATACACACCACGGCATTTTTGATGCGTTTTGTAGTACTTTTTCACTAAAACAACTGTTGGGTGGTCAACCGGTCAGAGCTGGCAAGCGACTGATTGAAGTGCGGTGCAATCACCGCAATTCAATGGAACCTAATATGATGGGTGGTGTCTTCTCTAGTTTTACTTGTACCTCAATGCATATAACATTTTTACAGTTATGAACACCGGCCTTCGTCTGATGCCAATAGGTATTACAAGAAATATGCAAGAATTATATAAAAAATTGCCACACTTGCCTTTGGTAAGCAGTGTACTAATAAAATCGAAAACGTTTTCGTGAAAATTGATCCGAATTTTTCTCAAAAATCTATTTTTTTGCAATAATTTAATTTAACTTGGTGCAGTTCAAATTTAAAAATTTGAACTGCACCAAGATGGCAGTGCGAGCGATTAATAAAACAGTGTGAATTGCAGAAATAAATTGTTAAAAAGAGGTAGAAATATTGGACATGTTTTACTATACCCCGTGTGTCACTGTACCCCATCTTACCCTACTTACCTATAATAGGTAAGTTTAGTTACTCATACGGGACTCATAGCCCAAAATTAACTCCAATCGTATAATTTATCTCCGTGATAAAAAGCCATCCATAACTTTGAAATTAATAAAATTATATCGCTGAAAAACATGAAATTCATCTTTTCTTGACAAACGTTTTATTGACACTTGACAAATCAATTTTTCTTTATTGGTTTGTCTTTGAACTGCAGCCCGAATCATCGAAATCATATGTCATAGATTAGGAAAAATATCGATTATCAATTTCTTACACGATTTTCATACATTTTGACGATTATTGTGTAGTTTTTTTTTTTTTTTATTTATTTATTATCAAGTAACATACATGGTACATACAATCTTTAGTTAAAGATAGCACATAAAACCACAGAGGTTTGTCTTGTGCTACCGTGAGCTATTAGTTACAAGTAGTATTGTTGTCATTACCTAATTACTATTTTACTATCGTGAAACAAATAAATGCACACTCAGATATATAATTACTTAGTTATAAAATTTAAAATACTATCTAAATTAAAGCAACATGAATATCCTAACAACTGCTAAGACAATATTCCTTTAACTTTAAAAAATAAACGTTTTTATTATTATTATTTTGTTGAAATATAAGAATATATTCTCCTTTTTATTATTATTATTATGGTGGTTAAATATATAAATATATTCTCCTTTTAAAGGGGACGTTTACATAATTGCGGGCTTTTGGCCAAGCAAAGATGTAAGTTTGATTTATTATTATTGGTTAATTTCAGAGTCCGATTCAAGCTGCAAAAATTTACGCACAATTCTACAAGTGTTTAGGATAGCTGCTTTTTGTAGGGTAATGAAAGTGTATTTTGATAGATTTAATGTATTGAGGCTGACAAATAATTGCTTTGGTATTACTCCTGTGGTCGAAACTACTATAGGTACAATGGTGACGTGGTCCATTTTCCATACTCTCTTGATCTGCTCCTGTAGTTCAGGTGTATTTTCGGATCTTTTCTGTTATTGTTGATTGGATGTTGTTAGTATTTGGGACAGCTATATCTATAATATATGTATGTTTATTTCGTTTATCTACAAATGTTATGTCGGGTCTATTATTGTAAATCGTGTTGTCTGTCAGTATTGTTCGGTCGTAGTATAGTTTGAAGTTAGAGTTTTCGATAACGTGTTGGGGAGTGTATTTGTAGTATGGGGTGTGTGGGTCGTTGGCAAGTTGATATTTTTGGACAATTTTTTGATGAACTATGTTGGCAAGTTGATTATGTCTGTGAGTGTAGTCATTTTGAGTTAGTGTGATGCATGCGCCTGTTATGTGTTGTATAGTTTCTGGTTTATTATTACACTTTCGGCAGAGGTCGCTACGGAGTGATGTATCTTTCAGTATGTATCGTCTGTAGTTCTTGGTATTTATTACTTGGTCCTGTATAGCTGCCATAAATCCTTCGCTTTCAGGAAACAAGACTCCTGCCTCGAGCCATCTATTAGAAGCTTCTTTATCTACGTGTGGCTGATCCAAGTCATGCGGGTGCCTACCATGTAGTTCTTTTTCTCGCCATCTTCTTTTCTTCCCTTCAATTATGTTATTTCTGTCTATTGGTTCTATATTTTCTTCTTGTAGATTAAGTGGTGTTAATTGATTATCTAATGTAGCTATTATTTTGTGTAGAGTACTGTGTGCTTTCTTGTGTCTAAAAAAGGTTTTTAAGTTTGCTATTTGTCCTTTATGTAATTGTGTGATTTCAATTAAGCCTCTTCCGCCTTCTTTTCTTGGTAGCGTTATTCGTTCTATTGCAGACTTTGGGTGATGATGCCTATGCTGGGTTAAAATCGTTCTGGTTCTAGTTTCTAGCTGTAGTAGTTCCGTGTTGGTCCATTTGATGACGCCAAAAGAATAGGTGAGCACGGGTATTGCGAATGTATTTATGGCCTTAAACATGTTTTTACTAGATAGTTGCTTATTGCATAAGGAATGAAGTCTTTGATAATATTCTGCTTTAAGTTTCTCTTTAATAGTTTTGTGTTCTAGTAGTCTTGCCTGATTATATCCCAAGTATTTATAAAGATCTCCAGTTTTCATTGCTTCTATGCACTCCTGTTCCCCAATTGAATACCCACCCTCCACAATTTTGCCTTTTACAATATTTAGTTTTTTGCATTTGTCTAACCCTAAATCCATTTTGATATCGCGCGAGAATGTTGTAGTTTTATCCAGTAATCCTGTCATATTTCTATCTGTATTTGAATATAGTTTAAGATCATCCATGTAGAGAAGATGTGTTATCTGTTGCTCAATTCGTCTATTTATTCTAATATCAAAACCTAGCTTTGTACTATTTAATTCATTTGACAATGGGTTAAGGGCTAGACAAAACCATAGTGGACTTAATGAATCACCCTGATATATTCCCCGTTTTATGTATATTTCAGTCTGTTAAGATTTGATCCGTTTCCGATTTTAATTTCAGTGTGGTTCTCCAGGTTCTCATCGCAGTTTTTAGGAATTGAATTATTTTTGGGTTTATTTTGTAAATGTGTAATATTTCAAGTAACCAAGAATGAGGTACGCTGTCGAAAGCCTTTTTATAGTCAATATATGACACGAAAATATCCTTTTTACTCTTTTGTACGTGTTTTAAAATGGCCGAATCTATAATTAGTTGCTCTTTACAACCGCGATGAAATTTCCTGCATCCTTTTTGTTCCTCAGCCAATATATTGTTCAGTTCAATGTGTTGAGTAATTCTGCTAGTAATGCAAGCTGTGATAATTTTGTATAAAGTGGGTAAGCATGTTATAGGCCTGAACTGTGATGGATCATCGGTTTTTTCACTTTTCGGAAGCATAAATGTAACTCCTTTTGTAAGAAACTTCTGGAAGATCGCAATTACCATTAAGAATTTCAGTTATTTGTGAGGCTAAAAGAGCATGCAATTTATATAGTTTTTTAAACCAAAAATTATGAATATGATCTATTCCTGCTGCCTTCCAGTTATGTGTTCTGTTTATTACGCTTCTTAATTCATCTTCGTCTATGTTTTCAAACTGCATTTCTTCTATGGATTCAGTGCGAGACCTTTCATTGCTGATCCATTCCCCATCTTGATTATGTTCTTGAGGTTTAGACCAAATGTTCCCCCAAAACTCTTTTAATGATTCTGCTGACGGAAGTTGTTTTATTTTAGTACTATTTTTGAGTTGTCTGTAAAATAATTTTTCATTTGTTGAGAATAGTTTATTACTGTCTTTTCGCTTTTGTGACTTCTTATATCTGTTTAATCTATGACTTTTAATTGCTAATTTTTGTTTCAGTGTGTCCAAATATTCATCTATTCGTCTATTAGGGTCATCATACGTACTGTGTTTCTTTGTTTTTATTAATATATTTTTTACATGTTGTAGTAATTTCTTCGATCTATTTCCGGTTCTGTATTGTAAAAGTCTTGCTATATCCTTTCTTAGTTGCTCTATATCAGTTTCTAATCTCACTTGCCATGCTGGCTTACGATATTTGTTTTGTCCGTTGTTTTGGTTTGGGTTGCTCCGAAGTTTTATGTTTAAGTGAGTTACTATTGTTAAAGCAATGCAGTAAACTAACGTATGTGTATCTTCAATGCATTCTAATGATATGAGCTTATCAGGAATTATTTCATTATTAAATATGGATATTAATATACTTATTTCGCGGGAAGGCTTAAGTTTCGGAAGAATAGGTCTAGTTTCTGGGTCGGTTCCTGCATACTTTAAGAGGTTCGCTTCCAGAGCATCTTTTAGCTTGTCAATTAGAAGGGAGTCTGTGTTTATTTGTGGCCGTGAATCATTATTATTTTGTGTGGTTGTTATTGTGCTGTTTTGTGTGGATATTTGTGTGTAGATTGTATCTAGTGTGCTGGCCCCTGGATCCGGATTAGATGTTAGTGTGTTTTGGTATAATGATGTTTGGCTATTAGTTTGAGAATTATGTGAGGTTATATTCGCATTAAGAGGACTGTTATTGTTTGCTGCTAGTGAGGTTTGTACTTCGTCTCTTATTCGTCTTAGAGTTTCGTCCGATAGCATTTTGTTTCTTACGATAGCCCGTCTTTGGTCGGATAATCTTTGTTCAGACACATTAGAATTCGGGTATTGCTCTGAAAATTTTTCAAATAATAATTGGCGATATAGTGTTAGGTCGGTTTCTAATTTAGTTACTTGGAGATATGTACGCATTATGAAAATGTTTGTATCTTCGTCCCATCGCATGCGTACACGTGGTTTGCCAGCTTTGGTGGTCGCAGGTTTCAGTGCCGAAGCTGCCTGCAAAACATCCGCAGCTGGTGGAGTCTGAGACTCCTGGGTCCTGTCTGCTTGTAAAGGAGTAGGCCGGTTTCTTGAAGTACCATCAGTCTGAGACTGGGTAAGAGATCGTGGTGGTGATGTTCTATCCGGTCTCCTTGAATTATGAGTGAGCTCACATTGTTCGGGATTCCCGCTGAACGCAGGTCCCCCGGCAGAGGGCCGCCCACTTAAACCCTCGCCACCGATGGCTCGTATGCTGTGGCGCCCAGCATCGGCTCCAGGCGCGCCCCGGCGATCGCCCCCGGGAAGCGGCAAATTACGAGAATTTCTACTTCTTAGCTCCATCATAATGGGTAGTTGCCATGGCCCTGTTGGTCACCCGCTCAGGAATTTTATTTGCGGGTGTCCGCCCCCTACGTGGCTTAGATGGTCAAGCGCGGACGTGTGGTTGGACTTTAGGGGGCTTATTATTATTATTATTATTAACTTATACTTAAAATTGGTGGGTGTCAAACTCCTTCGCCTGCGAAAGCCAACACGGTCCCGCCCACCATAGTGTATTGTTAAGCATTTCACTGGGGAAAAGTCCACGAGAGCAGATGTCCGCCGGATTATCTCCTGAAGAGACATGGTACCACCATTCCGGAGGAGTAGGTAATTTCCTGAATGTGGCTAACACGATTTGCTACGAACGTAGCCCAGCGCGATGAATGGGAACGTAACCAATGAAGAACGATAGTGGCATCTGACCACAAGAAGACGGAGTTAATTTGAATATGAGTGAGGTATGTATCACAAACATATTTGTATAAGTCAGCCAGTAAGACTGCAGCGCAGAGCTCTAATCGAGGCAATGAAATACGCTTTAGAGGAGCTACACGAGCTTTGGAACACACAAAAGTTACTTGGATATCACCGCTTTCATCAATGTACTTTAAATAGATGACTGCACCGTAGGCAGTTTCGGAGCTGTCACAAAAACCATGCAGTTCGCATGATTTTGCGGCCCGAGAGGTCAGCTTGCGCGGTATACGAAGATCAGCGAGTTGCGGCAGTTGATCAGAATAAGAAGCCCACGATTGGACAACATTTCGATAGGTGGCGTTTCATCCCAATTCACACCGAGTATCCAAAGCTTTTGGATTAAGCATTTCGCTTGAATTGCGATTTGTGATAAAAAACCAAGTGGATCAAAAATATTTTCGATCGCATAAAACCGTCGCAATGCTACTTCACGAGAACCATTGAATATAGGTTCACAGTTTTCTTTAAACGGGTACTTGACAACATATCTACCGGAAGGATCACGATAGTGTTCCTCTACAAATTTTTGTTCGCATAATTGTTCCTCTGGCGTCATCGAAGAGGCCTTCGGCACGCTATCTAATTCCCAGAACCGCTGAACCAACGAGTTTAAGTCAGTGTCGAACTGTCGACACTAGACGGCAACGACGAAGTGAGTAACGCCGTATTAGAAGTTAAGTTCGTTTTACCAAGGAGAAGCCAACCGAATAACGATTTAAAAGCAGTAGGTCGATTTTGGCTACCCTTAATCTGCTGACCCAACAGCGAGTCTACGAAAACGTCAGCAGCGAATAACATGTCGACCGGTCCGGGAATATCGAAACTAGGATCTGCTAACGGTAATGATTTGATGTGTGACCATCGAGACGAATTTAATTTAGCAATAGGTTGGTCACTACAAATACGCGGTATTACTTGCATATTCAAGTTAAAAATAACTTGATCATTTGTACCTACGCTACACGTAACGTCCCCACTGATAGGGGCAAGCGCGTCACCGAGCCCGCTGACACTAACCGAAATTTGAGAAGGCTGTAATTGCAAACGCTTTGCGGCCGCTTCCGTAATAAAGTTGCTTTGACTCGCGGAGTCGAACAGCGCGCGCAGTGTGTGCGCGTCGCCGCGCGCGTCGCGCACCTGCACCAGCGCGGTGGCCAGCAGCACGGTGGACCGCGACTGCGACCTCGACACTAGGGCTGAACACCCACTCGACTGCGAGACACTCGGTTTGTCGCGATGAAGCAAGGAGTGATGCTTGCGTCTACAAGTACGACAGTACACGTAAACAACGATTTACAATCTTTTATTTGATGAAACGATCTCAAACAATTGAAACACCATTTTTTATCCTCAGCGATTTTGATACGGTCGTCAATGGATTTCTTTAAAAAATCGGAACACGATGTTATTGAATGTGACTCCTTACAATAACTACACGTGATAGGAAATGGCGCTTGCTTTTCGTTATAGTTGTTAAAGGGGAATGCCCAAAGTTCAGAATAGTTTTGGCTGAAAAGCGCACACCAATAATTTTATGCGTAAAATATAGTATATAATGTAATTATTGCTGTGAGGTAATCATCAGATAAGTAAAAGTCGGAAATTCATTTAAAAAACGTTCTTTATTCATCGTCATAAACAATTAAGACGTCATCCAGAAATTGCGCAGGTACAGCTATATTACTTTCATGGCGAGCCCATCCCAAATACCAGATCACCGACAAGACGTGGGCACAGCATCCCACAGTTCGACGGCCTACAATACAATTGCAACAGTATTGTTGTATTGCTGCACAACCTGTCTTATTACTGTTGATCAAGATCAACACCGATCAGATTTATCAACACAAATAAATGCAACCTTAATAAAGTCAAAAACTTACCTCACGAGGTGCAATTTGACGAGTAATAATCTTGTCTAATACCATCCACACGAGGTGTGGTATTTGTCAATGTGTGTGATCTTCTTCGTAAAAGCTACCGTCCACAGGAGATGCATACATGTGTATGACCAACAATTGGTGCACTTTGTTGATCTGCAGAAGCAAGCTGTCTTATTTCACTCCATGCTGCTGTCCAGCAAGAATAATTCTTGTTAATACCTTAATACTTTAATGTCGTCGCTTGTTAATACCTGTTGCAATGAAAAAGCCCATATAATACAATCATATTGTCCACTGTAAATTGCTAAACAATCAAAAGATATTACGATAATTATTTACCACTGATTAATCAATCTTTAAATGAGATTTTGCACCTCAACGATAATGGCGGGCGAGTGGTTGCGGAGGAAGCGGGAGCGGAATCCATGTTCAAGCCAAGGTCTTCAGGATTAGATCGATCACCGGAGTCCATTTTTATGGAAATTCGTTGTTTTACTTAATAAAAATATTATAATCAATTTCAAAAGTTCAAAACTCTTTTTTTTTTTTTTTTTGTATATGGCTGCTACCGTGCCATTACCAAAGATTTTACACTATAACAAGATGGCGCACTTATTACTTACATTCGAGCCTCGCGAGATGTCTATATATTGGTTAGCGTCCTACTCTAATAAGGTGACCACACGTTTTAGCGTTTCGATTACTATTATTGTAAGTCAAACTTAGACCACCCACGTGGGAGTCGGACATTGCGTTCTCTAGGAAACTCGTGAAGCCCATTCAAACTAGAAGGGCTAGCACGAACGTTTCAAAGTATCGTTTGAGTATTTATAAGCAATTTTGTAGAAAAAAACACAAGTTCCAAATTAAAATTCCTTATTATGTATACGTACGATACGAAGAGACTACCGACTTTTCGAAAAGTTTGTGCTAGCCCTATTAGATTTTCTATTTACCTACCTATAATAATACGCTCTGCGGCACATTTAACCGGCCATAGCGTATTATTCATACAAACGTACATACTTTACGATTTGATAAATTAAAAATAAAATAGATTTATTGCTACACTTTTTACGTAACATGACCTTTTTATGGTCGTCCATTATCATGCAATTTATTCGACCATAAAAACTTTCCGATTTGTCCAAAAAAAATAAAAAAGTAAATCCGTCTTTAGATGACAAGCGAAATGGACACCCTACTCAATGCAAAAAAAAAAATCTTTGACTAAATACTTACTTATGAAAAATACACCGCAACCTTTATAAGATCCACTTTTGCATCCTATCACACAACAAGTGAGAACCATTACAAATAAATAATCACAATTTTTACACGTTATTTTTGTCGTCACAATAATACAAACTTTCAAATTATTTTTGCCGCCGCCATAATGGTGATGTCGAGACGCCAAGTGTTGCATATTGATTATAATTAAAACTACCATATCACCGACTTTTACATAAAAACAGTCGTTTATCATGGTTTAAAATTAAAAAAATAAATAAGACATTATTAATTCCAACGTATCATTCCTTTAAATTATTAAATATTTTGAAAGTTCCCCAGAAGAAGAAATATAAACATTGCTTAAGTTATACCACAAAGGTTTTTTTTTTAATGATGGCAACCCATTAGACAAGGACATCATCCTATATAGCGACATCTCGCTCGGCTCGATTTTCTGTAAAGCGATTTGGCATTTCAAAGTAATCTTTATTCCCACTGCATAGAGTCGAAATTAACATTGCATTCATTTTCATAGTGCACCATCTTGTTTTATATCCAATATCTTTGGCCATTACGAGCACTTTTAACTCTGCCAACATCGAGTGATTAAAGAGACACGTTGTTTAAATTAAAATTGACCGGTGTGACGAGATTAGTTTTTTCTGATTTTATTATTAATTGAGTTTTTACACCATCTAGAACAAAACAAAACAACAAATAAACAAACACATATAGACAACACAATGTTAAAAAAGGGAGATTCGTTTTAGAGTCTAATATTATATTTTACAATATATTTACATAAATATTCTATAACAGAGGAAAAGGATAAAGATAGAAGAAAAGAAAAGTTAATAGGGCGGGGAATTCTTGGGGGGAGGATGTCATACAGCGAGATCGGATAATTTTGACAATTGAAAAAAATGTGTTCTGTCGCACCCTCATCCAGACCGCATTCGCACAATGAGGTATCTTTACAACGGATTTTATTTAAAAAGACTGGAGTGCACGCGTGTCCCAAACGCAGGCGACAAATAGTGGAGACAGCGAGTTTGCCCATGGCTTTTCGTTTGAAAAAACCATGGTCTCCGAGGAATTACGGGTTGAATCCCTGCGTAGTGACGACCCTTGAGTCTAGAGAGATCGTTATAGCGGTTTTGCCAGTCTTCTCTCAGAGCTGTTGATGCGAGAGGAAGGATGTCGTGGGCATAGTTTTCAAGCCGAGCGGTGCCAAGCTGTATGGCCTCCCTCGCCCAAACGTCGACCTGTTCGTTACCGCGAATACCACTGTGACCAGGAATCCACACCAAAGCTACTTTTATATTTTGAAGATGACACTGGAACAGAACATTTTTGATACCGAGGATAATAGGTGAGACATTTTTTTTCCTAAACACGTTCCCTAAAATGGCATGTAGGCAACTTTTGGAATCTGAGAGGATAACAGATTTATTTAATTTATGGGAGAGTACATAAGATAGGGCTTCTAGTACAGCTATTGACTCTCCGGTAAACACAGAGGATTCTTTAGGAGATTTAGAGTTTAACATGACCTGGAACCTTGGAATCCATACAGCGCTTCCTACAGTGCCCTCAGAAGGAGATTTTGAGGCATCAGTATAGATTGGCAACCAGTCTTTCCAATTTTCATTGAAGTAGATGTTGAATTTATAGTCGGCCATTGGGTCCTTTTTAGGGATTCCAAAGTCCAGGACAACGTTGGGTTCAAAAATTAGGGCATCATAAGAAATTTTAAATAGTGGGTTTGTTGGGAACTGTATCATTGGGTAAGACAGGGATGGAAGTTTTCTGAAGCTAGTAATTATTAAGGGGGGACTTTTATGGGCCCAATATTTGCAAGACGGTTGGGAAATCAACTCGGATAAGTTTTGAAGGCGGGGGATAAGAGGATGACCACTAAGTTGGTTTGTTTTAAATATAAACCTATCCGAGAGGTATTGACGTCGAAGATCTAGTGGGGCATCGACAGCCTCCACCTGCAAGGCAATATTTGGGGAGGACTTCATTGCTCCTAAGACGACCCTTAATGCTTTCATCTGGAGCTTTTCTAACCTGTTTAATGCTTCTTTGTTACAGGGCTCGAGAAGAAAAGAAGCATAGTCCAGATGACTTCGGACCACAGCATTGTAGAGTAATTTTTGGCTGTATGGATGAGAGCCCCACCAGACACCTGAGAGGGATCTAAGGATGTTGATTCCTTTTTCACATTTTTGGGCTACATAATTGAAATGGGGGATACTGGTCATTTTCGAGTCAAGAATAACGCCAAGGAATTTAACATGATCATTAAGGGGGATAGATTGACCATCACAATGAATGTCAACTAGTGGAATAGAACGCTTTCTGGTGAATACTACGGCGCTACTTTTAGGGATTGATAATGTTAAATTGTGGTCTACAAGCCAATCGTTTAGGTAGGAAAGAGAAGAATTTAAGCGGTTATTAATATTATTGATTGACTTATCTGAAACATAGAGACATAGATCGTCTGCATACTGTAGAATATTAGAGAAGCAAGAGACACATTGCTCGAGATCGTAAGTGTAAATGTTGTACAGAATAGGACTCAGAACCGAACCTTGGGGTAGGCCCTTGCCAAATACTTCTAGGTGGGATTGAATGATTAAACGATCTAATTTTGATAGATCTACCCATTAGCAGATTCGTTGCACAATGTACCAACCTCACTGGGAAACTCATGCGAAGCATCTTCTGTTTGAGCACCGGAAGTTGCACATTATCATAGGCAGATGCTATATCCAAAAATACACCCACTAGGTACTCCTCTTTTGATAGGGCAATTCTGATGTCCGTTGTTAAAACAGCTAGGCTATCTGTGGTACCTTTAGACTTCCGGAATCCGAACTGGCTGTTGGGAATAATGTTCCTACTCTCTATAATCCATTCGAGACGGTTCTTGATCATGTGCTCAAGGATTTTGGAAAGGGTAGAGGATAGGGCTATGGGGCGGTAGGAAGAAGGACTGGTTGGGTCTTTACCCGGTTTCAACAAGGGAATAATAATCTGAGATTTCCATGAGGAAGGGATATTGCCTGACATAAATATCAAGTTAAGAAGGCCTAAAAAGTATTGTTCCCCAGTTGATCCCAGGTGGGAGAGGAAAGAGTAAGGTATGCCGTCTTCACCTGGACTAGAGTCTCTTAGGCCGCGTAAGGCGCAGTTTAGTTCTGCCAAGGAGAATGGCTGGTCGAATCTGTCATTACTATAAAGGGAAGGATAGCAGGATGGGATACTGTTTTCGGTGGGGACGAAGGGAGGGGATAATTTACTTGCGAATTCGTTCAACCAGGTAGAGGGGTCATTAGAAGATGGTGAGGGCCCAACCAGGGAGCCACGAAACCTTCGCACGTTCTTCCAAACGCCAGAAATGGGGGATCTGGGGGAAAGAAATTCGCAGAATTTCACCCAGCCATTCTTCTTTTTTTTAGAAAGGATCCTTCTAGTACGAGCAGCTATTTGTTTATATCGCACATAATTGTCCATAGTCATGGAACGCTTATAGTCCGCTTCCGCCTCCTTTCGACGAGTAACCGCCTCCGTACATTCGGAGTCCCACCATGGTGGAGGGGCTAGTTTCTTTCGATTCGGTCTTTTCAAAGGGATGCTTGCTTCCGCAGCAGCCGATAGAGCGTCCATGAACACGGTCAACCCATGTTCTACATCGGAAGGAGGGCTGGTAAGGGCTCCATCTAAACGAAGTGATATCTCTGAGCTAAATTTGGACCAGTCGGCATATTTTACTTTATATTTTAACAAGGGAGGGGGTGAGGTAGCAGGGATAACAGACAAGGGACGGGATATAATAATAGGGTAATGATCACTGCCGTGAGATTGGGGTAATACTTTCCAAGAGCAAAGAGAAGAGAGTTGTGTGGAGCAAACAGACAGGTCCACCGCAGAGCGTGGGTCTTGTGTTGGGGATACCATGCGAGTTGGAGAACCATCATTCAGAACACAAAGGTTGAGATCTTCGAAGAGATCCAACAGTTGTGTCGAGAATGAGTCACATGAGTGAGAACCCCATGCTGTGTGGTGGACATTAAAGTCCCCTAAAATAAAGATAGGAGAAGGGACAGAAGAGAAGACATTAAGTAGGTCGGGGATAAGGGATGGGGAAGGGTGGGGAATATAAATAGATATGAAGGATATATTGTATATTCTCGCAGCCACCATATTAAATGATGGGCTGTGAGCGGGGATTGGGATCTGTGAGTAAGTTAAATTTCTTTTGATAAGTAAACAACAGCCTCCGTAACCATCGTCCCTGTCATCCCTAAGGCATGCATAGCCAGACACCCTAAAAAGGGAGTCAGGCACCAGCCATGTCTCAGAGATGGCAGCGACCGTCACGGAGAACTTGTTGAAAAGGTAAATTAATTCATTTTTTTTGCGACGGATACTCTTACAATTCCATTGAAGGAACTGGCAAGAGTCCGCCATCGGACTCACTAGATGTGTGTGTGTTGTTGCCATGACGGATGTCCAATGGCATGCTTTTAAATAGAGTTGTAAGTTGAGAGGCGACGTTGGACGGTAGTGCATCGTTAAATTTGGATAGAATGATAGTCAGCAACGCGACCGTTGTTTCTATCAATCTATCCTCGGGGATAGGGGAGGGCTCTTGCAGTGCACAGCCATTAGGCAATGCTGAGGGGGGGTTAGCTATTATGGCCTGATGGGCCTGTTTATCATAACCTCTATGGGAAGGGGGCATCATACGACGGGGGTTGGTAGAAATAGTTTTTCTATAGGACTGAGACATGGTGGGGACATGACGTGGGGAACCAGGAAGGGATAGTTGAGAGAGGGTAGGGGTAGAAACTTTAGCCACCTCATTATAGGGCCGTCTGACCGTGGGAACTTTAGCAGAGGCTTCCAAATATGATATGCTCTCCTGGGACATAATGATTTTTATTCCTCGTTGTCTTGATTGTTCCGGACAGCTTTTGCTGATGGCAAAATGATTTCCGGAGCAATGAAGACAGGTAGAGGCAACTTCCAAGACTTCGCATGAGTCACCATTGTGGTTTTGGGCACAGCGGTAGCATCTAGGTTGAGACCTACACTGATTTTTTACATGTCCGAAGCGGCAACAGTTGTAACATTGGATGGTTGGTAGTTGGTATGTCTCGACACGAAGAGAAGCATGGAATGCATAAACTTTTTCTGGCAACCTTTGTCCGGCAAAAGTGAGCACAACTGTTTGGGTAGGTTTCCATGTTGTGTTACCATTGGTGGTAACCTTTTTATTGAGTCGTCTTGCTTTCAGTACAACGCCACAGTTTTCTGGGAGCTCTAAGGACTCAACCAGTTGGTCCATTGACCAGTCTACTGGAATTTCTCGAATTAATCCCATACGGGTTACATTATATGTTGGGATGAATGCTTTGTAATTGTTTTCTTTCAAGCACTGAGACTTAACAAAGTCATTTGCATCCTTACCAGATGCAAATTGAACGGAGACCCTATTCCGTCCAACATTTACTATACCCTCTCTTGCAATACCTCTTATTTTGTGGTTATATAAGAATTGACCAAACTTGAGAGATTTCAGAGTGGTACCCGCGGCAGGGTCAGGTTCGATTCTCGACACATGGACTATAAAAGGTCCAGAGTCTTGTTCCGAGTAAGTATATGATTCCGAATAACTTGGATGTGTATACACCGATTGTTGGGATACGGATGTTTCTACGTCATTATTATTGCGTGTGCGCTTCTCCGAATTCACATTATTTTCCGGATTCTCCACATGACGTTTCTGCTTCCTACTAGAAGAAGCAGAAATGGATGTGGTGGATGTCTCGACCGGGGTTCCAAAATGAAGTCCATTCTCATTGGAGAAAACCAATGGGGACAGACCATCATCTGGTGGATCCGGGGGCTTAGGCGGAATATTCATATTTCTCGCTGTATGACCCTCAAGGGAGTTTAAGGTTATGTGTACAGTAAATAAATATAATTTATAACAGGAAGTTAGTTTTTAATACTTACGACAAACCTTTACCAACATACACTATAACATGCACTCAATTAAAGATAATAATCACTGAGATATAGATAGAAACACGATATAAATCTGACGAGCAAACGAATCACGTGTGTCAGAAAACAACACCGATTTGACAGTCCAACTACAACCACCTCGGTCGATGTTACTTGACAGAATCAAGTTCAAAACTCGAGAGCTAACGTGAATTTACGTAAAATGACGTCTGACGTATTGTAAGTGGAGTTGCCACTGCAAATATAACAATCGATACCTATTGAATAAATGAAACAGTAATCAATATCGATTGTTTCAAATTACTAAAAAAAATACATTCATATTGTTTTTTGTGTACCTAATTGGTGTCCTGGGATATTTTTTTTTTTTTTTTATTTTTATTGACTCCATTCGGCCTGGTGGTAAACAAAATGGTAGCCAACGGTAGACAACGGATGAAGTATCCTCAGGGTATCCTATCCGTTGGCATCGCCATACTGGCCCGCAAGCGTGAAGCAAGGAATCTGTCACGACACTGGATAAAAAAGCGCGAAAGACGGTAACCTCTCTCTCTTTCTCAAGTATGGTAAACCCCCGCTGAGTCTCCGGTACCCTCACTCACTGAAAAAAAACACAGCAGTTAGGCTGCTATTGACGTTTGGCATGTTGACATTTTGGGAAATTATGAGCTGCTATTAATTGTTCTATTTTGAATAAATAAAGAAAATAACGCCTAATATACGCGTCCTTAGGTACTTTTATTTAGATCCTTAAAAATCCGCCCCCTTGAGTGGTGGTGCGTACTCTAATCGATAAGAATCGATTTAATTGACGTTTGGCTCTAAAATGGCAACTCGGCTCTGCACTTCCAGGAAAAGAATGATTCCTGTGTTAGTGGGATCAATTCAAAACTTATTTAGTGTGATAAATTATTTTGGACTTTAGGGGTAAAACGAATATGTTGACCATTAAAAATAATTAAAAACATAATTTTTAACCAAAATCTTTTTTATGGGCGTGCTATGGCCATTTTTGGGCATCGTGCTTTATCAGTGGTAGGCCGCACATTACTTGCAGCGACTAAGGTGTGGGACACACTAGGTCGTTTAATAAAATCTTGTTGAACAGTTTTATTCGATTTAATCTTGTTATCAGAGAAATGTGTATCACGGATTAAAGCTTCACATTTAGATTGTAAGAATAGTTTCAACTGCTGATAAGTTGGAAACTCGATACTAGAATGTTTTTCTTCAAAGTCGCGACGCATACCTGTATCTAATTTTGACAGGATGTGATAAACCAGAATAAAATCCCAATTCTGAACCGGTAAATTTATTGTTTTCAGAATACTTAGATTCTCTTCTAAAGTATCTAGGGATTTTCGAAATAGACTAGCGTCCTTGCATTTGAATTCGATATTTAGAATATCCCGCCAACAAGTAAAAGCAAGATCACGTTTATTTTTATATCTGCCACATAAATAAATGTTTTAAGAAAAGAACTGTACCGTGCGTCTGTACCTCACGCTCCCGTTTACGTTTTTATCACCTCATACCTTCACCTCATTACATTTTCACATCATTTTCATACCTACATTTTTTTAAAATCATTCATAATCATTGAGGTATATGTAGAACTAGAGGAGACACCACCCATCATTAATAGGTTCCATTGAATTGCGGTGATTATACCGCACTTCAATCAGTCGCTTGCCAGCTCTGACCGGTTGACCATCCAACAGTTGTTTCAGTGAAAAAGTACTACAAAACGCATCAAAAATGCCGTGATGTGTATTGTGATATATTGCACAAATAATTCAAGGAATACGGCGAAGTGCAAAGGGATAATTTCAACCGATGAGTAATTAGATATTTTCGTTTAAAAATTAAATACGAGCACCATTTTTACAGACGTCATTATTGTCGCATTCGACATAGATTAGATAGAAACAGAAGGGAAATTGTAGAAAATTGTTACATGCCTACCTACATACCGTTTCATTCATTAATTTACTTTTGGGAGCTCGAGTACAAACAAATCAATTAGTGATGTCCTAATGCCTATCTACCATTCGATTTTTGATGTAACGATTTTGGTTGTAAAGAATTTTTAATCGATATTTTACTGTCACTCAACATAATATTAATTATTTATCTAAACAGCAAAAGTTAACTAAACTTATTTTGTTTAAGGGTAACTATAACTGTATGCAGAACGTTGAAGTTGTTAAAATTGACATTTGCGCATCGACTCATTGGTAGAATATGTTGGAATTTATTTATTTAAGACCTATGTAACCATATTCTTGCAAATAAATGATTTACTTACTTACTTACTTGGCCGGTGCCAGTTGCTGGAAGAATAATATAAAAATTATTGAATCCGTCAACTGGTACCGCGGTACAGTCGCCAACTTTTTACCCCCTTTTAACCCCTTACAACCCCCTTTTCGCAATAAAAAGTAGCTTATGTCCTTTCTCAGGGTCTAGATCATCTGTATACCAAATTTCATTTAAATCCGTTCAGTAGTTTTGGCGTGAAAGAGCAACAGACAGACAGACAGACTGACAGAATTACTTTCGCATTTATAATATTACTAGCGGCCGCCCGCGACTTCGTCCGCGTGGAAAAGTAACTTTTTACCCCCCTTTTAACCCCTTACAACCCCCTTTTCGCAATAAAAAGTAGCCTATGTTCTTTCTCAGGGTCCAGATCATCTGTGTACCAAATTTCATTTAAATCCGTTCAGTAGTTTTGGCGTGAAAGAGTAACAGACAGACAGACAGACAGATAGACAGAGTTACTTTCGCATTTATAATATTAGTATGGATAGTATAATTAGTATATTAGTATATTAGTATATATTAGTATTAGTATATTAGTATATTAGTATTAGTATATTAGTATGGATTGATGATACATTCATTCATTCAGGTGATTCTGAGACACTTTTAACTTTTCGAATAACTGCTGTAACAAAAAGGTGATGTCGCAAAAATGGCCGCCATTTTGTTTTTTTTTTCTTTAAATATCAAAAACGTGGATTGATTAAAAAACACTTAGGGTTGTCAAAACTTTTACCGCAAAAATAAACCCCAACACACCAAAAAACAGCCCTAATCAGTGAGTCAGTCAGTGGTAATCGAGCTTTATATAAGTATTATAGATAATTATAGATGCTGAGCGACGAACGCGACTTTGCCAAATTGATTTCAAAAACGATACGCAACCTCGCATTGGTATTGGCATGCGTGAAGGATGACAGTTCAGATATTATTGGTTATTGTATGTTCAGAAGTAAATGACAGCATCTGCTCAGATATTAATGCAGTACTGAAAGTTCAGATATATTTGGTTACCTTGTCTGCTACGATATATCTGATGGCGACTGTATGAGTTCATTGTGGTACCAGTCGCCGGAAGCCTCACGGATTCAATAATTTTAATATTTTTCTTCCGGCGACTGGCACCGGCCCAAAAAATTGTTAAACGTTCTGCGTACAGTTAAACACATAAATGTTTTAAGAAAAGCTCGTTGATTCAAAAATAATCATATAAGTAGTAATTAATATACCTACTTTTGTGACGTAAAGAAACTTCGTTACTATTTCTTTTACCCTGGTACTTCTTGCTTGCTCCTTACCTTGTTTATCATAATATTTATATCGCGGTTGTTATTAAAACGTAGGTATTGGAAGTAAAGCGAAAATTGTAGAAAACAAAGTCTGAACTATTCTTTTCATTCCATTCCATTTAAATAACAAACTTGATGATAACAAAAATAATTATGAGTTATACTATGGGGCCGTTTAAAGTTACTCGTACTTTAACTAGGTAGTTTTAAATGTAGTCTGTAATAGATACCTACTTTTAGTAGTTAAGTAACATAAACGTAGTAATTCTACATAAATTATTATTTTTGAATTAAAGTTCTTTTCTTAAAACATTTATGTGTTTAACTGTATGCAGAACGTTGAAGTTGTTGGCCGGTGCCAGTCGCCGGAAGAATAATATAAAAATTATTGAATCCGTCAACTGGTACCGCGGTATGAGTTCATTGTGGTACCAGTCGCCGGAAGCCTCTTCTATCTATCTATTTTCTATCTTCTTCTTCTTCTATATCTTCTATCTTATATGTATATCTTCTATCTATCTTCTTTATCTTCTTCTATCTATCTTCTATACTATTAATAAAAAGGTAACGCCTCGGCCTGTGACTGACTGACTGACTGACTGACTGATCTATCAACGCACAGCCGAAACTACTGGACCTAAAATAATGAAATTTAAAACATAGGTAGTTTGTACTACGCAGGCGCGCACTAAGAAGGGGTTTTACGAAATTCACCCCCTAAAGGGGTGAAAGGGGGGGTTTACGTTAGTATGAAAGTCTCTCAATTTAGATGTTAGAGATTTGAAAATTTGGATTATGGTTGTTTATCTATACATATAATAAAAATGTAAAAAAGCTGTGTCTGTACATAAAAAATAAAAATTGACCTTTTTTTTTTTTTAATTCAAGCCATAAAGAGGTGAAATGGGGGTTAAAACAATGTATGGGAGATTTATTATTTTTTAAAGCTAGAGTCTTGAAAATTGGTATTTGGGTTTTCCATACAAATTAAATGAAAGTAATTTCAGCATTTTTTTTTCTTCAGCTTACAAAGGGGTGAAAGGGGGTTAAAACGTCGTATGGAAGATTCGTCATTTTTAAAGCTAGAGGTTTGAAAATTGGTATTGGGGCTTTGCATGCAAATGTAATGAAAGTGAATTCGGTATTTTATCATCAACCTAAAAAGGGGAGAAAAGGGGGTTGAAACGTAGTATTGACATTTTTTGAAGCTAGAATCTTGAAAATTGGTATTTAGGCTTTGCATAGAAATTTTATAAAAGTGATTTTGTTATTGTTTTTTCTTCAATCTTTAAAGGGGTGCTTTCAGTTTCGTTACATTCATCCCCTATAGGGGTGAACGGGGGAACTGATTAAATTTGCCAAGTAAAGTTATAGAGCTTCCTGCATTTTTTTAATCAAATCTTTTTGAGATTTCTTCATTAAGCTTTACGATCACCAAAATTATCAATACCTATAAGAAATCAGTAAAATTTCTTTTTGCTAATTGTTTTGATTGTTTTAAATTCTACTTCGTTCAAAAAATTAAAATACCGAAGCGAAGCGAGGGCGGGCCACTAGCCAGAACTAATCTGAGTCATCACGCTCCTCTAGCCAGATGTTGTGGGACATATAATGAACTTCACTTGAAGGACATTGATATTTTTCACGACTCCTTGCTTAGTTTTAGGAGAAAGTTGTTAGATATGTTGTAGTAATTTTATGTATGTGTTTGAGTAATTTTTGTGTTTTGATTATTATATATATATATATTTTTAGTTTTATCTTTGTGTTCTTACGTAGATTTTATCAATGTTGTGTACACCTATAAAGGGTATATATATAAGACCTGTACTATACTTATTTAAATAATTGTAACGCTATATATGTATACTGTTGGTGTACATTTATCAATAAATAAAAATAAAAAAAAACTTTTACCCCACTTTTAACCCCTTACAACCCCTTTTTCGCAATAAAAAGTAGCCTATGTCCTTTCTCAGGGTCTAGACCCGTGGTCGTCAAACTGCGGCCCGTGGGCCGCATGCGGCCCGCAGACGTTATTTGTGCGGCCCGCGATATTTAATTACTGGTCAACTACATATTCGTACTTATCAGAAATCAGTTTAGTGGTTTTTGAGTAGAGAAGTAATAGACATACATTTTCGCATTTATATGAATATTGTGGACTACTATGGATAAGTACCTATGCAAAAGCTCTTGAAACGCATATACTGCGGCCCGGGCCCTGATGTTCATATTGATATGTGGCCCTTGAAGAGTAAAGTGTGACGACCGCTGGTCTAGACTATCTGTATACCAAATTTCATTTAAATCCGTTCAGTAGTTTTGGCGTGAAAGAGTAATAGACAGACAGACAGACAGAGTTACTTTCGCATTTATAATATTAGTATGGATTATAATATGCCCAGGAGTATGAAAAATAACTGTACTAAGTTTGTTTTTATACACTTAACAACTATCATCAAACGCGCATGTAATTTATCTTTGCCGTAATATCTTAGAGTTATTATTCTAAGCGTAATAACGCTTAGAATGATGTCATCGAATACAATTGCAATGACATTTTACGATCAGAAAGTACACCATATTTCTCACGAAACAATATCGTAGTGCACGATTACTACAGCATCACCATCTTGTGATTTCCGTCGAAGATCGTGGTAAAGTTACGACTTTCAGACTGTCTGACATAACCACTTAGGTTGCGTTATACAATTCAGTAATATACATTTTCTTAAATATCTCATTTATACAACACTTTTTTTTACAAATTTTCTTGTCTAAATATAAAGTTAATTTTTGTATTATTTTTAACATAAACATGTTTTTATAGGTTTGATGGTTATTAAGATATTTTGTTTTTTGTTGCTGGTGTAACATTGTCATTTTTCGATTACCACGTTCTTCGTTGGGGGCGGCGAATACTCCTTCTCATTGATTTAATTTTTTTTTTGTAGAGCAATAGAAGAACGATGAAAATGTTGATGAGTTTATCTTCCTTTATGCTATATTTTGCAATCATGCCCGTCGCCTTATGCCAACATTATGACGAGATTGTAAACGATACCTCTGGTCGAAGGATAATTGGTGGAGTGGCAATTCCGATATCAAAAGCCCCTTATCAAGTATGTATACTTATATATATCTTTTGAATAATAATAAATACATGTTTTATTTCTATAAAAGCACTTTACAATTATTGTTTATGGCGGTTATTGCACTAGGCTCGCAGACCTGCAGTAGATACCTAGTGTGCCGCAAGTGAGCTTACGAAAATGTGCTTAGCTAGGTTCGGATATGTGTTCCTTCCTAGCGGGGCCCCCCGAGCTAGACTTTTAAAACTAATGGCAATGCTTCGGTTGCTCATGTACCTTTCGAGTTTGTCAATAGAATTAAATGTACCTCCACCGTTTTGGCCAAAATTACGATAAAGCGCCTGATCTCCCCAGCTGGGGCCTCGGCAGTTTAACGTTCGAAATACATAAAAAATATACTGATCGAACGTACTTCCAATGTACCTCCCGATTCATGTATCAAATTCAAGGAATCCATTGTAGAACCGAAGAAATTCAGCTTGAAAGTTTTGTCTTCCTAGCGGGGTCCTCTGTACCTATAAAACCGGCCAAGAGCGTGTCGGACACGCACATGAAAGGGTTCTGTAGCCATAAGATGAACCGACTTTATTTTCGTAGTTTGTAGGTAGTTATTTCCATACATAACCATTTAGTTAGGGCAACTATACTATATGTACTTTTCGCTGTATGGAAGGGGGGTGAAAAATAATTATTTTTTGATAATTTTAAAAATCTATTCTTGAATTACCACCAATAGGCTAGTTGACAAAATTTGGGAATACGTTTAAAATTATAGATTAGGATCCATTCTACTCCAAATACATGTCGGAAATGCAAGATGGAGACACTACGCGCCATTATTTTCTTTAAATTTAAATTAAGCGGGAACGGAAGTTCCCTCGTAGATTTAAAATGGCGCTTATGCGCGCCAAATAGGGTATTTGACTAATCTCGATATAGTAAAAAATATTTATACTTTTCCAAAATACTGGTAAATGAGAACCAATGGCCAACATTTTCAGTTAAAAATATAACGTCTAGCTGGTTTTTATGAGCATTCAAAGTTTCATGGGCAAGTCTATTTTTAAAGTATAAAATTAAAAAAATATATATATATCATCGAACTACCCGTACATTTTTCACCAACTTTTATTATGAAACCATTTACATAAACGAAACATTTGATATAGCTACCAAACAAAATTTACTAGACGCGCATACAAGATACGGGCGTGTGACGTCACTTGCCTGTAGCCATTTGTATAGAGCGTTTTTGGGCTTGCCCAAAATATGTGCTCTTAAAGTTGTGATATCTCAGGTGATTCAAATCAGAATCGAGCAATTCTTTCAATAATGTTTCTTAAATTGAGAGGTCTTTTGATTAAACACATAATTTTTTTTTGTCAAATACCCTATTAATTGAAATGTAATTCGCCGGAAACGTAATTTTTAATTCCTTTTAAATTCGTATTGGCGCTACTGCGCACAAATGTCAAAACTAATTCACCGGAAGTTCGTTTTGGCGCTAACTTATTTTTGGGCGGAAGTCTCTATTTTATTTTTGTAACGGAAGTTGACGATTTATTTAGCAGAAATTTAATTTGAATTTTCTAAGCGGAAGTTGAGTCTGATTTTAATTTTGATTTATTTTACCGGAAATGGAAAATGGCGCGGCGTGTAATTATTAGTGATTTTGATTTTCTTTATATTTTTAAGGCTGCTAGTGTTAATTAAAATTAATTACTGAGGATAAAAATTAAGTAGAGTAATTTTGAGTTGTAAAATAGCATCGTGTGATATTTTGTAAAGTGATTATTTCGAAATAAATTTTAATACCGCGCACCGGAAACGCAGGACACTTAGTGGGGGTCCTGGACATGGCCTTTGGTAATTTTGCTATAAATTGGAAGATTCGTAGTTAGTTCGTAAGTCAGTTTTATACTGAGCTCTCATGAGTGAAGCATCGTACCAAAGGACTTGTCTGTTTCCTTACGCGATATTAGTGCCAGTAGTTCGTCGTTTCATTTACGCTGCTAGGGGAACCTTTTCTACGCCCACACCATGCAAGATAAGCGGGAACGGGGAAATCTTCGACCCCCTGATGTCGGACTCGGCCACCCAAGCTCCGACATTATTTTTAGAAAAATAGGCCTTTTTCGTAAGTATTTTGCTTTTTTAGAAATGAACTTATAATTGACATCGTAAATACAATATTTGTATTTGATGCTCCCTTTTAAGCGTAATTGCTTGTGGTAGGCAGCATCGCTCTTCCATAACATAATGACAGTAGACTAGAATCACTTATACAATAAATTATAGGTACCTTACTATTAAATACTATTAAATTATTTATAAAGGATTTCGTCGTCGATCGGCAATGCGGATAGACGTGTGATCTAATGTTTTTTCGCAATAAACAATACCTACCTACTACTGTGATTGTGACCTAGTCTCAATTTGCGGAAGATACTTTTTCTGGGTCACGCGGTTTTGAGCAACAGTGACAAGTATTATTGTGATGTGTTATTTATAGTGTAATAATAATTCCCATAATTGAAAATGGACGGAAGTCCATTAAATAAAAGCGGGAAAACACTCCGAAGCCCTCCCAGTACCCCTGCACCCCAGACGTCGCAGCCAGCGTAAGTCCACTGTCACCAACAATAGCACCACTAGGAGGATGGTCCGGGAGCTGTTAGTACCCACGAGCTACAGGACTGGATGAAAAAGATAGAGATATGCTTAAATGAGGTATGCGTCATCTCATGTGAAGGCAAACTAAACTCGGACCAGAAATTGAGAATAAGTAACCTGTGCCGCAACGTTAGCTTGGGAACATCTCAGTTAGTCGTACAATACCAGTCGCTCAAGTCTAAGGCCATCGAGTATCGCAATCACCTCCATACCTATAAAGAAAACGAAGACCTCTCACAACAACTCCAAAACATAAAGCAAGCCATCGCAGTGTCCTCAAATCCAGCCCCAGGGGTGGCCTCCTTTGCCGACATGGTAAAGAAAGGCGAATCGAAATTTGTACAGCCGGTAAACATAAGCTCAGTAGCTATTTATCCTTCTGATAAAACTAAGTCTAGTGAAGAGACTAAAAACATTGTTCAAAAAATTATCCGCCCTGACCAAATGAAGCTTCAGGTAAGAGGTCTTCGGAAAACTAAAAATGGTAGAGTGATCATTAGCACAGACTCCAAAGCAGACATAGAGAAACTGAAAAAATCAGAGCAACTAACTACATCTGGACTTACTGTGGATGAACCCCAAAAACGAAGGCCTAGAATTGTCGTGGTCGGAGTGGCCACTTCCATGTCAGAAACAGAGGTCTTTAACTGCATTTTTCAGCAAAACTTAGCTGACAAGCTCAAAGGCATGACCACAGAATGTTTTTTGTCCTCTATTAAACTCAGTCACAAATCAGGAAGGAAAAACGCTGAGACATGTAACTATGTGATTGAGGTCTCGGCAGAGATACGGAAGGCCCTAATCACAAAGGACAGAGTCTTTGTTAATTGGTCTTCATGCCCTGTGAGAGACTTCACACTTGTAACAAGATGTTACAAGTGTCAGCAATATGGTCATGCCGCAAAAACATGTCGTGGTGAGGATACCATCTGCGCCCATTGTGGAGAAAATGGCCACGACATGAAGGAATGCCCAAAGAAGGCCGAGCCACCTAAATGTGCCACCTGCATGCACTACAAAAAACTTTTTCTTTTTTTTTTTTAAATGGCCTGTATTGTGTTCATGACACATTTAATTTTGCCAATGTCAAGTGTAGTTTGATAAAGTGTAGTCAACAGTCGAAGTCAGTCGAAGTCACAGTCACTCAATAAAACGCCGGTGTTTAGCGTTTTAATGTCCTAAGGATTCTGTGGAGACTATTTTTAACAAAGCCGTAGGTTTTAAGACTCTATTAGGTCAAAGCAAATTGTTCACGTGACAACTCACTCGACACACAATAGCAGTGTTAAAAACGACACAATTCAATGATTCTTATATTAATATCACCCTGCGGCACTTCACTGCACAAAGTAACACCAAATTTGTACACTAAAAACCACTAGATACTAATTAAAATCTTTGGATTGCATCGTATCCGAGTACGAGTCGTCTTTTTGACAGCTATTGTCACAAACTTGATCGAGTGAAACTTTAACGCGAGTGAAAACTTCTCACTAGAGGTTTTGTCGTGAAAACTTAATAATTTGGTCGAATTATGTTGTAAATTATTGTAAACACGATGTCGGGACGTTTATTTTTTATGTGGAGTATGCTCTCCAGAAGAACTTTATAACAAGAAGCTTAAAAAGGATATTATTATTTAAAATACATTTTCAAGATTAAAGAAACAAGCATTTGCCCTTATTTTAGAAGTAGTACTTATTAGATATACATTTATTGACTAATTATTGTTCCTAAAAGTTACACTTCTAAGTTGTCAAGAAATTCCACATTATAAAAACCTTATATTATGAATGATTTATAATAACAATTCACCACAAACATTTTAGGAAAACTAGGCAATCCAGGAATCGAGATTTTTGAATTAATAGTAAAAGTGAGGTTAAGAAGGTACTTACCTATAATAGGTATATATAGGTAGGTACTTATACGGGACACATAGCCCAAAATTATATCCAATTGTATAATTTATCTCCGTGATAAAAAGCCATCCATAACTTTGAAATTAATAACATTATATCGCTGAAAAACATGAAGTTTTATATTACGATGTTTTTAAGATTTCTAATACTCTGTATTGTAAAATGATCTAGTATTTTGCGAGTTTCTTTACAAAAATATAACCGATTTTTGAGGATGCTTTTCATTTTGATAACTTTGGGCCCAGAGATCCCCATATCCTTTCCTCAGTTGATATTGAACCAAACACGTTTGAAATAAAGGTGAGGTTCGATTGAAAAAATTTGACAGATTGTAGTAACCTGATGTGCGGCTGTCTGTACTAGGACCCCTTTCGGATTCAAATACATTTTAATTATTGTGGACGCGTTTTCGAAGTATTGTCTGCTTTATTCTCTGTACCGGCAAGATGCTGAGGAACTAAACCTTTTATTTTCTAATGCTGTTTCGTTATTTGGAACCCCTCGTACTATCGCTAGCGACCGGGGTAGAATGTTTGAAAGTGCTGCTTTCCAAAACTGGGTGCGTGATTTAGGCTCCTCGGTGCATTTTATTACATCCGAAATGCACCGTGAGAATGGACAGGTAGAAAGATACTGTCGCACAGTGTTTAATATGCTGCGCGTTGAGGTGAGGACTAAGGGTTCCCAGTGGTCGGATGTTTTATGGAAAGTCCGATTGACATTGAACATTACAAAACACGCAACTACACAAACATCTGCGTTGCAACTTTTGGTGGGTATCGATGCCGCTACACCTGTTATCAGGTCATTGATAAGGGACGTGGCACTACAGAACTCCAATCCTAATCGAAATGCTCTTTTAACCTTGCGAAGGCAAAAAGCTTCTGAATTGTTGACAGCCAATCAGCAGCGCCAGGACCCCTACGTGAACGAGTGTCGAAGGCAGCCACACCAATACCTATGCTGTCGGCGACTTTGCTTTTGTCAGCAAGACGTCGTAAAGTGCAGGAAAGCTGGACTCCTGCATGCGCGGCCCCTACCGGGTTGTGCGGGCTCTGCCGCATCACCGCTACGAGCTTGAGTTGCTGGCGGGAGCTTATGGCAAGAAGACCCAGGCAGCCGCCGATCACATGGTCCGATGGCGGGGCGAGCGGACTCCAGGAACATGCGAGGCCTTTTTCGAGGGTGAGGCAAATAAAACCGACCAGGCATCTGACCAGGCCGGTGAAGACCTACAATCGAGAGACCAGCCTTCAGGAAGCCAGAGCTGCACAGAGCGGCTTACAGCTGCCCAAGTCGATGCAGACCAGCCTTCGGCGAGCCGGGGCTACGTGCAGCAGCTTCATGAAGACCAAGATGGTGAAGACGATGCTTCAGTGAGCCAGGGCTGTAAGGAGCAGCTTCTGAAGGACCGTGGCGCTGCAGAACCAGCGGTCGAGGACGCCGCATCATCAGGAGAGGCCGTCTTAGAAATAACAGCCGATACGTCACTGTGACGACTGATCACGTGACCTGTCATCGGGTTCGGCGGGAAACTGCTACGTGAGCGGGGCCGTTTGCGCGGGTCTTCACTTTGGCTCGAGCTCTTGGAGGCGACGGACGTTCTAGGAATTGAAACTTAGGGCTATCTATAATTCATTTATTTAATTTGTAATTTATTAAAATCATATAGTTTGTGCCATTGCCATGTTCTTTTTTTAAAAAACCAATTTCACTTCTGGTTTATAAGAATTATTTATGTACCCTTAATATTAATACCCCTATAATATTCGATGTATGGCTATTTTTTTGTTGTATACCTACCTTTATTTGTTATACCAAGATAATAAATCAGCAATTTTTGGTCTGGGCGTTCAGAACTTAACTTATTTTGTCCTAGTACTAGGACATTGGGTAGACTATCGTCAGCTCATGGCGAGTTTACGTAATTCGTCAGCTTAGTAAGGGGTTCAGATGGTGTAAATTGGAAGCACATCTGCCTAGTCTGTGGAAGGTTGTGGGTTCGAATCCCACCTGATAACCTTCCGATGATTTTTTAAGTGCAATATTTATTTACTTAAGAATATATTGCAAAGAATTGCTCTACCCAAAATAAAAATTACTCCCAAACATTGTTATGTAGTATGCATCTTTGTCAATTGTAAAGTGTGCAAACATCAACCAATGAAGATTAATCTAGTTTATTCAAATAATCTAGTAGGTTGATATATCCTATTGATTCCTGGCAAAGGTTTATGTGATGTGGAGTAGAGACGTTATCACTTATTTACAAATATTAATTTACAGGCAGGCTTGGCTGAACACGTCAAACCCAATAACTATTCAATATTGTGTGGTGGAGTAATAATTCAAGTAAATAGAGTCATAATAGCGCTGCACTGCCTAGACAATTGGCTACCATACCTTAAAAATTATACAACTGGAGTAACAGGAGTCCGAACAAATAACAATACCTGGTAAGAATAGTCGCTTACTATAATTTGTATGTACGTACATAGAGCCTTATCTTCCTAGTGGAGGGTCGCGGCGGAGGGTTCATGGTCATCTAAAGTAAGATTTTTAATTCCGGTCAGAAAAAATACAATTGCATCTGTTACTGATACAAAAAACCGGTCAAGAGCGTTTCGGACACGCACATGAAAGGGATTTTAGAATATATAGAAAACGTAAAATTTCCACTCTGTACTACGCTTTTACAAATTAACGCCGTTCGACACGTTTTCATAGTGACGTAACCGGTAATACTTACCACGTATTTTTTTACTAGTTATTTGCCACTTGAAGGTTTTAATATTTTATTTTGAAAATAAATATTTTTGAATATGGGAAACTGGCCTTAGATTTTGACGTAATTCGATTAATTATAACATTGTGGAGGATCATGAACGTGACATAAGAGTTGACTCTATTATTGAAAATTAAATTGTGATTCGGGTAACTGATAGCGACGACGACGCCCTTTATTCATCAAATGAATGTTCAGAATCTGAATAAATGTTTTTAAATTCATTTTTGTTTTAATAAGTCCTAACATATCTTAGAGCAGTCAACCAAATGGAGTGCCAATGCGCACTATTTACTAAACAAAAAAAGTCTGCCAAATTCTGCGGGGGTCCCCCCCAAAGAACAAAGACAAAGTATCAATAGACTGGACTATTCTCGTGTAAACGGTACAACTACATACAGAAATCGCTAAGAGTAAAAGAGACAGAAACATGATTTTTGTCTTTGACAGGGTTTGGCCACATGCTACTTATTCCATCAAAGTGCACGTGTCATGTCATCTTTACGTAAGAAGGATAGTGATCGACGATATCGAAAAATTATATCGATGCCGATCATCATTATGGTTGTAGTTCTGACGGTAGTATAAGTATTACACCGTTACTTTTTATCGTTTTAATCCCGAACACCTTGCCATAGGTATCATAAGTAAATACATTATTTAGTTTTTTAAATTTTCGCGTTGCATTATAACTATAAATTATTAAAACGGGAATTAACGCGACGTTTATTTTTGCTGCTTGACGTTTCGGCTACGTTGCAGCAGCCGTGGTCACAAGCGAACTGGCGGTGCACGGCATTGTCTGCTAGGGCCCGGCAGCGAATCTTCGGACACCCTCACATTTTTTGATATTAAATCGCCACTAGCTGTAATGTCAGTGAAGCTACTCCGACACACTACACTAACCGTATCGGTGTTTGTTTGCGTTGCTAACGGCCTAGCACGCGGTTTGCACTTGTTAATAACTGGATTCCATGTAGATGATATTTTAAATCCGTCCTCCCGATTGAAAGTATTGTACTTCTTAATTTCAATCGCTTCACGCACCATCCTGGTATGATAATGACGATCGGTGGAGAGGATTTTCGGGTCATGCAGTTCCATCCAGTGATTAACTCCCATTTCCAATAGATGTTCAGCTATGGCCGATTTGTTCGCCCGTCGATTTTTAATAGCTGCGATATGTTCCTTGTTGTTTAGGCACCCACGAGACATAATTACCACAGGCTCAGGTCCAAACATCACGCAGAATTGCATCCTTTGGAAACAATGACATTTCACCTACAATGGACATAGCGAGCCATACAATAACCAAGCGCGAAGATGGCACATGCTCCAAATTTCACCTTATTATGCTTCAACTGATCTGTGTATACACTGCTGTTTACAAACCTGCATGTGTAAACATCTTGACAATTAAAGCAGTAATGTGAAACTACGTGTCAATAGAAGCTGCATAAGGTGATTTACGGAACAGTTCAGAGCAAGGAATACACGGAGTCGCAACGCTTATTATTTATATTTTCATCTACTATAGGTATTATATGGGACGTAAGGGGGCCCACATAACATCTTTCGGGCCCCAAGTCAACCTCTCCTGCCCGTGGCGCGTCCTGCTGAATAACGAAAGAGGCCCTGACGAACCACCCACCAACCCGCACTGGACCAGCGTGGTTGGGTATGGTCCAATCCCCCATATGAATACGACACTGCCCCGGCCCCCAGTTCCCGGCAGCCCTGCTATTCCGGGCCAAGGCGGCGGTCTCGGTAACGGCAGGGTAGGGGGTGCTAAGAATCTCCGGGTTACGGAAGGCCGCCACACCACACTGACCTTGGCGAAGTATAACGGACGCACGCTTCGGCTCAACTCACATCTGGCCCAACTCGAGGAGGAGTTGAGGCACATAGGATGGCATGTTCTCGGGCTGTGCGAAGTCCGTAGAGAGAGTGAGGATACACTGACCCTAGAGTCTGGCCATCTTATGTACTTCAGGGAAGGAGATAATCCGTCACATGGCGGCGTCGGGTTCCTAGTCAACAAAGTCCTCACTGACAACGTTATTGAAATCTCCAGTGTGTCGGCGAGGGTTGCGTACCTCGTAATTAAATTAACCAACAGATATAACTTAAAGGTTATTCAATTGTACGCTCCAACGTCGACATACTCGGATGATGTCGTGGAAGAGATGTATGAGGACATTTCTCGAGCCTTACACAACACCACTAAGGCTCACTATAACGTTGTCATGGGGGATTTTAACGCAAAAGTGGGTGTACAGACTTACAGCGAATCGATGCTGGGACCATACGGCTTTGGAAGTAGGAATCATAGGGGGCAAATGCTCGTCAATTTCTTAGAGCGCGAGGGGCTTTTCTTAATGAACTCGTTCTTTAAGAAACAGCCCCAGAGAAAATGGACGTGGCAGAGCCCCGATACTATGACTAAAAATGAGATCGACTTCATCATATCGGACAAGAAGCGAATATTCAGAGATGTCTCAGTGATCAATAGGTTTAAAACCGGAAGTGATCACCGACTTCTCAGAGGCACTCTGAATATCGATTTCAAGCTTGAACGCTCTCGATTGATGAAGTCCACGCTCCGGCCAAATCTACTCCAATCGCTCCCTGGTTCCGACGTCTTCCAACTTAAATTGGAAAATCGATTCGCTGCCTTGGGATCCACAATTGACGTAGATGTCGACGAAGAACTCGACCAAGTTGTGGAAATTCTTCGGGACGAGGGTGCAAAGTTCTGTGAGTTGCGACGTACGGGCAAACGGTCTAAGCTTTCGAAAGAGACTCTAGACCTAATGGACAAGAGGCGGAACGATCCATCAGTCACTTCGGCAGAGCAACGGGCTCTGAATAAGTCCATCTCCAAGCTGTTAAGACGTGACCTCCGAAGTTCCAATACACTCTTAATACAGAGAACAATTGAGCAGAACCGGGGGTCCAAAGTCTTCTTACAACAGCTTGGAAGGAGCCACCTGTCGAAGTTGACCAAAACAAATGGAGAAGTCGTCACGTCAAAGCCAGAGATTCTTTCGGAAGTTTACACATTCTATAGCCAGTTATACGCGTCGCACTCACCCCACCCTACGCCGGATGAGAAGGATTCAAGAGCCATATTAACCCGCCATGCGACGGAGGATCTACCCGACATCAGCTTGGAGGAGATCGAAGCAGCTCTTGGGCAGCTTAAAAATGGAAAAGCCCCGGGAGAAGACGGAGTCACAACCGAGCTTCTAAATGCTGCCGGCAAGCCGGTGCTGAAGGAACTTCGGCGTATATTTAACTCGGTTCTTTTCTCCGGGAGAACTCCTAGGGCGTGGCAGCGGAGCTTGGTCGTGTTGTTCTTCAAGAAAGGCGACAAAACCTTACTGAAGAACTATCGACCAATTTCACTCTTAAGTCACGTCTATAAATTGTTCTCAAGAGTCATTTCGAATCGCCTTACACGAAGACTTGACGAAGCTCAACCTGCAGAGCAGGCCGGGTTCCGACGGAGTTATAGCACCATAGACCATATTCACACAGTGAGACAGGTTATACAGAAGACCAAAGAGTATAACCAGCCCCTGTGCATGGCGTTTGTGGACTATGAAAAAGCTTTTGACTCCGTCGAGACCTGGGCTGTTCTCGAGGCCTTGCAGAGGTGCCAAGTCGATTGGCGATATATCGAGGTGTTGAAGTGTCTATATGACGCCGCTAATATGTCCGTAGTAATCCAGAATGGCCAAACCGAGCCTGTCCTGCTGCGACGTGGTGTGAGACAAGGAGATGTTATATCTCCGAAACTCTTCTCCGCTGCGCTGCAGGACATGTTCGAAACGCTAAACTGGAAAGAGCGCGGAATTAATATTAATGGCGAGAACATGTCACACCTACGATTCGCAGACGACATCGTCATCTTGGCGGAAACCTTACAGGACCTACAGGAGATGGTGAGCAGCCTGGCTGAATCTTCTAAACACATCGGTCTTCGGATGAACTTGGATAAAACCAAGGTCATGTTCAACGAGCTCGTTGATCCGGGACCGGTCGCTGTTAATGGAGTACCTCTCGAAGTTGTCCAGGAATATGTCTATCTAGGACAAACGCTCCAATTAGGCAAAAACAACTTCGAGAGAGAAGCCAATAGAAGAATTCAGCTAGGCTGGGCAGCATTTGGTAGGCTTCGTCAAGTCTTCTCGTCACCCATCCCTCAAAGTCTTAAGTCGAAAGTCTTCGACCAGTGCGTCCTTCCGGTCATGACTTACGGTGCCGAGACGTGGACACTCACGGCTGGACTAATCCAGCGGTTCAAAGTCGCTCAAAGAACTATGGAAAGGGCTATGTTCGGAGTATCTCTGAAGGACCGCATCAGAAATGATGTAATCCGACAGAGAACCAGAGTCACCGACATAGCCCACCGAATTAGCAAACTGAAGTGGCAGTGGGCTGGTCACATTAGCCGCAGAACTGACAACCGTTGGAGCCATAAGGTCCTTGAGTGGAGACCGCGACTCGGCAAACGTAGTGTTGGACGCCCTGCTACAAGATGGGATGACGACATTCGAAGGCTGGCTGGAGTGGGCTGGATGAGAGTGGCCGAAAATCGGGAGCGGTGGCGTGCATTAGGGGAGACCTATGTCCAGCAGTGGACGAACGTGGGTTGCTGATGATGATGATGATGATGGTGATAGGTATTATTAATTTATCGGTTTGCGTGCACTCATTTGAATTTAATTATATTTTTATATGTATATGTAGGTAACTGATTCCATGATTAATTAAGGAAATGATCCGTAACTCGAACAAATTATAATAATTAATTATTCGTACCTAGATCGCATTTTTTTTACTTTTTTGATCTTGCAATGTTTGTACAGTAGAACTCCAATTATCCGAATTAATGAGGACCGGGACCCATTCGGAAAATCAAATATTCGGATAATCACGAGTTTTTAAAAAAAAATGCCATTGTAGAGAAAAAAAAGCTACGTTTTGATATTGCACTATTTTTTTAATGAATTAAATGAAAGAAACATGATAAGAGAAGGACAATAGTGAGCGAACGCGCAAACACTGGCTTCGCGGGGGGAGGAAAATAGCGCACTTAGACTTTTTTGGTAAATTTTTTTTCTGAAAGTTATTCGGATAATCGGCGATTCGGATAGTCGAAGTTCGGATAGTTGGAGTTCTACTGTATGTATGTACATTATATTATGTATCAGTTTTCCCCGATTAAAATTAAATTTTGCATTGACATGGTAAGTTAAGTAATGTCATGCTCAGTAACAGATTCATCAATTAATCTTCTCTTTTTAAGCTCCCGAATAATTTCTTTCATGGCTAAATTAAATTTGCTTTGACGAGTCTTTTATTTTGTTTTTTTTTCAAATTTCTAACTTGTCGATTTTTAAACTGTAACTTTTGTTGACATTTTTTAAGCTCTTTTTTAAAATGTGATGTTTTTGGCGAGTTAAAGATAGAGTCTAATCCCGAAGGTGTAGATCCAGAGTTATTGAATGAAGGTGATTATATTTCTTCTACACTTCTTTCTCTTAATTGAGCCGGTCCAGGATCGTTGACAACCTTAAACATTGAATAAATCGTACTATGATATATTAACGCATGCGAAATCGCGGGCAAAATTTAAATAATTTATAATAGTTGATAAAAACATACATTCTAGAATATGACTGGTATTTCTAATATCTTTTATATTATATTATTATTATCCATAAATATTATTACCTACCTCAATTTGCGTCTTTTTTAAACGTTTATATAATTTAGCGGTCCAATATACATCCGATTCAAGAAAATGATTAGAGCAAATGACGCTGGACTTATTTGGTTTCCAAAACTCGTCGCATATTTCCATTGCAACTAACTTGCGCCACTTCTCTCTCATCCATACTAATACTAATATTATAAATGCGAAAGTAACTCTGTCTGTCTGTCTGTCTGTCTGTTACTCTTTCACGCCAAAACTACTGAACGGATTTGAATGAAATTTGGTATACAGATGGTCTAGACCCTAAGAAAGGACATAGGCTACTTTTTATTGCTAAAAGGGGGTTGTAAGGGGTTAAAAGGGGGGTAAAAAGTTACTTAATCACGCGGACGAAGTCGCGGGCGGCCGCTAGTAACTAAATAAAAGAGCGACTCCATAGTTATCATTTATGACTATGTTCTTGCTCCACTCTTATCTCTTTCTCTTTCTTATGCAAGTGAGAGAAAGGAATAGAAACATTTGTTGAAAAATAGACATATTTTTTGAAAATTCAATGATTTTACTATATTTTTTCACTATTAACTTATATAAATTAACTTTATTTACCGGTGGTAGGTCACACCATTTTGTTTTTGTCGTCGTAAGGGTATTATTTCGGCAATTTTTCACGGCACACTTTGGCATCTTTCTGCTAGACGATTAACAACACGTGACAAACAAAGTGTGCTTAAGCACAATTTTCAGGTTCCGTTCACAAGGCGCAGATGCGAAGTCCATTGTAGGTGGAAAGTCATTGTTTGGAAATCTAAAAATTAAATATAAACAACTAATAATAAACGCCATGCAAAAATTTTCTTCAGACAGAAGAAGATATTGATATATTAAATTTTCACTACCACCGCACTAACTTTGTTGTTGAGTGGCCATCGTAATTTTTACGGAAATTACTTTTGCAAAGTCGGTACATATATGTAACATTAAATAATTGAAAAAATGGCTTTTTTCTATGTATGTATTAGTAATTATATCAGCTTATCAAGTTCCGATATAAACGGGACGTCAAAAATGTAATACCTATCAGTTTTCGGGATAATAATATATAGAGATTAAACGACTTACCTGTGAGTGAAGTTCTATCTAGCATATAGACACTTGTAGTAATGCGTAGCGCTCACCATTCCATGTACTAATTGAGAATTTTAATGGGTACTATTTAAACGAGCTTCTTTTTAATAACATTTTTCGCCTCAGGAAATATATGTTAGCTTCTAAATTACTAAGTCAGCCACAACCAATGCGCGTCTGAATAATAGTATCTCAGCCACTAGATATCTTTTATGTAAGCCACTATAAATATAACTCAGCATGGCAGTTATTTTTTAGCATCTAAATTTGTGGTATGCATTCAAATAGCAAACTTCTAAATTATGAATATATGTGGGATTGGTGATCGGTAGACGCAAGATATGGATCGTGTAAGAGAACGATATTTGAATTAGGATGATGTGTGAGAGTGAGAGGGAAGACGAATGGCCGCGGACGACGGAAGATGTAAGACGAGAATAAGATTATTTGTTAAATACAAAAAGTTATACTCAAACCTCGTTTCCTTGCCCCACCATCCTACATATATGACACCAAAATTGTAATTATATTAGCTTCTAATTTCATGATTTGAATGACACAATGACATTTCATCTACAATGGACATAGCGCGCCATACCTACAATAACCAAGCGCGAAGATGGCACATGCTCCAAATTTCACCTTATTATGCTTCAACTGATCTGTGTATACACTGCTGTTTACAAACCTGCATGGTGTAAACATCTTGACAATAAAAGCAGTAATGTAAAACTACGTGTCAATAGAAGCTGCATATGGTGATTTACGGAACAGTTCAGAGCAAGGAATACACGGAGTCGCAACGCTTATTATTTATTTCATCTACTATAGGTAATATTTATCGGTTTGCGTGCACTCATTTGAATTAAATTATATTTTTATATGTATATGTAGGTAACTGATTCCATGATCTTAATTAAAGAAATGATCCGTAACTCGGACAAATTATAAGACTTCAATGAAGAATGTTAACTAATTTTGATAATAAGCACTCCATATTCTCTGTCAAAAATAAAAAATACTAGTGAAAGAATTACTTTGATATGTCAATTAGTTTCCGATTTAGAAGTAAAACAAGTTTAATCGTACGACCCGGGCTGCCGGTTGCGGTATGACGTCATCACACATCACGCTCACTCAGTCCGCTCGCGGTCGCGCGCCCGTGCCGTCAAAATTATACCTAAATTACTTTAAAAATGTCCAATCCAAATACTAGGAAATACTGTGTTGTGCCTAAATGTAAAAATACGACTATTAGTTCGCCGGAAAATTGTTTTTTATACTTCCCACATTAAAAATGCTATGGTATGTTTACAGCCACCTCTGCTGGCGGCACAATCTTCGCAGGTTACATTTAAAACTTCTTGATCCTTTTCATTGCATTCTAAACTGCAATGATAAGGTTTAGCACGTACGCGGTGTTCTGGCGTGATTCTACATTTACATACATCACCTAATCTTTTTACTTGAATATAACCAATACCATCATCGCCTGCCGTGTCTCTTGCCGATTTGAAATAATCCATACTTAATACTTAATATTATAAATGCGAAAGTAACTCTGTCCGTCTGTCTGTCTGTCTGTCTGTCTGTCTGTCTGTCTGTCTGTCTGTCTGTTACTCTTTCACGCCAAAACTACTGAACGGATTTAAATGAAATTTGGTATACAGGTGATCTAGACCCTGAGAAATAACATAGGCTACTTTTTATTGCTAAAAGGGGATCGTAAGGGGTTAAAAGGGGGTAAAAAGTTACTTTTCCACGCGGACGAAGTCGCGGGCGGCCGCTAGTACTAATATTATAAATGCGAAAGTAACTCTGTCTGTCTGTCTGTCTGTCTGTCTGTCTGTCTGTCTGTTACTCTTTCACGCCAAAACTACTGAACGGATTTCAATGAAATTTGGTATACAGATGATCTAGACCCTGAGAAAGGACATAGGCTACTTTTTATTGCGAAAAGGGGGTTGTAAGGGGTTAAAAGGGGGTAAAAAGTTACTTTTCCACGCGGACGAAGTCGCGGGCGGCCGCTAGTTTTTAAATAAAAATAAATGGCCTTACGTATTTTATTAGAAAAAAATACAAATAATCAAAAAAGGTTTAGTACAGTCAGCCACACATCAGATTACCACAACCTATCAAATTTCCTCAATCGATATTCAACCTAATAAATATGACAGTAAGATGAGAGTCGATTGAAGAAATTTGACAGTTTTGTATACTTTGATGTGTGGCTGTACGTACATCTGTTCAAAGATTTATATTTAATAAATAAAATGACCTTACATATTTTGTAAGTAAAAAAATCCTAACTAATATTATAAATGCGAAAGTAACTCTGTCTGTCTGTCTGTTACTCTTTCACGACAAAACTACTGAACGGATTTAAATGAAATTTGGTATACAGATGATCTAGACCCTGAGAAAGAACAAAGGCTACTTTTTATTGCGAAAAAGGGGTTAAAAGGGGTGTAAAAAGTTACTTTTCCACGCGGACGAAGTCTAGTCTAGTTACAAATAAAAAAGGTTTAATATACATCTGTAACGTTCAACCCACTAAATCTACATAAGTACCTATCCTACTTCCTACGAATATTATAAATGCTAAAGTTTGTTTGTATGTGTGTGTGTTTGTTATCTTTTACAAAAACAACTACTGAACGGATCTGGACGAAGTCTGGAATAATATATAGACTACTAGCGGCCGCCCGCGACTTCGTCCGCGTTCTTGTTCTTTCTCAGGGTCTAGATCTGTATACCAAATTTCATTTAAATCCGTTGAGTAGTTTTGGCGTGAAAGAGTAACAGACAGACAGACAGACAGAGTTACTTTCGCATTTATAATATTAGTATGGATTTTAATCCTGGGTGTTTCCCAATCCTGGCTGGGTGTGTGTTAAAATGTTTTCGAGGAAAACTGAGGCGAAACTGCTGACGGAAGTGCAATAAACCAATGAATGTATGTAGGTATTCGTTTAAAATTAAGAAGAACGGTACCTACCTACTTATATTATACACGTACCTACCAATAGCTACAAAACTATACCTACATATTTTGTTGTCTTTAACTTAAAAATTTAATGGTAGGTAGGTAGGTACTTCTACTATTAGAGTTGCATTTTTCCATGACGACATTAGTTTGGTATTTTTTTGATAAAACAATTTAGAACAGATCAACTATTAAGCATAAGTAGTAGCACGGAAAGTTCGCATTTCGGCGGCAACGAAATCACTATTTGTTGATAAATAATGCGCAACTATTAATCCATCTATTTTAGGTAGATTATCCGATTGCCCTTTTCGTATCCTTCATCCATTTTATTAATCGAATAATATTTAATATTATTAAACTATTAACTTAATACGCGAACATAACAAAACACTGCGCGAGCTATTACACCTCCTAGGTATTATAACCGCTAGCGACTTGATACGAAGCGAGCCGTGGCCCGTGCGGCGCGATGTGACATGACGTCACAAGCGATCACGTGACTGTTAGCGGGACTCGATATTTTTCAAAACTTTGAATACCTATAAAATCAAAACTACTAGATATTTTTGACTACAACAAAAACTAGTGTGTTTGTATACATACAGGCTTTACTGAGACAACATTTCAAGCGATTTGGCATACCTAGTAACATAATCCATTATTGTACAGTGGCCAGCACATCAAGTTACTACAATCTGTCAAATTTCCTCAGTTGATATTGAACCAAACACGTTTGACATAAAAGTGAGGTTCGATTGAAGAAAATTTGACAGATTGTAGTAACTTGATGTGCAGGCCACCGTACTTAGCCGTTTATTTTATGATATTCTATTTATAATATTTCATGAGATACTAAAATTTGTATGGAATGTATTTCCTCACTTTTATGTCAAACGTGTTTGGTTCAATATCAACTGAGGAAATTTGACAGATTGTAGTAACTTGATGTGCAGGCCACCGTACCTAGATCGCATTTTTTTTTACTTTGTTTGATCTTGCAATATTTGTATGTATGTACGGTGCCTGCACATCAGTTACTACAATCTGCCAAATTTCTTCAATCGAACCTCACTTTTATGTCAAACGTGTTTGGTTCAATATCAACTGAGGAAAATTGACAGATTGTAGTAACTTGATGTGCTGGCCACTGTACATTATATTATGTATCAGTTTTCCAGACTAAAATTAAATTTTGCATTGACATGGTAATTTAGGTAATGTCATGCTCAGTAAGAGATTCATCAATTAATCTTCTCTTTTTAAGCTCCCGAATAATTTCTTTCATGGATAAATTTGCTTTGATGAGTTTTTTATTTTGTTTTTTCAAATTTCTAACTTGTCGATTTTTAAGCTATAACTTTTGTTGACATTTTTAAGCTCCTTTTTAAAATGTGAAGTTTTTGGCGAGTTAAAGATAGAGTCTAATCTCGAAGGTGTAGATAATCCAGAGTTATTGAATGAAGGTGATTCTATTTCTTCTACACTTCTTTTTCTTAATAGAGTCGGTTCAGGATCGTTGACAACCTTAAACATTGAATAAATCGTATATATTAACGCATACAAAATCGCGGGCAAAATTTAAATAATTTATAATAGTTGTTAAACATACATTCAAGAATATGACTGGTATTTCTAATGTCTTTTATATTATATTATTATTATCCATAAATATTATTACCAACATCAATTTGCGGAACGGCTGTCTTTTTTAAGCGTTTATATCCTTTAGCGGCCCAATATACATCCGATTCAAGAAAATGATTAGAGCAAATGACGCTGGACTTATTTGGTTTCCAAAACTCGTCGCATCTTTCCATTGCAACTAACTTGCGCCACTTCTCTCTCATAATCTCATATAGTGGAAAGCTAAAAATAAACAGTTATTGTAAATTGGTTAGTGACCTGCCACAGTTCTCGCTCGGGTGATAAAAACTTTATAAAAGAGCGACTCCATAGTTATCATTTATGACTATGTTCTTGCTGCACTCTTATCTCTTTTTCTTTCTTACGCAAGTGAGAGAAAGGAATAGAAACATTTGTTGAAAAATATCTGCCGTATCGCAAGAAGTTGACAAGGGCCATCAAGTAGATACAGTATACCATTGAGATAAATAGAACTAGAGAAGCAAACCGCATCAAGACGCGTCAAAAATCTCGTAGCCACTAATCAAATTTGACGACGGAGCTTTGAAACTTCTAAATATTTGAAAGAAAACATATATAGACATATATATGCCTCGCTCGCGCAAGTCGCAAACACTGACGCTCACTCGGATTAGACAAAGACCGCAATGGTCACGTCATATAAGTGACGTGCAATGAGTGCAAATGTCAATGGTGTTGCTAACTTATGAAATGTTTACCCTAAACTTTAGACATATTATTAATAAATATTATTTTAAAATATTTTAATGATTTTATCTTTATTGGATTATTATTACAAAAGAAGTCTGTTCGTCGTTGTACGTCGAGTTTAGTCGTGTTTCAGCTTTGAAGTCTAATGGACCGGAGGGCATATGCAATTACATAAGTAATTATAAGCGATTGCTTTTCTTGCTAATATTGGTAAAGATATAGATAAAGTAAGATGGATAGTTTTTATAATTACTTAAAGACATTGAAATTTACCTTGATTGGTTATTAAAAGCTGACTGAAAACCACTATCTGAAGATTGAAAAATCAGTCTTAAGTCTACCAATTACTAGGTAATGAAATAAATAAAACATTTTCTTTTTGTTTTATTTGATTTATTTATAAAAATATATATTATTAACATATGTGGGCCGAACATATTCGCCTTTTGGTCCTAGGTTGTCTTGATCACGGAAGTGCTTCGAACATATTTAACGGAGTATTTCGATGATAACCAGTCCGTCTCTTTTCTTAACAATCGGATATTTGTTATCCATTTATCACGGCGTGCTTCATTTTTTGGCAACCTGGAAAATTTTCACTAATTTAAAATACTAAAAAGTGGGAAACCAAAACTCGTTTTTACTTGTAACACTGAACCTTATTTTCAACATTTTACATTTTTATTACTTTTTACATTAAAATCCATACTATAGCTAATATTATAAATGCGAAAGTAACTCTGTCTGTCTGTCTGTCTGTCTGTCTGTCTGTCTGTCTGTCTGTCTGTCTGTCTGTCTGTCTGTTACTCTTTCACCGCCAAAACTACTCAACGGATTTAAATGAAATTTGGTGTACAGATAATCTAGACCCTGAGAAAGGACATAGGCTACTTTTTATTGCGAAAAGGGGGTTGTAAGGGGTTGAAAGGGGGGTAAAAAGTTACTTTTCCACGCGGACGAAGTCGCGGGCGGCCGCTAGTAAATAATAAAACAATAAACTTACTTGTGGAAAATTATTCCGGTAGCTTTATGATGTTTTTCTGATTTTGAAACGCACATTTTAACCACGCATTTACCCATTTTCTGTATTTTTCTTTTGACACTTGACTCGTCCGTGTCTCACAAAACACTGAATGAACGTCACGCGACGCATAAGCTTGCAGGCTTATGTTAAGAGGTTACGCTTTAGCGCGGCGACTGCAGATCTAGTATATAGACATCAATGCAGTATACTGACTTTTCGAGTGCCTTCGATAAGGTTAGTCACCACCTTTTACTGTCAAAACTGAATGACATGGGCATGGGCGGGTCGTTGTTAAAATGGTTTGGATCATATCTATCAAAAAGACCTCAGACTGTGGCTATGAACGGATTTGAATCGGAAATATTCTATGCTGAATCTGGCGTACCACAAGGCTCTCATTTGGGTCCTCTGCTGTTTTTAATTTTTATAAACGATGTCGCTGTCAATATAAATCATTGCAGAGTTTCCCTATTTGCAGACGATTTGAAAATATCTCGAACCATTAAAAGTCCTGATGATGCGAGACTTCTTCAAGCTGACTTGAATAGCCTTTCAAACTGGTGCGATCACAATGGAATGTTACTCAATCCTATGAAATGTTCCCACATCAGCTTCAATAGAAAGAGATTACCAATTAAGACTGGTTACTACCTAGGTGGCGTAAAATTGGCAGAGGTCAATGAAGTTCGAGACTTAGGCGTAATCTTAGACAGCAAACTAAAATTTACAGCGCATACAGAGAAATCAATAAAGACTGCGGCTCGTATGTTAGGGTTTGTGAAAAGAAATGCTAAGGGTTTTCGTAACGCTTTAACCAAGAAAATTCTTTATAATACCTTAGTGCGTAGTCATCTCGAATTCGCAAGTGTCGCTTGGAACCCCGTCTATGACGTATCGTCCCAGCGTATAGAATCCATTCAGAGAGCCTTCACACGCAGTCTGGCTTTCTCTGCTCCCGGCATTACTCACAGACATCCCTACAGTCAAAGGCTAAATTTTTTCGAAATGCTGTCTTTACGTAATCGACGGTTAGTTGCAGATTTAATGTTTTTGCATAAACTGCTGAACAGTAAGATTAAAAGCCCCCCTCTTCTTGGTCAAATCAATATTAATGTCCCATACAAATGTCCCCGCTACCCAATCCGCAAACTGTTTAGCATATCTAGTCACAGGACAAATTTAGGTGCACATTGCCCCCTAGCTAGAATTTACATGGGATACAACGAAATTCAAAATAAAATCAGTCTCATCAGTGCAGTCAGTAAATGCGTAATTTATTCTTATTCTGAGTAAATTAATTCTGCGTAAATTATTCTTATTCTGACGCTCACTCGGATCATAGTCTGTTTCAATTATGATGTCCTTCTGGACATTTCGAAGAACGTAACTCTGCACGTTACGTGTTACGTAACGCGCGAGATCTATAGATCAAATCAAATATTATATCTTTTTGTACTTGGTAGTAAATCGTCATTTGGAAAATATACAATTATACAAAAATACCCTACAATTATATTCTGTTTCAATACTTTCAATTATGAAGTCCGTTTTTGTATTTGGTAGTTAATCGTCATTTGAAAATTATACAATAATCCAAAAACATCCTACAATTGATTCACAAGCAAAATTAACATATTGTTTTTGAATATAATGCTCAAAATAATGTAAACTTCAAAATAAAACAATAGTTACTTTTGCGCGATTGCGGTTACGTACTATGGTTTGTGATGGGTACTATTTAAACGAGCTTCTTTTTAATAGCATTTTTCGCCTCAGGAAATATATGTTAGCCTTCTAAATTACTAAGTCAGCCACAACCAATGCGCATCTGAATAACTAGTATCTCAGCCACTAGATATCTTTTATCTAAGCCACTGTAAATATAACTCAGCGTGGCAGTTATTTTTTAGCATCTAAATTTGTGGTATGCATTCAAATAGCAAACTTCTAAATTATTAATATATGACACCAAAATAGTAGTTATATTAGCTTCTAATTTCATAATTTAGTATGAATAAAATGTAACTCATCCTACATTTATTGATCGTTAAATTTACCTAAAATTGTCATCGAATATCATATTAAAGCCTATATTATTATTACACATGAACTATTTAAGGCAAAAACGCGACGATACTAGCCGCCAATTGATTTATATTAATTGTGAGGATTATGAGAAACATTTAGAGAGATGAGAAAAACAATCCAGCTATGAAAACAAAAAGGAAAGTATTAATATTTTTTTACTTACGTAATAATTTCTTCCCACAAATCACAATGATTTTCATAATTGCTAAAAGTGGTTACTTTTCGCAATTATGAAAATTATTGTTATTTGGCGCGTGTAAAAAATATTGTTACGCATCTCAAAAATTGTTAATGTGAGTATTCCTTTATGTTTTCATAGCTGGATTTTTTAAAATATATCTCATAATCCTCACAATTTAAATAAATCAATTGGTATCGTTCCGATGGTACTTTAAAGTAAAACCCTTTATTTATGAGAATCAATCTGTGTATTGAAATACAATCATTTTTAGTGAGTAATAAATTTAAATTAGAATAAAAGAATATGAAGTATAATTTTAGATGTTAAGTTATAATATTTTGATGATGAGTATTGAAGCTTGAATGTATTATTTTTTAGGATATTGTGTTGAAGCTGTAAAACTTAATATGGTGATGAGTTACAAATTCTGTGGCTGAGTTAGTAAATTAGTTTGCAATATATAAATCAGAAGGCCAAGTTAAATTAATTGTGGATATTGACTTGACGCTTTCTTTAACATTTTTAGGTGGCGTTGTAAAGAAGATGAATCAGTTAATTAAAGGCTAAGTAATTTTCCCGATGCTTAGTTATTAAATGAGAAGTTTGGGCGCGTGGCCAAATAAAAATTTTGTGGCCATGTTTATTATTTCTCGTTTGTAATTGACTTTTGAACATAGTGACGCACCTCAAGTATTCGGCATGTTCCACAGATACAAAATTCTATATTTGCCGATTAAAAAAAATCGTGTTCATTAATCATCATCTGCCATTTTGAGTGTCACTTCAATCACTACGAGGAGAGTGCAGAAAAGCCTACGACTAAGTCTGCAGCATGAAACAATAGCGATGACCTTGAGTGCGCAGAAACCAATTTTACAGTCTAATCCAATTATGATGTCCTTTTGGAAAGATGTCAATAGTTCAGTACTAGGGCAATACCCTTAGAAATCGATTCTCAGCAGCATCGATTCTCGATTTGTAACTAATTTTAATCGAATTGACTTTCAACTACTATGGTTAATAGAAATTGTCGAAAGAACGCTTTAAGACATACAAAACTTCCAATCTTATTTTTTGGTAAAAAGAAATGCACGATTGGATGTTAAGTATAGTTTTAAGGATATATTTTAAGTATATCTGCACGTGAAAAGTTACCTGCAAATTACTGTACTTTTCATTATAAAATGCATCATAGTTATTTCAGCTATAAGTAGCCCCATTGTATTATAAGTATAAGTAGCTAGATTCATTTTCGAAAATTCGAATGATCGGTTTAAGTAACTGAATACTTCAGGCACGTCTCTATGTTTAAAAGTAAAACATAAACCATAGAACGTAAACCGTAATCGCGCAAAAAAAATATATTTTATTTTGAAGTTTAGATGAATTTGAGCACTACTGTCAAAAACAATTATGTTTATTTTGCTTGTGAATTAATTAGGGTATTTTTGTATAATTGTATATTTTTCAAAGGATGATTTCCAACCAAGTACAAAAATAGATATGTGATTCGATCTATACAGGGTGTATCTGTGAACATTTACATCCCTTTAACCACGTGTTCTACCAACCATTCCGAACAACATTTGTTCTATGACTTTTTAAAATTCGCATAAAAATTTTTCATCTTTCCATACAAAGTCGGTCACGTGACTTGGCCATTTTGTATGGGGAGTCGAAAAATTTTTCGAAGAATTTGGAAAAGTTGCTGAACAAATGTTGTTCAGAATGGTTGATAGAACACGTGGTTAAAGGGATGTAAATGTTCACAGATACACCCTGTAGATCTCGTGCGTTACGCACACGTAACGAGCAGAGTTACGTTCTTCGAAATGTCCAAAGGGACATAATAATTGAAACAGACTATAGTAGAAATTCATCTGTTCTACAAGTGCGCAAACTAACGGTCATCGCTATTGTTAGATGCCGCGGACTGTACAATAAGACGTACGTGTTTTTCTTAAGTTAGTTTGTTGTTTTGTTATTAAGTGTCGTTTATTGTTTTGTTTGTAATGCCAAATTAAGTCTAAAAGTGTTCTTTCGACAATCTCTGAATAACCTTAGTTGTTGAAAGTTACTTCGATTAAAATTGGTTACAAATCGATAATCGATGCCGCTGAATATCGATTTCTAAGACTTCCCTAGTACTGAACTTTTGACATCTTTCGAAAAGGACATCATAATTGAAATAGACTATAGACAAAGACCGCAATGGTCACGTCGTATAAGTGACGTGCAATGAGTGCAAATGTCAATGGTGTTTCTAACTTATGAAATGTTTACCCCAAACTTTAGACATATTATTAATAGATATTATTTTAAAATATTTTCATGATTTTATTTTTATTGGATATTATTACAAAAGAAGTATGTTCGTCGTTGTACGTCGAGTTAAGTCATGTTTCAGCTTAGGTAATAGGTAGGTATGTAATTACATAATTAAGTAGGTAATTATGCTATTGCTTTTCTTGCTAATATTGGTAAAGATATAGATAAAGTAAGATGGATAGTTTTTTTAATTACTTAAAGACATTAAATTTACCTTGGTTCGATATTAATAGCTGACTGAAAACCACTATCTGAAGATTGAAAAATCAGCCCTAAGTCTACCAATTACTAGGTAACGAAATAAATTAAAAAATATTATTTTAATCGGGGAAAACTGATCTGATACATAATATTATGTAGGTACTACGTACATACATACAAACATCGCAAGATCAAAAGAGTAAAAAAAAAATAATAATTGTGATCTAGGTACAATAATTGGAGTGCACGCAAACCGATATATAATACCTATAGTAGATGAAATAAATAATAAGCGTTGCGACTCCGTGTATTCCTTGCTCTGAACTTTACCGTAAATCACCTTATGCAGCTTCGATTGACACGTAGTTATACATTACTGCTTTAACTGTCAAGATGTTTACACATGCAGGTTTGTAAACAGCAGTGTATACACAGATCAGTTGAAGCATATTAAGGTGAAATTTGGAGCATGTGCCATCTTCGCGCTTAGTTATTGTACGGTGCGCTATGTCCATTGTAGGTGAAATGTCATTGCTTTTTATTTGTCCACATCGACGCAGCTCTCCAGGCGATCGAAGCGATTTTGTAGTTCGAGTTGAAAGCCCTAGGGGTTTTGAATCTGGATGGCTACAGGGCGGAGCGTAGATTTCATTCGATACCTTTCGCATTTAACATTGAGGTTCAATGGGCCTCTTATCATTCGGTGATCACGGTACTACGTTAAGATGACGTTTGGACTCGTGCACTAGGAACAAGTATCATGTGGAATGGCCAAACTCTACTTACCTCCCATGAATGAATATACTACCGGGGGCCACACGATGAGGTTGCCGCACCGTAGTCCCCTTTAATCTACCTACTCCTTGCGCCAACTGTACCTATTAGTTAAGTGCTGAAATTAAGTGAAGATGGTCAATTTAACTAATGTAATACAATATTTACAGCGAAATTCCAAAAAAACATTTAGATCCATTCCTCATGGTGGCTGGAACGACGTACACTAAAGGAATTATGACACACAATGCTAAAACAGGCATGCAATGGAGTTGGTTGGACAGAGTAATTTATAAGGAGAATTACCTCTTTCCATTTGTCGCTGACTGTGGTATAGTAGTGAGTTACATTTGTTTGTAAATATTAGAGACATCATACGTCATGACACGAAAGGAATAACCACTCATTAAGTCAATTCGTAGGTACTGAGATATTATCTCAGAACAAAATGTATTAAGTGCTTTTGTTCGCCGTGTCTATTATGAGTTTTTAAAAATGTTCAAGAATATCGATCCGAGACTACTTACTCGTATAGTATTAGAGCGTCCTTGACTTGTGCGGCATACCTAACCACGTTTATTTAAAGATTTAAATCGTAGATATGCCCTCACCATAATTTGACTACGCCGATATGAATCCAAACTTAAATATTATCCTAGTTCCGCTCAACTGGGATTAGTTGTCGAATTTGGTCACGATGATAGTTGAACGTTACAGCTACCTGGATTTTTGAAAGGAAAAGTCACTAAAATGCCTTCATGTGCCTTGTTGTTGTGCAGCAAAAATACCACAAACTCAAATAAAGCGAGTGGTGTAACATTTCTCTACTTAATATTTAGATTTCATCAATGATTTAATTTATTTTATTTTGTTGACAAAACATCAAAGTCTGATCAGACAGCGAATTACGAAGGCTACAGCCGGAGGATGCAAAAAAATACAAAATTTAATTAAAATAAGTTTAATGTATGAAAATTACAAAGGTAATTTATAGGCTAATTTGGATGACAACCGATCGATGTAAGAATCAAGAGTGACGAAATACCTATTGCGAGGTTCCGGTCGGGAGTCGGGCGCGCGGCGGCACGTTGCGCTGACTCGGCACCTAGATTCGGTCGTTTCCATGCGCAGCTATTATGAGGTGATTGCTGATCGGCAATATCCATGGATTGGCAATATGTAACAAGCGGCGTGACAGAGAGATTAGTATTGGCAATCACTGTAATTTTTATTTTTGGTATAGCAATTTTAAAAAAGTCCTCGGAGGGTTCAGGTTGGACTCGAACCCACAACCTTCCACAGTCCTACCTGAACCCTCCGAGGATTTTTTAAGTGCAATATTTACTTAAGAATAAATTTGCAAAGAATTGCTATACCTACCAAAAATAAAAAATATTCGTTTAGCAGTTTCATCTTAACTAGTGGTCCAATATTTGCAATAATGTTTCCACTGGATATTGTATATGTATACCTACAATATTGACTATCGTCAGCTCATGGCGAGTTAAGCACTTACGAAATTCGGCTAGTATAATTAGTAGTACAGCCACCCGGACTGTGGAAGGTTGTGGGTTCGAGTCCTACCTGAACCCTCCGAGAAATTACTGTAAGACAAAAAAGAGACAACATCATTATCTCGGTACCCCCACACTCGCCAATATACTTAGACCCGCGGCTGTAGTACTCAGAACTCAGTTGATAACAGCTCATCTGTCAATGGTTTACAATACCAGTGTAAAAGTACGGAAGTGTCAGCAGTCATCAGCACACATGTCATCAAAATATTGCCTTGTTTTCAGGTGTCAGGGCATATCTAACGATTCAAATCTTTGCGTTTATAACTACATGTCTAACGAGGAACTTCAATTATTTGTTCCCAACCTGTCACACCACACAGGGATATCTTATTAGTTTATGACTTTTCTAAAATCCACTCCAGGAGTGGAGTAAACAGGGTGTATCTGTGAACATTTACAGTCCTTTAACCACGTGTTCTATCCATTCTTATGCCACTGAATATCGATGTCTAAGGGTACTTCCCTAGTACTGAATTATTGACATCTTTCCAAAAGGACTTCATATTAATTGGAATAGACTATAGTTGACGTCATATCAATAGTATCGATAGCTTAAAACCAGACAATACTATCGCATGTAAGAAACACTATCGATAGTATTGCTGCTCATAAATAAAAAACAATCGATAATATTGTTGCTCGTATATAAAGACTGGGACTATCAATAGCTTTTTTAAAAGCTATCGATACTACCTAGCTGACTAGAACTGCAATGTTTCTACTTATATGTATAGATATAGCTTATTATACGACCAGCCCGCGAATCTCAGTTTCCTAAATGAAGGATTTAAAAAGAAAACTATACTATTTTCATAGAAACATAATTTATTTACTATTAGGCACTGCTGCATGCGGGCAGCAATAAATAAGTAGTTAACAATATTACCAATATATTATCTTACATAATATCTTATACTTATTACCAAATATAATGAAAGTACCACTTTGTTTGCTTCCCACTTGATGTCCGTACTGGGGGCCCCGACTCCGGGGTCGACATCAAAACTGTCGGGCTTAGAATAATAACTCTATACAAGGAGAGTCTCCTTAATAGAGCTCTGTCAAAAATGAGGCACAAAAAAATTTACGCAGCCTACTGCGCATCGTACTGACACTTTTGTTATGTTGCTAGTGAAGGTGTAGTTTCCCCGAAAACGGGGAACTATATCGGACGCCTCAAAAGTGTCGTATTTGGTCGGTGTAGTAGTAGTAGCACTATACCGTCAATTTCGGCTCTTGCTAGTTTTCGGCACTTGTGATTAATAGATCACTCATTATTCTTGTGTATTACGTTTATAGTTTACTAGCGGCCGCCCGCGACTTCGTCCGCGTAGAAAAGTAACTTTTTATCCCACTTTTAACCCCTTACAACCCCTTTTTCGCAATAAAAAGTAGCCTTTGTCCTCTCTTTCCAAAATTCATTTAAATCCGTTTAGTAGTTTTGGCGTGAAAGAGTAACAGACAGACAGACAGACAGACAGAGTTACTTTCGCATTTATAATATTAGTATGGATTGGTTAAGAAAATACCTACATCTAACAGCTACCTTAACTACCTACCTAATAATAAAAACGTAACTAAGTACCTACCTACTTAATAATACGAAAATGACGTCAACTTGGACTCAAAAATAGTTACCTACCAAATATTTATTTAGATATCTAAAACAAAGGACTAAATTAAAGCTTACAGACACTACGCGTAGAAGTAGTACCTATTTCAACTCGGAATTTAAAAAGAACGTTTTTAAGTAACCAAAAATACGCAACGAATAGTTTCGAAACGCAAAATTTCAATATTCGCATACGTGCGACAACGACGTCTGCCCTCGCGTGTCTGCCCGCTCGGGTAGGCACAGTTGGGCACGACGGCCCTACCTTCGCGCCGCACCGCGACCGCCTAGCCTCTTCGCTCGGCCCGGCGGCGGCGCAGCGTCTTGTGACTTGTATTCACTACGACAACATAATAATATGATTTTGGTACCTTTCTACCCTATGAGGAATGTCGCTAAGTTTCGATCCAAGTAAAACTGCTAAATAAAGACAGTTGCATCAACGGTTGTGAGGTTTAAGCGGGAAAGCGTAGCAAACAGACAGACAGACAGACAGAGTTACTCTCGCATTTATAATATTAGTATGGATGTGCTTAAATATGAAGTTTCATGGTATTACTTTTTAATATAAAGAAATCCCATACAAACTTTCAACCCTTATTTCACCCCCTCACTGGTCGAAATTTCAAAAACGCTTGAACAGATGTTTAATTATATCTTATAATGTGCTTAAATACGAATTTTCATGGTATTACCTTTTAAAATAAAGAAATCCCATACAAACTTTCAACCCTTATTTCACCCCCTCACTGTACGAAATTTCAAAAACACTAGAACAAATGTTTAATTATATCTTGTTAAGTGCCCAAATATAAAGTTTCATGGTTTTAGCTTTTAAAATTAAGAAATCCCATACAAACTTTCAACCCTTATTTCACCCCCTCACTGTTCGAAATTTCAAAAACGCTAGAACAAAAGTTTAATTATATCGTGTTAAGTGCCCAAATATAAAGTTTCATGGTTTTATCTTATAAAATTAAGCAATCCCATACAAACTTTCAACCCTTATTTCACCCCCTCACAGGTAGAAATTTCAAAAACGCTAGAACAAATGTTTAATTATATCTTGTTAAGTACCCAAATATAAAGTTTCATGGTTTTATCTTTTAAAATTAAGAAATCCAATACAAACTTTCAACCCTTATTTCACCCCCTCACTGGTAGAAATTTCAAAAACGCTAGAACAAATGTTTAATTATATCTTGTTAAGTGCCCAAATATAAAGTTTCATGGTTTTATCTTTTAAAATTAAGAAATCCCATACAAACTTTCAACCCTTATTTCACCCTCTTCATCCCTATTTTTAACAATTAAAAGTAGCCTATGTCCTTTCCCTAGGTCTAAAGATTGTCTGTGCCAAATATCATCAAAATCAGTTGTGAGGTTTAAGCGGTAAAGCGTAGCAGACAGACAGACAGACAGACAGAAAGTTACTTTCGCATTTATAAATATTAGTATGGATATTGAACCGCTAACAAGTACCTATCTCATAATTGTGAATAGCAACAATGGCTCCACCTAAAAAATTTACGTGTGGTCCTTTTATACAAAGTCAAATTTTATGAGATTTCATACATTCGTCAATAAAAATACATATTATCTCTTAGAATAATAACTCTATAGAAGGAGAGTCTCCATACTAGAGCTCTGTCAAAAATGAGACACAAAAAAATTCACGCAGCCTACTGCGCACCGTGCTGACACTTTTGTAATGTTGCTAGTGAAGGTACAGTTTCCCCGAAAACTGGGAAATGAATCGGACGCCTCAATAGTGATTCTAATGTGTCGTAAAATGTTGGTCAGTGTGTATGAACAAGTAATGTAAAATTTATTGCGAGATTAGATCTAATAGATACGTTTACAAAAACTACTTACGACTTAAGCACTAGGTATTATAGAAATTTAACGTACAATTTCGGTGGTACATACCACACAACCTTCAGGCAAACACAATTAATAATAGTGTTGGTTGGGGTAGGTAATGTTTTTATGTGGTATAAATAGAATATTATTAAACTGATATGAATAGAAGAAAAAACAAAAAGCATTTTTTGTATAATTTATTTCGCGAGCACCTCGACCTTGTACAAATACTTATCTAATTCGACTTCAATGTCGAGCGCACGAGAAATGCCCCTCAGTCGACTGTATGTCGTCGGCACTTACATTAGGAAAATATGTTAGCAATAATAGGGTAGTTGACTAATATCGATGAGTAGGGTATTATTGGGCATTCTACTTCACTTTTGGTTTTCGAAATCGCTCACTTCGTTCGCTTTGTCTGAAAACCAAAAAGTGAAGTAGAATTCCCAATACGTTTTTGAAAAACCAAATGTGAAGTAGAATTCCCAATGCGTTTGCGTCAATTGGTTTCTCAATTCTATCTTTGAAAAACCAAATGTGAAGTAGAATTCCCAATGCGTTTGCGTCAATTGGTTTCTCAATTCTATCTTTGAAAAACCAAATGTGAAGTAGCATTCCCAATGCGTTTGCGTCAATTGGTTTCTCAATTCTATCTTTGAAAAACCAAACGTAAAGTAGAATTCCCATTCTCAATTCTAATTTGAAAAACCAAATGTCATTCACTATCTGTCTATTCGTTAATTTCAGTGCCACTTAGGCACGTAATTAGCCCAAAACGGATAGATAAGTGTTGATTTAAAAATATGGTTACGTTGGAACTTACGGTCATTCTATTGTGACTAATACACCGCTGCAGACACGTTATATACAAAAGAATGAAGTTGGTCAAACAAAAAGAATCGCTTAAATTAGAATGCATCTGTCCTGCATCATCTGATGAGCCAAAACGACACGGAAATTTGTTACCTAATTCAATACGTTGTATAGTTTGTGGTCCGTCTAATAGTAGAAAAACCAATTTAGTGATAATAAAGTTTATTATTACATAAAAATGGTCCAAGATTTCGTAACCTTTATGTGTATTCAAAATCTTTGTATCAACCTAAATATTTATATCTTGAAAAAGTTTTGGACATGGTTCCTGGAACATCATTTAACAAATACAATCACAATGGCGAAATTTTGAGTCCACATGATGCTTTACCCGATTCGATCATAATTTTTGACGACGTTGCTTGTGAGAATCAAAACAACATTAGAGATTATTTCGCCATGGGACGCCATAAAAATATTGATTGTTTCTATATCAATCAAACTTACACAAGAGTTCCAAAACAACTTGTAAGAGACAATTCAAATCTTGTTATTCTATTTAACACATTGAATGCCGACTACGCAATATTGCGTCTAGCACCTACGCAATATTGCGTAGTCGGCATTCAATGTGTTAAGCAAGATGACGTTAACTTGAAGCATGTATATGAGGAACATGTTGGGGCTGATATGTCATGGTCCCAATTTCGTAAGATGTGCTCTACTGTTTGGAATAAACCATTTAGCTATCTTGTTATTAATAAGGATTGTGATAAAAATAACGGATGTTACCGATCGACGTTCGATACATTCATAGTGATAGACGAACATACATAAAGACGGTTGTGTTATTTATGAGCCACTCCTATTCATGATTTGAACCTGAGCGGAATCCTTTGAAATGGAGAAAAATCTTAAAGAACAAATTGTAAAATCAGCAGCAGCTGTTAAAAAAAAAGTTGCGATGATAAAAGATGTTGAAAATACAAATAATAAAACATTAGAAACAATCTTCAAACCTATTGTTGATCCACTTACATTATTGACCAATAAAAAACAAGACGCACGACGAGATAAGGAAGATGAGTACTTTGAGCCAGTGATGAAAAAGTTTAAGAATGACAATAATCAGTCAATCGAAGATGAGAACCAGTCATTATTTGCCTCTGATGAAGATTACAATGAATCTATTAGTGAAGAAGATGAAGACAATGTACAAGAACAATACAACGATTACAATAAAACCCTTGTTGTATCACCGTCTGAAGACCACAATGTAAGCGAGGGATCATTTAAATCTCTACAGTCATCGCCAAGTCTTAAAAATCAATCACTTTCATGGTCAACATCGTCTGAAGTAATGACAGATGTTCCGTTTGGAATCAGAAATGAACGAGGTAAACTATTACTAGGCAAAACACGTGTTCATGACGACGGCAGCATTCTTAAAATAGGAACACTAACTGTTAAAAAAACTGTTGGCTTAAAAGAACTTTTATTCAAAAAGAAACCAAATTTAGATGTAGTATCATATTATGATGATTTACAAAATTACAAGTTACTTCTTATAGAAACCAACGCTCATCGACGTAATTATGAATCATCCAAACCAATTAACAGCAGCAAAGGATTTAAATATATGAATGTAATTAAGCCTTTGTTCAAATTCTCTCGAAATCTAACTACAAGTGTAGAAAGTATTCCTCAAGGTAAAGGTATTTCACTTTTAAAGACAGTAAAATCAAACACTGATTTAGTTCACTGGAATGATCCAAACGAGTTAGTCGAACGATTGAAGTTACTATTTGCATCTTGGGAAGCAGGAAACACTGGTGTAAATAATGAAATAATTGCGATCATTTCGGAACTGCATGAAGCTGGTATCATAAATGTAGAACATATAAAGAAGAAACCAGGAAAATTGAGCAGTATTCTTTCCGTAGTCATCCCATCAAGACAGCAATGAATATAGACAAGTTTGGTCACCATGTCCATAAGCGTTTACGATTGACAGAATATATTGGAAACTTCAATGAAGCATTGGTAAAATCAGATACCGGTCACTACGATTTAAAATCTTCTAAATTAAAAGGGTTATCATATCCAATCGAAGACGACGAAGCAGTAAATAAAGCTTATTTAGACAAAACCATTCAAGAATTAAGAAATGAAATTGAAAAAGTGAAGCTCGAAGTTATATTTCATTTGAAGAACTTGGAAACCTTTACAACAGAACATTTGAATAAATCATTTTACTCAAGGTCGGAAATAGACAATTTGATTCATGTACAAATAAACAAAAATGAGCAAAAAGGACATAATTGATGAACTTCACAAAGCAGCCAGAAGAAATTTTCCGCGTAGATGCACAGTTATAAAAGGAATTGATGATCTATGGCAAGCTGACCTCATAGATTTACAAAAATATTCCCATTTTAATAAAGGACACAAGTATATATTAGTAGTGATAGACACTTTGTCAAAGTTTGTATGGGCAAGTCCTTTAAAATCTAAAGAAAAGAAATGCGTTTTACGCGCAATGCAACAGATTTTTAAAAATTCATCTAGAAAACCTAAACATTTGCAAACAGATTTAGGCAAAGAGTTTTATAATGATATTTTCGGTCAACTGTTAACAAAATATAATGTAAACCATTATTCTACTTACTCCGTTAAAAAAGCTTCTATAGTAGAGCGAGTCATACGCACGTTAAAATCACACATCTTTAAACTTTTCAGTTTATATGGTTGCTATCGATGGCTGGGTCAATTACTAAATACTGTGATAGATAACTATAACAGCACTACTCATCGCATAAGTAAATTTAAACCCATTGATGTTAATAAGACAAATGAAATAGTTGTATTGCGTAATATTAGCAAAGCGTACAGAAATCAAAAACACTTAAAACCTAAGTTTCAAGTAGGTAATCATGTACGTATTAGTAAATTTAAAGGAGACTTTTACAAAGGTTATACTCCGAACTGGTCCACAGAAATATTTGTAGTAACAAAAGTGAATAATACGAATCCACCAACATATACTTTGGAACATAAGCATAAACAGGTTATATTGGGGACTTTTTATGAGTATGAATTACAAAAAACTAAATATCCAGATATTTACCTCATCGAAAAGATTATTAGAAGAAAAGGTGATAAATATTTTGTGAAATGGTTAGGTCTCAGCAATGAAGAGAACAGTTGGATAAACAAAAATGAGATAGTTTTGTAATATAAATGTACTTTTAAACCAAATCTATTCATTCTAAACATATCAATGAAGGAGGGAAGTGGTATTATAGACATCTTAATAAACCATTTACCGTTCGAGCTTCATTTACCTGATTATCAATATTGTGGTCCCGGAACAAAGCTACAAAAACGTTTGAAAAGAGGTGATAGAGGTATAAATAAGTTGGATAAAGCTTGTATGTTCCACGACATCGCTTACAACGATAACGATTTAAACGTTCGACGTGAGGCTGATATGATACTTTTGAATATGGCTAAGAAACGATTAAACGCTAAAGATGCTAAGAAGGGTGAAAAAGTAGCATCATGGATAGTAAAGAATGCTATGAAAGCAAAACTAAAGGCTGGTGCCGGTACCCGTTCATTCATGTCAGCTGTGAAAAAAATTAAATCTCAACTTAAAAAGTTAAAATCCACATGCAGTTATACAGCTATTAAAAGTGCATACGCCGCAGCCAAAAGAATATTTAAGAATAAAAATGACACTCGCTTGCCGCGCTGTATTCCTCTACCAAAATGCGGTGGACTGCTACCTTTAATCCCGATCTTTGCGGGGTTATCGGCTTTGGGTTCCTTGGCAGGTGCAGCAGCTGGTATAGCAAAAGCAGTGAACGACTCTAAAGCAGCCCAGAAAAGTCTTCAAGAGTCTGAACGTCATAACAGGATGATGGAAGCGGTAGCGGTTGGCAAAGGCTTGTACATCAAACCTTATAAAAAGGGCGCAGGGTTATATTTGAATCCTTCAAAAAACTAGTTAAAAGGCTGCCTAGGCGTGCACTAACAGATTTCGATATATTAGAGCATGCTACTGATATTCCATATTTCCGCGGAGTATTTATGAGAAATACACTTCCATTGAAACCTAGAAGAATGGAATGTGCAGTACTAAACTTGGATACCTCTCATAATCCGGGAACGCACTGGGTAGCCTACGTCAAACAAAATGATTACTGCGAATACTTTGATAGTTTTGGCGACTTAAAGCCTCCATTAGAATTAAGACATTATTTAAAAAACATGGCAATTAATTATAATATTGAACGATATCAAAAGTTTGATAGTATAAATTGTGGTCATCTCTGTTTAAATTTTTTAAAAAAATATTGGAAAAATCATTTAAATAATGAATAAAGTAAATAATCTTTATCAGTATAATCATGTCTTTCACTGTGTCTATAACGGGCAAAAACGCTTCTTCAATAACAAATTACTCTCCTACATTAGAATTAAGTGGAGAGTATGAGTGCGGTCTTTTGTATTTTTCTACATTCAACTCTATTCCTAATATAGATGAAAGAAATAATAAATTTTATAACGGAAATGGTGGAGTGATAAAAATACCGGAAGGTTCGTATGAATTACAAGATATTTGGGATTATCTTCAGTGCAACATTAAAAATGCTACATTGAAATTAACTGCCAATAACAATACTTTAAAAACATGTATTTTCTGTTCGGAAGATGTTTACTTTGATAAAACAGATTCGATTGGCAAGATCTTGGGTTTTGGCTTTGAAACGGTAAAAGCGAATATAAAAACCGAGTCTCGGTATCCTGTCAACATTTTACCGACGACAATAGTACGCATCGAATGTGATGTTGTAAGCGGATCATTTGTGAATGGAAAAGCGAGTCATATAATTTACGAATTTGTGCCAAATGTACCACCTGGTTATCGAATTATAGAAATACCTAAGAACTTAATATATTTTCCTGTCAATCAAAGTTCAATAACCGCAATCAATATTAGATTGTTAGACGGTGAAAATAAACAAATTAACCTACGCGGTGAAGAGGTACAGCTGTATTTACACTTCAGGAAAAATGTTAAATTTCAATAAAAACCCTACTACCTCTCGAAATCAAATCAGTTTCAAGAAGACATTGCATAAAACAGCACCACTTTATACGAAAAAGCAGCTAACCAAACAAAATAAGACCTTTTTGAAAATACTTGGATTGATAAAATGAACATTTTAATCTCAATCACCGTCTCCTGACAACAGCATTGAAAGTTTTGAATTTCATTCATACAAGCCATATGTAACAAGTTTCAACAAGAATGATGAAATACGAATACCCATTAATCAACAAGATTTGTACGTGTTACCTGCGCTCAGCAGTTTGTATAGAGAGGGCAGAGCCGATGTGTATAAACACAACGGTACTACAAAAGAAAAGGAAAGAGTATCAAATGTGCATTTTGTTAACAATTTCGCTTCATTTTTATTTCAAGACATTCGTTATGAAATAAACGGTATCGAAATAGACAGAGTCAAAAACGCAGGCATTACAACCACAATAAAATCTTATCTATCGTTAAATGATAGTGAGTCTAAATGTGCAAATGTTTGGGGTTGGTCCCCTCATGGTATATCCAATACTAATAATGGGGTATTTTCTACCTCTATTCCACTTAATAAGGTATTAGGTTTCGCAGAGGATTATGACAAAATAATTATGAATTGTAAACATGAATTAGTTCTTTTAAGAAGTAACACAAATCTCAATGCTTTGAAATTAAATGCGGGCGAAGTTGTGCAAGACATAATAATCGACAAAATAGTATGGCGAGTCCCACATATTAAAGTATCAGACCGCGAAAGAATTAATTTGTTAAAACAATTAGAAAGAGACCGAGCGATAACAGTTGCGTTTCGCAATTGGGATTTGTACGAATATCCATTAATGCCTAAAACCCGAAAACATACTTGGTCTATTAAAACTTCATCACAAATTGAAAAACCTCGAATGGTTGCGATTGCTTTACAAACGAATCGTAAACATAATGCCACCATGTCAATGGCAGAATTCGATCATTGTCATATACGTGATGTAAGAATTTTCCTGAATTCGACCTACTATCCATACGAGAGCCTAAATATTAGTTTTTCTGAAAACAAATATTCGTTAATATATTATGAACAATATGCAAGATTTCAACAGTCTTATTACGGACGCCGAGCTGAGCCGTTGTTGGGCTTAAGAGAGTTCAAAGAGACCGCGCCGATTTTCTTAATAGACTGCAGCCGTCAGAACGATTCTCTAAAATCTTCAACGGTTGATGTTCGGCTTGAACTAGAATCCGACGCAGAGATACCCGACCAGACTTCTGCATATTGTTTGATATTGAACGATTGCATATTTGAATACAAGCCTTTAAGTAATATTGTGAAGAAGTTATCATGAATAGCAATACGATTATTGTAGATTTGCAAGGGTTTAAAAATGAAAAAAATGATTTCATATTAAAAGAAATGGCAATAGGCACAAAAGAATATACTCAAACCTTTTTAGTAAAGCCTCCCTGTCCATTCTCTGCTCTCACTGTCGAGGAAAAGAAACGCGTACGGTGGATAGAAAAAAACAGGGGCCTCCGATGGAGCGAGGGTTATATTGACTTAAGGTAATTTAAGAGGCTTATAAAACCCTATTTAAATAAGTATAAAATCATAGTAAAGAGAGAAGAGAAAGTTAAATGGGCGCGAGAAATATGTAACCATGAAAATGTGATAGATATAAGCTCTAGGGATATACCTAATTTAGACACTTTAAGTAAAATATATTGTAAAGACATTCTAGTACTAGCGGCCGCCCGCGACTTCGTCCGCGTGGAAAAGTAACTTTTTACCCCCCTTTTAACCCCTTACAACCCCCTTAATATTATTATGTTGATACAACTTAAACAAATTATTTCGACCAAATTTGTACCATAAAACGGTCATTGTGACTAACCTTAGACTATGCCGTGATTTTTTTTAATCATTATGAGAACGATCTTCATACATATTTTTATGGTACTTGAAGCTTTCGAGTGCAAAATTAAGCGCTTAAAATGTAATTTTCCCCATTCTTTAATTTACCGCTCTGGCACGCACTAGTCAAGCGGATTTTTTTTAGACAATTCCTCTCGATAATTGATTTTATTCAATCCATCATATTAAAATCAATGCGACAAGGGGAAAAAACCGAGGGTTGCAACCCCCTCTGTTTCTGTGGTCCAAGGGGTGATTTGAAAAGTACGGCTTTGGTTCCAAAACATTATCTGACACTAAAAAGTACTATTACAAAATAATGCCGTCAAAAAATGATTGTTCATTTGAATGTATATCAATAATGTATCTTATTTCATCGTATTCTTGATTTATAAAGGTGTAAATCATTTGTCCTGTACGGGAACTTTTTTTTACATGATATTGTAAAATACAATTGTTATACAGTATTGCCGTTCAAAAGAAACTGTTCTGAAAAAAATTATAGAGAAACACAAAACTGTAATTTTTCAAATTATTGAAGAAATTTAATATCATACATTAATGAAATATAGCAGTTTTCTACATTGTAATCCCATGTTTTAAATAGGATTAACATAAATAAATTAGGAAAAAATTATGCCGTACATTTTAATGCAGACCATACCTATCTTTTAGGCTGATGAAAATGACGCTACTATCTAAAGGGTACTTTATGGGCCATCTGATACAGTACGGCATTAACATATTTTTGAAGAGAACAATTGATAATATGATTAAATCACTATTAAGTGAAACGGTGTGTATATATATATCCAAAAATTTAAACTGTCAACCACAGCATCAACAGTTTTGTATACTTTTTGGTTTACTATATACTTCGAACATTATTGATACATATATATAATTGATTTGTTTTCATTGTAATGATGTGAAGAAATAAAACAATTATTTTTAAGAAAAAATTGATATATTAATAATGATGATAATACAAAATATGGTTTTCCCCTTTGAACCAACGAAAATGTACGGCATATGAAAAAATATTATCTATGCATAAAATACTTTCGAAATAATTAATTTGATGTTGTGTCAAATCACCCTTGGACCACAGAAACAGAGGGGGTTGCAACCCTCGGTTTTTTCCCCTTGTCGCATGATTTTTGTACGGCGTTGCGGAATAATGTATTAGAAGCAGTCCTGAAATAGCATGAAACTGATGCCGTACAAAATCAATGATCGAATTCACCTGGAAATTGTCGGAAAATCAAAAGAAAATCCGACTTTTTGGACCACCTTTTTTTTTACGGCACTATGGCGTTGTCTTATTATTTTTCATGGATCTATCGATTAGTAAGAATGCCGTACAAAAATATATGACCAAAATATAACCTCTACCTGCACTTTTGAATTCTCACCTGCACTCGTTGGACAGCTTACAAGTGACGGCATAATGCTGAATCTTATTATTTTTATGCTCTTTATCGTTCTACATAGGTCATCTGGTGGTTCAAATGACCATAATTTTTTTCAACACGGGCCGTAGTCTACTATATATAAAAGATAGCATATGCTCGCGGGACTTTTTTTTTAGTATCTAGAGGAATAATTCTTTCATACATATTTTTGTGTATTTGAACCGTTTTCCCGCGCACGCCAAAGAAAGCCTTCAAAAATGAATAATTTTCCCCGTTTTTACACATTTACCGCTCTGGCTTTGCTCCTATTAGTCATAGCGTAATGTTATTTAGCCTATAGCCTTCCTCGATAAATGGACTATCCAACAAAAAAAGAATTATTCAAATCGCACCAGTAGTTTCGGAGATTAGCGCGTTCAAACAAACAAACAAACTCTTCAGCTTTATTATATTAGTATAGATATAATTGTTTTCACCATAGCAACTTTTGTGCGTTAAGAAATTTAATTTGTGTTAGAAAATGGATTGTAGAAAATAATGTATCAAATTCTGATTTATAATAAAAATGGATTTTGAAAAGAACAGTGTATTTCTTATTAAAAATCCTTTATATTCCCTACATTTATACGTAATTGTAAATAAAACCCAAAATTACATCAAGGTTGTTTATTAAATTTCAATAAATAGGTAGTACAGTTTCATTGCACTTAATTTTAATTTAAATGTCTCTCTGTAGGTGTATGCATGACAAGATATCACACGCAATAAGCCCACCTGAGAAGTTTAATTTAAAGAAACGTGTTGATTATAAGCTTTTTAAAAATTATAGCTATATCCGCACATTTTCTTTGATATGGCGTTGATGAGCCCTTCCGTTTGATCCATCATAAATGGCCATAAATGAGACATCCAGCATAAATGGCCCTCACTCAGCTTATGTTACGACCATAGCCCGTAACGCTAGTTTTCAGTGGGACCAGCTGAGTGAGTGCCACGGACGACTGCAAATGTGTAGTGTACCTATTACCTATGTGAAATGTGTGTGTAATGTTGTGTAGATAAACAAATACATTTACTTATACTATAGTCCATTTCAGCTAAGAAGAGCCCTGTGACACTTCATCGCGTTCTGAACTACGCATTTTATGTTCGACAATGAAAAATATTTTTATTGTTTATCTTTTTCATTTAATTGCGGCATTATTCCAAAAAATATTCCAATAAAACATCTCAAAGTTATAAAACAAAAACATTATCATTTACTTTAATTTAATGGAATAGAAAATAACAACATTTTTTAAAACAATCCTATGCACATCGTATTACTTGTAACGGAACGTGGAAAAAACATAGAGCTGCGACATGTCATAATCGGCGGCCGTGTTGCGATTACTCGATAATCGGATTATACGAGTGCATCAGCCTTGTATGCGAGTTGTGTTTTCGTTGTATTTGCGTGGTGTTAGGTTATCGTTACTTTTTGTTGATGTGTTTATTATTGTTGACTTTTATTGCTGTTGTTTGTTGCTGTTTTTGTTATTTTTTGGGAAAATGTGTGTTGCTGTTAGTATAAAAAAATCGATTCCATTTCCTTAGGAAGTATAATCGATTACCAGAAACAATCGCAATAATTTCATTATAGACATCTCTAAAAGTGTCAAAAATCGAAGTGTCACAGGGCTCTTCTTAGCTGAAATGGACTATAGTAGTAACAGTACTATTACTACTAGCAACTACCTATTTATAATTATGCATCGTGTTTTCGCACAGATGCGAGTGTCGGCTCAAGGGCAACCGGATCTATAAATAGACGCATTCAAATGCTCAGTCGCGCCTAAGAGCGCATGGCGAATGCTCCCCGTGCACGAACGGAAATACTTAATTTACAAATCCTCGATGACAATTAGATTACAGTACAAATAAATTCAATAATAACAATACTTAAATGTCAATTGTGGTGGTAAATGTGAGAACTGCATGTCAGAATTTGAATTTGAATAGTAATGATAATTAAACTCTATTAATATTTTCGCTTAAAGTCCGTGATTGTCCCCTTGAAAAGTGCAGCAGCACATTATTTTAGCATGGGTATTGAACCTTAAATAGATATGATGCGTAATTTGAAGTTTGAAAAATATGCTTGTTGTTACGGAAACAATATACCCATTTAAGTGCAATATTGATCCCTTTCCACCATTATGTTATGATGTCTGAAAATCAGTAGGTACCTTGTATACTTGTGTTTGTTTTCAGGAACCTTGATTTCTTTTTTCATAATAATACATAATATACTTATTTCGTATGAGCCTCGAACATACATACAATCTAGCATTAATGACGGACACAGCGTTTGATTGTTTTAATACCTAAAATAAACAATTATATTCGGTCGGTTGCTTTAGTTCATTTAAGTCTAGTAGATCGACCACTAGCTTGCTAGGAACTTAACCCGAACCCGCATGGAAGTCGCGTTCCAAACCACTAAGCTACCATCGCACAAGAAAATATATACACAACATCACATTGGTACATTATCATGAACCGACGACCCTTGCGTCTCAACCAGCGTTCAAACTACAGCGCTAGATTATACAAAGTAAACACATAGAAAGTGCACATAGGACGAAAAATTTGCTCACAGTGATTGCGTAGGAATTACTTGAATTGTATGCATAATTCGTTAATCGTTTTCACCTGCCTTCCGATCGCGCCAAAATTTGCTCATAATCTTTTAAGTATTTATCATAAAATTTTAACCAAAAGAAGCATTTTCCAAAATATACCTACACACCCTACTTTTTATGATTTTGAGGAAAATAATTCTGTCGTGAAAACAGCGAAATGATCACTGGTCATTTCTAGTGATCAAACAAGCCGTTAGTATAATAATATTTTAGTTAAATTTATTGATAACTTTAAAGATACAATTAATGTATTGCGGGAACATGATTTCACAAATCATATTCATATTAAGTTAAAAAGTAAATAAATAAATTAGGTATGTATGTTATTATTCTCTAACGCTGAAAGGCTTACATACCTACATGCACCATAATTCATGATGATTCGGAGGTTCCAAGTTCAAACCCTCCCTCAAGTATTTTTTTTTTATTTCTTTTTTTACTTATGATTGGGTGTTGTTACATTATTTTACTTTTTAAATTGTTTTTCTATTAGATATAACCGAATTAAGAAAACAAAAAAAGTTAAATTTTAATTTCAACAAAACATTATTTAGGTAAACGATATAGAGGTATCCAGCGTTGTTTACACATACGTTTCGTATTGACATACGACGCCGCGGGTCTAATGTCCAGTTATGCGAGACACCGAGCGCCCGTGTTATGCTTACGGCGCTAATGTCTAGATAAATTGGTTAGATACGTTAACATGAAATTAGATGACATAATCAAAACCTGCATCGCGAAGGCAAAGTTTTAGTTTGGAGTTTGTATATATACAAAATTGAAACATGGATTTAGTGGATGTCACCTAAGACCGAAAAACCTTAGTAGGAGCATAGGGGCCCACTCTGAAACGGTGTAAGGTCTAAGGTGTCTATCTGAGATGTCTGTGATGATTGATTATTTACCCGGAGTGATCAACTGGGTTTATAACTTTCAGAGCAAGATTCCTCTCACCAAGTTTGGTAAGAAACGCTAAACGAGGTAAAGCACAAAGAAAGACGAAAAATGAACAATGAAACACGAACCAAAAACTGGTAGTCTCCGGACTGTAAAATTGAAATCGAATTGAGAACGAAGTCACAACAGTCCGGGGACGTAAATCCATTATGCTCCAGCTTTTGTTGAATTGGAATTGTCGTTTCTAAGTGCCATCAACAACTGACCGAACATTGCATTCGGTCGACGAATGATACTTTCCTCAACTTAGGCACTTAAATTAACGGGTGGACAGACAGTGAAGAGAATTGAGAAAACTAATCGACGCAAACGCATTTCTATTGGAATTGTCGTTTCAAAGTGCCATCAACCACTGACCGAACATTGCATTCGGTCGACGAATGATACTTTCCTCAACTTAGGCACTTAAATTAACGGGTGGACAGACAGTGATGAGAATTGAGAAACCAATCAACGCAAACGCATTGGGAATTCTAATTCACATTTGGTTTTTCAAAAATGTATTGGGAATTCTAATTCACTTTTTGGTTTTCAGACAAAGCGCACGAAGTCAGCGATTTTGAAAACCAAAAATGAAGTAGAATGCCCAATAATACCCTACTTCGATGTAGTAAAAAATATTGATACTTTACCAAAATATTGGTAAATAAGAACCAATAGCCTAAATTTTCAGTTAAAAATATAACGTCTAGCTGGTTTTGTGAGCATTCAAAGTTTCATGGGCAAGTCCATTTTTAAAGTTTATAATATTATAAAAATAATTATATCATTGAACTACCCACACATTAAACACAAACTTTTATTATAAAACTATGTACATAAACGAAACATTTGATATAGCTACCAAACAAAATTTGCTAGACGCGCATACAAGACACCAGCGTGTGACGTCACATGTTAGTAGCCATTTGTATAGAGCGTTTTTGGGCCCGCGTAAAATATGTGCTCTTAAAGTTGTGATATCTCAGGTAATTCAAATCAGAATCAAATAATTCTTTCAACAATGTTTCTTTAATACAGGGGTCTTTTGATTAAACACATAAAAAAAAATAGTCAAGTACCCTATTGTTTTAAAAATTAATTAGCTGGATTAAAGTCAGGAAAAATGGGAAAATATATTTTTCTCAATTGGGCAACACTGATCATTGAAAATAAACGTTTCTATTTTGAATGAAAAAATTACAAGATACAATGAAATATTGAAAGCTTACCAGTGAAAAGTTATAATATTATTCTTATTCTCCCTTTAATTTCTATTGTGACACGATTTAACCGCTCAAACCTTCATAATTATTTTTATGTCGGTCGGGAGACACGTTCGGGTCGCTGTGACATTTGACACTAAGGAGCGAGGTGGTACCCTTCGCCAATTAGGGTACCTCCTACTTAGCTTAAATTGTGCGGACGCATTAGGTTTCTATAGAGTTATTATTCTAAGTATTATCTAATTCGACTTATGTCGAGCGCACGAGCAATGACCCCCAATCAATGTATGACGTAGTACCTACATTAAGAAAATCTATTCGCAATAACTGTTTTAAAAAATAATTAGCTGGATATAAGTCAGTAAAAATGGGAAATATTTTTCCCAATAGGGTACTTGACTATTTTTTTTTGTGTTTAATCAAAAGACCCCTCTATTAAAGAAACATTGTTGAAAGAATTATTTGATTCTGATTTGAATTACCTGAGATATCACAACTTTAAGAGCACATATTTTACGCGGGCCCAAAAACGCTCTATACAAATGGCTACTAACATGTGACGTCACACGCTGGTATCTTGTATGCGCGTCTAGCAAATTTTGTTTGGTAGCTATATCAAATGTTTCGTTTATGTACATAGTTTTATAATAAAAGTTTGTGTTTAATGTGTGGGAAGTTCAATGATATAATTATTTTTATAATATTATAAACTTTAAAAATGGACTTGCCCATGAAACTTTGAATGCTCACAAAACCAGCTAGACGTTATATTTTTAACTGAAAATTTAGGCTATTGGTTTTTATTTACCAATATTTTGGTAAAGTATCAATATTTTTTACTACATCGATATTAGTCAACTACCCTATTGGGAAACACTGATAATTGAAAATAAACGTTTCTATTTTGGATTCAAAAACTACAAGATACAATGAAACATTGAAAGGTTTCCTGTGAAAAGTGATATTATTATTCATAATCTCCCTTTCACTTCTATTGTGACACGATCTAACCACATAAACCGTCGTCATTATTTTTATTTCGGGAGACACGTTCAGGTCGCTGTGACATTTGACACTAAGGAGCGAGTTGGTACCCTTCGCCAATTTGGGTACCTACTACTAAGCTTGCGGAAGCATTAGGTTTCTATAGGGTGTATTTTTAGTGACGTCAGTAATTTTTTTTTTAGATTCCTCACACTTGGGCATAAGCACTAGGTATTATAGAAATGTAACGTACAATTTCGGTGGTACACACCACACAACCTTTAGGAAAACACAATTAATAATGGTGTAGGTTGGGGTAGGTAATGTTTTTATATGGTATAAATAGAATATTATTAAACTGATATGAATAGAAGAAAACAAAAAGTATTTTTTGTATAATTTATTTCGCGACCCCTCGACGTTGAAGTCGAATTATGAAATTTCATACATTCGTCAATACAAATACTTATCTAATTCGACTTCAATGTCGAGCGCACGAGAAAAGCCCCTCAGTCGACTGTATATCGTAGGTACTTACATTAGGAAAATATGTTAGTAATAATTGTTTTTAAAATTAATTAGCTGGATTAAAGTCAGGAAAAATGGGAAAATATTTTTCTCTATTGGGCAAGACTGAACATTAAAAATAAACGTTTCTCTTTTGGATTAAAATATTACAAGATACAATGAAATATTGAAAGCTTCCCTGTGAGAAGTGATAATATTATTCTTATTCTCCCTTTAATTTCTATTGTGACACGATTTAACGGCACAAACCGTCATAATTATTTTTATTTCGGGAGACACGTTCGGGTCGCTGTGACATTTGACACTAAGGAGCGAGGTGGTACCCATCGCCAATTAGGGTACCTCCTACTAAGCTTATATTGTGCGGACGCATTCGGTTTCTATAGAGTTATTATTCTAAGGCTGATACATAAGTTCTGGGCTGACTATGATGAGCTCTGTGTTAAAAAAATAATAGATGCTGCTTAGGTATTTTGGAAAAAGTATTTGTTTCAAAAAATTATAGAGTGCAAAATAAAAGATGTAAAATGTTTCATATTTTTTATTAACCTTGTGTAAATAAATAACTAAGTACCTACCTATGTGAATCTTATTTATTGAATTTTAATAACTATACACCTATGAATCTATAATGGCAATCTAGCTTTCAATTTGACCCGTCCTTTCACAGTCTTCATTGATTTTCAAAGTACAAAACACGCTTAGAACAGTTAATTTCTTAATGACCAATGCATTGCACCATTCTTACTTCGTAGACACTGGCAATGAAAAAAAGGATTTCTCCGGAGCAGGATTAGAATTGTTCGTGCAGATAGGGACACAACAATATTTCGGATCCTTCATTGGCACATACGCAATAGTTTCTTTGTTGTAAACCATTATACCTACTTAAATGAAACTTTATGAGAATTGTAATGAGAACGAGGAATTATTTTTACAAATGTCACTGAAGACACATGACAGTTAATTCACAGATATTATTAGTTTTAATAATGGAGAACGTATAGGCAAAGGAAATATTTCATTATTCAGTAAGTGTGACGTCATTTTTCAGTTTTAAATTTTTTTCTAAGTAAATAAGCTATAATTTGTGCCAAATAAGTAGGTTTATTTGGCACAAATTATAGCTTAGGTTAGTTTATCTATCGCGTATAACTCGACGCACAATCCGCCGGTGGCTAGCGGCCGCGCATGAGCGCGAGCTGCGCCGCTAGCAAACCTGTTCTATATTGTTGTCGCACGCATGCCGTTCACGATTTTGCACGCACAAAAGGCACCCGTCTGTCGCAGCGATCGTTTCGCAACTGTTCTTCTACTTTTACGAGAAAACATTTCTGTAAGAAGGGTCGCTGTAATTATCTTCACAGTGGAAGGCTTTCAGCAATTTTCTTTGCCATTCATCCCATGAGAATTTGATAGTAGTAAGACCATCGTACCAGCGTTTCGCCAATCCAGCCAAGCGAGGAATTGAGTAATAAATTATTTGTTTTTCAGACATTAAATCTTGGACAGCCAGTCTTTTATAGATTGTGTCTTAGCTTGAGGGTCAAACTCTGGTATTACATTCTGACCAGAGTAACCTTGGACAACACGTTGCTTACCTTCAATCGCTGCAACTAGTTGTAATAGGACTGGATCACTCGTAGACGCATCACTAGTTTTTTAAACTTGACGTTTAGAACTAGAATAGGTTCTTGACCGCTTACATGGTTTAGAAACAAAACTATCAATCGACGTTGACGAAGACTTCGAATCGAACGCACATGTTGTCTCTTCTTCCTGTGCACGGAACGAGATTTTCTATACCTACAATCAGATTCGCTACTACTTGAAGATGAAGTAGAAGACTTTCTCCGACTTCTCTTCTTTTTAGACTGATGATGACGTTTTCTTCGACTATTCGACATTTGCTGTTTTTCTGAACGATGAATAATATCATCGGTAACATCTTGCCGATGCCGCTGATTCAACGGTGGTGTACTCGGTTCAGACATTACTATTAGGGAAAAATTACAATTATATTCCGTACAAAAAAATAATTACGATTTATGACGTGCTGCCACTTTTACCTATAATCAAAACATAGTAACACAATTTATTCTCTACTCTCTCTCTCTTATTGTTTAAATCCGTCATATCAAAAAATATATATAACATTATGTCAAAACAATAATAATTTATCAGTTCTATCGAATTTTAAATCATGCCAACATTAGTAACAACTCAATATAAATATCAATAAATAAATAATTCCAAATATTTTATTTTTAACAAATTAATTTTAAGTTCATTAATTTTTTTTTTTAACGCATCTCTACTCTGGCCTTATAAGTTTCGATATCATTGCTCATTTCAAAACTCATTCAATCGTTCCATCATTCAACATTTCTCATCCCTAGTGTACGGGAAATCTATTGCTCTATTCTATTGGATAATCTATAGATGACTTGGATTTGTAAACAAAACAAATACAACATCGGGGTCGAATTTGCAATTTACTACTTCTAGTCTAGATAATATTTTTTCATGACATAATAATGGTATGAAATGAAAAGTATAAGTATTTTCCTTATGAAACTAAATTACTGTAGGTACCAAGTATTTATCTCTTCCCACTTGAAGATGTAACTGTAAAAACACAATGATTTTCATACTGATCTAAAGTAACTGTTCAATTCTAGACAATCCATCTAATCTTGCTTAGCTTCTCTGATTACTATATGTAATAGTTCTTTTGTAAATCAACGTTATCACTTACTACTTTTCAATGTAAAAACAAATGAAACTCACCAGAAAGCCGGGACGCGAACTCCGAGAAATATCACTTCCAGACAAGTTCAGAGCTTTTCAACTCCAAAAATCACCATCCGTATCCAGGATTACAATCAGCATTTCGTGGATCCCACTTCTGAAATAATAAAGGCCGATATTATATTATTTGTAATTATTTTATTGGTACGACAAACTATCTCTGTTCAAATCAAAAAACAAACATGGACGCTCCTGTCCTCACAAAAACTCACCCGTCTATGGCTGTCAACACTTGTCAATTGTTGCCACCTAGGGCGCCACCATCGCGCAAAGTATATAAATGATTAACTTTTATTATTTAAAATTGCCATTTGCACAACACATATAATTTATAGATTATTTCGTCGTTTTATTTTCCTTAAATATTATCACGGGTTTAATTATTAACAAACTAATTTTCTCGAATTTTTGTTTTTTTGTGACTTTCACGCCATCTAGTAAGCGTTTTAGAACTATTTTTTTTTATTTGGAAAATGCCTCATTAAATAAACACAAAATAAATTGAGACAACGTCACATACATTGTCCTGGTCCCAAACTAAGGTTTTCCCTAAAGGAAACCGAAACCGGTTTAATATATTTGTGGGCTCAAGTGTTATACAAATCAAAGATGCCTTACTATGAAAGATTCAAAATAACAATTCGCCACAAACATTTTAGGAAAACTAGGCAATCCAGGAATCGAGATTTTTGAATTAATAGCAAAAGTGAGATTAAGAAGGTTACCTATAAATAGGTAAGTATAGGTACTTATACGGGACACATAGCCCAAAATTATATCCAATTGTATAATTTATCTCCGTGATAAAAAGCCATCCATAACTTTGAAATTAATAACATTATATCGCTGATAAACATGAAATTCATCTTTTTTTGACAAACGTTTTATTGACACTTGTCAAATAAATTTTTCTTTATGAAAAAGAAAAATACATCACCTCATACTTCAACTCGGAAGAGTTCTAATTAGTCCGAGTACTTCATAGATTAGGTACAATATCGATTATCAATTTCTTACACGATTTTCATACATTTTAACGATTATTGTGTTGTCATCAAATTCGCTTTATATCGATAGTTAGTTTAATACGATGTTTTTAAGTTTTCTAATATTCTGGATTGTAAAACGGTCTAGTATTTTGTGAGTTTCTTTACAAAAATATAACCGATTTTTGAGGATGCTTTTCTTCTTGATAACTTTGGGCCCAGAGATCACCTCCTCCTTTAGATATTTTTCTGTAAAACAAAACAATTTGAATTGCTGGGATATTTATATATTAAGTATTTATGTATTATTTGCCACAATGTGTTTACATAGCTTCAGTTTCATCATTTAATGATTGATTGTAAATGATCACTAGTTTTGAAATTGATTTTCTCTACTAATTCTGATGCGATTTGAGATTATAATTTTTGGAGCCAAAAAGGGATCATGAATAATGGCAACTACACAATTGGTAGATGTTCGGTGTAAATTTTATCCTACTACTATTATAAAGGCGAAAGTTTGTATGTATGGATGTATGGATGTTTGTTACTCTTTCACGTAAAAACTACTGAATGGATTTGAATGAAACTTTACCACAATATAGCTTATACATCAGAATAACACATAGGCTTCAATTTTTGAGGTTTCTACGAACCTGAAGTCCATGCGAACGAAGTCGCGGGCAAAAGCTATAATCACATACTTTTGAATCACTGGGACACTACACAGTTCTGATGGTAACTTCGTTCATTAGTATTGAATTTCTGATTTTGATCATCGACTTTTGCTGTTAACTGTACAACACGTGGTTAAAGGGATGTAAATGTTCACAGATACAGGGATGTAAATACAGACGTCTGTATAATAGTTGAAGTACAGACAGCCGCACATCAGGTTACTACAATCTGTCAAATTTCCTCAGTTGATATTGAACCAAACGCGTTTGACATAAAGGTGAGGTTCGATTGAAGAAATTTGACAGATTGTAGTAACCTGATGTGCGGCTGTCTGTACCTCATGTTTTTAAATTTAATACATGCCAAAAATGAAATATTTTTTTCCAGGTCATAAAAAGTTCCTTCACTTTAAACAAAGACGTTAAATTAATAAATATGGCTCTCGACTTTGGCAAATTCGCAGATGCTAAATATTGCACAGCATCAGGATTCGGAATGTTACAGCACTCAGATACGGTAAATTCATGTTAACTCTTAACCCATTATGACCTGAATTACTTTAGTTGCTTTGGTGTTCCAGAATTGTTTAATATTTTTGATATGTACAAGTCGTCATAGGTCCAAGTAATCATTTTTGACAGTTAAATATTTAGTCCAACTCCCACTTTCGGAAAAACCAGCAGGTGCCGTTTGGTATCATGCATGTAACTTGTATGAAACATTAGGTCCTTACATGAAATTGGCGTTTTGTATCGGAGGAACAAAAAGTCGAATATTTTATAAGTATGAACCATTGTTTTAGCACTTTTGCCGTCTCATTGGAAGTTCATTGATCTCTTTACTAAAAAACAGGCCAAGAGCGTATACACCGTATCGGACACGCACATGAAAAAATGGGCCGACCTTATTTTCATAGTTTGTAGGTAGTTATTTCCATACATTACCATTTAGTTAGGGCAACTGCACGTCATAAGTTGGTAGAGTTATAAAAACTATGCATGATACAGAGTCCGTTTAGTTGTATTTAAAGATACCTTTTTTAACGATACCCCACACAATGAGGTAAGTAGATTTTTTTTAAATGACTTTTCACTGTATGGCAGGGGGGGTGAAAAATAATAATAATTTTAAAAACCAAGTTTTGGATTATCAATATACATCTCTCTGCCAATTTTCGTGGCAATCGGTGCAGAAACGGCGGAGAACGAGTCAGGAGAGACAGACAGACAGTACTCTAACACCGGTTTAAACCTGAGCTAGTAAGCCCATCTATAAAACAATTGTAAGGTTGATTCTATAATCATATTACAAATCCTCGACTTTAACTACTTAGTCTAAGATCCGAACTTAAGTCGACCTTCACCGGGCTGATAATCGAATGAAATATCCTATAAGACAAATTTTATATACTAGAAAATATATTCAAAATAGGTTTGCTAAAAAAATCCTGGACAGACTATTTTTAATTATTTTTTTTTAAATAATAACTAACTAAATTTTGCAACATTAAGATAATAAGAAAGTTTTCATTCTTAAAAGAGCGCTTACATTGGTATAATTTTTTTTTTATTATCATTTCAAGTGAAGGTAACTGCCATCGACATACCTGTTTATACCTGACAACCGAGTACTCTGTCCAGGTAAATAATAGACAACCCAATGGCGGCACATTCTATACGTTTTGTACTTTAAGTAAGAATGAAAATTTTCTTATTATATCTTAATGTTGCAAAATTTAGTTAAATATTATTTTTAAAAAAATAATTAAAAATAGTCTGTCCAGGATTTTTTTAGCAAACCTATTTTTAATATATTTTCTAGTATATAAAATTTGTCATAAAGGATATTTCATTCAATTATCAGCTCGGTGAAGGTCGACTTAAGTTCGGATCTTCTACTAACTTAATGTAAAAGTCGTCGAGTCATTCAATCATTCGATCAATAACGTTTCGTCTTACATAACTCTTAAAACGTCAGATAGAATATAAATTCAAAAATTTCATATTTACTCAAATGTAATAGACTACTGGCCCGTGTTAAAAAAATGATGGGTCATTTGAACCACCAGATGACCTATGTAGAACGATATAAGAGCATAAAATAATAAGATTCAGCATTATGCCGTCACTTGTAAGCTGTCCAACTGAGTGCAGGTGAGAATTCAAAAGTACAGGTAGAGTGGGTATATTTTGGTCATATATTTTTGTACGGCATTCTTACTTATCGATAGATCCATGAAAAATAATAAGACAACGCGTAGTGCCGTACAAAAATGGTGGTCCAAAAAGTCGGATTTTTCTTTTGATTTTCCGACAATTTCCACGGTGAATTTGATCATTTGATTTTGTACGGCATCAGCTTCATGCTATTTCAGTACTGCTTCTAATACATTATTCCGCAACGCCGTACAAAAATCATGCGACAAGGGGAAAAAACCGAGGGTTGCAACCCCCTCTCTTTCCGTGGTACAAAGGGTGATTTGAAAAAGTACGGCTTTGGTTCCAAAACATTATCTGACACTTAAAAGTACTATTAAAAATAATGCCGTCAACAAGTGATTGTTCATTTGAATGTATATCAATAATTATCTTAATTTCATCGTATTCTTGATTTACAAAGGTGTAAAATCATTTGATCCTGTACGGGAACTTTTTTTTAACATGATAATGTAAAATACAATTGTTATATAGTATTGCCGTTCAAAAGAAACTGTTCTGAAAAAAATTATAGAGAAACACAAAAACTGTAATTTTTCAAATTATTGAAGAAATTTAAATATCATACATTAATGAAATATAGCAGTTTTCTACATTGTATCTCATGTTTTAAATAGTATTAACATAAATAAATTAGGAAAAAATGATGCCGTACATTTTAATGCAGACCATATCTTTTAGGCTGATGAAAATGACGCTACTATCTAAAGGGTACTTTATGGCCATCTGATACAGTACGGCATTAATATATTTTTGAAGAGAACAATTGATAATATGATTAAATCTCTATTAAGTGAAACGGTGTGTATATATATATATACAAAAATTTTAACTGTCAACCACAGTATCAACAGTTTTGTATACTTTTTGGTTTACTATATACTTCGAACATTATTGATACATATATATAATTGATTTGTTTCATTGTAATGATGTGAAGAAATAAAACAATTATTTTTAAGAAAAAATTGATATTTTAATAATGATGATAATACAAAATGTGGTTTTCCCCTTTGAACCAACGAAAATGTACGGCATATGAAAAAATATTATCTATGCATAAAATACTTTCGAAATAAATTAATTTGATGTTGTGTCAAATCACCCCGTGGACCACAGAAAGAGAGGGGGTTGCAACCCTTGGTATTTTCCCCTTGTCGCATGATTTTTGTACGGCGTTGCGGAATAATGTATTAGAAGCAGTACTGAAATAGCATGAAGCTGATGCCGTACAAAATCAAATGATCAAATTCACCGTGGAAATTGTCGGAAAATCAAAAGAAAAATCCGACTTTTTGGACCACCATTTTTGTACGGCACTACGCGTTGTCTTATTATTTTTCATGGATCTATCGATAAGTAAGAATGCCGTACAAAAATATATGACCAAAATATACCCACTCTACCTGTACTTTTGAATTCATGGATCTATCGATAAGTAAGAATGCCGTACAAAAATATATGACCAAAATATACCCACTCTACCTGTACTTTTGAATTCTCGCCTGCACTCAGTTGGACAGCTTACAAGTGACGGCATAATGCTGAATCTTATTATTTTATGCTCTTATATCGTTCTACATAGGTCATCTGGTGGTTCAAATGACCCATCATTTTTTTAACACGGGCCAGTAGTCTATAATAATTTCACGACAAAAGAGTTTGAATATAAATTTTATGACAAACTGGCTGGCTGACTAGAACACTGTCGTTCAAATTCTACCTAATAGCAATAGAATTTTGTTTGTTTTTACATTTTTTATATCCATAAGGTTATATATTTATATTATTTAGTTGTATCTAAGTTAATGCGATGGCTATGGAAACATATTATTATAATTGTCTGTTTATCAAGTAATGTTAAAAGTATTGTATAGGTACATACCTATTATCGTACTTTTACACGTTTCCATGATAACAGTAATTTCGATGGTTACATTTTGTGGCGATGTGTGGTGTATATATATATATATTTGACCTTGACTGTACCAGGCCAACATAGCTTTGCAAGAGACATAACTCTACACTTTTCTATGTGGTGCTGCATTAATGCTGCCATGTTATTTAATGTTTGATGTTCACCTGATGACGCCACTGTGCCATCCAATGAACCCGTGAACTGTGTTATTGACTTTCTCTTTTTCTAGCAGGCCATGCTAGCAGGTACTTTGTTTGTTGTACATTATTATTTAGCACATGCCTCATCTGGGAGGAAGGGGAGTTTAAAGGATGCCAGCGCGCTTGGGACTCCTCTGGCGCCCGTGAATATGGACGGCGACAATTGCTTACCGTCAGGTGATCCATCTGCTCGTTTGACAATTCATTTTAATGTAAGGATTCAACAACGTGCGTACATCCAATGTCGTTAAAGGTGGACGTCACGTCGACGTAACGGCATCTATCGGATTTTACATTTGCAAACTCCGCATTAGGAAAGTAAATAAATGAATGACGTCATATCCTATTGAAAGTACCAGGAATGCAGAAAGTCTATGGAAGTTGAAATATAATAGAATACAGTTGGCATTGTTGTAAAACCTACACGGTGCTAAAGAGAAATAAAGATCGATGCTAAAGCGAATAGATATTATATTAGATAAGCTTTTAAGTATATTAATGAAAGAGACAATGTGTTTATATTATGAGGCTAGTGAGTAGATCTCACTACCACAGAGTAGGTACATTGTGCTCACTACTCCTACGTGTCTCACGTTGGGTACCGACCCTTTTCTTTTTCTTTGTAAAACATGTTTCAGAGAAATGTTCTGATTAAGTGCCATTTAGTGCCTAACTAAAAAAATATGCACCTTTTACCGTTTTAAGATTAAAATTGTTTGTTCGTGGTCGGTAGGCAACGACCTCGCTACGTACCGACCGCCATAAATAGAGTTTGTTTGCCGAAACAGACTTATACAATAAAATGTACTTTATATAAGCTATTTAGTGCCTAGTCAACGGCGCGAGTACATTCCGTACGGACCAATTACAGTTTTAAATTATATGGAAGTTTCAATAGTTAAATTGTGGGAAAGCCATGCTTCGGCATGAATGGGCCGGCTCGACCGGAGTGATACCACTGCCTCACAGAAAACCGGCGTGAAACAGCTCCTGTGCTGTGTTTCGCCGAGTGAGTGAGGGTACCGGAGGCCCATCGGGGGGGAAGGGGGTAAAAGGTTAGCAGCGCACGTGTAACTCCACTGGTGTTGCAAGTGTCCATGGGAGGCGGCAATTGCTTACCATCAGGTGATCCGCCTGCTCGTTTGCTACCTATCACATAAAAAAATAAAAAAGTTACAATAAATGTTGACTAGGCACTAAATAGCTTATATAAAGTACATTTTATTGTATAAGTCTGTTTCGGCAAACAAACTCTATTTATGGGGGTCAATACGTAGCGAGGTCGTTGCCTACCGACCACGAACAAACAATTTTAATCTTAAAACGGTAAAAGGTGCATATTATTTTAGTTAGGCACTAAATGGCACTTAATCAGAACATTTCTCTGAAACATGTTTTACAAAGAAAAAGAAAAGGGTCGGTACCCAACGTGAGACACCATTATTATGATCATCGAAAAGTTTAATCATAATGGTAGATAACAATACTTCACCAGTAGGTTGTGTTACGCTGGCAGCCAGAGTAACTTAGAATTAGCATCCTCCCTAGGATACTGCGGTGTTGGATTAAGATCAACCACTGGGCTTGCGGATGGAGACACTGGTTTGTTTTTTAAATCTACATGAACAAGGGAACTATGTTTGCGGTGACAAATCTTACAGCCTACCTTTTTGCAACGATTTGCGTAGTGATCAGCTTTGAAACAATTAAAACATATTTTAAAGGACGGTAACAGTTACAATCTATCTTTTGATAAAGCCAGATACACTTAGGGCAAGCTTGCGATTGCGTATTAGTACGAGTGATGCTAGGGCTGTCCACAGAAACCATAGTCTTAAGATTTGATTGACCTCTGATACCGGGGGAGTGATGACGAGAAGAGCTACCACGCGACAGTTCTAAAGTTTCGTATAAATCAGCGCGCTGTCGCAAACGAATCAAATTAATCGGTTCTCAAAGGAAGCTCTTAGGTAATGAAATTTATTCACATCATCAATTTCACAGTTAGTGTGAATCAAACTTGAAAAGGTGTCATGAAACTCCAGCCAGTTCTCGTAGCAGCCGCTAAATTTGGGCAGCTGTGTTTTTATTTACCAGAATTGTGACTGGAGTCGCTGCCAAGAACATCAAGCTGCGATTTTGCATAAACATTCAATAGTTCTTGAGCCCTAGCAATAACTGTATAATATCTCGACTCAAACTAAGATAGCTCGATCAATCGCACTTCCACATCATCTGCTAGACATTCTAAATCGATTTGAACTTGAGCGAATTTGTTATACATTATAGACTACAGGCCCGTGTTAAAAAAATGATGGGTCATTTGAACCACCAGGTGACCTATATAGAACGATATAAGAGCATAAAATAATAAGATTCAGCATTATGCCGTCACTTATAAGCTGTCCAACTGAGTGCAGGTGAGAATTCAAAAGTACAGGTAGAGTGAGTATATTTTGGTCATATATTTTTGTACGGCATTCTTACTATCGATAGATCCATGAAAAATAATAAGACAACGCGTAGTGCCGTAAAAAAATGGTGCGCCAAAAAGTCGGTTTTTTTTTTTTGATTTTCCGACAATTTCCAGGGTGAATATGATCATTTAATTTTGTACGGCATCAGTTTCATGCTATTTCAATACTGCTTCTAATACACAGACAAGGGGAAAAAACCAAGGGTTGCAACCCCCTCTCTTTCTGTGGTCCAAGGGGTGATTTGACACAACATCAAATTAATTTATTTCGAAAGTATTTTATGCATAGATAATATTTTTTCATATGCCGTACATTTTCGTTGGTTCAAAGGGGAAAACCATATTTTGTATTATCGTCATTATTAAATACTAGCGGCCGCCCGCGACTTCGTCCGCGTGGAAAAGTAACTTTTTACCCCCCTTTCAACCCCTTACAACCCCCTTTTCGCAATAAAAAGTAGCCTATGTCCTTTCTCAGGGTCTAGATTATCTGTATACCAAATTTCATTTAAATCCGTTGAGTAGTTTTGGCGTGAAAGAGTAGCAGACAGACAGACAGACAGACAGACAGACAGACAGAGTTACTTTCGCATTTATAATATTAGTATGGATATCAAATTTTTCTTAAAAATAATTGTTTTATTTCTTCACATCATTACAATGAAACAAATCAATTATATATATGTATCAATAATGTTCGAAGTATATAAAAAACCAAGAAGTATACAAAACTGTTGATACTGTGGTTGACAGTTTCAATTTTTGGATATAATATACACATCGTTTCACTTAATAGTGATTTAATCATATTATCAATTGTTCTCTTCAAAAATATATTCATGCCGTACTGTATCAGATGGCCATAAAGTACCCTTTAGATAGTAGCGTCATTTTCATCAGCCTAAAAGATATGGTCTGCATTAAAATGTACGGCATAATTTTTTCCTAATTTATTTATGTTAATACTATTTAAAACATGGGATACAATGTAGAAAACTGCTATATTTCATTAATGTATGATATTTAAATTTCTTCAATAATTTGAAAAATTACAGTTTTTGTGTTTCTCTATAATTTTTTTCAGAACAGTTTTTTTGAACGGCAAATCTATATAACAATTGTATTTTACAATATCATGTTAAAAAAAAAGTTCCCGTACAAGATCAAATGATTTTACACCTTTATAAATCAAGAAGAATACGATGAAATTAAGATAATTATTTATATACATTCAAATGAATAATCATTTGTTGACGGCATTATTTTTAATAGTACTTTTAAGTGTCAGATAATGTTTTGGAACCAAAGCCGTACTTTTTCAAATCACCCTTTGTACCACGGAAAGAGAGGGGGTTGCAACCCTCGGTTTTTTCCCCTTGTCGCATGATTTTTGTACGGCGTTGCGGAATAATGTATTAGAAGCAGTACTGAAATAGCATGAAACTGATGCCGTACAAAATTAAATGATCAAATTCACCCTGGAAATTGTCGGAAAATCAAAAAAAAAAACCGACTTTTTGGCGCACAATTTTTTACGGCACTACGCGTTGTCTTATTATTTTTCATGGATCTATCGATAGTAAGAATGCCGTACAAAAATATATGACCAAAATATACTCACTCTACCTGTACTATTGAATTCTCACCTGCACTCGGTTGGACAGCTTACAAGTGACGGCATAATGCTGAATCTTATTATTTTATGCTCTTATATCGTTCTACATAGGTCATCTGGTGATTTTTATTTTTGGTATAGCAATTCTTTGCAATTTATTCTTAAGTAAATATTGCACTTAAAAAATTCCTCGGAGGGTTCAGGTGGGACTTGAACCCACAACCTTCCGCAAACCGGGCAGATATGCTATCCACTTTACACCATAGGTTATAGGTTTTTAATTTTTTAAGTGCAATATTTACTTAAGAATAAATTGCAAAGAATTGCTATACCAAAAATAAAAATTATTCGTTTAGCAGTTTCATCTTAACTAGTGGTCAAATATTTTTAATAATGTTTCCACTGGATATTGTATAGTATACCTACAATATTGATGAGACTATCGTCAGCTCATGGCAAGTTAAGCACTTACGAAATTCGTCGGCTTAGTAAGGGGCTCGGATGGTGTAAAGTGGATAGCATATCTGCCCGGTTTGCGGAAGGTTGTGGGTTCAAGTCCCACCTGAACCCTCCGAGGATTTTTTTAAGTGCAATATTTACTTAAGAATAAATTGCAAAGAGTTGCTATACCAAAAATAAAAATTATTCGTTTAGCAGTTTCCTCTTAACTAGTGGTCAAATATTTGTAATAATGTTTCCACTGGATATTGTATAGTATACCTACAATATTGATGAGACTATCGTCAGCTCATGGCGAGTTAAGCACTTACGAAATTCGTCGGCTTAGTAAGGGGCTCGGATGGTGTAAAGTGGATAGCATATCTGCCCGGTTTGCGGAAGGTTGTGGGTTCAAGTCCCACCTGAACCCTCCGAGGATTTTTTTAAGTGCAATATTTACTTAGGTCATCTGGTGGTTCAAATGACCCATCATTTTTTTAACACGGGCCTGTAGTCTATTAACTCGAGCTTGCTAAGCTGCTTTTGCAATCGGGTATGGGAACTAATTTTTAGGTATCTTTTTTATATTTTATTTCAATACCTTCTATTTCAAGTAATCAATTTGAATATTTTTGTAATCAAGACAGTAGTTGTTTATGTTTTAATTAATTTTTAAACATTTATATTCAAGCGTATTTGTGACGTCACAAGTGCGTTACACCATATTAATAGTGTTACCACGTGCTTTTTTCCCCAAACCGTGGCAAATAAATTATATGTAAAATGTTACTTGTGGGCAAAATCCCTTTTAATCGGGGGAATTTTACATTACTGTCTGACAACATTCCGGCAAAACAAAAAACAGAGAGGTATCTCTAATCAATTTTATATCACCTTTCAAATAAATGTCAACTGGTTGGTAAGGTTTTATTGTATTACAACTAGCGCCAACTGTTGGTTCTTCCGATAGACTAAGTGTCAATCACAGTAGATGTCGCCTAATGTAGCATTTATTTTATCTTGTTAGTGCAGTATGTCTGAAAATTCTGCTGACCTTGGGTCAGATGAAGGTCAAACGCGATTTTATTGAAAATATCGTGGATCTTAAGCTTTTAAATTTTAAAAGCAATAAAATATGGTATGAGATACAAATGCCTCAAAATGGTTTTCGATTTAGGACATGTTTGGTTTTTTTTCCCATACCCCATTCGTTAGCACATAGCGGTGTAAGTGTTGAGGTCCCTAGCGATGTAACATATTTAATAAATAACGTTAACTGGCCTTTAAAACTGCCCCTTCTCTTAATAAGCTCCTTCTCCTCGGTCATCTTTGGGAATGTGGAGATACACCTAAAACCTGAACGCAATAAATAAGAACAATGTTAATAAACAATGTTTACACCCAATAGTAACGAGAAGTTCCCTAACTGTCTTGCAATAAGTTTAAGCCTCATTTATGTTTAAGGTAACTTAAACATGTCTATAAATTGTTCTCAAGAGTCATTTCGAATCGCCTTACACGAAGACTTGACGAAGCTCAACCGGCAGAGCAGGCCGGGTTCCGACGGAGTTATAGCACCATAGACCATATTCACACAGTGAGACAGGTTATACAGAAGACCAAAGACCAGCCCCTGTGCATGGCGTTTGTGGACTATGAAAAAGCTTTTGACTCCGTCGAGACCTGGGCTGTTCTCGAGGCCTTGCAGAGGTGCCAAGTCGATTGGCGATATATCGAGGTGTTGAAGTGTCTATATGACGCCGCTAATATGTCCGTAGTAATCCAGAATGGCCAAACCGAGCCTGTCCTGCTGCGACGTGGTGTGAGACAAGGAGATGTTATATCTCCGAAACTCTTCTCCGCTGCGCTGCAGGACATGTTCGAAACGCTAAACTGGAAAGAGCGCGGAATTAATATTAATGGCGAGTACATGTCACACCTACGATTCGCAGACGACATCGTCATCTTGGCGGAATCCTTACAGGACCTACAGGAGATGGTGAGCAGCCTGGCTGAATCTTCTAAACACATCGGTCTTCGGATGAACTTGGATAAAACCAAGGTCATGTTCAACGAGCTCGTTGATCCGGGACCGGTCGCTGTTAATGGAGTACCTCTCGAAGTTGTCCAGGAATATGTCTATCTAGGACAAACGCTCCAATTAGGCAAAAACAACTTCGAGAGAGAAGCCAATAGAAGAATTCAGCTAGGCTGGGCAGCATTTGGTAGGCTTCGTCAAGTCTTCTCGTCATCCATCCCTCAAAGTCTTAAGTCGAAAGTCTTCGACCAGTGCGTCCTTCCGGTCATGACTTACGGTGCCGAGACGTGGACACTCACGGCTGGACTAATCCAGGGGTTCAAAGTCGCTCAAAGAGCTATGGAAAGGGCTATGCTCGGAGTATCTCTGAAGGACCGCATCAGAAATGATGTAATCCGACAGAGAACCAGAGTCACCGACATAGCCCACCGAATTAGCAAACTGAAGTGGCAGTGGGCTGGTCACATTAGCCGCAGAACTGACAACCGTTGGAGCCATAAGGTCCTTGAGTGGAGACCGCGACTCGGCAAACGTAGTGTTGGACGCCCTGCTACAAGATGGGATGACGACATTCGAAGGCTGGCTGGAGTGGGCTGGATGAGAGTGGCCGAAAATCGGGAGCGGTGGCGTGCATTAGGGGAGACCTATGTCCAGCAGTGGACGAACGTGGGTTGCTGATGATGAACATAAATGAGGTATAAGGATAGTTAGTTATGCAAGGTTGGCTTTTTTGGTGGTGTATTCCTTATCCTGCTCCCAGGCTTAATTACACAACTTCCTGCCCGCTGTGGAGACTGGGGGGTTTCCTCTCCAGCGGTGAGCAAGCTGAGACCAGGAACAAATAAGGACTGTACTAGCAGTTATCGTACTTACCTCCAAAACTAAAAGGGGTGCTCGGCTTGCAGAAATTTATAAATAAGGGAACCTTGGCTCTGACACAGTGTCAGCAAAATAAAAGGAAATCCTTCTATTGGTACGGCTGTTTATCCAAATTTATAAAGGGTTATTAAGTATAGGGCTAGACACAATTGCATTAAAGTTTAGAAGCTGTACCAATTCGCAAGGAAACAGGGTCGTGAAGTTATGAATTTAAATAAATGGTTCGTGTGGTAAATATTAATTAAAATAAATATTAATCAAAGTAAAATTGCTACATTCAAATTTCTTTACTCAGTCTACATGATATTAAAACACTATCCGCGGAATCACAAATTAAATCGAAGGTTCTTCGATCTGGCTCCTAATAAGAGGATAATTGATTGAGGTACCTGTTGCTGGACGTTACCAGTACGAATCCTTCGTCTTCGCCGGGACAGTCAGGCCGCAAGAATCCGTCTGGACATCATCAGGGAGCTCATCCACGAGGAGACCACGCCATCCAAATTAACGTAAAGCTTTTAGCGATTCCTGGGTAGATGCCACTGACACAAGCTATGAAATATCCTATTCATAGCATCCCATCTTTAGGATTATAGTAAAGTCAGAAGACTTATGAAGTTGAAAGAAGGAGAAGTAACTAATCAATAGGTTCTATTTAAATTATTCTTGTAAAACATAATTGCTATTATATTTAAAGTAATATTATTATATATTTATTTATTTTATTTATTTAATCCCGCATCTGCAAAGAGAAAAATGCGTTTTAGAGGGCGATAGGAATTTCTCGAAGAAAGTGAGAAATGAAAGCAAGCTTCTACTTACGAGGCTAATCGTTACTTAATTCTTGGCGATTAAGACCTCAGCATTCCCACCCTCGTCCAAAAGATTCAAAGATTCTCTGGAAGAAAAATGCCATCGTCAGAACACACAAAACCTAACCTTTTCGAACAATCGAATTTGTAGCTGTGGTAAAATCGATCGCAGTAACAAAATTAAATATCTTGGGGTCACCTTGGACGAAAAATTTTCATTCAAACATCACATCTCTGCTCTGTCGGGTCGAATAAGAAGAACAGCGTTCATCATGAAGTCTCTCAGACACTCGGCACCACGGAACATTTTAATTCAGGTTTACAAGTCACTTTGTCAGTCTTTACTCATATACTGCATCAAGGCATGGGGCGGAGCCGCCAAGTCTTCAATGCTGGAACTGGAACGAGCCCAACGAACGGTCCTGAAGGTTATTACGTGCAAACACGTGCGCTTCAGAACCGACCTTCTGTACGAAGAGTGCAGGGTACTGAGAGTGCGACAATTGTTTGTTTTGCGTGCTACAATCCACATTCACAAAGCCACTCTGAGTTCCCCTGATTACACCCGCTTAGTCAAACAACGCATTTACAAGATCCCTGTTCCTTCGGTACGCACCACTTTCGCAAGGCGGCATCCTCTCTTCCTTATGCCACGTATCTACAACACTGTATGCCGTAATGTTACGATAAAGGAATATCTTCACGGGAAGCTAAACGGGTTATAGAAGCCTGGTTACTTGAGCTAAATTACGTCCAGACTGAAGGCCTGTTGGATTGGATTCGCTGATCACTCACACATACACACGCACACACACACACACACACACACACACACAAACACACACACACACACACACACACACACACACAACACACACACACACACACAAACACACGCACGCACACAAGCACACACATACAATTTTTTTTTTCCCCTTTTATTTTATTAATTAATTTTGAAAATTAGAATTGGGTTATGAACCCAAGAAAGACTAATTTAATAAAAAACCCCAACAATATGTTATGGTCTTGATTGTAAGCATGTTGCTTAGTACAGAGCCGCTAGATTTAAGTAAATTGTAAATTGCTTATGGAAATAAACTTATTATTATTATTATATTCAGCATATAACTATTACTCTCTCTAAGAGGTGCAAACTGAAGAGCACGGGCCTTAGCCAAGCGCATCTTTAGTGGGTTGGTTTTATAAATTTAAGAATTTGCGTACGATTCTGCAAGTATTTAAAACAACGGCTTTTTGCAGAAGCATGAACGTAGATGGGTGTATATTAAGTATTTCCAGGCTTGTGTGAAGGTCTTTCGGTATAACTCCAGTTGAAGATATGATAATTTGACTGTGGTTATCTGCCATTGTGATTTTATTTCAATTGATAATTCGCGGTATTTTGCAATCTTCTCAGAGTGGGTGGATTGTAGGTTATGGGTGTTGCAAACTGCTATATCTATTAAGGTTACTGTTTTGTTCTTTTTATCAAGCACGGTGATATCTGGTCGGTTAAAATGTATAGTTTTGTCAGTTATTATGGTCCTATCCCAGTAAAGTTTATAGTTTGGATCTTCAAGAATTACTTCGGGTTTGTATTTGTAATAAGGGACTTTTTCCGTAATTAATTGATATTGGTGAGCTAGATTTTGATTAACTATCGATGCAACTTGGTCATGTCTGTGTTTGTAGTCTGTCTGGGCTATGGCTTTACATGAACCTGTGATGTGTTGAATAGTTTCAGTGCTAGAGTGACACCGTCTGCAGATATCCTGAGTTGAGCTATTTTTGACTATATGTTTTTGGTAGTTTCTGGTATCCATGATCTGATCCTGAATTGCGATCATACAAGCTTCAGTTTCAGGGAAGAGTTGCCCTTGACGGAGCCAGGCGTTCGATGCTGATTTATCAACATGTTGTTGATGCAGGTCGTTATAGTGTCTTCCGTGAAGTGCTTTCAGCTTCCATGTCACTTTTTTATCGGCTGCTGTGATGATTTGTTCATTGCGTTGTGAGTTTGTATTTTTCAAGTTTAGATAGGTAAGTTTAGAATCGGCTTCTGATATTGCTTTGTGTAGATTCGATTCTATGGAGCGATTATGAAAGAATTGCCGAAGTAGGGTTATTTGCTTGTTGTGTAGGTTAACTATATCTATGATGCCTCTTCCGCCTTCTACACGTGGCAGTGTCAGTCTTTGCGATCAGGATCGTGGATGGTGCTTGCGATGGGATGTCATGGTGGTGTTTATAATGCGCTGAAGATTTTTAAGACTACTTTGTGACCAATTGATAATTCCGAAGGAGTATGTGAGAACAGGTATTGCAAAGGCGTTAATGGATTTTACAAGATTTCGTGAATTGAGTTTAGTGCGGCAAAGTTTGTTTAGTCTATGTCTGAATTTTGAAATTATTTCACCTTTGGCTTGTTTCTGGTTGATTTGTCGGAGCTGGTGAAATCCTAAGTATTTGTATGAGCAGTTTTCAGTTAACGCCTCTACTATACCTCCATCATTGAGTGTGTAGCTGTTTTCGACTATCTTACCTTTTTTAATACTTACAGTTTTGCACTTGTCAATCCCAAATTCCATTTGTATGTCGTTCGAAAATGTTTGGGTTATATCAGCGAGTTTATGGAGTGTATGTGTGTCTTTACTAAATAATTTAATATCGTCCATGTACATTAAATGTGTCAGGTTTATTTGAGACTCCTGGAGAGGGACAGAGAAACCAAGCTTACTGTTATAAAGCATGTTGGATAGCGGGTTTAGTGCTAGGCAAAACCAGAGCGGTGACAAAGCATCTCCCTGGAAAATGCCTCTTTTTATTTGGATATCTTCTGTTAGGATTGACTCAGCATTATTGCAGGTTAGCTTTAATCTGGTTTTCCATTCAATCATGGCTGTTTCTAAGAATGATATTATTGTGGGGTGAATTTTGTAGAGACGAAGAATGTAGAGTAGCCAACTATGGGGTATTGAGTCGTATGCTTTGCGATAATCGATAAACATGGTGTTAATATTTTTCTTCAGTTTCATCGCTCTTTTCATCACGACTAGGTCTATAATCAGCTGTTCTTTACACCCTTGGCTGTTTCTTCTACACCCTTTTTGTTCCTCTGCTAAAATGTTGTTTTCTGCAATATGTGTATTTAATAGATCAGTAAGGCATCCTGTAAGTATTTTGTAAATTGTCTGTAAGCATGTGATTGGGCGGTATTTACTTGGGTCGGCGCATTGAGTACCTTTTGGGATCATGTAGGTTATTCCTTGTGTGACAAACGGCGGCATTAGATTTGGTGACTGAATGAAATCATTCAGGTGTTTGTTTAGTGAACTGTGTAAATTCGTGAATTGTTTGTACCAGTAGTTGTGTATTTTATCAGTGCCAGGGGCTTTCCAATTATGTGTCTTGTGTAGTACTTTTAAGAGTGTATCAGCTGGTATGTGTTCAAATCCCATTTGGTTAATATTGTTTGTAGTTTCTGCTTCAGCCACTTTTATCCACTCTGCATCAGGGTTATGTTGAACTGGGTTCGCCCATATGTTTGACCAAAATTGTTTCAGTTCCTCTTGTTTTGGTATAGTAGTGGTATTAGTTGTAGTTGTTTGTGTATCATTTGATAGTTGTCTGTAAAATTGTTTTTCGTTATTATGAAATTGTGTATTTTGTTTTTTTCTTAGTGTGCAATTGATGTATCTTTTGAGGCGGCTAGCTGCTGCATTTAATTTTTGTTTTAAAGTGTCAAGTATTTGTTTATCTGTAGTATTAGGTTCTTCATGTCGTGAGTGTACTCTGAATGTTTGCCTAATATTATTATTATTATGTATCTCTCCTGTTGGAAAATCACGGCACGGAGGCCGGTCCTTTTGGAAGGCGTGCGTGGGGATACAGATCCAACACGTAGAGGCCCCTTTGAGACACATTAATGAAAGTGGGGATGTGTACCTACACCTAGCGGGTACTGTCTCTGCTTGTACTATTGAAGAGATACAACCAAAGACAGCACCCGCTACGTGCAAGGACTATTGCAGATAAGATGGGAACATTGAGGTATATGTAGAACTAGAGGAGCTATCGTATGCCAAAGTCATGTTCCATTTTGAATTGTCAATGTCAAACTTTAAGTGCGATGCAGCGCTGAAAAATAATTAAACGTCTAAGCATGCGAAATTCACGCAGCGCTATATCGCTTTTAGGATGGAGTTTGTTCGCGAACGAAAAGGCGTAAGCGCCGTGATTTTATTAGCACTTTACGCGTTTTGTTCAACGTACCTCAACAAAATGACATTTTGCTGACTAAGCTACAGATTACAGAAGGGACTATTCGTATCTGGGAGTTTTATACCTAACAAGAATCCTTACGTATTATCTAATTTGTGTGTATGTTTGTATTGTTTGATATGATTAAAGTGTACCTACCTACATATTAACTAACTTCCTTCAAATGAGATTGATTGTGCCAGTTTACATGTTTTGTTAAATGAAACGAAGAGACCTTTCAAGTACGGAAATTTCATTCTCCCTATAGGGGCGATGCACGAATTAATAGGTTAAAATGAAAGCGTAAATACAAATGATACGTTTTATTTAGTTACCCTTGGCTTAAACAAAATAATTTTAGTTAACTTTTGCCGTTTAGATAAATAATTAATATTATGTCGGACGACAGTAAAATAACGATTAAAAATTCTTTACAACCAAAATCGTTACATCAAAAATCGAATGGTAGGTAGGCATTAGGACATCACTAATTGATTTGTTTGTAGTCGAGCTCCCAAAAGTAAATTAATGAATGAAACGGTATGTAGTAGGCATGTAACAATTTTCTACAATTTCCCTTCTGTTTATATTAATCTATGTCGAATGCGACAATAATGGCGTCTGTCAAATTGTGCTCGTATTTAATTTTTAAACGAGAATATCTAATTACTCATCGGCGGAAAATTATCCCTTTGCACTTCGCCGTATTCCTTGAATTATTTTTGTGCAATATCTCAGTACACACCACGGCATTTTTGATGCGTTTTGTAGTACTTTTTCACTGAAACAACTGTTGGATGGTCAACCGGTCAGTGCTAGCAAACGACTGATTGAAGTGCGGTGTAATCACCGCAATTCAATGGAACCTATTAATAATGGGTGGTGTCTCCTCTAGTTCTACATATACCTCAATGGATGGGAACTAAACCGGGACTATGGAGGGGGTATTGCTGGACTGGTTGCCGGGATATTGATGAGACAACGGGACGCCTGCCATATCAAAAGTCTCATCTATGATAATCATAGCAGGCGGTGACTTGCCGCACACTAAATGGGCCCCCTATCAAAGCTGCCAGTTGGCAGCGAGGCGGGCAACATTGGCGTGAGCGGCTAAGGTTGTCGAGAGGTGAGACTGCGGGGCGCCAGATCCCTATGTGCTAAGCACCGGTCAGCAGGCCCCCGGCGTTATGACATTTTACACTTCCAACCTGGAGCATAGGTTCTGCTCTTGCAACTCCACTCCGGCCGGCTGGTTAAGGCAAGCCAGGAGGCGAGGGTCAAAGGAGTAATACGGACCCTCCGGAGTGTCGGGGTCCGTGGTGTGGCCACACACCAACAGCTCGCCACAAGCTGCCCCTGCGGAGACTGATTGCACTGATGAGAGTTGTTGTTCTTCGTTAGCGAAGATCACCAACTCTCACCAGCGGGCGATGGGGTCGTCACATCCCTACGCACTTATTATTATTATTATTATTAATCCATTTTGACGAAATATAGAAAATAAAACAATAATTATATTGAATACTTACCACATAGTGTTGTTAATCCTTTATTTAAGGTGAATTATGAAAGATTCATTTTATAGACAAAGATCTCGTCTTTCGGTGTCCCATACACCAGAACAATCCAACAAGGGCAACAAGACAAATGAATCCATTCAAAACTGTCACTGACGTCACACAAAATGCGTTTCGTTTCTTATGGAGATAAATTAATATCAAAACATTATATTATCAATATTTTACCAATCAAATGGACAACAATTATGCGTTCAGCATAAATAATCAAGTATTATTTTGAAATACTTAATTGTAGAAACCCCTAAATAACAATTAAAATAGTTGCAACAAAACGCTATTCCCACATACATTAACCAAGAAATCTTCGCAACGACCAACAGATGGCGCTTTATCGCAAGTCAATTTCTGACTTGATAGTAATGGCGTGTTTTGGAAGATGTCGTGTCGATGTGGCGGGTCATTACATTGCCTCTGATATGGTTGAGTGAAATGATGGCTGACACATACGTCATACTTGTGTACAGGTGCCGCCTCTGGGGACTGGTCTGCTCTGGTTTACCTCATTCTTAGCCTTTAACATTTTCTTCATCTTAAGTATTGGACTGTAGGAGGTGGTATGAGGAAAACATTGTAATTTTGGCGATTAAAAAGAGTAACTGGCGAGTTTCTTGCCGGATCTTCTCGTCAGAATCAACTTTCCGATACCGGTGGTAGAATCGCATTATGTCTATTTATGTTTAGTATATCTTATGTATCAAGATATATATTTAATTTCATTTAAATCATATACATTATCTTTAAATATTTTCTTTATGTATGACGATTTGTAAGTGCTGTGTACAAGCCTATGCAAATAAAGAATATTTGACTTTGACTTTGACTTTGACTTTGTCGCTGCTAACGAGTGATTTTTACAATAAATTGATAATATGGGTTATTCCAATAATCCCCATTGACTTGCCCCATTTATGGGGATTTCTGGAAAAAAAGTTCCAATAATCCCCATTGAACGCTTATAAAGTTTATAATGGGGATTATTGGAACTTTTTGTCCAGAAATCCCCATTGGCTGAATAAAATATTTTTAATGGGGATTATTGGATTTTTTTTTCCAAAAATCCCCATTAGGATAAAAATTAATAAAATTATTTTAATTAAATGTCTATCGGATGGAAACCGATAAAGCAACCTAATAAGTCATATTATTATTGAATTTAGCGTCATCATTTATAACTCTTAAGAACTAACTTTTGTTTTTTTAACAAACTAAGTATTGGAAATTTCACCCGAATTACAAAAACTGAACCAAAAGTACCAGTGCACCGTAAGTTTTTGAAAGGTAGAAAACAAAATGGCAACCTACTAAATAATATTATTCTTGTTTTTAGCGTCATCTTTATAATAATTAATGATAAACATTTCGTTATTTTTACAACCTAAGTAAACCAAATATACCAGAGCACCATAAGTTACTGAGAGGTAGCGATAAATTCGGTCGTGGTTCACCTGCTAAGTTCACCTGGGTGAACCACGGGCACTTTTTCTTGCCCGTGGTCCACCTTAGTTCACCTGGGTGAAAAACGGGCACTTTTTATTGTCTGTGGTCCACCTTTATGATTATACTAGCGCCCGCCTGCGATTTCGTATGCGTGATCTCTTTAACTTATTTATTTTATTTTCTTGTTATTTATTTTTAACCGACTTCAAAATCAAAAAAGAAGAAGGTTATAATTCGAGTGAAAATATGTTTTTTTTTTACATTTTTATAAAGTTACTCTGCACACATTTTTGTCTTGGACCATAGGTCGACTCACCGAATTCGATTTTTTACATATTAATATGCGAATATAATTGCATGAATTAAAAAGTACCAGGATAACATAACTATGAAGGCGTGGTTGGTATGTAAGACGATGTAGCTTTGCGAATGTTCACCTATATTTTTAACTACCGCCTGCATAGTTATGCTACCCTGGTACTTTTTAACTTTTCACCTACTGAATGACTCATTTAGGTGGTCCACCGGCTAGAAAAAGTGCAGTCTTGGGTCGTGGTCCACCTTACCTATATTTTTAACTACCGCCTGCATAGTTATGTTACCCTGGTAGTTTTTAACTTTTCACCTACTGAATGAATCGTTTACGTAGTCCACCGGCAAGAAAAAGTGCAGTCTTAGGTACAAACAAATTGCAATGTTGCAAACATTCTGCACAAAATCAAGGAACAAACTGATAAGAATTGCATTCAGAACCGGTACACCCTCGACGAAAAACAAAAGACAATAGACCAATAACATCCAAGCCAAAAAACTGCATATTTTTGCATTTTGGCTCTTATTTCAAAGGGCTAAGGTGTATTTAAACAGTTTTGCTATATCACTCCCTATAATTGAACTAGTACTGTATAACTATTCCTATAAAGTACAAATTGCCTTGCACATATTTCATAGAAAAGCGCACTTGTAACTCCATTGGTGTTGCAGGTGTCCATGGGCGACGGCAATTGCTTGCCATCAGGTGATCCGCCTGCTCGCCTGCTACCTATCACATAAAAAAAAAGATATCAGGTCGGTAACTTAAGTTTGTCAAAATAATAAAAAACAATAACTAAAGTTATATACAAGAGAAATACTAAAATATTATAATAACTGACAGTTTATATCATAAGTTAGTACCTTTACTTTGATTAAATATTCGGTTAGACCTAACTAACCTCTAAGTAACTTAATGCGCTCTGGTAACATTAACTTTAATTTGTTGTTATTCGGGTGGACTTTAATTTATCACTACCTCTCAGTACCTTATGGTGCCTTGGTATATTTGATTTACTTAGGTTGTAAAAAAAACGAAATGTTTATCATTAACTGTTATAAAGAGGACGCTAAAAACAAGAATAATATTATTTAGTAGGTTGCCATTTTGTTTTCTACCTTTCAATAACTTATGGTGCACTGGTACTTTTGGTTCAGTTTTTGTAATTCGGGTGAAATTTCCAATACTTAGGTTGTTAAAAAAACAAAAGTTAGTTCTTAAGAGTTATTAATGATGACGCTAAAATCAATAATAATATGACTTATTAGGTTGCTTTATCGGTTTCCATCCGATAGACATTTAATTAAAATAATTTTATTAATTTTTATCCTAATGGGGATTTTTGGAAAAAAAAATCCAATAATCCCCATTAAAAATATTTTATTCAGCCAATGGGGATTTATGGTAAAAAAGTTCCAATAATCCCCATTATAAACTTTATAAGCCTTCAATGGGGATTATTGGAACTTTTTTCCAGAAATCCCCATTAATGGGGCAATTCAATGGGGATTATTGGAATAATAAGATATACTAAAATATCAAAAAATGCCACGTTACAGTTACCTATAAAAACTCCAAAGTAGTAACATAAATAAGTAAAAACAAGATAAAACAATTCTAATTTACCTACTTTAAATTAAATGTGTGCTAATGGTCGTGTAAGAATAGCGACCTACCAAAATACCTAACTATTATTGCAAAAAGTACAATATAGTTGGTTAGGAATACAACAATTAATTTTAATATTGTTTTATCTATAAATTAGAGAGATATAACATACAATAACAAAAACAATAATTACCAAATGTATTGTACTGAAATAACAATACCAATAATTACCAAATGTATTGTATCTACTAAAACAAACAAACAGCAAATTTATATGGAAAGCCCAACTAACAATTTCCAAGATGCTAGATTCCAAAATTACGAATCTTCCATACTTTGTTTTATTTAACGCCCATTTCACCCTTTTCAGGGTTTAATTAAACGCGGACTAAGTCGCGGGCAACAGCAACTATATTATAAAAGTGAATTCTTTTACACAGGCTTATTCGGAAGTCCTCATGCAAGCCAACGTAACAATAATGAAGAATGCACCGTGCAGCGAAATATTCCAGGAGGATATGAACAGCCAAGTCTGCATTTATATAAATGAGACTGATATGGCACTTGTAAGTATAATTATGCCGTTACCGGCATAGATGTAAACCGTTAGATATGCTCTCACCATATTTTATTTACTTTGATCGCGTCAATGAGTCCAATGAGCTAGGCTCGCGCATCTGGAATCAGTTGTCATTTGAACACGATGAAGGTTGAACAAACTAAAAATATCAAAAATTTTAATAAAGCAAGCGTTTGGTTGACTGTCAGCTCAACCGACCGTAAGGTTTTTTTAAATTTATATATTAATTTCACGGACACTGGTCCCGTGCCTTTTTTTGTGTTAAGTACCTAGGAAGCGGTAGACCGAAAAAGATATGGATGGACTACAAACATGTAGTGCGTTTACAGTTGTTTACCCTCCGATAGTTCGATATTTTAGCTTCTCGTTGCGCTGTTATTATTCATACAGTAGATTAACCACCGAAACCTAAGAAAAAACCAAGAAACTTATCTAACCGGTACATTTGATGGGTAGTAATATTAACTTACCGAGAAATTAAAATATCGAAATGCGAAAGATAAAATAACTGTGAACGGAGTGTAAGAAATGATGTAGGTACCTACGTGTGATAGGTGTGAGTCAGCCACACATCAGGTTACCGCAACCTGCAAAATTTCCTCAATGGATATTCAAACTTATTCTATTACTTATAAATCCCCATTTTCTAAGAATTCCAAAAAAAAGTATATCACTAGCCTAAATACACATTTCTATAATTTCCCATATTTTGTTTACCTCTATAGTGGAAATACCGGGGTTTGATATTTGTCTACACAATTTAACTCACATTTATATTTTCGTCCACTCAATAGAATACCTATTTCATTTAATTACGAATTCGGGAAATTTTCGTAGGTAAGTATTTAGGGCAACACCGGAACAATGGCCGAGTTAGTCCTAAACGCGTGCCGATGAAATCGTTTTCACTTAAAACTCACGATAAAACTACATAAGAGTATTTTAGTGTTTACTTACCGGTGGAAGCTTATTCCTTTAGCAGTTTTAATTCGCTATTAGACAGTTGTAGCTTAAAGTAAACATTTATAATCCAACTAGCTTTTGCCCGCGACTTCGTTCGCGTGGACTTCAGGTTCGTAGAAACCTCAAAAATTGTAGCCTATGTGTTATTCTGATGTATAAACTATATTGTGGTAAAGTTTCATTCAAATCCATTCAGTAGTTTTTACGTGAAAGAGTAACAAACATCCATACATCCATACTTACAAACTTTCGCCTTTATGGTCGGTACTAGCGGCCGCCCGCGACTTCGTACGCGTGGAGTTAATTATTGACACTTACCGTCATATTTTTGACAATCTACACAATATATTTTTATAAATTGTAGCCTATGTGTTATTCTGATGTATAAGCTATATTGTGGTAAAGTTTCATTCAAATCCATTCAGTAGTTTTTACGTGAAAGAGTAACAAACATCCATACATCCAAACAAACTTTCGCCTTTATAATAGTAGTAGGATATGTTTTTTGCATTAAAACAATTTATTAATATTATATTTTTGGAATATTAATCTCAGTTTTCTTTTATCTGTATCGACATGTGGCGGCCATGGTATGACGTCAAAAATCAATAAACAAAACCAGGGGAAACAATCATGGAACTTTCAAACTAGAAATATAAATTTTATAATCTGACTAAAGAAAAAAGAGCATGACAGTAGTATTATCTTTTGAATAGTAGATGACATTTAATTTAGTAGGGCTAAATCAGTAAGTTAATGCAAAACACCTAGACTACTGGCCCGTGTTAAAAAAATGATGGGTCATTTGAACCACCAGATGACCTATGTAGAACGATATAAGAGCATAAAATAATAAGATTCAGCATTATGCCGTCACTTGTAAGCTGTCCAACTGAGTGCAGGTGAGAATTCAAAAGTACAGGTAGAGTGGGTATATTTTGGTCATATATTTTTGTACGGCATTCTTACTATCGATAGATCCATGAAAAATAATAAGACAACGCGTAGTGCCGTAAAAAAATGGTGCGCCAAAAAGTCGGATTTTTCTTTTGATTTTCCGACAATTTCCAGGGTGAATTTGATCATTTAATTTTGTACGGCATCAGTTTCATGCTATTTCAGTACTGCTTCTTATACATTATTCCGCAACGCCGTACAAAAATCATGCGACAAGGGGAAAAAACCGAGGGTTGCAACCCCCTCTCTTTCCGTGGTACAAAGGGTGATTTGAAAAAGTACGGCTTTGGTTCCAAAACATTATCTGACACTTAAAAGTACTATTAAAAATAATGCCGTCAACAAATGATTGTTCATTTGAATGTATATCAATAATTATCTTAATTTCATCGTATTCTTGATTTATAAAGGTGTAAAATCATTTGATCCCGTACGGGAACTTTTTTTTTAACATGATATTGTAAAATACAATTGTTATATAGTATTGCCGTTCAAAAGAAACTGTTCTGAAAAAAAAATATAGAGAAACACAAAAACTGTAATTTTTTCAAATTATTGAAGAAATTAATATCATACATTAATGAAATATAGCAGTTTTCTACATTGTATCTCATGTTTTAAATAGTATTAACATAAATAAATTAGGAAAAAATTATGCCGTACATTTTAATGCAGACCATATCTTTTAGGCTGATGAAAATGACGCTACTATCTAAAGGGTACTTTATGGCCATCTGATACAGTACGGCCTTAGAATAATAACTCTATAGAAACCCAATGCGTCCGCTCGCTTTCAGCTTAGTAGGTGGTACCCTAATTGGCGCACGGTACCCACTCGCTTCTAGTGTCAAATGTCACGGCGACTCGAACGTGTCTCCCGAAATAAAAATAATTATGACGGTTTGTGCGGTTAGATCGTGTCACAATAAAAATTAAAGGGAGAATAAGAATAATATTATCACTTTTCACAGGGAAGCTTTCAATATTTCATTGTATCTTGTAATTTTTTAATCCAAAATAGAAACGTTTATTTTCAATGTTCAGTGTTGCCCAATTGAGAAAAATATTTTCCCATTTTTCCTGACTTTTATCAAGCTAATTAATTTTTAAAACAATTATTGCTAACTTATTTTCCTAATGTAAGTAACTATGACATACAGTCGACTGAGGGGCATTTCTCGTGCGCTCGACATTGAAGTCGAATTAGATATGTATTTGTATTGACGAATGTATGAAATATCATGTCGAGTGCTAGAATAAATTATACAAAAAAATCGTTTTGTTTTCTTCTATTTATTTCAGTTTATTAATATTCTATTTATACCACATAAAAACATTACCTACCCCAACCAACACTATTATTAAATGTGTTTGCCTGAAGGTTGTGTGATATGTATTTACCTACCACCGAAATTGTTCGTTAAATTTCTATAATACCTAGTGCTTAGCTTATGTCGTAGTTATTGTGAACATATCTATTAGATCTATCTCGAAATAAACTTTACATTACATGTTCATACCACACCGACCAACATTTTACGACACATTAGAAATCACTATTGAGGCGTCCGATTTATTTCCCTGTTTTCGGGGAAACTGCACTTTCACTAGCAACATTACAAAGGTGTGTCAGTTGTGTCAGTACGGTGCGCAGTAGGCTGCGTGAATTTTTTTGTGTCTCATTTTTGCATTGACTTAAATATATGGACCGGGCCTATTGTCCTATACAGAAATCAGTTATACAAATACCATGCATGTCGACGTGGAGTTCTCAAAACTATTGTTCTCTCTATCTAACTCAGCCTTGATTTCATAAGTGGAAAGAGATGACACTATTTCATTCAGCTCTATAATCGGAAAAATTGTCATTTGACAACCACGTTAATGCCTAATGCGGCCAAAAAGCCATGTTTAGTTACAGTTTTCTGAAGTACATGAAGTGTCAACTCACCGTTTCTTCCGACAAAAATAACTAATAATTTCTTTTCTTTTGAGAACTCGTTGTCCACATTACACAGGATATTGAAGAAACATTTAATCATTATGCCCAAGTGTAGTGTTACAGGATGTGGCTCAAGGAAAAGCGAAAATCAGCAAAGATTAACATTGCACCGGTATGTTATATTTTTTTCTAATTATTATAAAATGTTCATTATATTTATAGAAACTTTGAATGTTTTACACTTTTGTTTCCCCGTGTGATTCTATCCGTGTGTTTTCAGTCCACGATTATGCTTCATTTTGAATATTTTTATGTTATAAAAATTCGTGAGTTTTATACTAGGGTTGTAGTAAAAACATCGATAATATTTTACGATGAAGATAAACCTTTTATGCTAAGCGATGAATTTCACTTTGGGGAGTACTACCCGTGCGGATAAACGCTGGGATTAGAAATGGCGGACCGACGAGTCGGTACCGTCAGCATACTAAGTACGTAAAATTATAATTAAATATAAGTAAACTGAAAAATCGTAGAAAATATCGTTAGCATTGAAAATGTTTTGTTATTTTATTAATTCAAATATTTATGTAAAAAATATATGAAAATAATTCAGATTGCGATAAATTCTTTTTTCCTAAAAATAATTTGTTTATAAACAAATAATAATTTATAATTATCGCATTTATAAATGAATTTGTTCTCATAAAAATATACATTTATTAGCGGTCCGCCCGGCTTCGCCCGTGGTACATACATAGCATAAAGTAATGAGGAATAACGTACCTTTCTAACAAAATATGACAAGACTAACGAAAGGTTCAAAACCACGGAAAAACTAGCTCACGAATTTTTATTAAAACGCAGCTTTTTTTTTGTCAGTCTGTACCCACGTGTGCGAGTATAGACGCAAATAGTGTGCGAGCGAGAGGTGAATAGTTGCGCCGCCATTTCTAATCCCAGCGTTTATCCGCACGGGTAGTATTGTAATAATTTGATTTTGATCACATATCGTAAACTCGTCAATTTGAGATTGTTATTAATGATACCGGTATTACATACCTACTGCTACGACCTCCCGTTTTTATTCACTGAGCTACCATTGCCCTACCTCTATTATTAAGAGTAGATAATATCATTATAATCTTATCAATAATACCATAATTTTCTTACTTACAGATCTCTTTCTACAAACTGCGACGAACTGAACTCAGGAAGATAACATCACTACAAGCTCTACTACCTACTACCACCATAATTGGGTATTTGACTAATCTCGATTTAGTAAAAAATATTGATACTCTATTAAAATATTGGTAAATAACAACCAATGGCCAACATTTTCAGTTAAAAATGTATCGTCTAGCTGGTTTTGTGAGCATTCAAAGTTTCATAGGCAAGTCCATTTTTTAAGTATAAAATTAAAAAATAATAATTATATCATTGAACTACCCGTTCATTTTCCACCAACTTTTATTATAAAACCATTTACTTAAACGAAACATTTGATATAGCTATTAGCTACCATACAAAATTTACTAGACGCGCATACAAGAGTTTGCGTTGTGACGTCACAATACAATAGCCATTTGTATAGAGCGTTTTTGGGCTTGCCCAAAATATGTGCTCTTAAAGTTGTGATATCTCAGGTAATTCAAATGAGAATCAAGTGATTCTTTCAACGATGTTTCTTAAATTGAGGCGTCTTTTGATTAAACACATAAAAAAATTTAGTCAAATACCCAATTGTAAATTGAATACATATCTGTATACCTAGTTGTAGTGGACGAGGTGGAGGAAAGAAAACTCGGTATTAGAGAGTAAAGAAATACTTATTTAGCGGTACAGACCAAACTATTAAAATAATTAAAATTACGAATTAGATGTGCGCGTTAGGTGTTCCTTGTATGCAGTGGCGATCCCGATGTCCGTTGCCGTTAAGTCGATTTCCGCGACGTCATCGGCGCCTCCCATTGGTCCGCTTGTGCGATATCACGTTATGAAGCACCAATGGGAGCGGACGCATATCACGCGATAAAATTCGTTGATTGGTTCTATGATCCTGGTGTTGCCGCTATGATCCTGGTGTTGCCGCAACACTACTTAAGTTTAATTTTGCAATAAGAAGATCTATATTATCTATTACATAGTAAGAGCATAATTATTACCTACTTCAAGAAGACTTGTAAACTTTGTGCAATAAAGAGTACCTATCTATTTATATTTTGATTTTTATTTAACCAGTAACTTAAGCTTCTAATCAATCAATTTTACGAATGTCATTTTAGGCTTTCAAATAAGGATTTGAGACGAGTTCTGTCAAAACAACTTCCTTCGGTCTCAAACGAAAGAATGGTCACTTCAAATTACGAAATGACGTTCTCAATCGTTTGGTTGAGTCTCAAAATTACTTCAATACTCAATGCTTTATTTGCGTTTCACTTCAAATTAGACCCCCAGTCAGTATCGACTTGACAAATTATGATATCGATAAAGCATTATCAACAGAGCAGCACTAAAATAGCTGTCAGTCCGCCATTTTATGTTCTAAACCGGCACGTTTTTTTTGTAGGTATTTCTGCTCTATATTTATAACTCATTGCATTTTTGACAGAGCTCTAGTATGGAGACTCTCCTTCTATAGAGTTATTATTCTAAGAGTACGGCATTAATATATTTTTGAAGAGAACAATTGTTAATATGATTAAATCACTATTAAGTTTCTGTCAACCACAGTATCAACAGTTTTGTATACTTTTTGGTTTACTATATAATTCGAACATTATTGATACATATATATAATTGATTTGTTTCATTGTAATGATGTGAAGAAATAAAACAATTATTTTGAAGAAAAATTTGATATTTTAATAATGATGATAATACAAAATATGGTTTTCCCCTTTGAACCAACGAAAATGTACGGCATATGAAAAAATATTATCTATGCATAAAATACTTTCGAAATAAATTAATTTGATGTTGTGTCAAATCACCCCGTGGACCACAGAAAGAGAGGGGGTTGCAACCCTTGGTATTGTCCCCTTGTCGCATGATTTATGTACGGCGTTGCGGAATAATGTATAAGAAGCAGTACTGAAATAGCATATTGCCATTTTTTTTCTTCAACCTATATAGGATTAAAAGGGGGTTAAAACGTCGTATTGACATTTTTGAAGCTAGAGTCTTCAACATTGGTATTTGGGCCTACTATACAAATTCAATGACCGATTTTGTGGATTTTTGTTTTCTTCAACCTAAAAAGGGATGTAATGAGGGTTAACACGTCGTATTGTAATTTTTAAGCTAGAGTCTTGCTATCCATACAAATTGGAAGAAAGTGATTTATGTAGGTTTTTTTTTTTCAACCCATAAAAAGGGGTGAAAAGGGCTTAAACTTCTTCGTTCTTCAAAATTAAAATACCGAAGCGAAGCGAGGGCGGGCCACTAGTTTGAGAATAAAATGAATAAAAAGAAAACGTAAAATTTCCACTTTGTATTACACTTTTACAAAATTACGCCGGTCGACACGTTTTCATAGTGACGTAACCGGTAATACTCACCGCGTATTTTTTTAAATACTAAGTAGTTATTTGTCGCTTTTTCGCTTCTTCTTTCTTAATACGAACTTCTAAGGAATGGAACAACTTGCCGGCTTCTGTTTTCCCTGAGAGCTACAATTTTGGTATCTTTATGTCAAGAGTGAATAGGCTTCTTCTGGGCAAGCACGCTTCATCTTAGACATTCTCCTTCAGGTGAGATGAGGTCAAGTGCAAACCCATTTAATATTAAAAAATATATTTTTTTGAATATGGGAAACTGCCCTTAGTGGAAATAACTGTTACTTGTATGATTCGGCAATTTTACCGTTATCCCTCACTAGTGCTTTCAGTCTGACATTTGTCAAATCGGGCATGATACAACATACAACCAAAGATATTGGTTATAAGAACAAATAGTATAATCAGACGACAACCATTTGACACCTTGAAAAAGCATAGATATAGAATTTAAAAATTAAGGTTGCACTATAGCCAGTCGCCAGCAAACAGGTTAAAGCGTGGTTTGAACTGATTTTATGAGATACTCCCGCTTTATCTTAATGTAAAAATATTTTTATTTAAATGTCCTTAGCAGCTATATTGTCATATTTTTTTTCATCAATCCGACCGATATTTTTTATTCCTTTAAAATAACAATTAGCCACAGAGGGCCAAGTAGACGGTTTATTCGTATTTTGCGCCATACATTGCTGTGTTCTTTTTGTTTTTAGGGTGACGCTGGAGGACCTCTAGTTTGTCACGGAACAGGTAATGAACTAGAATCGCCAGGAAAAGGTATCCTGGTGGGCATTGGATGTGGATCGAGAAGGGGCTATGTAACATATTTCACTAGATTGTCATACTATAAAGATTTTTTTGTAAGGTACGGGCGCAGTAGTAACCAACCCATCAATCTGGAATTGTGTTTGTTTATATTTTGCGTATGCACTCCATTTGTGATTGTATTAAATTGAGTATTTATTATAATTCTATTTTCTTTATCTTGTGTCGCAGTTATACCTTTCCCGTTAAAAGAGAATAGTATTAGGTACTACGTATTTTATCAATATATACCTAGATTAGACCTTACTCATCCACAAAATCGAACGAAATAAACAACACGTCATGACAAGTCTATTGACCACATTAAGTAGGTGAAATTTTTTCATTATAATAATTGAAATGTTAGAGTTAAAAATATTATATACCTACGTGTTTTCTTATTTTTTGTAATTAAATCTTAGAGAATTAAATCAACCGGAGACGCCATCGCCACTGTCAGGCGTTCCCCTTTGCCCAAAAGTATCGGCCGCCGGTCTTTCCTGTTATATAAAACTCATGGACCTAAACACATAACAAGACTGATATCATTGAATATTTGTTATTTTGAAATTGAACTCTATCTCCACAGATTAGAGTTTAAAACGCCTTGCCCCTTACACAGGGGCTAATCCGAGCCGAGAGAGATATCAAGACAAAAGCCCTGTGTCTCGTTCTTTCATATTGCCAGAATATAAGAGAAAACTCTAAAGGAGGAGAAGGAAGGAGTGGTATCTCCTACTGGTTTTTTTATTGAGGCGGGTTATTTGAAATACGGTTAAACGCACACATGTTTCATGGACATTACAGAGACAGCTCAATAGGATGAAAATTAATTCAGTAAAACCGGATGTCAACAAGTAATGATGAATGACCTACGGTGATATAGAAATTAGATAAAGAAATAAAAGATTGGTAATTTTGTACTAAAAACAACTTTACTTGCCCATTAAGTTCGTACATAAAATTATGCAATATGCATTGAAAGTGAACTTTCCCATTACATACTTACATTTTATGTCCGTGCTCACATTATTAAGTAAGTATTATAGGTAATGAATTATTAAATTCATAAATAAGACCAAAAAAATTTAATTTCCAGAATTAAAAGTCGAGATCCTATTTCTTCAGTAGAAAATTTTTCGCAACTCGATAAGCGTAGTTCTTATAAGATGATATTTGATTATTATATTGACTATACGGAAGTCAGTTTTTAGAAGGAATATTTTGTATATGTCGCAGGGATGATTGATAAAAACGGGGATTTGATCAAATCACGGAGGATGTTAAAATAACAACACGAATTTATCTTTTATTGTAAATGTTTAACAACAAGTACTGAATAAATTATTTCTATTTCTATTTCTATTTTCCCTAAACAAATCTAGTGAATTGATCAAATCCCTAAATTGGTGCTGTGGGTTTACAGAAAAAAATACATAATAAAGTTTGACTTAATCTACGGCAAGTGATAATCCTTGTATATGTTGGGTGATAATCCTTGTATATGTCACAACATATACAAGGATTATCACTTGCCTTAGATTAAATCAAACTAAATATGTACCTACATTAAATTTGCAAACTTGCACTAGATTTTTGCTCCAAGCCGAATGGGGGCATCGGAACCGTCTGACTTTCTCAGTTGCAAAGTCGCAGACAACACCTTGAAAAGCAAATTGAAAAGCAAGATTCAAAGTCCCCCCAACGATACGTATGGACAATAAATCGATCGCGCACGTGAGATGTCCATCAAAATGGCGGGATCAGACCTGGAATCCCAGACAATTTTGATACGTTTATTTAGTACCTAATTTCTACTATTTGCTACCTTCAATGAAATAATTTCTACCTCGATATTTGTTTTTTTTTATAGGATAGGGGGCAGACGAGCAGACGGATCACCTGATGTTAAGCGATTACCGTCGCCCATGAACACCTGCAACTCCAGGGGCTTCACAGGTGCGCTGCCGGCCTTTCAGAGCGAGATATGCCCTTTTCTTAAACGTTTGTAGGTCGTAGTGGTCCGGAAATACCACAGGTGGCAGTTCGTTCCATTTTTTTGTAAAGTTATAAGCAAAATTATATGGACCAAACTAAACCATTTGCTACTAGTGAGTACATTTGGTTTTAAAATTTACTACATCACGTGAGTATGGCAAAGTTACTTGGAGTGATGATTAACCAAGGATGCTCCTTTTTGCAGCATGCGAACTTTATCGGCCAGCGGGCTAGTAACTGCTTCAGGAAGATGTCGAGAATATCTTCATCGACCTGGGGCGAGTGGTATAAAGCACTTAGGGTCCTGTATTAAATGACCTATGTTGCAAATCTTACAATACGCTGCGGCAGTTTGGTGGCACCGGTCAAGTGGTCAAGTGGCGCTTATCAAGCATGTCTTTGATGCGTGCGAAGATAAGCGAGATGCTATTGGAATATTCTGCGACTTGTCAAAAGCCTTCGATTGCGAAACGTTGTTTATGAAGTTACATCATTACGGTGACTTAGACAACTCAATTAGTCTAAACAAATCTTATTTATCTGATAGGATTCAGAAGATGAATGTGAATGGAATTAACTCTTCAGGTGCCCCTTTAGTTATGGGTGTACCCCAGGGCTCTATATTGGGGCCGTTGCTGTTTTTCATCTACATAAACGACTAAAGATCTATGTGAGATAGTGTTATTTTCTGACGATACATCATTGATTTTTGAGATTGATAGACAAAAAGAAAATGTTGACGACGTAAATAACACTCTCTCCCGTACTCTACTAACAGTACTACACTGGTTCACTTCTAATAACTTGGTTCTTAATTCAAAGAAAACTAAATGTGTAAAGTTCACAATTCCCAATGTTAGGCAGGTCAATATTAATATAGTCATGAATAACGAACCTATTGAAATTATAAACTCCACAGTTTTTTTTTCCTGTAGTAAACTTAATTCACCCAGGTGAATTAAAGAAACTTTTAGTAAACTTTATTCACCTGGGTGCATTAAGTTCACTCCTGTAGTAAACTTAATTAACTCAGGTGAATTAAATAAACTTTTAGTAAACTTTATTCACCTGTGTAGTAAACTTAATTCACCCAGGGTAATTCACCTAGGTGAATTAATGAAACTTTTAGTAAACTTTAAACCCCTATTCCCTGTAGTCTTACCGCGTAGTCTTACCAATCGGACTACTGGTAATTTCCTTCCCTATAGACTTACCAGTAAAACAATAATGTAGGCATGTATTTTCTCATGAGCGTACTGTTTTGTTCTATAAGTACCAGGCTAACATAAAGTACTAAGAGATGGTTATATAAGACATTGATATTTTTGGTCTGAGAAAAGATACGAATTACGATTATTAGTAGGTAGTACCTCCTATAAATTTATGATTTCCTGGTACTTTCATGTCGAATTTTCTTGAGACATAAGATGTACAATAAAATTTTATATATCGTTTTATTAATCTTGTCAATCAGCAATGGGAACATGTGGACCTTTGGGTGAACCACGGAAAGAAATTTGCTACACCTAAGTGGACCACGGGCAATTTGTCACCTTTCATATTATTGCACGAAATTGCAAAGCAAAATTTATTAAATTGAAATACATAATTGCAAAGAAAATGTAATCAATTGAAAAGTAGCGACATTAGCTAGAAATTCCCAGTAGTCCGATTGGTAAGACTACAGGGAATAGGGGTTTAAAGTTTACAAAAAGTTTCATTAATTACCCGGGGTGAATTAAGTTTACTACACAGGTGAATAAAGTTTACTAAAAGTTTATTTAATTCACCTGGGTGAATTAAGTTTGCTACAGGAGTGAACTTAATGCACCCAGGTGAATAAAGTTTACTAAAAGTTTCTTTAATTCACCTGGGTGAATTACCCTGGGTGAATTAAGTTTACTACAGGGAGAAAACAGCGATTTTTTTAGGCATCACTCTGGATTCAAAATTGCAATCGAGCTCCCATATTGCTGCCTTGGCAGGAAGACATAGTTCAGCTGCATATGCAGTTAGGAAAATAAGGAATCTGACTGATATTGAGACTGCAAGACTGGTTTATTATAGCTATTTTCATAGTCTATTGTCATATGGTCCATTGCTGTGGGGGTCCGGTGCTGACATACAAGCTACCTTTATATTGCAGAAGGGGTAATTCACGCCATCTATGGCCTTAGATCACGTGAGTCACCTAGAGAATTATTCAAGGAAATCAATATTTTAACGGTAGGTAGCATCTCAATACATTTTTGATTGTATTATGTTTGCACTTAAAAACTTGAAAACGTGTACCTATGCATTGTCAACTTAGAGCATAATATGCTCTAAGATTGTCAATAAACAAATCATAAAAAGGTTTACAACATCGGTCGGTCGAAGTCGGCTATCACTTAGTGGGTCCACGAGAAATGAGCCTCCCTCGTGGTCCCACTAGTGGGACAAATTAGTGGGTCCACGAGAAAACAGGGGAAAACTATGAAGATCAGCTTTACTCGCGAAAATATGATCTTCATAGCCTTAACACACGGAATAAGCAAGGTTTGCGATCCCAAATCTAAGACTTCATAAAATTGGCAACTCATTTGTGGGATTGAGCATCAAAATGTTTAATACGTTTCCACAAACGTAACATGAATTTAAATTTCATATTAAAAACTACTTAATGCAGAAAGGTTACAATAATGTAGAAGATTATTTAGATGATAAGGATTCCTGGACATGGTAATCTCCTTGCCTATTCTATTAAATGTATAAATTGATTCTATAATTTTACTTTGACGATTATCTAAACGATATACATTATAGCATTATTGATAGCTTTGTACATCATACTGTTACTGTAATCTGAATAATGTTTTTTTTTATTATCAGAATGAAAATTGTAATGATCTTAATTTGAAAATAGTGACTACCATTGAGGTGACTACTGAGTTTCTTGCTGATTCTTCTCGGCAGAAATCGAATTTCCGAATCGGCGGTAGCTTACATAATATTTGAGATTCATAAATGTTCTTTATGGACCTAAATTGAATAAAGAATATTTATATTTCAAGCATCTTCGTGGTGAAGCGAGCTTTGCTACGCACCCAGCGGCCTGTAATGATTCTGCTCACGAAGGCTTATAGGTCTGTTAGTACATCAGCGCTGCCCACAGAGTACATTGTATTTGGCGCTGCCCGTGCTAGCTGCGGTGTTGCTGGCAGACTTAGAAGTTGTTCGTGTGGGACGATTCACCTAGTGCCCAAAGGAAGCCACACTTAAACGTTGAAGAATATTTGGAGATGTTGTTACACAATCGCAGGAGCGCTGGTCGACCGTACCTATTCTTAAACATTTACATCTCTTTAACCACGTCTTCTATAACCATTCTCTACAACAGTTGTTGTACGGCTCTTGGAAGTTCATGGGAAATGTTGCATTTTTAGTGCGAATTTTCTACAAAATAATTAAAAAAAAGAAAAGGAATCTATCAAAATATATCGGATTCCGTTCCATCGTTCAAAAAGTTTTCTAGTGTTTTTTTAGTGTCTTATTCTTAGTCTGTGGATAAAAATCAATCAGCTGTCTAAATTGGTACTTGGTTTGGTTTTTCAATATTTTGGAAATGAATTTTTTAAAGTGTTTCCCTAAATTTACAAAATGCTGTTTTTGTATTGATTTGAAGCTAGGAACTATAGGTATAGCCATATTGAATATAGTAAGTACTTTGTTGGTTCATCGGATGTGATTGGATTATTCTAGCATAATTTTGTGGCCATTTCATTCCGTGGTGGTGCTCGGTTTGGGACCTACCTGTCTAGTGTAACGTGATGTTTATGCGTGCGGTGTTTAATTAATGCGATAAACGACGCGTTACATGCAATGCGATTAACACAATTCGTCTGTACGATCGATCTGATGAAAATCGTGACGATTGATCGCATTGCAAATGACGCTCATACACGAAACGATTGGTCGTAACGATTCTAAACGTACTACGTACTAATAACTCTAAACGTGCTAATATAATGGAAAATGAACTTCATTTCCTTACCTATGTCACAGAATACATAATAGTAGCGGTAACTTTGATTCGGCTACAAAACAAAAAAAGAAAGCCTATGAAAACATTCACCTAAATTATAATTATTTATTTTCTTATAGGTAAGTATTCAGAGTGAGACAAAATCGAATCGTTGATCGTACTCACACACTTTCGGTTCATCGTTCATATTCATGATTGCAAGGGATTTTTTTGTGATCTCCGATTTTTTGTCTGTACGATCCGTCGCTTTAGACCGATCGAAACAACGAATTGATAGTGTATATCAAGATCGTTTACGACTTACTTCATCGAAGACGATATCGGAGATCGCAACAAAAACCCATGCAATCATGAATATCGTAACGATGAATCGTAGTTAACCCACATTTTTCTAGGCTTTCTTTTTTTGTTTCAAATACATAAATGATCGATCGTGTATGAGCGTCATTTGCGATGCGATCAATCGTCACGATTTTCATCAGATCGATCGTAGGTACAGTCGAATCGTACCGTCCCTTGGTCGCATGCGGCTGAGGCAGCGATTTCCGCATAAAACAACCGCAAGTTTTAAAAAATAAATTGACAAACTTAAACACTTTTTAGTTACCTACCTGTTAAAATGTTTCAGTTCCCCATAGGCAGCAATATAAATGAATTAATATCCATGAATAGGTGTATGAATTTGATCCTGAGTATAATTGGATTATTTCCCTCTCTCATACTGGCTATTTACTCTATTTGCTACTTACTGTGGATTCGATTAGTAAGTATCTCTTGTTTATATACGCAGTAGTAATTAAATGTAGAGTAAATATTTTGACAACGGGTTGGACCGTTTTGTCAAAATCTATCGATCAGGCAAAGTAATAGCATATATTATAATCTGTGGTAATAGTATCTATCTCAAGCATCCATCCATGGGCGGGTCGGGGTGGTTGTGCTCGTGCCGGCTAGGTACGTAGGGCGCGGAGGGCCGGTAGGGGCGGTACAGCAGGGTTACAAGCCAAAATAACTAAAGTTATTACAACTACTGTTGATTCAACTATGCTCTCGACTCACCTAAATTTGATGTTTGAGATACCTAACAATCGATTCACATAATTTCATAATAACTAATACATGCAATCGTTTATTGGTTACGTTTAGGTGTAAAACGTAACCAATAAACGATTGCATGTAATGTAATGTAAAGTCGACTCCTGTTTCCGCACTTAGACTCTTATTTGGTCCAGTGTGCGTGTGGTGTCCTGGCTATTCTAGCCAGCCTAACTCCGCCCAGAAGCGCAGAAGCTTCGCGGAGTGACCTCGCAGATCCGAGGATTTCGTTTCGTTGTCTTGTCACAGCATCGCATCCCAGGACTACGTGCGCGACTGATTCTTCAGTGTTAAAACAACCCCTACATAGAGGGCTGTCGGTCGCGCCTAAAGTGAATAGGTATTTGTTTAAGGCACAGTGGTCCGTAAATTGTCCCTATCATTATTCTGAGATTGTTTCTACTGAGATTGAGAAGGAGTTTTGTAATTCGTTTGTTTATTGCAAGCAATGCTATTTTAGATTGTCTGCAGTTATTTGTTTCTATTCATTGTGTGTTTTGTGGGTCAGCGGATCTCTGGCGAGTCCATGTACGAATCTGCGAGAATGGGAGCGGTATGAGTGGGTGTGGGCCGGCCCCTGACATTTCCGATCCCCTCTTTGCCAATTCGTTACACCTAACGTTTATTCGTCTACGGTTTATTAACCCGACGGTTAATTCACCTAACGGTTAATTTACTTAAAGGTTAATTCACCGAACGGGTAAAAGGTATAGACAGAAGCAAATAGCTGCAATCCCGACTTCAAGTAGTCTTGCCTGCCCTAGGCGCAGGACAAATACCTACAAGAGGCGCGGGCGAGGCGCGGGCGTGGAGCGGGCGCGTCGCCGGTACAAAATGTATGGATGCCCGTTATAACTGCACCGGCGGCGTGCCCGCGCGTCGCCCGCGCTTCTACGCCTCTTATATTTATTGTCCTGCGCCTGATGTTGGTTTCGCGGCGGCGCGCCAACAGATAGCGCCGCTACGTCTATTTCTACATCACACAAGAATTTGTACGTTTTGATTTGTACAAAAGCAGCTGGTGACCACTCTATGAAGTCTATCGTCGAGAGATTGGAAGTTTTACCTATTTTCAACTCAAGGGTTGTAGCCCAGGGGTCTTACCCATTCTGTAAAAAAACTTAAGAGCAGGCTTTATGTATAAATTTAAGCTTCCATACTTCGATATGTTAAAATAAATAATAGTAGGTACCTATATGCGCCTGTGCCCACAAATTTGCCTCGATGTTCCATGTTCCATAATCTTGAGACACTGTGTCTACAGAGTACTATCTGTTACTGTAAAAGCTTGAACTACGGTAAATCTTAAGATTTACCGACATGAGTTGGTAAATGTAAGGAATTCTGAAAATATGACGAGCTCGAAAGAGCTTTTACCATTCGAGTTCAGTATATGCTAGGTTTTACCACTGTTTGCTTCGAGCTTTTACAGTAACATCCACCTTTACTCGGTTTAATAATGAGTTCGATGAATTAATGCACACACTCAGAGTGTAAATAGGACTACATTTACTTATTGTATCTTTTTTCAGAGTTGCCGATTTTCATTGGATACTTACATCTGTATAATATTCTGGTCTCACATATATATCATGATTCATGCTATAATAGTAGCTGTAATTGGGGACGCCAGAGGTTGTGATTATTTTATATTTCCTGCAGTAGGTGGCGTATGTTTTTTGCGTAAGTATTCTTTCTAAACAATTAGTTTTCTTACATCTGCTTCGTGTTTTATTTATAAAGTTATAATTGTTAATGTAAAAGCTGATACTACGATAAATAGCAAAATTTTCCAATGAAATCCAAGTTTCAGCGATTAAGGGATCCGTTACTTGTAGTTAGTTCACGATAGATATCATCAACGTCTACGTTTACCGTTATGTCGAAATAATAATAAAATTAAATATGTACAATTGTAGGTACATAAATTGAGACAACATCACATACATTGAACAATCCTAGGTCCCAAACTAAGGTGTTCCTATGTGCTGGTAACCAGAAACAACGAAGGTACCACCAACACCCATACCCAACACAATCATATGTTTCAACAACATATGATTGTGTTGGTGCGGGAATCGAATCAATCAGGCAATGAAGATGATCATTACAAATGTCCGCACTGAAACAGCATCACAGGCCTCACCGACTCGAGGTGTTGGTGGACGGCATTGAGGTTTGCATGGAGTCTACGAATGTTAGTGAACTCCACTCCAGTGGGGATTTGAGATGCCGCTGTAGGACGAGTGCAATGACGTTGACCTGCCATTGAAGTGGAGAAGGAAGGGAGGGCGTGAAAGGGATGTCCGTTGACACGGCAATAACGAGACAAAGCGTGGAGCACCACATTAAAATTGAGCAGTGCAGTACAGAGGACGCCAGTCTGCAGGACAGAAGGGCCCCCTTATCCCCCCTGAGGATGGTCGCCAGGCTCCACTCTGCCCGGGCACCAACCGGCACGACAAGTCACCCCGGGATTTCGCGCGACCTGTCGGGGCAGCCTTCGGAGGTGGTTAGCTACCTTTGGGCCCCTGTACTATGCCGCGGGCGGCCAGTGGCACCACCGTTTCTACGGATCTCCCTGGTTGACTAACTCTGTCCGCACAATATCGTCGTTAAGGCTCCACTGGAGGCCAATTCTCGATAAATGGTCCTCCTTGCCGCATAAACATCAACCCCTGCATGGCACTAGGATGGAATTTAAAATTCTGACGTGATGTACGATGGTGAAATTTTGCAGCTGGAATTAAGCCAAACAACCCCTGAGAACACTACCCATGGTAGATGCGATAGAAAATGCACAATAACGCTACATCTCTACGCAATGACAGAGGATCGAGCGTTTCGGAAAGAACCTGGTCGTCGATAATTCTAACTGCTCTTCGCTGAATACGGGAGGGAGAAGTTCATACTTGGGGTCTTCAGCTCAAAGATGAGAGCAGTATTCCATATGTCCTGTGCCTTATAAAGTAGCAAGAGATGTCTCGGCAAGAAGTACTCCCTCGTCCTATTTCTACGACCCTTTGGAGGCCAATTTCATCTTTTCCTCAAGATAAACACGATATTGGTAAATATGTTGGTAAACCAATAAATAAATAAATATTCAACGTTGCCAGGATTTCGATTCTATTTAAGAGAAAAAGGAGAGTTGTATCAAAGTGAGGTGATACGACAATGGGGTAAACGCGCATGCTTGTCTTTGTGGGGTTAAACTGGACTAGATTTAGTTGGCCGCATTTGAAGATTTTTCCCAGTATGGTCTCGATTTCAGACACAAGCTGGTTTCGGTACTTGACGACAGTTTCTCGGGGAACATTAATGTACTACCGCGTTATAACTATAAGGCACCGGCAATCTCCAAAACAATGAATGCCGCTATTATGGAGCATATCGTTGATATGCAGCAGAAACAACATAGGTGATAGGACATTGCTTTATTTATTTATTGAAAAAAACATACGGGTCGAATCGAGAACCTTCCTCGTTTTTGAAGTCGGTTAAAAAGGTACACCAACAGTAGATATACATATATAACAGCCTTGGGGAATACCAGCGTTAACGGATTTTACGTCGCAACACGCACCGTGGGCTACGACTTCAATGCTACGATCCGTTAAAAAATTGGTGATCTACTTGCACAGCTTCTCTGGATATCCGTAGGATGGAAGTTTTGACAGTAGCCCTGTATGCCATACTCGATCGAAGGCCTTCGCTACGTTTAGGTGTAGTTGTAAACCGTGACTGACTTTTTCTTAGTAAAACTTAAAATGCATTTGCATTTGGGTAAACTAAGAAATAGTTTATTCTTACTACAATATTCCACCAATCTGTTAAGATCGTCCTGAAGGAGCACACAATCGTCTTGGTAACTACTGCTGCAATGCTGTGCGAGTAAAATGTGTCGTACGATGAAGTGTAGCGCAGCACATTTCTCGCAACGCATTTCTCGCAACGCATTTCTCGCAACACATCCGTCGCAACACATTCCTCGCACACATTTCTAGCTTGTTGTGTATGTAGAATTACCTTGCTTCGCTAAACCATTTTCCGCTACGAAAATGAAGTGTTTCTATTGGTGGATTTTTTCATCGCACACCGCATAGCTATCTTGTACAGCTTCGGTGGAAAAGCAGCCTAAGACCCGAGTTTTGAAGAAAGATGTTCAGAAAATAAAACAGAAAAAAGCTAAACAACTTTTGCTGATTTGATTTCAAGGATAGTAAATCGGTTTACTCTCCGTGAAAAAGAGTTTTTTTTTTCGTGAAGTAGGTAGATACAAGGTTCATGCAATTCTCGCAATGTTGGACTGAGGTCAAAATTAAAAAAAAACTTTACTATTGTTATTAATTAATAATGAATTATTTTATTGTTATTTCGCGTGTGGAAAATTCGTTAGATGGCGTACATGTAGACTGAGGTCCAACTTCAACGTCAATGGTCGTTTAGTGACATTTTGACATCTCGCATCAAAAATAACCAATCACCGTGTAGTTGAACCTCAGTCTACACTCTCAGATTTTCCACACGCGGTAGTTCCCATTAAAGAGTGATATTAGTTGACACGCACACGTCAAGTCACCAAAATATTGTCACAGTTTTTGGTGCCAGGGCATATCTAAAGGATTAAAATCTTTGCATATACTATTTATTAATGGAATCGACCCTAATATTTATTTTGTGCTATATCTTAATTATCTATAATTAGTTGAGTGCTTCGAGGTATTTTCCACCATTTTGTTTCTTTTCTTTTCAGTGAACATGTATTTTTTGTGCGTAGTAATTGCTTATAGAAATCAGTTACAAGAGTCACCTTAAATTTTATGTTTTATTTGATTATGACTAATAACAAATAATAAAGGACTGATAGAAGATGTATGGGGACGAGGCCAGAAATCAAATCCAAAACCAAGGTACAATGTTACTTACGCTTAAAGTATTTAAATAGCATACCTACCATCACATCTAAATCAATATACATCGGAGTGACATTGGCATCAGATAGGTATAATTATTGTCCTCCAACCGAGGATTTTTTGGCTAGGTACTGGCTTATCGAGGCGCGGGAGTACAAAACTTCAACTTCCAGATTCTTACTGGGCTTACACTGAGAATTTTGAACCGAAAAAATCAGGGAAAAAATTGATTAAGAACAACATGTTGTTAGAACATGTTGTTCTTAATTTTGAGTTTCAGTTTCGTAGGTCAAATTGGTAAATAGACCTAAAAAGTACCTACACCGCAAAGGAATTTCATGTCATCTTCTCCGGCAGAGCCACCTTTACAAAATCCGGTCAAATTGATCTTAAAATAATCTTCGTTGAACGTACATAATATACAACATATATGCTTTGTTATAACTGTACGCATACGGATTATCGAAATAATGTACCTACTTTAAAAGTAGCTCTGCTGGGGAGCATACTCCTTGGCAGCGCCACCTAAAAAAAGTATTTAGGATAGGTATTTACGTAGTGGTTTTTAGTAAAATTGTGATGTACGTATTCCGTGTATGATTTACGTGTTAAAAAATCCTCAACAATTTAGTTTTATTTATTTTCAGCCTATTCAAAAAAAATCTATAGCGGTCTAACTCCACCTGCAAGCTAGGGCACCTTGTTGACAGATAGATGGCGCTATGGCGAAATACCTTCTCCAAAGGGGGTTGGGAGGTCAGACGGCTGTGGCTTTTGTAATTAGCAAACACGTAAATTCTAAATGTGGTGCGTACAAGGGAATCGTCCGAGTCCTGTCAAGTGGGCAAGGGAAACGGTGGAAAGGCAGCAGTTCGTAGAGAATCGACAATAGCTACGAAAAAAAGCAATAAAACTAGACAGAATTGGATTGCCGTGGTGATTTCTGAGAGATTACAGGGCAACATCTTGAATCCTTTGAGGATTCTGAACAATTGTCCTAACAGCCTGAGGCCCTGAGCTACATAATTCAAAAAACCACATTTGACAATTGCAATTTTGTTTTATCGTGAGATTATTAGTCTATTCAAAACGTCATACCGGATAAATAAAGACAGCAACTAGTCGTTATCAACTTCAGACATATTTGAATCGAATACAGTTATATTTATTGGAAAAGAAGTACCTACTGCAATGAATATTATATAATAGTAATTAGGTACTTCTATCCCTTTCCCACTCGTATAATTTTTCGCAAAGAGGAAGTCCCGATCCTGGATATCGATCCCCGGCAATTTTATTGCTTTTCCTTCGAAATTGCAGCACACAATTTAAGATGTATGTATCTACATTTTGGTTTACTAAGTTATTTTTGTATTTATTTATTATTGTTTGTATTATTAACATAATAAAATCTATAATGTTAATTCGAATTTTACCTTTGTTGTTTTGACCAGTGTTCATATACCTAATTATTAATACTCAATATTTTTATAATTGACAACATTTCATCGAAAAATTTATATGAAAATTAAAATGCCATTTAATTTTATGTTTTTGGGCTTCCCGGCACATCACTATTAATGTCAAATGTCCATGTGTCAAATCAGACCTTTCTCGATGGCTCGACTCAGTAGGAGAGCATACATTTATTGAAAGTAGGTGCTTTGAGACAACATTGCAAATAAATAACGTCATATCCTATTGAAAGTACCACGACAACGCTACACCCTTAGAATAATAACTCTATAGAAACCTAATGCGTCCGCACAATTTAAGCTTAGTGGGTGGTACCCTAATTGGCGAAGGGTACTGTTACATCGGGTAATGCATTAGTAACTATATAAAATAAAACCGCTGACTTTCCCATTGCATCGATTGACGTCAATGCAATAGGAAACGCATAATCATCATTCTTTCCATTATTCTAAAATCACGTCTTTACAGTTAGATTGGATTGGACCTCCGTCGCGTACATACATCTTTCAAAATTGCTAATCTTCTTATTGTCTTTAATCATCTTTCTATTCATTAAATCTTTCCAGCAATAATAAATTTATTTTTTAAAAACCTTCTCCTGACCCGCTCCGTAATAGTGGTGTCAGAAGTGGGATATCAGCGTTGATAAGCCGTAACCATTCCGCTGATATTCCATAACGGGTCGCGAAATAAAGGAGAACCTAAAAACTATTCAGCCAATCCGTCTCCGGAGTGTTTCCGCGCTTCGTCAAGTTCCGGCGTCCGTGACTGAATCCCGACGCCTCCTCTGAATCCTGCTGGTGCGTGACAAGCACCGCCCAGCCTGACATCCGGCCGCCCATCGTGAGCCGCTCTCGTCATCGCTGTCTCCGTGGCCGTCTCCTGTGACGTGTCACCCCGCTTCGCTCCGCCTGTCGCCGAGCGTCGCCGCTGCAAGCTGTCCCGCCGCGCTGAGAGCGCGTGCCGCTGCAAGCTGTTCCGCCGCGCTGAGAGCGCGTGCCGCCGCGAGCTGTTCCGTCGCGCTGAGAGCGCGCAGACTCCCGCTGCAAGCTGTCCCGCCGCGCTGCAAGCGCGTGCCCTGTGAGCTGTCCTGCCGCAGCCACCCTGCTGCTCTTCTTCGCCGCCGCTCCAATTTCCTGACATGAAGATCGTCCTGATCGTGCTATTCCTGTAAGTGAAACATATTTTATCACTGTTATCGCTACAATTTTCTCGCGTTAATGTGTTAAGCTTACCTTCCTATTCTCATCCTAATTTCTATATCTTTTAAAGCTGTAATTAAAAGCAGTTTCCTATAAGTAATATCTATACGTAAATACTTATTTTTAATTACACAAGTTATACAATCCTAATTCTAATCTGTAAAAAAAATAATAACAACTTACATCTATAAAGTAATATCTCAATCCTTATACTTACCGAGATCCTTATCATATTTAATTACTTATCTTATTTTAATAAATCGTCCTTTCGTAAATCATAATGTCGGTCGAACCTAAGAAAACTGAATCCTTATCCTTATCCGAACAATTCCCTATTAATGTGTTATGCAACTTTATAGGAACTTACAAGGGTGATCGCGAAACGCTTACCGCTTTTCTTACAAACTGTCAAAACGCTCTAGATCTAGCATCACAAAGCCAAAAAACCTTACTTACAAAATATATTTTATCTCGTCTCGAGGGAAAAGCCCAGATCGCGTGTTCGAATAAAATTTTCGATGATTTTAATCAGATTAAATTATTTTTAAAACAAATTTTGGTGAAAGAAAACACTACAATCATTTGTGCTAGATCTACAGTCGTGCAAACAGCAGCCCAATGAGTCGGTTTCCCAATTTGCGCTTAGAGTTGAAGGATGTCTCACTGACATCCAGGCAGAAATCTACAACTCGGAATCTTTAAAGAAAGATCTCTCCGGTCGCATCGCAATGACCGAGGATTTAGCGTTATTCACGTTCACCCTAGGTCTTCATCCTCGCATCAGTAATAATGTTAGATGTCGTAGCCCCAAATCCTTAAATGATGCGATAAACATCGCTCTCGAAGAGGAGAAGATCCAGAATCTCCTATTTAAAACTGTGTCTAAACCTAGATGCAAAACCTGTGGAAAAACCGGGCATTCGGAGTTCGAGTGTTTTTCTAAAATTAGACGTTCAACACCACCACGTGGTTTCCCAGATCGTAGACCGCCAGCACCCATATCTAATGACAATTCTCGGTCCCACGTTTTCTGCAGGTATTGCAAAGCTAAAGGGCATGATATTACAGAATGCCGTAAAAGAAAATATAATTATAACGAAAGGTTTAATAATTCAAACAGGCCGGCTAACGCGCATCATATTACTTACGATTCTCCGCAATTGTCGGCCCCGCTGTCACCGACACCTAACGAAGATTCCGTAGAATTCGAAAACAATAATAATTTAAACTAATTAATCGGAATTCGAAGCAGTGCCGTCGCTTTCCGAGTAATTTAGGCACACGTGTATATTATTCTAAATCTATAAACACATCTCATCACGCTCCTAAGAGAGTTTCTATTTCGATGAGCCCTATTACATCTCAGAAGGCGTCCCAGCCTCTGAGCCCTATTACATCTCAGAAGGTTTCGAAACCTCTGAGCCTTTCTACATCTCAGAAGGCGTCCCAGCCTCTGAGCCCTATTACATCTCAGAAGGTATCGAAACCTCTGAGCCTTACTACATCTCAGAAGGCGTCCCAGCCTCTGAGCCCTATTACATCTCAGAAGGCGTCGAAGCCTCTGAGCCTTACTACATCTCAGAAGGCGTCCCAGCCTCTGAGCCCTATTACATCTCAGAAGGCATCGAAGCCTCTGAGCCCTACTACATCTCAGAAGGCGTCCCAGCCTCTGAGCCCCATTACATCTCAGAAGGCATCGAAGCCTCTGAGCCCTACTACATCTCAGAAGGCGTCCCAGCCTCTGAGCCCAATTACATCTCAGAAGGCATCGAAGCCTCTGAGCCCTTCTACATCTCGAACGCAAAAAGCATCGAGCCACTTAAATAAGAGTAAAAATGAACTCGCATTCCAAAACATAGAATCGAATCAGCCAACGTCTCTATCAAACGACCTCGAATGTTTTGAATCGGTACATGAAATAAACTTACCTCTAAAGAAAATATCGCTACCTCACATATGTCTCAATTCTAGCTTCTCTTCCAATACCTTAAGGTTTCTTATCGATACGGGCGCAAGCATAAGTCTTATCAAACGTTCAAGCTTAAATAAAGAGCTTAAGTTATCTCGTGAAATAGTTAAAATAAAGGGAATTAACAGTCTCGAACAATGTTCCGAAACATTAGGTACTATTCAAATGGATTTTCAATTATCAGATAAATCATATACATATAAATTTCACGTAACTAACGATGACGTCAGTCTAGATTACGACGGCATCATCGGTAGTGATTTTTTAGGCTATTTTAAAACAAGTATTGACTATAACACTAAATTACTAAACATTCTCGGACAAAGCCTAGTAATCACTTATAATCAGCCGACTTATATTATTCCCGCGCGCACCGAGGCTGTTATCGAATGCGCAATATCAGGTTACGCGCCCGAGTCTTATCATAACAATGAAGCTCTCGTACTAGATCAAACCTTAAGTGACGGTGTTTACATTGCTAATTGCATTGTTAGTATAAAGCCCAACAAACGGATAAATATTACCGTTTTAAACACTACTGACTCTGAAGTCCGTATCAAAGATTATTACGTAGAAGCGTCACCTCTTGAAATCAGTTCAAACACTGAGTCTATAAGTAAAATAAATATTACTTCTGAATATAAACCTCACAGATCGCAAAGGGTTCTCGATCTTATCCGCTGCTCTCATCTGAATATAGAGGAGGAAAAGGCACTTTTAAAATGTTGTTCAGAGTATACAGATATCTTTCATCTAGAAGATGAGCCCTTATCTTATACTACCGCCATTGAGCATTCTATTAATACAGGAGATGCACCTCCCATTCACGTCAAATCGTACCGATTCCCCGAATGTCATAAAGACGAAGTCGATTCCCAAATTCGTAAGATGTTGGACCAAAACATAATTCGACCTTCAGTGTCACCCTGGAATGCCCCAGTTTGGGTAGTCCCTAAAAAGATGGACGCCTCTGGTAGAAAAAAATGGCGTATTGTTATAGACTACCGCCGCCTCAACGACGTCACGGTCTCAGAGACCTATCCTTTGCCACTTATCACTGATATTCTCGATCAGCTGGGTCACTCTAAGTATTTTAGTACCCTTGACCTCGCATCAGGATTCCATCAGTGTAAGATGACACCCAAGGACGCGCCAAAGACAGGATTTACTGTCAACACGAATTCTGACGTCGCAGGCCATTACGAATTCACTAGAATGCCCTTTGGGTTAAAGAACGCTCCTTCCACATTTCAAAAAATGATGAATACCGCCCTTTCTGGCCTTCAAGGTCTCCATGCCCTTATCTATTTAGATGACATCATCATTTTCAGCCATGACATCACCAGTCACGTGACCAAACTCAAATTAGTATTCGACAGACTTCGTAAGTTCAACCTTAAGCTCCAACCCGATAAGTGCGAATTTCTTCGACGCGAAGTCGCCTATCTGGGTCATATCATCACTGACAAGGGTGTATGCCCAAATCCTGAAAAAACTAAAGCCGTCAGTGAATTCCCAACTCCTAAGAATCCGAAAGATATTAAATCTTTCCTCGGTCTTGTCGGCTACTATCGCCGTTTCATAAATAACTTTTCTCAAATTACGAAGCCTCTTACTTCTCTTCTCAAGAAAGACGCTATTTTCTTATGGTCGCATGATCAAGAACGTGCATTCTCCTTATTAAAAGAAAAGTTAACAACGGCCCCACTACTCCAATATCCAGATTTTAGTAAGCCGTTCCTGTTAACCACAGACGCGTCAAATTACGCAGTAGGCGCGGTCCTATCTCAAGGAGAAATCGGCAAGGACAAACCCATTTCATACGCCTCTCGGACCCTTAATAAGGCCGAAGGTAATTATTCAACTATTGAAAAGGAGTTGTTAGCCATACTTTTCGGTGTTAAAAACTTCCGTCCCTATTTATACGGTCGCAAATTCCAGATAGTAACCGATCATAAGCCTCTGGTGTGGCTTTTTAACGTCAAAGACCCAGGTTCTAGGCTCATAAGATGGCGCCTAAAACTTGAGGAATACGACTATGAGATCGTATATAAAAAGGGCAAACTGAATGCGAACGCCGACGCATTATCTCGATTCCCAGTCAACATTCTAGATGATGCTAACAACCCCGACTTACCCATTTCTAATCCTGCACCGCCGTCTCCTGATGATAATCTTGATCTCCATAATCTTCCTTCTATATCTGAAACATATGAACAATTCCTTCAAATCTCTAGACAATCCAATGTATCTTACGATACCGTAATCCAAGAACATAACGAGTCCTTATTAAAAACTAAAATCAAATTAATCGCGTATCCTACATCAGTTGATTTAGACGAGTCTATCCCATACTGTAGTGACATCATAGATGCATCTACCAAGGACTCCGAACATCCCGACGTTCGCGATATCGAGCGCGAACTTTACACCTATTACTCAACTTCCAATGATAAGCATGTGTTTACACATCTATTCGTTAAGCTTAATCATTTCGACGAAATGTCTTACAAAGATATATTTAACCTTCTCCGAGATTACCGAGACATGGTAAAATATTGGTTCTCCGAGGAGAAGGAAGTAGCTATATCAGATTTTACTGATCCTTTCTCTAAATTATCATTTACAAAAATTTATAACATGATAGCATTCCTATTTCATCATACTCATATAAAAATAAATATCTATCATAATCGTATTCAATATCCTACTCCGGACGAAGTTAAGAAAATTCTTAGAGATAATCATGACTCACCTGTCGCTGGTCACCCCGGCGTCACTCGCATGCTCGAACGAATAAAGTCCCAATTCTGGTGGAAAAACATGCGGCAAGAAATCGAAGATTACGTTAAGAATTGCCGCTCATGCCAAATCAATAAGCCTTTACGGCAAACGTCTCGTGCTCCTATGATAATAACTTCCACAGCATCCCGTCCTAATGAAAAGATTTTTCTCGACCTTGTCGGTCCTCTTCCTGAAACTTATGAATATAAATATAAATTTTTACTTACCGTTCAAGATGATTTAACTAAATTCTCTCAAGCTTATCCCATGCAGTCCTGTTCGGCTGAAGAAACAGCCAAGGCCTTTGTTAATTACATCTCCCACATGGGAATACCTAAAATGATCATCACGGATCAAGGTACAAATTTCTGCTCAGATTTATTTAAACAACTTGAAAAGTTATTTAGCATAAAGCATATTTTCGCATCACCTTACCATCCTCAAACATGTGGCGCGCTCGAACGCAGCCACTCGACACTTAAGGAATACCTAAGGTCGTATATAGGTGAAAATCAAAACACATGGGACCTCTACATTCCTAGCGCTATGATAGCCTATAATTCTAATGTACATAGTACAACGGGGTTCTCACCGTTAGAATTACTGTTCGGTTTTAAGCCTTATCTCCCATCTAGTATCGACACTCTTGATAATAATACCTATAGTGATTATATCCGAGCTTTAAATCATCGTCTTTATTATAGTCGCCAGAAAGCTCTTCAAAATATACAAAGTTCTAAGGAAAAGTCTAAAACCTATTATGATTCGCGTACAAAGCCCATAACTTATAACGCCAGTGATATGGTTTATATTCGTTGCCATCACAAGCAAAACAAAGCCTTATCACCAGTGTGGAAAGGCCCATTTAAAATTATTAAACTAAATGGTAATCACACAGTCACCGTGTTAGTTAATAAGAAACACGTACGTCATCACTATGACGAAATCAAACCTGCCAGTGACGGCACGGCATAACGTAAACATAGGTACTTAGTAACAATAGAGTATCGTGTATCAGTCTTATCTGTTCTATTTCAGATTGGCGGGGTCGCCACTCGCTGCATCGGATTACGTTACGCAGATAACTAGTAGTCCAGGCCTTTATTTTGATAAGCTCTTAGATGTTAAATTTACTAATAACGACTGGAACGTCGTCACCTTTATAGATATTAGTAAGATACAACCTAATTTAGATAAGGTAGAATTTCTATTTCAAAAGATTAATCTCTATTGCAATTCCTTTACGTCTTCTAAGTTACAATCAGATTGCTCTAATTCGCTTTCCGCATTAAATAATCAACATGTTTCCAACGTCAATAAGTTCTCGTCAGTATCGTATTTACTAGATAATGATAGTTCTCATAAGCGTGTTAAGAGAGGTTTAATTGACCTAGGAGGAGCCCTCTTAAAAACATTTTTCGGCACCTTAGACGCCGAAGACGGAATAAAATATTCCAAGGCTATTAAGAATGTACAGACGGATGAAAAACATCTCGCTTATCTCATGAAAGATAACATTCACGTGATTCAATCTACTATTTCATCTTTTAACAATTCTATTTGTAAGGTTGACCAAAATGAGAAGCATCTCTTAGAGAACATGCAACTCATACATAAAATTCTCGATACAGTTTCTAACTCTAATGATAAACTCGAGGTTAAGTCGCAGATAAGCTCATTATTTAATTCTTTAGAATCTATCATCTTAACGTTATCTTTCGATATCGATGATATTAATAATGCAATCTTATTCGCTAAAGTAAATGTCTTACATCCGACTGTACTGAGCCCTCATCAATTATATAATGAATTAGATAAGCATAGGAATAAGTTGCCTAGCCATTATGATCTTCCCGTATCCTTAACTCTACAAAATATTCAAGAGATAACTGATATCTCCAAATTAGTATGCTATTATCATGAAAATAAGATTATATTTATTTTAAGAATTCCTTTAGTCTTACCTCAAATATATAACTTATATAACGTAATACCTTCTCCTGTTCCCTATGACGTCACCAAGCCTGACACATACGTCCTTATTGAACCGACTAACTCTTATGTAGCTATAACAGCTGATCGTATGTTTTACTCTATAGTGAAGGACATTGACAAATGCAAGTTAATCAGTGAAAGGTGTTATGTGTGTGTGCTTTCGAATATGTTTTCAGTGATTGCCAACCCTACGTGCGAAACGACCTTGCTTAGTGAAGCGATAAGCAAGCTCCCGGACACATGTGCAACTAAGCTAATTCACGGTTCTATTAATGTATTTCATAAGTTAAGTCATAATCGTTGGATGTTTGTACAATCAGAGCCAGGTAAATGTCATATCACCTGTGATAAGAATGACGTTAACACAGATGTGATCTTATTCGGTACTGGTATCTTGACCTTACCCAAGACTTGTAAAGCTTTTCATAAAACCTTACAGTTCACCGCAGTTGGTGAAACTTATCTCGGAAATGTAACTAATGTAATCTCTAATTTAACATCTTATTAGATGATTGTTGTGATCATAAAACAGTTAATAAAACGTTTCCAAATCTCCCATATTCTAAGTTGAAAATATTGGAAATCTTGATTCTTTGTTACATGCCAGCATCCATCTTAAAGAAATGGAAGCTGAATTAAATAAGTTGGAAAGTCCATCTCACTTTGAGAAGTATGGCACTACATATACTATGTCGTTTAGTTTAGTTTCTATTCTATTATTTTCATCTTATCTCTTTTATAAAAAATGTCGTAAAAACTTATGTGATAACAAGTTGCCTTGTTGTATACAAATATTTAACCAGTGTAATAATAATAAATCAAGTCATCCAGCATCTTTAGTTGTTGTTAAAGATGAGATCAAATCAGAAGAGGCAATTGTAAGCTCACCAAGTCCTCTTAAAAGAAATCTTCTATTTACAAATATTAATAAAGATCACGAATTATAATGTCAATAAATACCTATCTATCTTATTTCTTAATTTTGTACTTATCAGTATATTTTACTCAACTCAACTTAAACAAATCTCATCTCTGGTACTTGATCTTTAACTTTCTCTGTCATCTTAATCTTTAACTTTCTTTGTTTAATATAATTCTTAGACTTATTTACTTACTATTACTTAATTACTATAACTTACTTACTATTGTTTATTTTCTATTAATTGATTAAATGTAATTAAAATCATAGTTTATCACGAAACGTAAGTCCAATCTCCGCGTTAGTTTAAATTCCTCATCACATCATTTGAGATGTAATGATTCATCTTAACGGGGGGGTTGTTATATCGGGTAATGCATTAGTAACTATATAAAATAAAACCGCTGACTTTCCCATTGCATCGATTGACGTCAATGCAATAGGAAACGCATAATCATCATTCTTTCCATTATTCTAAAATCACGTCTTTACAGTTAGATTGGATTGGACCTCCGTCGCGTACATACATCTTTCAAAATTGCTAATCTTCTTATTGTCTTTAATCATCTTTCTATTCATTAAATCTTTCCAGCAATAATAAATTATTTTTTAAAACCTTCTCCTGACCCGCTCCGTAATAGTACCACCGAGCTCCTTAGTGTCAAATGTCACAGCGACCCGAACGTGTCTCCCGAAATAAAAATAATTATGACGGTTTGTGCGGTTAAATCGTGTCACAATAGAAATTTAAGGGAGAATAAGAATAATATTATCACTTTTCACAGGTAAGCTTTCAATATTTCATTGTATCTTGTAATTTTTTCATTCAAAATAGAAACGTTTATTTTCAATGTTCAGTGTTGCCCAATTGAGAAAAATATTTTCCCATTTTTCCTGACTTTTATCCAGCTAATTAATTTTTAAAATATTTTCCTAATGTGAGTACCGGCGACAGATAGTCGACTGAAGGGCATTTCTCGTGCGCTCGACATTGAAGTCGAATTAGATAAGTATTTGTATTGACGAATGTATGAAATTTCATAATTCGACTTAAATGTCGAGTGCTCGCGAAATAAATTTTACAAAAAATACTTTTTGTTTTCTTCTATTCATATCAGTTTGATAATTTTCTATTTATACCACATAAAAACATTACACATTACCTACCCCAACCAACACTAATATTAATTGTTTGCCTGAAGGTTGTGTGGTATGTACCACCGAAGTTCTACGTTAAATTTCTATAATACCTAGTGCTTATGTCGTAGTTTTTGTAAACGTATCTATTAGATCTATCTCGCAATAAACTTTACATTACTTGTTCATACCACACTGACCAACATTTTACGACACATTAGAAATCACTATTGAGGCGTCCGATTTATTTCCCCGTTTTCGGGGAAACTGTACCTTCACTACATTACAAAAGTGTCAGTACGGTGCGCAGTAGGCTGCGTGAATTTTTTTGTGACTCATTTTTGACAGGGCTCTATACTCTGATTTATAATCATGTAATATCAACTGACAGTTGGCGGGTTGTCGCGTTATCGTAATACAAAAATAGTGTCGGTCGTGAGTAATCGAAAAGTTCAATTGCGATTCAATTATTTTTCATTTTCTTTTCATGACATGAGAAAATCTTGAAAACTACATTTGGAGGCTGATTGATGTCCAAACTTCTAACTAAATGTACGAAGTGTGTTAAAATGTAGTCATTCAATAAAATAAAATTTAAGTATTTATTTTATTGAAATGGCTACATTAGGTTTCTATAGAGATTATTCTAAGTAAAAATAATTATGACGGTTTGTGCGGTTAAATCGTGTCACAATAGAAATTAAAGGGAGAATAAGAATAATATTATCACTTTTCACAGGAAAGCTTTCAATATTTCATTATATCTTGTAATTTTTTCATTCAAAATAGAAACGTTTATTTTCAATGTTCAGTGTTGCCCAATTGAGAAAAAATATTTTCCCATTTTTCCTGACTTTTATCCAGCTAATTAATTTATAAAACAATTATTGCTAAAATATTTTCCTAATGTAAGTACCGACGACATACAGTCGACTGAGGGGCATTTCTCGTGCGCTCGACATTGAAGTCGAATTATATAAGTATTTGTATTGACGAATGTATGAAATTTCATAATTCAACTTCAATGTCGAGTGTTCGCGAAATAAATTATACAAAAAATACTTTTTGTTCTCTTCTATTCATATCAGTTTAATAATTTTCTATTTATACCACATAAAACATTACCTACCCCAACCAACACTATTATTAATTTTGCCTGATGGTTGTGTGGTATGTACGGTGGCTTAGCACATCAAGTTACTACAATCTGTCAAATTTCTTCAATCGAACCTCACTTTTATGTCAAACGTATTTGGTTCAATATCAACTGAGGAAATTTGACAGATTGTAGTAACTTGATGTGCTGGCCACTGTACCACCGAAGTAGTAGGTACGTTAAATTTCTATAATACCTATTGCTTATGTCGTAGTTTTTGTAAACGTATCTATTAGATCACACTGACCAACATTTTACGACACATTAGAATCACTATTGAGGCGTCCGATTTATTTCCCAGTTTTCGGGGAAACTGTACCTTCACTAGCAACATTACAAAAGTGTCGTACGGTGCGCAGTAGGCTGCGTGAATTTTTTTGTGTCTCATTTTTGACAGAGCTCTAGTATGGAGACTCTCCTTCTATAAGGCTACACCATACACTGCACAGCAGACGCACAAAATAAAGACTTTTGACACAGAAGTCTGACTTAGCCTTGATTTTGAATTAAATAGCAAACATGTTTTTCAGTTTTTAACAAGTTTGGCGTAAAATTGAAAATATTTATCTAGAAAACTACGACTACAGTAATTAAAATTCAGTAAAAAGTATTTAACGATAGAAATGTAAGTAGTAAATAGTAGATAGGTATAGGTACAGGGCATCCCACCCCACGGCCATGCCACTTGGTGGAAAAATACCTTTAATATGGTAGATGGATTTTACTGAAAAAAGACATTAAGTGTGTATTTTAATTTCAAAATAGCATTCATAGGTTTTTAAATAATTACACGGTTGAACCGGGAATCGAACCCGCTACACGAAAAAAAAATCTTTAACAGTAGGTAGTACTGTAGCTTTATCACACCAATCGGAAACTTCATCATATGGATGCGGCGCGGAGTTCTCGCGCCTCGCATTCGAGCGATGTTTCCTTGGGAGTGACGATCTCCCATTAACTAAAATGAAATTTGATTTATACATAAATTAGGTAGTGATGATGATTGTTTTTGAAATAAAATTTTTAGCTTTCACCGCCTTCGCCGTAGTTTCCAAACTCGTTTTTACAATTCTCTTTGCATTTCCTTTTAAATGAATGCTTCACCTGACTACTACACGAGAATTTATTGCAGATGTTTTTGTATGACCGGCGACAGGCTTTAATGCATTTGTTTTTTACATCTTTTCTTATTTTAGAATAATTCAGACTATCTGGTGAACTTCTAAGAATAACTGGGGAAAATAGATGTACATTGTTTCCACCGAGGTAATCTTTTCTACTTTGTACACGTTTGAGATCAAATGTTCTTTCTTTCAAGCTGCTGGATTCTGCACTATCTTCATTTCTATTCAAATTCGCGTTTCTTAAACCATTTTCATCATAATCATCGGCGTCTGAATCTTCTTTTATATTGGATTCTGTTTTGACTTCATTATTTTCTTTAACAATAAGTATACGTAATATGTTTCGGTCGTCGCCAACGATATTTTCTGTACTTAAAGGCTCTAATTCTGAAATAAAGCTCAATGATGAAAATTCCTGAAATTTAAAACATCCATAAAACTGATGGTTCGACATCACGAATGGACTGGTGAGTCGCGCCACACCACAGGGTAGAGCCATTCCGAAAACGAGGCAGACATGCTGGTAGATACCTGGTAAACCATTGTTCTCACGGGTGAGTCGAAATCGTTTTTTGTGACGTAAGAAACTTCCTTACCATTTTGTAGGTAGGTATTTATATACCCTACTTTTGATATCTTTGAAGATGAATGTAGATAAAGTAGGATAGAATAGGAACTCGCCAAGGTTCGTTTTGTAAAATCTTATTCTTAATGCATTTGCACTGCAGATTACGTCAGGGTATAGTTTAACCAAACTTTATCGGTTATATAAAACATGGCAACTCAGTTCCTCAAAAATCCGTTGTCATGACTTTCTAACCCTTAAATGTGACATGCCCATATTTAACTATTTTTACATAGAAAAAAGGCAGTATGGTGGAACAACAACAGACAGTACAATAGGTAAAGTGCTTAACTATTCTCTAAGCTAATCGCTTTGACCACAATCACATCTGATGGTAAGCGACGATGAGGGCTATTATGATGAAACGCGTTTAAAATTGCCAGGCCTCCGGACAATGCCGGACATGGTTAGGTTAGGTTTAGGCTTTTTGGTTGCGTGTCCGGCCTGTCCGGATTTTGCTAGGCTTTTGTTTGAGAGAGTCTACGACGAGCCTCGGGAGGTCGTAAACCGTCAGCCCCTTTTACCCATATGTTCGGCTAAACCTGGTTCGATTGTCCGGCTTTTCGTTTACCATCTGGCAACCCTATACGCTTTTGCCTTTTTTTTTTTTGCGTTGGGGGAATGCTGCCGGCCCGATGTGCAATGGGCCGACGTCCTTATGCATACCCAGTCTGCCAGAAGATGCCTGTTTGCTCTTGATTAACTTGAAAATTTATATTGTAATTTGTAATTAAACTAAATTATAGCTATTAGGAGAGAAGACGATATAAAATAATTAGGTAAGGTAGGTATTACTTACAACGTTCATAAAAATAGTAATGAGAACAACATTTTGAAAATGGAACCTCATTATCCCATAACTTTACGTGAAATCTGCAAAATATAAAACTATTTTAGGCAACTAGGATATTTCCATAATTAAATATTTACTCTTCTATACTATTTATAAAGAGATAACTTCTATAGACAACGACAAATCTTATAGGTAAACCGAAAACACGAAACGGTTGCGCGATGTAAGCACTACTTAAGTACAAACTTTGACAGTTGTTCCATACTTCAAACGTCAAAGTTTGTACTCAAGTAGTGCTTAACTTCAAATTCTCAATTCAGAAACCGGCCGTTAGTCCATAAAGTTATAGTCCTGCTATTGTTCTCTTACACCATTTGCATTAGTACTCTCAAAACAAGAGTTTGTGATAAGACTGCTTGTCGTCTTAATATTCACTTAGATACTTTGTCCGAAGGCCGAAGGTAACAAAATGAGAAATAATAAACATGGCCACAAAATTTTTATTTGGCCACGCGCCCAAACTTCTCATTAATAACTAAGCATCGGGAAAATTACTTAGCCTTTAATTAACTGATTCATCTTCTTTACAACGGCCACTAAAAATGTTAAAGGAAGCGTCAATCAATATCCACAATTAATTAACTTGTCCTTCTGATTTATATATTGCAAACTAATTTACTAACTCAGCCACGAAATTTGTAACTCATCACCATATTAAGTTTTACAGCTTCAATATAATGTCCTCAAAAATAATACATTCAAGCTTCAATACTCAACATCAAAATATTATAACTTAACATCTAAAATAATATTTCATATTCATTTATCGAGAAAATAGCCACTGTACCTACGATTTGGCGCCAGTGCGTGACATGACAGCAATTGGCACGCATCTGATCGGCCTAGCAATCAGGTATTGGAGTTTAAAGCACAGTGCTTGGACTGAAAAGAAAGCGTGGAAGGCAAACTTAAGCGCGAGCGGCATTAATAAGTCAGTAATATATATTTTCTTTTTCTTATAATTTCGTAATTACATACATATGCGGCTTATTTAAATTTATTACTTACTAAAAATTATTTTTATTTCAATAAAAAAATTGATTATCATAAATAAAGGGTTTTACTTTGATTGTCCTTAAGGTGCCATCGCAACGATACCAATTTATTTATTTTAATTGTGAGGATTATGAGATATATTTTAAAAATCCAGCTATGAAAACATAAAGAAATGAATTAACAATTTTTTTGAGTTGCGTAATAATATTTTTTACACGCGCCAAATAATAATAATTTTGCAATAAAAATCATTGTGATTTGTGGAAAAGAATTTATTATATAAATACGTAAAAAAATATTAATACTTTCCTTTTTGTTTTCATAGCTGGATTGTTTGTTAAATGTTTTTCATAATCCTCACAATTAATATAAATCGATTGGCGGCTAGTATAGTCGCGTTGTTGCCTTGAATAGTTCATGTATAATAATAATAGTGGCTATAATATAATATTCGATGACAATTTTAGGTAAATTTAACGATCGATAAATGTAGGATGAGTTACATTTTATTCATACTAAGTTATGAAATTAGAAGCTAATATAATTACTATTTTGGTGTCATATATTAATAATTTAGAAGGTTGCTATTTGAATGCATACCACAAATTTAGATGCTAAAAATAATTGCCATGCTGAGTTATATTTACAGTGGCTTACATATAAAATAACTAGTGGCTGAGATGCTATTATTCAGATGCGCATTGGTTGTGGCTGACTTAGTAATTTAGAAGGTAACATATATTTTCTGAGGCGAAAAATGCTAATAAAAAGAAGCTCGTTTAAATAGTACCCTAACAAAATTATAGACCGACAGCCGGTGGTCTGCCCACAAACAGGCCACGGACACATTATGTAGGTACGTACAGCCACACATCAAAGTATACAAAACTGTCAAATTTCTCCAATCGACTCTCATCTTACTGTCAAACACATTAGGTTGAATTTCAATTAAGGAAATTTGACAGGTTGTGGTAACCTGATGTGTGGCTGTCTGTACATACGCATGAGATAAACGCAAACTAATACAGAACTATTTAAGGAGACACACGTTAAAATGCATAAAGAAAGTCATGACATTAAATTGATGGCGCCACTGCCGGCTACGTCATAGAGTATTCGTGATAAAACATCGGAACTCCGTTAGTTCCTTACAAAAAACATTAGTCATCACGACTTTCTTGCAGCATTACACGTAGAGTATAGAAGATAGATAATATGTTTTATTTCACAGATAGATCACATAAGTGAAACAACAACAGTAATAAACAGCAATTATAAGCCATACTACATTAATATACCTATACCTACCTATATATCAACTAAACAGGGTGTATCAGTGAACATTTACATCCCTTGAAATATGTGGTTACATAAAAAATACAAAAAGTTAACTTAACTTTTAGTGAATTGTCTTAACATAGTTAATGGCTATTTTTATAACTCGTTAATATAATGGTTATAACTTTTAACGGTACTAATAAGTGTTCTATCAACAACTTTGAAGATCAACCATTATGAACATCCTGTGTTGGCACACATACTATCATCTTAGTATAATAATGTTATAAATATCTATGTTTGTATGATGTGCTGTTGGCGGACCTTAATAAATAAATAAACATTTGTTTCAACTACTTTTCCAAATTCGTAAAAATTTTTTCGGCTACCCATACAAAATGACCAAGTCACATGACAAACTTTGTATGGAAAGGCAAAATTTTTTAATGCGAATTTTCAAAAGTTAAAGAACAATTAATGTTGTTCAGAATGGTTGGTAGAACATGTGGTTAAAGGGATGTAAATGTTCACAGATAAACCTTGTACCTATACTACCTATTAAATGAAATGAAATGAAATATATTTATTTGCACAATTTTAGGTGGTAGATACATTGGTCTTAAATGTTTAACAGTCTCACTAAAATATTGCTAATTACCTAGCATGCAAAATTTAAAAGTTTTAACAATTAATACAATCAAAAATAGTGTAATTATTAATATTTAAATTTATATTCAATTCATTGCCATATAATTTAATTCCGTCATGTCCAAATAAATGTTGATAAAAATGTAAATAAGTAGGTATACAATCATAGTCAGTAGGTATAGTTATTATATACATTATGTCAATAGAAAATTATGGTATTATGTCATTTAATATTCTTGAACTGAATAATAATATTTTGCCAAAAGCCAGCCGTGCAGTTTCTTTTTTAGTGTTGGTAATGGAAGGGCCTTTAAATGTTCTGGAAGTTTATTAAATATTTCTATGGCCATGCAATAGGGACTGGTTCGGAACAATTTTAATTTGATTTCGGGGTACAAAATTCTATTTGCATGCCTTGTTGGCTTGTTTTTATATTTACCTTTAGTAAGGAAATAATGCGAATGTTTTTTTACAAATATACACAACTGTTTAATATAGAGGCAAGGTAACGGTAGAATCTCAAGTTTTTTGAATAATGGCTTACAAGGTTCTAGGAAATGTACTTTGCATATCGCCCTAAGACATTTCTTTTGCGCCACTAGTGCTCTATTTATGGCCACTGAGTTTCCCCATAATAAGGTGCCATATCCAAGAATTGAAGATACATAGCCATGGTATGCAGCCAAGGCCGTTTTTTCTGACGATATATTGCTAAGTCGTCTAAGTGCATATACGAATTTGTCGAGTCTAGTACATATTTTTTCAATGTGGGCTTTCCAATTAATATGCTTATCAAGTGTAAATCCTAAAAAGTTAGCTTCGTTTACTATTTCTACTATTATTATGAGCAATTTTAGCTTCAATTTTTTGTGCTTTGTAAGTCGAAAATTGGATAGCCTTTGTTTTCAAAATATTGATTTTTAAATTATTGTTTTGTAGCCACGTTATAATACTTTTTAATGTTTTATTAATGTCGTCATTAAAAGTTCTTGGATCATTACATCTAACAACCACAGTCGTATCGTCAGCAAACATAATTATAACATATTATAGCGCTTAGGCGAATGAACTCTCTTCGAAATCAACGTTAGCTAGTTTAATTTTGTGCTTTGACGTAGTACTTAGGTCGGGGCACAGAATAGGTACATAATAGTACAGCCGGGGGAAAGGTATATTATTATGAGAATGAGAGTGACATAATGAAGTGCACCACCGTGGAATATTTCCTTACTTTGTAGGTATTTTAAAATTTTACTTTTATGTCCATTTCGATACTTATATACTTATCATTTTTCTATTTGGATTATATCCTTATTTGAAAACCAACTTTCACAAAACATAAAATGTTCCGCCATAATCAATAGAATATTGCAAAAATCAATGCAGCAGAAAAGTATAATTTACAAAAGTAATAACTGGGTATTTTAATTGAAATATTACGACGTGCAGTAATTGAAGTTAGTCAGGAAGTAAATTAACTTAAGTATAATACGAATTTCTGTGTTTGTTTTAAGATTTGTAATAGTTAAAACAATGTGAGACTTCGCATCCTAAAGGTTTTAGAGCCAACACATTCGATTGCTTTTTGATAAAATGACTAATTTTATAACTATAAGTCGAATTTTATTGGCAATATTGTACGTAAGTAATGGCTTTACGGTGTTTATTTAAATGTATATGTAGACGTACTGACAACTACACATTGAAGTAGGTATATAACAGTTCGACCTTCACAACCCTTAGACAGGGAAACCCTAATAGGGTTTCGGGATCATGGTTAAGAGTCCTCAATTTATAGAACCTATCTGAAACGTGCGGGCATGGACTAAATTATCTCTAGAGGACTAGCCATTGGACACTGATAAACGTAAATTGTTTCATTTATTTATTTTATTTAACAACAGTAGGTAATAAAAGCTTAATAAGGTTGCCCAATGGGCTCTTATTATAATTTAATATTAACACTATCATATTAAGTAAATAGTGGCCCGCCCTCACAGTAGTAGTACCAAAATGTACTCATTAGATGGCGCCTGGTGTCGTGTGCATCGTGGTGTCGTGTTTTCTGTTTACCTATAGGCTTGTTGTTGTATTTAGAAATAATACTTCTTCTTTAGTACATACCTATAAGTATAAGAAGAAAGATATAAATGAGCATTTTTTTGTATCTATACTAATATAATAAAGCTGAAGAGTTTTGTTTGTTTGTTTGTTTTTTTGAACGCGCCTAACTCCGAAACTACTGGTGCGATTGAATAATTCTTTTTTGTTGGATAGTCCATTTATCGAGGAGGCTATAGGCTAAATAACATTACGCTATGACTAATAGGAGCAAAGACAGAGCGGTAAATGTGTAAAAACGGGGAAAATTATTCATTTTTGAAGGCTTTCTTTGCGGCGCTGCGAAAACGGTTCAAGATACACAAAAAATATGTATGAAAGAATTATTCCTCTATACATGATCTAAAAAAAGTTCGCGACGGCATATGTCTATCTTTTAAGGTTTAGTCACAATGACCGTTTTTATGGTACCAAATTTGGTCGAAATAATTTGTTTAAGTTGTATCAACATAATAATATTAAGGGGGTTGTAAGGGGTTAAAAGGGGGGTAAAAAGTTACTTTTCCACGCGGACGAAGTCGCGGGCGGCCGCTAGTAGGCCTATATCTGGCGGCACGAAAGAATAGCGATGACCGTTATTTTGCGCACTTGTAAAAAAGAAGACTTTCTATTAAAATTGGTTTCTGCGCACTCAAGGTCATAACTACAGCTTCTTGCCGTAGACTACACATGGTACCTACCTACCTACCTACTCATATTAGGTATCGTTGTATAGACAGCCGCACTTCAGGTTACCACAACCTGTCAAATTTCCGCAATTGATATTCAACTCAATGTACCTATTTGTCAGTAGGTACACTTGTAATAATTGTATTTTGTGACAGTACCTAAGATGAGAGTCGATTGAAGAGACAGTTTTGTATAGGTACTTTGATTAGGGGCTGTACGTACCTAGGTACTTACCTAATGATTGGTAGGTTTTGTAGGTATGTAAGTAATTCATTGTAAATACTAAAGCAGCTTTTTAATAACAGCGAAAGCGGAATAGCATTTTCAGTATTAAATTCTTAAAGTGTTTCGAATTACGCATAAAAGTAGGGACAATAAAACTAGGTAGGTACCTATCTAGCTAAAAATTTAGGTACCTTACCTACTCATTTTAAATCAATGGTTGTCATAACCATGATCTCTTAATGGTAACTGGTAACGTAAACATGGTAGGACGTTCTTATCAACTGGGCTTCCATAGCTCGAAACGGTATTTGATAAAAGTAAGTCTTACATATTAACTAAAAAACTACGATTTCAGGGATTCGTATCTGCAAATAGCCTTTTGGATTTAGAATTTGAAACAAATGTCAATGAAAATGTACAAAAACTTGACCCTAAATACTTAGCTCTTGTCATCATGAACAGAGGTGACAAAGAGGTGACCCAGGAAGCTAATGATTCAGATTCAGATAGCAGTGACTCGAGCTATGATGACGAAGATAAAAGTAACTTCTTTAGTAATAAAAAAGACTATAGTTTTGTAATAAACAACCTAGCAAATAAAGAACATGAAAACAACTACATAAATGATGAAATGAATTACAGAAATTATCAAGACGATAGGTCTCGTTTATCTCATTTCCTTAGAAATAGTTGGAAAACATGCAATAAGAAAGCAGCTAAAGTATGCATAAAATCCTGTAAGAAAACTGCCAAATCTGTCTGCAGTGAATACGACTGCAGTCGCAAAACGAAAAAGAGTTTGAAAAAAGAATGCAAAAGAAATTGTAAGTCCCAATTTGCATATTAGAAGTTATGTAGATTTGTTTACTACCTATTATGAATCAATAAAATATTCATCTCAAACAAATAATATATTAATATGATTGATTTATTTATACCCTGACCCTCATCGATAGTAGCGATGACTTGATTTCTATGATGGAGGCCTTTGCCCTGCAGTGGGATAGTAGGTATATAGGCTGAACTTTAGTTTACTTTTGACCCTCATAAAAAGTATCAGCCTATATACTGTCCCACTGCAGGGCAAAGGACTTCACCATAGAAAACCAGTCATCGGCACTATGATGGGATGTAGGCTAATTCACCACGCTTGCCTAATGCAGATTTGGTGATCACAAACCCAAGCTATGTTCGAAAAATTCGAAATAGTTGCTCGACCCGGGAATCGAACCCGGGGACCCCAAGATCATAGACCGTTACTTAAACCAGTAGACCAAACGGGGCGTGACACTCATGACCATAGCTAATTTGGATACTTTGATTACATTATATAATCAAAGTTTATATAGTTGTGCAAGTAAGAAACACTACTTACCTGCTTCTATTTAACGACCCAATAAAGACGGGTCCAGTGTAACGTATAATGTAATCCACCGTGTAATGTAACACGAATTCTATGTGTGGACGGCACTACAAGCATTACATGTAACGCTCGCGGTCGATCCATCGGCTGTCGGTTTTTTCGCACGAACACAAAAGAGCTCGCAGTGCTCGTTTGGACACAATTCGCTTTGAGTTCGTGTGCCGTCCACACTGTTACGCTAAATTACACGTAATCTTACATTACACGTTATACTCATCTGGACCCGCCTTATGTAGCTTACAGTACAACTTAGTTATCATTTAAAACTTGTACTTATTTATATTAATTTTGGAAAAGTAACAATGTAAATTGGTTTAGGAAGAAAAAGTCAGGTAGGTCAAGGTAAGCGTCGGTATGTAGATACAGTCAGCCACACATCAAGTTATCACAAGCGATCTTTACTCAATTGATATTCAACCTAATGTGTACCACCTACGCAGTAAGATCAATCAATTGAAGAAATTTGACATTTTTTTATATCTATGCACTTTGATATGCGGCTGTATGTACCATGGACTTAATACATGGCTGTACGTACGTACTACGTAAATAGGTACATTAATAAATCTCTCAAAAAAGTAGGTAGGTACAGTCAACCACACATCAAGTTACTACAAACTGTAAAATTTTCTCAAATCATATTCAACCTAATGTATATGACGGTAAGATGAAAGTCCATTAAAGAATTTTTACGTGTGGCTGTACGTACCTAGGTACCTACTTACCTAATGATTGGTAGGTTTTGTAGGTAAGTAATTAACTGACCTATTATACCTACTTCAGTGGTAATTAGAAAAAGAAATAACAAGAAACATTTATTGCGCTTTATGTTTAATTTATACATCAATAGAATACAATTTTGTATAATTGTGATAATAACTTGTTAATTGTAGTTTGTAATACAATTAAATTGAACATTATTGTAACTTTAATACATTATTTGTTTCAACAAGTAACTCTTGTAAACTGTTAATAAATATAGGTAAGACCTAATACTACATTTACTCTTAATTTTTTAATTCATGGCTCAGAATAATTCATTTCTGCATTTACCAAATAAGTTCTTACAATGCTATGATATAAACACGCTACAGGTATAATAGAATAATATAATTGTGTAAAATGGTAATACTAACAGGACGGAATGTCAACATATAAGATATAAATGTTATTTCAATTAATAATTACATAACTGTAATAAATAAATCATTTATTTCGTGTTATAATCTCATGGATGATAAAGTCATATATTTACTATAACTATTACAAATTGTGACAATATACGACTAAATAGGTAGGTATAATATCTTTTTAAGCATTCACAACCCAAAATAAAATAATACATTAACTTAGTCCAGTAACTTCATCGTCTGAATGTATAGGTTTTTAAGCGTCAAATCCGGTATTTCTGATTTTTGCAGATTTATTTAAATATGTGTGTTAATTTATACTCGTATTCATGTGTATGTTATATTTAAAAAGTAGTCCTTTGGTTAAAAGCGGCAAAATTTTAAATAATAACTTTTTTGTGCCGTCGGCAGTCGAGGTCACAAACTAGGATTATAATGAATGCCTACTTGTAATCCATAGCCTAATGGCTATCATCATAAACAAATCTTCAAAAAATCAAGACTAACCGATTTGACGCATACTATATAATATTCTTTAATTTTACTGGACTTATAACTACTATAATATGTAAGAAAATATTTTTAGTTTTATAATTAGCAAGGCACTTTGTTACGATTTACTTTCAGGTATTTTAACAAGACACTACAATCTATAAACTTATAAATAATTCAAGTTAATATTAACTTGGGAAGAAATATTTGCACCACTTTATAGAAATCTCATTATCGAAATACGATTAACCTGTCGTAGTAAACAAAGTTGTCGTACAAAACACAGTAGCTGAGCCGAACCCAAAATGACATGACAGAAACAGTACAAAGTAGCCATCACAGACATGTTTTTCTTTTCGGGAGCACGGAATATATTAGTTTAGGTACCTACTTCACTTACTTAAAAGATTTAGGTATAGAAGATTTTTACAATTTGCCCCCACTTGGACTTCGCGAACTACTTTTTATAGAAGTAACAGAAATATTCCCCGAACTACTGCTGAGATTTGGCGGCGGGGACCGAGGTAACGAGAACGTTTTATCTGTCAAATTCTCCTGACTTGCTGATTTTTGACTCATGAACACCGGTATTTTGGACGAAACCCCGATAGCCACCGGTTTCTGCTTCTCCGCCTTTACTGGAATGCTACTCGGCTTGGCTAATAAGGCCGGCTTTTGACCCGACACCACCTGGTCGGCCGCGGCTCGCTGCATCTGATCCAGCTGTGATAATCTCCTATTCTCAAGGTCAGTGCTAGTCACTATCGTGCCTTTGGGAGATTCGTATGTCGCTGTCCGGAACTTAATGTGGCTGTTTCTTGGCAAATCGAAGTCCGAATGCCGTTTCTTTGGTTCGCTTTGACTCGTTCGTTTTTTCGTTTCGGCGTGGTCTTTAGCAGAGTGTCGACGTTCGTTCAATATAAAGTCGTTCAGCATTTCAATATCTAGTTCATAAGATAAGGAAGGCTCATCGAAGGAAGCTGCTCTCTGTCTGCTAGCGATTTTGTCTTTTACTGTTTTCTCTTGTTGGATCTTCTCTGTGCGAGGTGTGAAAACTTGAATTTCGGTTATGTGGTCTTTTTCAGATTCTTTCGCACTTTCAATTTTACATTCAGTATCTGAAACTATCGAAGGATTGATAGAATATCTAGTTTTGGTGACTTCTACGCCCTCTCGACTCTCCTTTTGTACGTCCTCTAAATCATGAATGATTCTGATTCCCAACTGTGATAATTCTTCTGGGGTTTTCTGTGACATAAAACTAGGATCGTTTTTTAGTTTCTCCATTAACGCTTTAGCTTGTGCTTCATCCAAATTATTAGTGTTCAGTATTATAGTTTCCGTTTTTGTGTACGATGGCTCATCTGTAGTAAAATGCATGTTGGGGTTTTGCCGCTTAATTTCATCTAGTACTCTTTTATCAATATCTTTTACATTACCTTCTTCTAAATCTAATTCATTTATGTCTCCGGAGCTTTTCACAATGCCAAAACTGACTTGCTCTACTTGCAAAGGCGCTTCAGTTTTTCCTGATATATATTTAGTCGAAATTTTTTCTACATTTTGGGTTATCACTTTGTTTCCAAACTCATCTTCTGCCACATTCACTGTTACTGTTTTCTGTACCGGCTCTTGAGTCATAGTTATGGACATATTTGCTGGTTCCATATATAACGTTCGGCTGGTCTCATCTCGCCTTTTGACGCCTTCAATAACGTCAGGTATGATTCTCAATGTAGGCTCACCAATTTCAATAGATTTCAAAAAAGATTTGCTTTTTTGTTCATTTGGCGGTTGTAGCTTTTCAGTAGTATTTATGGTGATAACGTTACTACTATGACTGTCCTTTGGTTCTGACCATTCAGTAGATGTTGTACCGAACGTTTCGAATGTAGGCTTCTTATTGTACTTTAAACTATTGTTGTTTGATCCAACTTTGACGTTGCTGACAAAGTCGTCGTAGTCTCTCGTCTTAGACTCCGTCTTTAGATCGAAATTGACAATGTCTGGTTGGTGCATAGCAGATTTGAAAGCATCAGTCATTTGTGCAGAGTTTTCTGTGCTGGTAGTGGCTTCGGTTTTGGGTGCGCTTTGGTCAATATGTACGTTCAATATCGGGTTTTTGGCTAAAAGTTTCTTCATCATGTCAGACTTCGGTCGCTCTAAACTGTTTACATAAGTATTTCTCGACACTTTCAGATCATCTGGAATGTTCGTATCATAAGACATTGTTAACTTCTCATCGAATTTAATCGGCGTCGATTCAGCCTTTGCAACTATCGGCTGGGTTTCTTGCGTGCTATCTAGAGAACTCATATTACTACCATCAGATGTAGATTTAGCGAATTCTGACACAAGTTTAAAGTGAACCTTCATGTTCTCGTCCATTATTCTTCGAGCTAAATGATCTGAGGTTTCATGAAGTTCATTTCCTTTGTACAGTTCAAATTGTGCTTGAGGTTTCTTGTTTAATGTTTCTTGTTCGTCTATTTTCTCAGAATCAACTGAACTGCTAGATCCCTTTACAATAGCATCTTCCAAGTTGCCGAATTCAGAAGCTTTCTTTAGACGGTTTCTCTGAAATGTATTGAGACCTTCAATCGCTGAGGGCTTGCCAATATTTAAACTTAATCTGGGCTCTTTGCTTTTAATGACTACTCCTTTGTCTGAATCAATCATATCCGGAAGAATATCTTCGTTGCCCGAGTCAAAGAACGTAGTCTCAACAACGGACATGGCTTTTCTCTTTTTCGGAGATAGTGTGCTTTCCTTTATTTCTGCGTCATCGGCTGATATATCCAAACTTTGAGCTCTTTCCAGAGTGCCAGTTGATGGCTTGCTAGTCTTAGCTCTCAATTCAAATCTGGATAGGTCTCCCAAAGACGCAGCTTTACGTTCGTTTTCATCCAATATCGATGCATCATCTGACACTGAATGCGCCGAGTCGTTGAGTGGAGAACTGTGTATTGTTATGTCACTATTGTTAAGCTCGATTGTAGTCGAACCCTTCTCGCTTTTGTCGCTATTGTTCAAAGACACAACTGAGTGCACGTCGTGGTTCGACGACAGGTTGGATTTTGAATCCTCGAAAAAATTGTTTAGCGAGTCGCTTTCTCTATTGAAAGGTTTGGACACGATATCGTCAATGTCATCCTGGCTAAAGTTAATTGATTCATCGATTCGAGATTTGGTTTTGGTCACTTTTGGCGTTGAAGTGTTGTAGGAAACTAAAGAAGCTGCAGACTTCTTAGGGCTAGTGAAGGATTCATATAGCACACTGGAATGTTGCTTCTCGTTTTTCAAAAAGTCGTTAACATTTTTCATCTGCTCTATTATGCTGTCATCTGTTTTATTCTTCTCTGCGTCTGGAGGCGATGGCGCCTTTCCTTTTGACTTCTTCGTAGGTTTGGGAGCTTCATCTTTTTTATGTTCTGTTTTTTCAGTGTCTGTTATATGTTCTATTGAGCTCTTTCTATTGGTTCGAGCTGCTTTAGCCGCGTCTAACATGTGCTGAGGTAACTCTTGAGGTATGCCGTTTTCGTCTCTTTTGATGCCGCTGGAATTTAGGTCGTTTCTAGCGAAAAGGATGGAAGTATCTGATGTTTTCGAGGTATCTTTCTGACTTGAGTTGACGTCTTCGGCGGGTTTCGCCCGGGCGTTAGGAATAGGTGGTGCCATTTTCTCTCTTCTCTTAGCGACAACTGGTTTTTTATGTTCGGTTTCATTTTCAAGCTTTATCTGTGTAGTAGCAGCCGGTCTTGTGGGTTCAGGTTTGTCCGTTTCATCGATAGATTTCTTCTCAACTGCAACGACTCCATTTTCAACGTGTTTCTGTTTAAGAACACCATCATCAGGAACGTTAGGTGGTAACACTCTTATGCCAAACTTCATGCCTCTTTTAGGATCATAGTCTTTTTTCTGTAATTCTGCGTGTTCTATTTGAGTCATACCGTTTTCAGGCTGAATTATAACTTCAGAACCGGCTGAAAGTCTATTCTTATTTCTTTCTGGTTTGCTCAAAGCTGATGGAATATCAGAATGTCTAGTTTTGTGGGCGAGCTTACTGTTCTTTTCGTTCTCTCGCTCTAGCGTTGTGTTAAGAACATCTTTCTTCTCTTTCTTGTTGCGTTCTAGTGTGGTGTTGGTGATAATCTTGTCTGTGATGATCTTCTTGATGCCTTTACTCTTTTCTTTTGTTTCTAAAGTCGAGTTGTTGGAGTGCGACGTGTTCGGCGATCTCGGGGGGTGGAGCAGTTTACCTTCCTTTTCAAGCTGAAATGATAAAAAATACATCTTTGAATATTCTGTCCAAATTAAATTATTTACATGTATTATTATTTAACTATCTACCACTAATTATACAGGATGTATCTGTGAACATTTACATCCCTTTAACCACGTTTTCTACCAATTATTCTGAACCGAATTTGTTCTACAACTTTTGGAAATTAAATATATATGAAAATTGATGAACAAGATAATTAGCCTAAAGTATTTTAATTAATCTACAAAAGTCGAAATCGATCGACCTATTCTCTCTCATGTAGAGATGTAGCTGCGACTGATTGCAGGATAACGTTCCATAACGAATAGATCGACGCTTCTCGATTTTAAGATCTGCTGAAATAAATTGTGGTTTTTGATAGTTAAAGAGCTATGTTTGTTATAATATGGCTTGCGCATTGCCAACCCTATCAAGTAACACGAGTATTTAAGACCGCATATTTGTACAAATGTTTACGAAACATTTTACGTATCTTCGTCAAGATCTGAAACCAAACACTGGCATGTCAAACACCGCTCTTACAACCTTCTGCGTCTGTTTTGCTTCGGAACAATAGAGACGTATACATTCCGTCGCGTATGCGACATAATTGTATGCCAAACAGCTATTGTACCGGTCAATAAAATTGTATCACAACTTGCGTGTTGATGGAAAAACATCCCAAAACTCAAGAAGTTAAAAATCAATATCCAACAAACACATATATGTACTTATAACTCTTTTGGATTGCAATATCAAATCTTATTGTTATGTGGCCAGTTTAGATAGGTCTTCCAGATATTTTTAAGATTTATTATTGGTAGGTATAGGGATAAATGGGGGGGTCTTTATTAAATGGACGAAGAAGCTTCAATGAGTAATAGACTAGCAATTTGAATAAGAAGCGAGCTGGAGTGCCAAGAAATAATTATTATGCCTGTAGGTACTATAACCCCGGAATGTCTCAGCATACGTCTTGTAAAAGATGACTTGGTATTTAAGTTACGAAAAAAGCAGATATCGTTGTTTTCTCGTGATGTCATGTGATAATAGCATCATCATTTTTGAGTTGAGTATGGTGATTTGATTAAGACAATTGCCGTCTGACCTTCGCAACCCTTAGACATAGAACAGTAGGACAACGGGATTCTGGTTACTCGTTCCGAATTAATTATGATCAGTTTTTGGTAAACTAGTTTTTGCCCACCGCTGGATGTAGTAAAAGTAATTCCGCTTACAACCAAAGAAATATAAATGATTTTTACCTGGTTTGCATAATCATCTATTTGTATCTTAGTATATACAAATATAAGTATATCTATTTTATAGAGAGATAACTTTTACAACCACAAGGCATCTAAGTAACCCGATAAGTATATGTCCCGAAACGAATTGACATCGGGCTACCAAGTTTTTGATTTTTTTTTATGTGATAGGTAGCAAACGAGCAGGCGGATCACCTGATGGTAAGCAATTGCCGCCGCCCATGGACACTTGCAACACCATTGGAGTTGCACGTGCGCTGCCAACCTTAAATCCCCTTCCCCTCCCCGGGTGGGCCTCCGGTACCCTCACTCACTCGGCGAAACACAGCACAGGGGCTGCTTCACGCAGGTTTTCTGTGAGGCAGTGGTATCACTCCGGTCGAGCCGGCCCATTCATGCCGAAGCGTGGCTCTCCCACAGTTATATTGTTGATTGCAGATGTACTTAATGTTTCTGAATGTATAACCCAGTTAGACTGGTTCTAGATCTGGAGATCGAGATCTGGCTGCCAGACCTTATACAGGGTGTATCTGTGAACATTTACATCCCTTTAACTACGTGTTTTGTTCTATGACTTGAAATTTCGCATAAAAAACTTTCATCTTTCCATACCAAGTAGGTCACGTGACTTGGTCATTTTGTATGAAAAAAAAATCGATAAATTTCAAAAAGTTGTTCGGAATGGTCGATTGAACAAGTGGTTAAAAGGATGTAAATGTTCACAGATACAACCTGTATTTGGACACAAATTATGGACTAACGGGCGGTGTAATGTATCCTCGATTATTTCTTATAATACGATACCAAAAAAATACGGGATGAAATGGAACGTGACTTTTGTTTCTTATTTTTATCGAAGTTGTCCTCAAAGAAAGTAATAGACTCATTGTTTGTACGGGATGATTAGAGATAAGTAAAGGTATTATTTTTTTCTAATTTCCAGACATTTGTTAATTACACCTGGGGGCGCTGAATAAAATTTGGTTTAAATTAAAATACTAAACCACAACTAAACTGTATAGCAGCCATGGGTCCCTGTGTGTAAGGATTGCGAAGGTCAGGTGGCAGTGGAGTTTTAACAATTACCTAGTCCAAGGATAGACCCAAGGTTCCGAAGTGACAGATTTGGACACAACTTGGAAATACAATAAGTACCTATCAGAGGGGCAATTCTCGTGCTATCGACGTGGAAGTTGAATTAGAGATTTGTATAGAAAAATGTTACGTATATTTCAATTCGACTTCTATGTCGGATAACCAAGAATAAGCCCCAGAAGAAGAAGAAATAAAAAAAAATACTCACCGTACTAACATCGCCGGTAGACCCTGCCCTCTTGAGCAGGGATGGTGCACCCCCTTCCCCGCGCCGCTCGCCCGCCCCCCCTCCACCACCTCCAGCTCCACGGGGTAGGGGGAGGCGAGGGAGATGATGCCCACGGCGTCTTCTAGCGGCGTACCCGTGAACTCGATCTTGATGCTTTTGATTTTGTCACCTGGAAAGATTTATGATAGAAACGTTATGCAACAATTTATCAAATAAACGAACTAATTAAGTTATAATATAATTTCCAATCTTTGCCAATAGATGGCGCTGGTTGTCTAACTCGCGTTTTGTCGTGTTTCATCTTTTCGGGTTGAGCATAAATATTGTGGTTGTCTAAAGGGAGACTGCGCCAGACTGTGCCATACTGTCTGCGAACAGAGGGAGCTGGCGGGAAATCGTGAGAAAAACTGTATCTGTCTTTAACAAAGACGCCTCAACGTGACCACGACCGCTCTGATAAAAACGTAGCTAAAGAGAAGAAGATATAGAAGATAGATATATTCTGCTGCCTGAAACAATAGCGATGACCTTGCGCAGAAACCAATTTTAGTAGAAAGTCTTCTTTTTTACAAGTGCGCAAACTAACGGTCATCGTTATTGTTAGATAACGCGGACTATTAGACGCAGTACATGAGCCGACCTCAAGGGCGGAAAGTTCAGAGTTCAATTCCTGGTAGTCTTTCTAATATGATGGGAGGTCGACAAGCAGACGGATCACCTTATGCTGAACGATTGCCGGCGTCCAAGGACTCCCGCAACAATAGTGGAGTCCCAAGTACTCACTCACTCAGCGAAACACAGCGTAAGCGCTGTTTCACGGCGGTCGCCTTTGAAGTTGTACACTTGTACTCCAGTCGAGCCAGCCCATTCATACCGAAGCGTGCTTCCCCCTCGGTTAGAGACGTTACCTGGCTGCAGCTTGGCGGCGGCGGCAGGCCCGCTCCGCAGCACCGAGTGAACGTGCACGCCGTCCCGGGCGCCGCCCCCGCAGCGGAGCCCTAGGCCTGTGAAGTCGCGCGCCCATAGCTTCACCCGCCGTACCCGTGCTCTCTGTCAATAAAGAAACAATGACTATGAATTTTTTGTAGTGTAGAACTGTGTAGAACGCTCTCAAGGTCTTCAAACTACTATGACCTTATCCGGACATTTGACAACCCTAAGTCAAACGTCCGTATAAAGTCATACTCAGGCTTTTTTGTAACATATGCGGTCAAATTAGACGGTGTCCGGCCTTTTAGGTTTTTCCTAAGCATTTTAAAATTCGATAATTTCTTCTGTTTGTTATGAGTTGGCTTTCAAAATAGTACCTATAAAATTGAGTTCGACTGTTTATTCAAATGTCCGGCTTTTCGTTTTTAAATCCTGCCAACCTGTAGGTAGGTACCTGGCAGTATGGCAGTAGGTATGCCAGCGGATGTGAATATGCCGTGCCGTCGCGTCCGTTGTATTGTAACTGCAACGTGGGTTCTCCTCTTACTTATGAGGTGAGCCAATTGAATATACTGAGACAATATAAAAAAAAACCAGGCCGGATGAAGTGACGATTTCTTTGGCAAGGTTGGGAGGTGCTGGATGCAAATTGGGATGTCGCAGCCGGATCGTATAATCCGCTGTATTACCCTTTTACCTGCTGTAAATGTTCACAGATACCTACATCCTATGCCTTATAATGGTATATTTAATAGAATCTATATGTTTATAAACCTAGTATAATAATAAGTATATAAAAAACACTATTTACTCCTGAATAGTCAAGTATTGATTTGATCATGTTCCATAAGTAAGAAGTCAAAAAAACTGTTTTGGTGCTCAATAGCTTAAGGTTGTTTATAAGGTCAAATGGAGGTTCCAACGAATAACAAAAAATCCTGAATGCAGTACCTGTTCGAGTAAGGAAATAAAACAATAAAATTACTACACCACTATCTTGATCGATGAGTTCACCTCCGAGTTATTATATACACCTACTTGTTAAGCTCTCAGGCCACGTGACGTCAGCTGTCATTATGGACACAAGCTTGCATCCGTGTGAACTGATAGGTAACCTCACGTATATCAAAATGATTATGATCTTCAACTTAGTGACAAACATTTTTAAAGTGTACAGACGGCGTCAGATCGTGTTAGCCCCCCGCTATGCTAAATATACTTATGACCCCGGCATAAGGACGGTTTATAAAGGGCATTAATTAATGCACGTGAAGCTGTGTATACAAATAGGTATCTACCCAAATATCATTACAAAAATTTAAACCAAGGAAAGAGATAGATAATGTGACCCTACTTTGTGCGCCAAAGATCGTGGGTTCGATTCCCACCCGAGACAAATACTTAATGAACATTGGTATTTGTTCTTAATGAACATTGGTATTGGTACAAGTATTTTGGTAATTTGTATTACCTCTGTAGGTAGTCTAATTATCCCGTTTCACAATCCCACTGCAAATCGCACAAGTGCTCAAGCAGAAAGTACAGTCGACGAATTACCCGGTGTGCCAGCTCTAGGGGATAATCGCTTGCACACGCAGCAGGGTGAGTGGAGCAAATCTCTGCGCACGCGCATAGTAGAGAAAGCGATTTCGTCCGCTAGCTGGATCACCGCTCTGTTCGCTGACTGTACTTGCTGAATCATGTCAACGCTTACATGCTGACCACTGAACGATAGATGATTTTACTTTTCCCTGACACTAACTTAGTCTTGCAGCTACCATCTCAGGGGTCGCTCGAAGATAAAGGGAATCACTGCTAGAGCTCCTACCCAAGGTATGAATAAAAGTTTTTCTACAACTTTTGGAAATCATGTAACTAACATGACTCAATACAAAGAAATAGGTAATATAATCACCGCCCTACAATCTTTTTGCATGTTGGAATAATGTATGGCGTGACGACAATGGTCAAGATAGGAATGGGTATATTAGTGGTAGTATGAAAGTGGCACCTAGCATCGATAAACTGATGAGAATTGGCTCTCCTCGTATGGTCACGTAATGAGAAGAGAGCAGGAACAAGTAACCAAAAGAGTGATGGGTATGAATGTAAATGGGCGGAGGAACAGAGGACGGCCGAAAAACAACTGAATAGATTGTGTGAAGAATGGCATTACTGAGGTAGGTGATACGATGATGAATAACAGCGAAGAATGGAAGAAGACATACTGCCACACGATGCGATAAGCACACCCTGTATGTACTTGCGCGCGCTCGCTGCCTTCCGGCGCCGGTACATGGTCGTAGTACCACAATTCAGAGGGCTTTCGACAGCCGAACGCTCATTACAACTATTATTATAATAAGTGATATTTTTTAGTAACCCAGGGGAAATGCGTGACGCATACCCGTCCGCCGGGGGGCTGATAATGATGGGTTATATCGGACTCCCCCCCGCATGACGGCGGGAGTTTACCGACTAAAACCCCTGGGATTCTCTCTCATCGTCCATCGTGGGAGACGGTCGTGGGTCCGTGGCGCCACGAAATCGCCCGCATGGCGGCCCTCCTACACGGCGTGCCCGGCGGTTCCCCGAGGTCGGGGGTTACGACCCCCACCGGGTTGCGATAATAATAAGAGATACCTACTGCGCCGACCCCAAATAAGCTGAGCTTAGTGCAGGAAGATGATGACGATCCATGCATGGAACTAGTGGAACCTGACGATAGTTTGTATATTTCTTGTACGATATAAGGCGAGACAGGAACACTACACTGATGCATTGCGGGCCACAAGAAACCGCCTCGAGCCCGACTGGTCTCATTACACCTTACGTACAGTCGCCATGGTGCCTGAATATGTTGGGACTCCTCGATATTTGACACTTTTAGTTCCAACTTTTGCCGAGAGTGAAATTACCGTAGACCGACTAATTATGTGTTTTATCTAAATATGTGTTATATACCTACTCCTGCTCACGTCATAACTTACAGTATTATAACTTCATAGGCGTTATAGTAGGTATTAACTTGGCTTTCGAAAAAAAATAAAAAGTAAGTGAGTTAATTAATAATAATGACCATTCATAATTAGATTTTTTTGCATTAAACAACAGTTTTTTGTTTTTAGATTTGCCGTGAGATCCAGTTAAATTAAAGCATAAACAGCATACGGTAGGTGTAGGTACACATCCCCACTTTCATTATTGTGTATCAAAGGGGCCTCTTCGTGTTGGATCTGTATTCCCACATCCGCCGACTTCCCGCAGGGCAGGAGGGACAGAAATAATAATAAGTCCGATTAAAGAGACATGAAATTTCAAAATTACAGTCTCCCTATCCATACGCAAGTACAGTATCGCAATACGATTCCGATCTGCATTCCGAGCCGCTCGTAACAAATTGATCTAGCTGCCTTGCAAATGACCAGCCTTACGATGCCTTTTTCCATTAACTACCTGAAGAAAAACTCATTCGATTGTAAGCCCTATTACAAGGAGCATAAAGGGTCTCAACTGCTGCATGATATAGACTAGCTGTCCCCTTATGAGATATTTAAAAAAATGCTATTTGGTACCTAGAGTAAGTATCGCGCCCAAACATGTTATTGACGCTATTTCGCTATTAAAATCTCTGAGGTGGTAGAAACCATGAATCTAAACGTCTTTCACTATGGGACCAACCCTGAAATGAAGAAAAAATAAACAGCTGTTTCATACAAATTGATCAACGGATCAGTCAATTTATATGAAGATGATTTTTTTCTGGATTCCAGTGTTGGTCGAATGAAAGTTTTTATTTTTTATGAGACAGGAGGGGAAACGAGCAAGCGGGTCTCCTCTCCGCCCATAGACATCAGCTACACCAGATACTTTGTGAATTCTTAAGTCATTGAAAAATGTTGTTCAAAATTGTTTTTTAATTTAATAATATTTGTTTCAGGACACGAAGGTTAAAGGGAAGTAAATTTCTACAGATACACCCTGTACTCGTATATATATATATAGCAAGTTGCTTCTTCCTTTCGTATTACTTCACCACCTATTTTAACTCGTTTACGACTTATTATACTAACCTACTCGTACAGATAAATCAAGGTTTTACAATGTTTGCTTGGCTTACAGGTGACACAGGACTAGTGATGCTCAAAATCAGTCTTGCTCTTGCAAAAATAACAACTGCCTCACTTAAGCAAGATTAAGATTTAAGTAAATGTAAAACTTGCGTGAGACTTACAAAGTAGAGAAAATAATAAATATAAATAGGGATAAAAATGCCAAAAAATTATGAATGGACAGCCTCTTTGAAAAACAATATACCTAATTGGCAAACTATATTCGGAGGCGCGAGAAACTCCACATAGTTGCTGTCTTAAGCAGCTCACATGACATACTACAAACTAATCCGAATTCATAATGTGTCCTAATACGCCGAAAATAAATTGTTATAGTACAATAGATGTTTTTTCTATACTCTGATTTTTAAACATGTGGAGTAAACTGACCGATGCAAATGACATTTTGCATCTATCAAATTGAGTGATAATGTATGGGGATGACTCATTGACATTTGTCAGTTTACTCCACATGATTAAAAATCAGACTATAGGTACGGTGGCCAGCACATCAAGTTACTACAATCTGTCAAATTTCTTCAATCGAACCTCACTTTTATGTCAAACGTGTTTGGTTCAATATCAACTGAGGAAATTTGACAGATTGTAGTAACTTGATGTGCTGTACATATTCAGACGTGGGTAAATTAAAAACTAGTATTTCGTCATACAATTTTGACACATTTAAATTGTGACTCAATGTCCAGACTGCTAGAATATTTGTGTCCTGGTGTATTCAGTTGTAAGATCAAGACGATCTTCCCGCTTTAATCTTGCATTTGAACAGCACTACACAATACTAGAGGGTGACGCACGTCCCAAATCGCCGGACTGGTTCCGTTCAAACAATGATAATGATTCAGATAATTCTAATCTCGCCTGGCGTGCCTTAGGAATTTTCCGACAATTACTATTGCATTATTGTTGCCGAACTATTAGGTAAAACGCCTTGAAACTATGTAAAATATTGAATTAGGGAATAATTTACACAACGCTGTAACTATGTAAACTGCAGATTTCTTAAAAATACCTGCAACATTAAAACAACAGGTAGGGGCCAGTAACAACGCCTATTGATTTAAATTGTTAGTTAATAAACCGGATCTACTTTAATAATTTCGAAGCTCAGCCTCTCGACAAACAAGAGATTCGAATCGAACCTCGTATTTGGAAATTCGGGAATCTCAAATCGAATGTTAACTTAAAATTCAGCTTAACGCCAAACGCGTAAATCACAATTTCGAGGGCAAAAACAGACCAAAAAGTAGTGCACAATCAACAAAGAAAAATTATTAACTAATACGCTGGAAATCGTCTTTTTTACAAATAGATCTGGTTCTGTAGCTAACAATTTAAATCAATTCGCGTCACTAGACATTAAGTGTTTTTTAACGCGCACTGTTGTATATTCCCTAGCGGAATGTAATTGAATTAGCTAGTTTGTAAACAAATAACCCAACATAATATATTCACGTTACTAGCAAATGCCAGTAAGAAATTTATGTGTCACTGTGCATACTTTCCTTATTGCACAACTCACTTTCTAAGCTCGTGTAAACAGGGGTTTACGCTCAGCAATGGATAGTTATTAATGGTAATTTGATTTGCATTCTGATGTCTTTAAAAACCAGAATGCAACATATTGTCTTCATTATCATCTTAGCGTGTCCTTCCTCGTTCGCGTCTCAAGCAGTAATTTCAGAGCCCGGGGTAAGTTTTAGGCTTTGAATTATATAATCAAAGGGTTTAGGTCATGATAGTGAGTCTGGTAATAACAATGAAGCTACCGTCTGAGCTTCTCAACCCTTAGGCAGTGGAGCCAGGCCAACTGAATCATGGGAACTTGTTACAGACACTATCCTATCTTACGTATTTTATAGAGTCGAGTAAATAGGCACAGAGTTTCAAAATCCAGAGGTGCGTGCTCCGCTCTATGTATTATCCTGAACTTGGAATATGGAGCGCTTGAGATGCATGGGTTAGCGGTTAGATACATATCTATTATCTAACCGGCAGCCCATACGGCATGGTACGGGTACCAGTACAAAAATTTCATCTCATAAAATTGTCCAGCAATGATAAGTAAAATTGAATTCGTGTGGCATAATTTTGTATAGTTCCTATGAGATTGAGATAATACCTCGACGGGACTTTACTTTATCTAATGCAAAAGCCCTATAGCAGGATTTTCTTGAGATTATCCTTTTCAAGCAATAAAGATGCCAACCTTCAGAAGTCCATTAGAAAAAATCTAATACGAAGTGAATCTATCCTTCCTATCTCGATGGCGACCATGGACGATAGCCAAGCAATAACTGTCACAGACAAGAATGATACACAATACATTCACAACGGCAGCCTTTTCAGTCTTCTTCCTAAGGGCACAAGGTTCAAAATGGAGCCAAATATCGGCGAGGTATCCAATTGCTGTCCAAGAGATTTATTGTAAGGTAGATTAATAACTTGTAATGTTACGAGTAGAACGGGATTCCGAGGAAAAACATCATGACTTTTTATATCGTGAAGAGTCTTGTATGGAATATTAATTTGATATTGGAGTGGACGTAAATAAACTGAGACGAGCATAAACTTTTCCTAAAAAGTCCGAAGGATATTGATATGGTAACCAGGAAATATTACGGAAACCAAGAGGCAGTGGCCTGACTTCAAATGCATCCTATCTGCACCCGTAACCAGTGTAATGTCGAATGCGCCGCCGACCTATTAAAAAGGAGTATGCTCTTTTTGAAGGTATTCACATCCTATCGGTTCGGAAGTACCGCAGCGTAGGCGACAGTTCATTCCATATTCATGTAGTAGGTATACGTGTTAGGAAGCCATGTCCAGTGTCCACGGGCGGGAGCAATTGTATTTATCATATGATCCGTCTGCTCGTATGACACTTATTAAAAACTAGTGGCCGCCCGCAACTTCGTTTGCGTGAACTTTATGACTCTTGACTTAAAGATGATTATTTAAATAGAATTTAACAAAAATATTACTTATTATAAATGTTCGTTTATAGGTTAATAGATTTTTAAGGCGGCTCATTAATATTTTATACGAAATGCTAAGGAATGGAACAACTTGCCGGCTTTTGTATTTCCAGAGAGCTACAATTTGGGTGTCTTTAAGTCGAGAGTGAATAGGCTTCTTCTGGGAAAGCACGCTACATCTTAGACCTCATTGTCACTCTCCATCAGGTGAGATGAGGTCAAGTGCAAACCCCATTTAATATTTAAAATATCAACTTCTAATGAAAGTAACCCCCAAATTATTTTTTATTCCATTAGGGGATGTAAGTATTCTATTAAAGTTTGAATCTTATATTTTATCCATCAATTCTGTCAAAGAATGTGTATGCAAAAGTTGGAGTAAATTGGGCCAAGGAATCACGTAGTCCCATGAACAAACTTTGAACCCCCTTTTCGCTCCATTAGGGGTTTAAGTACGGAATATCCCTTCCTTATAGGATCTCATCCAGAAATGCTCATCACATTTGACAATTTCCATTCCATTTCATTCCATATTTGTTATAGTGTAGCTGGGCTCTTAGAGGTCCAAACCAGATGTTCCATGATCTTTGATTTTTTTTTCATGGCATCATAAATTGCTCATCAATCTGAACAACTTTTGTTAAGGTGCCATTGACCTACCTCTTATATTTTAGCTGGGCTGTTGTGGTTCTACATCAAGGAGCCTGGTCTTCAAAATGTAATATCCTATAAGTTGCCCTGATATTACAGCTATACAATAAAAAAGTTTCATTCGAATTGGTTCAGTAGTTTCCGAGATTAGCGCGAACAAACAGACAAACAGACAAACAGACAAACAGACAAACAGACAAACAGACAGACAAAAATTTTAAAAATCATTGATTCATGTTCTGTTACTGTTTTTTAGTCGTCCTAAGTTATTTTGAGATAAATATCTTCAATGTACAGACACAGCTTTTTTACATTTTTATTATATGTATAGATATAGATGAACTGACTGTCAATTCTCTGAGATAAATTAAAACACCTAGGTAATAAGTACGGTGCACCGTACTTATATTACCTCTTAAAATGCGTTTCATTGTTACTAATATAAACGTTAAACTGCAATATCTTAAAATCTCTGCGATTTTGACACAATTGAACTTATAAAAATCGGTAAAAAAACTTTTAAGTTAAGCGGTTTTATCTTATGTGCACTGAAAACTAGAAAATAGCTTTAATATTGTTTATGCAATCATAATATAATGGCGTTAGTTTTCAAATAAATAAAAATGCGATAGTTACCTGCAAATGCTCGTCGTCTTTACTCTGATCGGGCTTTGTGAACTCAGCTTGCAGCACATGGGCCTTGCCGCCCAGCGGCAGCGTCGGCGCCTCGTGCTGCCACGCGCGCTCCTCCTGCCGGAACCCTGGGTTATCGAAGGCGAACTCGTCTTTCACTGACTCTGGGTCCGTGGAGAACACTAGGTGTTTGCCTGTAGAAGAAGAAAGGAGTTGAATTAGACGATCAAATAGAAATTAAAAACAATTAGTTCCAAACAGGAACACAGGACCGCGGTGGGTGATTAATTACAACGTGCAAGTTACAAATCCGGGGAAACCCGGAGGTTTCCCCGGATTTCTCCTAGTTTAGAGGTTTCATTTTGTAGATCGGGTTTAAATAATAAATAACAATTAATATGTTAAAAAGGTCTTGTTGACATGTCCGGCTTTCGGACTCTAAAATCCGAGGTTTTCAAACGTCTTGTCCTGTTATCAAAATTTTAGAAATGGCAACCCTATAGCTATCTATAGTTTTTTTCCAAGTACGGATCAAATTATATTAGTGTTTTAGGTTTAATGAGAATAGTGGTTTGGTATCTATAGTTTAACGTCCACTGTAATTAACAGACTCCCCAAATCCTAAATCAAGTTAATTTTCAGTTGCGACAATAAAAAGTCGCACGGGTGAAATAGTGGGAGAACTTGTCACTAATTTCCGTAAGTGGAAGTTCATAGGAGAAATAGGCGAATCACCTGATGGTAGTGATTGCCGCCGCCTATAGACACCTGCAATACCAACTACACACCAGGTTCAGCAGACGCGGTCAGCCTACTACATTTCAGCGATAACCGATGAAACTAAATTTAATTTCTTTGTCAAGAAACTGTTATAATAAGTTTTTGCACCCATTTCGACAGCTACCGGACGGCGTCTGACATTGACTTTAAAAGTTTTTCCGTTAACAAAAACATAACAGCCCGCTCAGTGAGCGTATAATTTCATTGTTAATGCTAAAATGTTAACACGGATGTGCATTTATTATCTTGTTTCACTGGGAAGATAAATCAGGTTTTTGCAGAAATCGTTACACTAAACCCTTCTTTTTTATGTATTTAATATTCGAATGTTGACATACTTTTTTATATTGAACATGGTAACATTAGAATCTTATTGCGATCAACCTGCCTACACAATTATCAACAGTTAAAATAGGGCCAAATGTCGCAAGTGAACAGGAAGGAAGGACGCATTAGTGATTCATTTCCGTTCAAAAAAGTTAAACAACAAACTAAAAGACGATATGATAAGGCACACCTTTTTATGAGAGAGGTAAATCTACAACAAATGTATACATTATGCCATCCATTCTCAAAGTTTGTTCCGCGGAACCCTACAACATAGCTTGATACCGGTGACAGCTGTCCCGAAATATCCAATTCTATACAATTCCCAAATGAGTCGAGAACAATTTGAATACCGATTAGTCGACTAGTCGGTTAGTCGGCAAATACCTACTGTAGTCGGCCCATCTCTAATAATCACATCCATCGTCTCTTACTAAAGCATGATTCCGTCTTACTGTCTTGTGATTGAGCTACATTTTTTCTTAATATGATATGTAGCAGACGAGCAGACGAATCACCATAATATGGTTAGCGTTTGCAGCCACCTTTAGGATGTCTACACCTAGTGGAAAAATCGCCTACACTTATTGGTGAATATTGAACAATCTGTAGGGAAGCCCTTGTGGTTCAAAAAAATATTAATCACTTCCATCGTCCATCGCCAACAGTCGATTATTATTGTATTTTGCATTCGATGTTGCCAAGTTGATTACAATGAAAAATTTATTTCGATTTTTGCACAAAAACACTAAATAAATATTGTTTAATTTTAAGTTTCCTGTTTGGAACTCAGGAATATTTCACACTTCTTGTTAATATTACTTTATTATTGAGACATTAGAATTTTATAAATAAATTGAGAAGCCGTATTTTATTAATGAACCTGAAAATACTCAGTGTTTAATACCGAAGACACTCTGACTGCTCCGTCACCAAAATAGTTTGAGAACTGCTGCTTTGTGGAGTTTAACCAGACCTCTCATTTACCTCAAACCATGTTGTAATTATTATAATAGCATGGTATGGTACCTTCATCCGATTACAAGACAATCATCATGATTTGCATAAAAGCTTTGATATTATCTTACCATGGTTATTTTTATTACCTTGCTAATCCATAATATTTTAATTAACTACAAGCAATTGTCTAATCTTAATGACGTGTTTAAAAATTTGTTACATATATCTAGAAATGGAAAGTATTTATTTACAGACCAAGACAAATACCTCGCCATGTTTAGGTGAAAGCCGCAAATTCGGCGGTGCATGTAAAATTTTAGCATTTTTATCATTATTAAACACGCGACTGTATATTCAATGTCGAGAGATGAGGAAATATTACGTAAATATTGAGAAATATCCAAAAATATTTTTGATACCTTGGTTCAGAGTATTTGAAAAGTAAAGTACTAAACATAATGCGATTTCTAAATGAAATAACATTGTACAGGCTGCGGGCAGGGCAGATAAATTGTAAATTTTCGTAAATACCTATGTATCTATTAGAAATAAATAAAAATTAATTGCTGTTCGTCAGTCTGCTTAAAACTCGAGAACAGCTAAGCCGATTTCCTTAATTTAATTTAATTGAAATAAATAAAATAAAGTAAATAAATATGCCAGACAATAAGGTCTTTGACTAAATTTATTTTATGTGTTTAATTAAAAGTAGCACATCAACAACATAACATTACGCTACACTCGTCATATTATAGATCTACTGCATAAGTGATAGATTTCCCTCAGAGAAATCAAGCGGCGGTTCACACGGGCTGCGCTAGGGATGCACCGTCGCAGATCCGATCTTTTGAAACATTGGCTTGTTTGCACGATCCAGCGTTTATTTTGGATTGGATGGAAACCCAATGATTGCTGGACGAATCGATAGGTAAACATCCCGTTACGCTTATTATTAGTTACGCACTTAACGATTGATTACATACTGCTATACTTATTGTGGTCCAAACTATAGATTCTTTAATACAATGATGGATTCCATTCAACATAATAATCAACTGGTCTAATAACAAACTAGTAATTTTGCAGACCACTCATTTGTTGGGTAGGTTTTTTTTTTGATGACCTGTAAATTAAACATATTTTTATTTATTGATTAGCTTGCTCCGAACGCTAGAGTTGAGAAGAAGCCTACGAGGGATCGTACGTGGTGCGAAACCGTTCTTACGATCCGAATCGAATCGCGAAGACTATTTGCGCATTACTACTGCGCGAGCGCAGCGTGCGTGCGCTGAAACAAGGTCACTGGCTACGAACACGAACGGGGGGTGCCCACACGCATGGCTTTAGTTCCTCAACGGGGAAGTAATTAGCCAGCTCACTTAATTTTCGACGACGTTACTCTAAAGGCTCGTCGTTTTATGCAGATTTCAATCTTTTTTCAAATAAATGGTATAAGAATAAGGGCCGTAGCCGATAAGACGAGCCCCCGTCGTAAATGTCGGTAATTCTTATCGGAAAGCGTTGGACATTTCACTTCTGAAAACGTAACTATGTGACTTCTACGTGGAATCAATCAGTAAGCGTTGGACATTTCACTTCTGAAAACGTAACTACGTGACTTCTACGTGGAATCAATCAGTAACGACCTAACGACTAGCGATGATTTGTAAAAAAATATCTAGGAGTGGTATGTGACATGATGATCAAATAAATGTTAGTGCTGAATATCCCATCTATTAAAGCACTCACGGTCACCTCAGCGGATGTAATTACTTAGTCACTTTTCCATGCTCATGGGTTTTAGAATAACCGCAGTTTAATAACACGGTAACTTGTTTGTGTTTTACCTTAACCATCTTGAGATCGCCTTTAATCATGGTTTAAATGTCCGATTGTGTTGCGTGACCTTCGAAGGTCGTTTGTTTGCTTTGATTTGTGTTGGGAACCAATCTTTTTTTCTGTCTGTTTGTGTCTATTTGTTTTCCTGTTAACAGACGTTACGTTAACGACCGTTGACGTTATTGCATATCTAAGTTATAAAAAGAGTTATTTGTATAATTTAAGCAATAAACTTGAAATTGTGACTAAATTGCATACAATATGAATATTAACGAAAATATTTTTTTTTACATACTTTATAGGTGTTGCCCGTATATGAAGTATACCAAAATATAGAAAAAATAAGGACATTAATCATGCAAGAGGATTTAGGGGCACCTTTATCTAAACCGGAGAAATAAAAAAATAACCTGTTTTTCCATACAAAAAATATTCAATTTTTTTATTTTTCATATAAATGTGGTCAAAACTATCTAAAATGTATTTAATAATGGCCTCGGAAAGGTTTTATGTACGTTAAATTACAAAAACAAAGACTTATTTTCACAAGTTTCTATGTATAAACGCGTTTTTCGTTCCATAGTGCGACGTTACGTTACCCGCCCTCACTTACTTTTGGGACTTTATTAGTTCCAAATTGTACTTTACTGATTAGATGACACTGGAAGCGGGAAAACATGTAATAAGTTCAAACGAATCCACATTAAAATGTATCTATTATCTACATTAAAATGTATCTATTATCTATATCATTTGTAAAAGAATAACTTTTATAGACATATTCATCTCGAAATGACGAAACACTTGCGCGATGTAGATAATCCACTCCCAGTGCCATGTATTTACACAACATCATACCATACATTGACCTGACTTCGTAATGTAGCTTAAAAGCACTTGTGTTACAGATACAGATTATACGTACATAGATTTGAAAAATCCAAAAATTTGAACTTACGACCTCCCGTAATAGAGGGCGCGTTCTTAACCACTGAACTTTTTTTTTGTTGACGCTGGGAATGCCGCTGGCCCGAAGTGGGTCAACGTAGTCTTGCGACTCCTTATGCATACACTCCCGCCGGGGGGCAGGTGGGTTATGTCGGACTCTCCTCCGGGAGGACGCTCCCTTATCGCCAGAGTGAGGAGAAGACGACATGAGTACTTTTGGTTGAAGAACCTTACATCATGTCATCTACTGAGCTATCACCACTCTTCAATCAATTGGAACTAAGTAGCTCACGATAACATTACATGTGGTACATTTCACACAACTCTTGCTTTCGATGGGCGCAAGTGGGTCGCGACTTTCACAGTACACGAGTTTTGCCCGTTTTTGCGCGAGCGCAGATATCGGCTCTTCTATTATTTAACGGAAAGAATTGTAACATTCGTTGCGTTATTTGTGGCAAAAAGGGAGATTTATATTGATTGGACACCCTATTAAAACTTTCATGTGATGAACACTTGTGTTTGTTCAGTTCAGTGTCTGGGTGTAATAATATGTAATTAAGTATTATATTTATCTCTTAGTTGTCTGTTATGTATAACACAAGTGCTTAAACTACTTAGGTCAGAGTCATGTCAATACGTGAGATGTTTTTGGGTCGTCTGCCCCCTATACTATAAAAAATATATATATATATAACTTATTCCGAATCCCTGGCTTACCTTGCTATCCTTTACCCCATCTTATGATCCTACATACAAGTGACTGTTTGGTTGTTTTCCAATACGAAACTTACGCACTTATCGAGGGCTGATACTGATAAGAACAAATATTTTTCCAAGGAACTAAGGGTCTATTCTCAAACATAAATTGCGTTCTTATACAAATTCCATCAATAATGATCACTTTTGCATAGGAAGGTGAGTTTATTTTTGAAAGTTAGACCCATGTTCCGTAGGGAAAAATATCAGTATAATGCCTCGATAAGTCAATAAAACGTTTAAAAAACGCGCTATATAGTACAGTTTACTTGTAACTCCACTGGTGTTGCAAGTGTCCATGAGCGGCGGCAATTGCTTACCATCAGGTGATCCGCCTGCTCGTCTGCTATCTATCACATAAAAAAAAATAAGTTATTTAACTGTGAGAATGTATACTACAATTAGTTGACAACCCTACATAGCGTGGGAATCAAATCTTAATCAGTAGACCGTATGCGACTTATTTTATGCGCAATTCACTAGGGTCAATACAGTCACGATATTTTAATAGCTCCAACGTAATTGTTGACGGTTGGTGTAATAATTAACATGAAGGCTTTTGCGTTATCTAGGAAAGATTTGTATTTATGTGACGGATAAACTCAAAAACTACTCAGCCTATTACTACAGCTACATTATTACAGTCATGTCAATCTACAAATATGTGGTGTCTCATCGAAATATGAGGGTAAGGGAACAGAGGGTGCACCTATGTTTGCGCATACACATGAGCACTATAATATATTCTGCGTATGTGGCTGATCGTTAAGATCGGCCGCCGTAGCCGTATCGGTTTCTACCGATATTACTATGATTATATAAATAGGGAAAAAATGCTTAATATTACTAGGAAATAACAATTATCAAGTGAGAAGACCAAGAGGGAACAGATTACCAACTTATACAAAATAAGTCTTATTCCCGCAAGAAGAAATAGAAACATATGAAGACAGTTATAAAATGTACATTCCACTTTAATTACTTGTTGTAATTAGAAAGCAGTCAAAAATGAATAGATGAATAAATAATATAATTTCTTAAATCCGGATGTATAATAGGTATAGATGGATACAGAAGATTATATACCTACATCCTTCGATCACTATAAACGCCCTAAAATGACGCCGCCCGCCAATGAATGTGTGAAAGTGCGAAGGGAGCATAATAAATAAATTGGTTTTAAAATTCAAAAATACCAAATAGTGGTATTTTTGAATTTTAAAACCAATTTATTTCACTATTTATACACATAAAACAATAACAAATAACAGTACCCAGAAAGCAAGTATTCAAACATGTTTGCCAATTTATTATAGTTACTATGAATATTAATATGTTATTATTACAATTACTATGAATTAACGCGAAACGAAATGAATTAACGTGAATGAAACCAAATGGAGCAAAGTGACGGTATTTTCCAAACCTACAAAATATCTATACCCAAAACTAAAATTCAAGACCAAAAAATCTACTACAATGTTGACACTGCAATACTGTTCACTATTCAGTTAATTAAATTAACTTGCAAATTGAAAAAATCTTGAAGGCTATAAAACAATTAAAATTAACCATTGGCGTAGTTTCTTAGTCATTACATGAATGTGTCCGTATTTGAACTTATTTGGAATCCTATTGTATATTTTGATACACATGCAATAGCAACTTTTTTGACATACTGATTATTATCATTATATGATCATGTCATTATCCATTACATTACACATAACGAGATTTTTAATTGCAGACATTTTTCATTCTCAGCTCCCCTGGGAGCCATGGGAAAAAACTACGGGATTTCTTACGTCATTAACATTAATTACTTTCCCATTATGTCATTCAGTTACGCTTTAGAGCACACGTAGTTGGTTATAATACTGAGACACTGACAAGTCTATAAATGTAACAAGTTTATTTTGGCCCATGATAAAAAAATGTCTAAGAGTCACCCACATCACTTCTCTACAGAAAATGACAAACTAGATTATTACTAACTCAATATGAGTATATCCCCCTTTTTACAAAACTTCCTCTAAACTTAGACTAAAGTTAATAATGATTAAAAGCGGTGTTGTCACTTTTCAACATTAAAACTCATTTGAGAGTGATTTGCTGTTTTGACAAACGCAACTCTTTAAACAAGGGAACCAGATCAACTACGCTACGAGTATTTTCTACTTAATTAGGCATTTATTGTGTGTAATCTCATGTAAATGAAATGCTATGAGAAATAGTATTAATTAACTGAAGTTTTTTAATTCGTTTAAATGTGGAATCCTTGGAAGATAGACACATGACGAAGTCTAGAGCTGCCATTCAAAGATGATTGATTTGTGCGACAAGGTAAAAGTATGACGTCACCACGGCACACTTTCGCTAGTCAATCAACTGGCAAAAGAATGGCAGTTTAATTACAAAAGTCTGTTATCAAACGATGACCTAGGTAGAATATTCTATCAATTGGATTTACACCTTCTTTTGTTTCATTGACATCAAGTACCTATTTAACTGTTAACCGCATCTTAACTAACCAATAATGAAATATCAAATATTTCACAAGAACAATAAAGTTTAAAGTTTTTAAATGACTTTGACCAGTAGTTTAAAATTCAAGTTGAATTTTATTTTATAACTTGTATGATATTGTTAAATTTAACAACAAATTCGTATACCGGCCAACCTGGTAAAACATAGTAACATAACTAACATACTACACAATGTTTTTAGATATAACGTCATTGCAAATTGTTTATGAATGAATAAATAAAATATACATTTGCTAAAAGGTCAGTTATGTTTTAGTACATAAGTCAATTCAACAAGATTCAAATTCGTGCACATGTTTATTTAGTATATGAAACCTTTCGAAAGTTATCATCAATCATCTTTTTATTTATTTTATTGCATTTTAAGTATGTGTGGCCAGGTCAGAAAAAACTTCCTGCTGAGCTTACGTTGAAAATAAAAGTAAAACATGGGAGTATGTTATGATGAGTTCGATAGTGCAGTGGTAAAAGTATTGTATGTACCTAAACGGAAGGTTCCGGGTTTGGTCAATTGAGGAGCTTTTCGTTTCTGATAACAAAAATGGGTTAGTATTAGTAACAATTGACAAATCAAACCTCCCCTTACTTCCCCTCCAGTGGAGCCTAGATCTTTTTTCATGTAATAGGTGGGTTGGGAGATGAGCAGACGGATCACTTGAAGGTAAATAATTGCCGCTACCCCATGGCCACCGACAACACAAATCTAGTGCGCTGCCAACCTTTAAACCCCCTTTCCCCCGGATTGGACCTTCGGTACCCTCTTACACTCGACGAAACACAGCGCAGACGCTATTCTAAATATCCTAATAGCATAAGCAGGAGTTGCCAAATAGGCAATACTGATCAAATGACACACTTACCGTCCACTAAACTTATAAGGCTAGTAGTCGAATGTTACGAAACCTCTGTGACAGCCGGCGCATGCGAGTCATGTTTGCAAATCACTAATTTGCACATAACACCAAGTCAGCCATTTTTGAACACCATTTATTCGTGTTTAATATTCATGGTTAAGTGCCAGTAGATACATTATTGTACAAAAAACACATCAAGGGAAACAAAATTAATAGCAAGACAAACAGATTAAGTTCTTTCTTCATTTTTAGGAAAGCATATTCATGGAGTCATTTAAAATTTAACTAGTACCATAGAATACATAATACTAGTACACTACTGTATCTAAGAACAATTACAACCCTTTAACCACGTCTTCCACCAACCATTCTGATCTGAACAACATTAATTCTTTGACTTAGGTGTTAAAGGTGATGTGATTTGATGTGACACTACCAGACAAAATTAACTACCTACCTATATACATATATTTTTAATTAAATGTCTTTACATAGCATTTTATACTAAATATTTCGTTATTTTAGCAAATTTGAATTGCCATGAATTCCCTCTGTCCTGCTGACGACGACCAACCTCTGGGCTTCTCAATACAAGTGATGGGCACCCAATCCTCACGGCCGAGTCTCATTCTATTAAACACGAAAGTGACTTGTTCATTCGTTACGTTCTGTCTGGTCCATTTTCACGCTTAAACCGCAGAACCAATTTTTATAGAATTTCGGAATAAAAACAATATGACCTTTAAACACAAAGTAACTATTTTGTCTCGTAAATATAATACGAATAGTTGAAACATGTGTAGTAAGTAAACCTACTTACAAATCTAATTATTATATTCAAGCTTATTTATGCTACCAAGGAGTGGGACACACTTCCTGCGTCTGTTTTCCCTTAATGAGAATAACCAAATTTTTTTAAAGCTAGAGTGAAAAGACTACTTCAGTATAAGCCCGCTCCAACGGCAAGCACATTTTCAATTTAAAAAAAATCTTATAATTGCTTAAACATTAGTGCAATTGTGAACCATCGGCATCGGTACATACAATGTTACTGCAAAAAATTGAACTAATGAAGATTTTCTATTAAAACTTAAGTTATAGGCCCATTAATAAATGCCCAAAAATGTTTCGTATTTGAAAGATTGATTGGAAATTTCTCACAATCTCTTCTCTCAATCTCAGGATATATTAAAGTACATTAAATGTTCCAAAAACATAACGTGTTCAGCTTTTCTACCAGCGGATCGTCAATTTATATACATGCTTAGCCATAGAACATTTTGTATGTTGTTTAATGAACCATATGCCAACGGAACGTTTCAAAGTTTTACCAAAATTATATTTTATTTTCACACAAAATTCTTGCCTCGCCCACAGTGCTTCCCCTTAAGCCAACCGTCGAACTGCTGTCTCTGACACCAAGTCAACGAACCTGCGTGGGAGTGCATTCCGTTTCTTGAAATACACCCTGTCATCATTACATACACCTGAAGCTAAACGTTTATTACTAACACTGTTCACAATCGGTCTTGTTGCGAAAATCTATACTATTTATAAAGAGGTTTATCACATAGCCCAAGTCCAGGCGTTTAATAAGTAAAGAGAAAAAACGAAACACATGCGTGATGTAATGACCCCTAGCGCCATCTATTGGCCTATGTTAGGTCCCGAAACGAAGTGAGAGCGGGCCACTTGTAGAAGATAAAGGCTGACCATGACGATTCCGACCAACATTGAAAATGATTCTGGAATAAATAAAACGCTAATACGAGCAAAATCACAGCAGATAATCTAAAACGTACTCAATAGGCAAACTAGCAAGATTCTTGCTGCAAGACAGAAAAGATCAAGACAGAATACACTAAATGAAAACTAGGTAAGTGCACGTAATTTGCTATACCACAAACATTTGGAATTATTTTCAGTTAAATGTTCTAACGAAATTTTTGGCAGCGATCGTTTAAGGCTTAATATAATAGTATGTTTGGTCTTCTTACCTATATTTTAATCTGTGCCAAAACCATTGATGCAAAATCAATTACTAGCCAAGTTTCGGCTCAATCTTGCATCTGAACATCTCTAACAGTTACGAACGACTGATGTTAATAAATCTGATATCGGTGAAGAGGTGATATAGTCAGTCATCCCTTTCACTCGTAGATCATCACGTGTCATGAATGATCCTTTGAGACATAGTCGTAAGTGGTGTAAAGGTGATAGAGCAAACACAGTGCTGCGTCATAATCAATATAGTAGTTATTATGTTATGACGGTTTGTGCAAGTTGAGACACAGACAATTAAAAAAATACAACGATTTTTTATAACGAACTTGGCGGCATATTTACCGGCACCCCGGTGCATGCGCTTGCGCTCCTACTTTTTACCGATCAGAAGTTAGTTGAAATTGATTTAGTAAAAGTGTAAAACTCATACCCTTACCCCTGCACACGAAAAGCACAATAAAATCCGAACAGGCCTAATTTGGCCGGATACACAATCAAAAAGCCTACTATGTCCGGCTTTACCTGGACGTCTGGCAACCCTAAACCCTAATTCCAACCATGTGGAAGAGGATGAACAAGGCTTTCCATCTATGTTCACCTTCCACCTCTGACTAACATCAGGCCACTTTCACCGCATTATCGACCCCCATGAGTCTTGATTGTTCAGGTTTTCACACACTGTAGGCCAACGTGTGAACAGGTCTAGACTCTGTAGTGTGCTGGCCAAGCTGTAGAAAATGTAAGAACCATAAGGGAAAAAATTCCGATATCTATAATAATAATAATAAATACTTTATTGAAACCAATATGTACAGTGTACAATTATTGCTTAGGTATATTTTGGTTGAAATACAGTTATGTACGTAAACAATATTCAGAACTTATTCTTCCTAAACAAGGACTAGTCTTGAATCTTAGTCGACAGATGTGGGAATGCAATGAGGGTGGGCGTGATCTAAAAATGCAATAAGGCAAAGTGAGACATACGACACAAAATCACATATTAAACGGCGAAAAACGGCTAATAAATCTCTTGAATTTACACTTGAGTCACTTGGATCACGGTCGGGATGAATAATATTTGAAATGCCTTCGCCATTTAATTCTAATTATTTACCATGGATGATCCCATCCATGGTAATTAGGATGCCGAAGCGTGCTTCGGCATGAATGGACCGGTTCGACTGGATTGAAGAAGCATGGCGCCGTATTTCGTCAAGTAAGTGAAGGCAACGGTGGCCCCATCGAGAGTTAACAGGTTAACAGAACACTTCGAGTCTAGGGTGATAAAAATATGAAATATATTTTTAAACAAACTTGGCTCATCATTGTTTTTCTGTGTTCGTCCATGGCTCGAATGACAGAGAGACTTGTTGTAACCTAAGCGATGATTTTATCAGCACACACAAGTGGGACGTGCTAATTTATGTCTCAAGTTGTGAATGCAAACTGCAAAGTATTACCAAGTATTACTCGTATCGTATTGGGTGTCCAGTGTTGCTAACTGCATATGACGAAAGAGTTTTGAGTGCCATGCTAAAAGGTCGCCATTTTAACACACTTAAAAAAAAGAAGGTCCGGCTGTATCCTACTACTATTATAAAGGCGAAAGTTTGTAAGGATGTATGGATGTATGGATGTTTGTTACTCTTTCACGTAAAAACTACTGAATGGATTTGAATGAAACTTTACCACAATATAGCTTATACATCAGAATAACACATAGGCTACAATTTATAAAAATATATTGTGTGGATTGTCCAAAATATGACGGTAAGTGTCAATAATTAACTCCACGCGTACGAAGTCGCGGGCGGCCGCTAGTGAAATATAAATGGTTACATGGTAAAGATTTACTATCAGCATTTTGTAGGAAGTACTCGTATGTGAGTTACGTGGTTGTACATGTGTCACAAAATAAATACCTACAAATAATTTTGACAAACTAGATCCCGTATTTAATTTATCATAGCCATGATAACAAGTTTTTAAAGTTTAATCACGCCCAGGTGATATTTTTTGAGGGGATTTCTCATAAAAACCTGAATTTTGGCGAGATTTCTGGCAATACTGTTATCTATACTAATATATCTTATATCTATACTAATATAATAAAGCTGAAGAGTTTGTTTGTTTGTTTGTTTGTTTGAACGCGCTAATCTCCGAAACTACTGGTGCGATTTGAATAATTCTTTTTTTGTTGGATAGTCCATTTATCGAGGAAGGCTATAGGCTAAATAACATTACGCTATGACCAATAGGAGCAAAGACAGAGCGGTAAATGTGTAAAAAACGGGGAAAATTATTCATTTTTGAAGGCTTTATTTGCGTGCGCTGCGAAAACGGTTCAAGATACACAAAAAATATGTATGAAAGAATTATTCCTCTATACATGATCTAAAAAAAAGTCCGCGACGGCATATGTCTATCTTTTAAGGTTTAGTCACAATGACCGTTTTTATGGTACCATATTTGGTCGAAATAATTTGTTTAAGTTGTATCAACATAATAATATTAAGGGGGTTGTAAGGGGTTAAAAGGGGGGTAAAAAGTTACTTTTCCACGCGGACGAAGTCGCGGGCGGCCGCTAGTTAAACTAGACTTTCTCTATCCAGCTACTCAAATTGTTCGTAATAATCTTAAATAGGTATAACATGGCGGTGGAGATTATTTTCAATGTAATTTTATTATGTTGCATATTTATGCCCATACTCTGTTGCGAGCATAATGAATGACCTACTAAGACCGGCTCTCTGGGTCAACCGTTTACCCCCAGCCTTCAAAAGCCTTTTCAGTTAATTATACAAGTAAACATTTCTCCGCGAAAGCTGAGACCCAATGTATGTTTAGCCGAACAGGTTTCAGAATCGGACCCACACATGCGGACTTGTAGGCAGCACTGTAAAATATTTAAAACATCGTCAGTAAACCTGCACGTTTCGGATAGTTTCTGTGATTTTTTAAAACTTGGAACTCACTATAATGGGCTAGGCTAGCATGGAATTAGTATTTGCAAAACAGTTTTATGAAAGGGTTTCGAGTTTCGACTGGGAATATAAGGGGCCTCAGGCGACACACAAAACCTTATTTATACCATGTTCTTAAAACCCTGTGTGTTACGAAACGCGGCAACGATAAGAAGACAAACATCCGACCCGTGATGAACGAATTCAAAATTCTAAAACGTTGCAAAAATAAAGCAGGACAAACAAAGGTAGATCAAGATAACGATAAAATCTATGAGGCATTGTTATTTGCGCTTATCATCAAACGTATGTACCTCCCATACATACTTGTGCTTACCTAGGAAACTAATTACGACAAGTGAATTTCTTGAGTAGTTCAAATGTGCCAGTTCACTTGACAACCTAGTATATGTAAGTCACTTTTGCTGCTCCCATGCAAGAAATAGAATTCAATGTCAATAGAACATAACATGACCAACGCGAAGAGTAAAATAAATGGTAAAATATAGAAATGAATTCATTTAACATCCAGCCGAACTAACTGGTAAGAAATGCAATGGTGTTAAGGACATCATTAACCAGAAAAAAAACACGCAGAAAGACCAGCAACAAATAAGAGAGTCATGTGTAATACTGGCCATTTAGTTTATTTATTTGAATATTTAATTCAAGTACTCTATCACTCAGTATTTCATTAGAAGGGTACAAATTAATCAGAAGTGAACTAAATTAACCACTGACCAAGGTTTTTATCAACCTTCCGGATGAGTGAACTATTTTTTGTAAAAAACGCAATCATGATTTAATAAAACAGGTTCTGTGCCACACTTTTATTGTTTTGATTAGAGCTCATATAAAAATATTTTTTATCATCTTCTCCACTTAGAAGTGATTTTGGATTAGGTGTATAATAATTTTTAATACTACACATTATCCATACTATCCATACTCCATACTTAATATTATAAATGCGAAAGTAACTCTGTCTGTCTGTCTGTTACTCTTTCACGCCAAAACTACTGAACGGATTTAAATGAAATTTGGTATACAGATGATCTAGACCCTGAGAAAGGACATAGGCTACTTTTTGTTGCGAAAAGGGGGTTGTAAGGGGTTTAAAGGGGGGTAAAAAGTTACTTTTCCACGCGGACGAAGTCGCGGGCGGCCGCTAGTTATGATCTATTTATACGTTTTACGTCGTTAAGAGGGCCTTTTTTATTCTTATGTTTTGTATCTTGTCGGATATAGGTAATTATAGTGTATTAAACATGATGGCAGTAAAAAAGTAATTAGGTAGAATATACTTACGCTTTTTGATTTACCTTCAACATCAAGGATAAGATGAATAAAATTATTATTAGAGGTATAAAGTGATATAACAATTTTAAGCAAATGACAGAATTTAGAAGCCAAACAGAAAATGGCTAAGATCATCCTTTTGACAGTTGTTAAAGTAACTTTTTACCCCCCGTTTAACCCCTTACAACCCACCTTTTCGCAATAAAAAGTAGCCTATGTTCTTTCTCAGGGTCTAGATCTCTATACTAAAATCAGTTAAAATCCGTTCAGTAGTTTTGGCGTGGAAAGAGTAACAGACAGACAGACAAGTTACTTTCGCATTTATAATATAGTTAGGAAGTTAGGATTGATGGGCTAACTTAATTTGACCATGTAATTTTATAGGTGTTCTGTTTTCATTGTTTCGTAAAAAAGCCAAACACCGTGTCACTTTAAT
>CM026296.1:1914628-2317578 GCA_014851415.1 Cnaphalocrocis medinalis | reverse complement strand
TAAAACAATATAAAACTTACCATCAAACATGCCACTGCACACATTTTTTTTTTTAAAAAGCAGCGCGTTTGCGCTTCCCTTGTTGGACAGGCGAGATTAAATATTTTTCTAAACAAAATTGATGGACGCACAGAACTTTTGTTTATGTTTGCATGACTCTTATACATTGACGTATTAGCGGGAATGACTTTTCGTTCGATTGGTGTGTTAGTGACTATGTTTTTCGAGGATTTTTTAAAAGGAGATCGGCAAAATGGACGCGAATTGGGCGATGGACGCGAACATGCGAAATGACCCTAATAAATTAAAAAAAAATAATTATATCATTGAACTACCCGTACATTTTCATCAACTTTTATTAGAAAACCATATACTTAAACGAAACATTGATTATAGCTACCATATAATTACTAGACGCGCATACAGAAGTTGAATCGTGGACGTCACGATTCCATAGCCATTTGTATAGAGCGTTTTTTTGGGTTTGCCCAAAATACGTGCCTCTTAAAGTTGTGATATCTCAGGTAATTCAAATGAGAATCAAGTGATTCTTTCAACGATGTTTCTTAAATTGAGGCGTCTTTTGATTAAACCACATAAAAAAAAATTGTCCAAATACCCAATCCTAAGATTCATAAATACAAATATTTCGCATGTTTTAAGATAAAACTAAATAGGTTTAAGTACAAAATACTCTGTAACATCCTAATGTAACCCTATTTATAGCGAATAAAGTTTTATGATTTATGAAACGTGTAGATAGGTAATATTCCTATAATAGTGATGATCTTATCTTATATCGATTTAATTGGCAGGTAGGTACCTATCACTGGAAATCCCAGCGACAGGTCAACGATTCCCAAAACGCAACAAGTTTAAGCTGGTGTGTGGGTTGGGTGCGCCGGAGAGCAAAAACTAACAGTAAATAACGTCTTGTCAACTCACCTTTACGAGATTTCCAATACAACTTCCTCAGGTAGTAAGCGGCCGCTACCAAAAGTAACGCAGCGATAAAGGCACCAATAGCCGCCCCCGCCACGCTCCCAGCACCATAACAATCCGCCACATCTTGCCCTAATACACTTGGCACCAAAACCGTCACCAAAAACAGATACAAAACACCCATTTTGAATAAAAACTTTCTTTTAACGGGTTTTTTAAATATTCGCACAGTGTAACATCACTACACTACTTATGGCACTTGAACGTTCCGTCGAACACAGATCACATTCCTCAAGTTTGAATTCAAATTGAATCCGGAATGTTGAGTTTTTTTAAATAGTCGTGCGGCAAAGACGTCCGCCGCGTCCGGCAGCGCGGTCGACTGTGGCGCGGTCTCTCGCAGTCTCGCAGAATGAATGTAGGCTGCCTGCCTGCCTGGCTGTGTTGTGCCTTGTGCTGTGATTGTGCCGTGGCTCGACGGAGAACGTGTGTGGAAAACGTGTTTGGTTGGACAGCTCAGTAGCCGTGAGGCTGGCAGGTCCAGTCAACCATTTTATCACCACAGCACGCTAAACCACGATAAAATCCTTGTCTTTATGCCGTGCGCTCAAACCATACTTCAAAAAATAGCAACATCAGTTCCCAAATTATGAATCATTAAAATCTAACGTGCGGGTCGCCGGTACAAAATGTATGGGGTGCCCGTTTATAACTCCACCGCGGCGCGCCCGCTCCACGCACCCGCACCTCTTGTATTAAACCACCAGCTTGGTAGGTTTGTTGCCTTTTCTTGGCAGCAGGTAGATGTTTTATACGTAAACAAATCATGCATAGGTAATTTATTTATCAAGGTGATATTGAAATAAGGTTCGTCACTCCTGCTTCCCTGTATTTTACTTGAATCTTAGAAATAAATTAGTAAAAAAAATGCTTATATGTTTCAGTGATACTGCTAGCTTAACGGATAAAAACACCTGCGGCGACCGCGGCGACGAATCTCCTGCGCAGGTATCACATACAAACATGCGCGTACGCTTTACACACAAACACACGCTTAGCTACACATACATACTATACCTGATGTACAGTCGGTATACACAGTCAGTCAAATTTCCTCAATTGATATTCAACCTAATGTGTACCCAGCAAGATGAGATTCCATTGAACTTTGACAGTTTTGTATACTTTGATGTGTGGCTGTACTACTCGACCAAAACAATTAGGCGCATGCATGACAGTAATGCGGTTACCGCGCCCTGTACCCCGCACTTCGTAGGGCCAAGCGCGTATCACCATTGGTGATACGCGCTTGGTCCTTCCATGATTAGACTAATAAAAGCTCGGACTAATAAAATTCTTCCGAGAGGTTGTAGTAGGTTACATTGACTTAATTTGTATTTGTCCTATGTGTGGCTGTCTTCTCAAAGTATGTGTGTAGTGGTGTGTGCTTAACAAAGAAACGTTTTTTATCAAATTATCTTTATCAGTGGTCCCTTCAATGGGGCCTATCGCGTGTGTAATTTCATGACTTTCTTGAATTCTTGATGCATTGTAACAATTTGTTCGTTAATAAATATCTAGCAACACTAAATTATTGCTGTCTTGTCTGTGGTCTCTCATGTAGAGATGTGACTTTATAGTTAAAATCGATCTTTATAAAAAATCGATTATGTAATAATCGATTTTTTTATCAGTATAAAAATAGATTTTGATTTAATCGATTTTTTTGACAAAAATATAGTGTTTTTTTTACGAAAAAAACGTTTTTTTTTATAAAAGTATTTCTACTGCTCTACAAACACGGCGCCCTTAACTCTAGAGTGGTGACTGGAGAGTGACAAGAGTCACAACAAGAGTTTTTTTTTACTTTTCGCACGTCTTGCGCTACAGTCACGCAGCAGAAACGGCAAATATGAACGCACTTAAGGGATAAAATTAGAAGATAATTTAAAATTTCATAAAATCAGCTTTATTTGCGCATGTAATAGTAAGTAGCGATAATATTAAATAATGCAGCCTAACAAGGATCTTATAGCTTGTGGCTTGTATTTGTGAAACACGAATCTATTAACAAAAATCGATTATTTTAATAATAATAATCGATTAATTTATAAATCGATTATTTTTCCACATCCCTACTCTTATGTCGATTTGGAAGTCGATTGACGCGACGAATGCGACGATACGATAGATTTTTCTTTAAAAAACTGTCATTTTCATTAGTAATTAAGCCGGCCAGAATATAAACGCATAGGTAGTTATTATTAAAGTACAACTATTAATTAATAAAGTAAATTGATGTAAAATGGAGAACGATATACTAGATTCACTCAATGATTTGGGGTAAGTATTATTTGGATAGGTATTCACGACTATTTCGACAATGTACCATAAAATTGTTCACAGTCTATTAATAATACCATTCAAAGTTTTGTGTACGTTAATTAAAATGTATTTAATTGCTAACAGTGTAGGTTTTTCTAACTGCACAGGTTATGTTTCCTTTCAATTCAATATGGCGATTTTGTTATAGGGGTTATTTAAAGAAAAATCAATGAATTCCTTACCTTATTTCGTTGGCTTATTGCTAGAACTCTTGTTATTTTTAAATATCACAAAGTAAAGGTGTAGGGTAATGTAAGACTCTTTGAAAGTACCCTAACCATTATGAAAGGATGCAAAAGGGCAAAACCAATAATTTAACTATTAGCACAATTATTTTAGATTACCTGTTGATGCATTGTACAGTAGGAACAAAGATAAAAAAAACCTGTGAATTTTGATCTATTGCTGCTGATTTTTTGTATTGTGCCAATGATTGAACCAAGTCTTAAAATACTCCTCATAATCTAAAGTCAGTGGAAATGCATTTTACATTGTTTTTGTCTTTTTAGAACCATAACATTCTACCTATATACCTAGTAATCAATTAAGTATAGATAAGTCTAGCCGATTCTATCATTTCAAATTTAGTCTTGGCATATGTTTAAGGTACTGATTCTGAAGAATTTCATTTCATTGAATGATTCATCCTGCCTGCCATGTTTACATGTTTTCATAATTCAAAAACAAGTTTTCTTTAAAAAACCAGATAAATTATTATTCTCAGAATATAAACACTAAAATAAAATTATTATCTTGATAAATTTGAACCCAGAAAACATAGTACTATAAAGTTTATATTTATGTGATTACAACTTTTACAGCTATGAGGGCCCTCTAACCAATGAGGTAGACTTTGCAAAAGCCCTCGATGGAGGTCCCAAATCTTTAGAGTTCACAAAACTCATTCACATCCTGACCGAAGAGCTAAAGAAGCTATGCCATCTTGAAGAGACAGTGAACATGATGAACAACCCAGACGAGTCCAGTGCATTCCTGCTGGAGCTGAGTTCATTTCTTAAAGAGCTGGGTTGCCCATATAGAAAATTAGTCACAGGTTTGAAAAGTTAATTGTAAACAATAATATTATACCAAAGACTGTTCAAGTATCATGTAAGCAGATTTTTGTAGATTCTATCTAATCTCATATGCCTATCCCATAGCCTATATTAGACTTCTGTCCCGTATCCCAAAATTAAGCACCAAGATGCAAAATTTATGTTTTGTTGAAAATGGCCCCGATTTGTGAATTAATTGCCAGTTTATTCAAAATCTCGACAAGCAACCAGGGACTGCACCTGCCCACATTATGGTGAGTCTCGGCACAGTCGTATGGGGGACGACAAACACTGGTCCTGTTCTGAGCCAAAAAATATATGGTTAGTTTACCTGTGGCCCTTGTCAGGCAAAGTATTATAACAAAAATATCCTGTTTATAAAGTTATGCTTACGTAATGATTGAGTCAGTCCCATTTTGGACAGATTTTTTTTTTTCATTCAACGGTTTTAAAGGTTCATTGGTATGTATGATATAACAATTTAATTTTTTTAGGTCACATGTCATCTCGTCTTCAGAGCAAAGAAGATCGCCTCCTATTGCTGGACTACCTGATCTCCGAGCTAATGGCTGCGCGTATGGCGAAGATCCATGGGCCTAAGGACAAGTCTTCCACTACTATGGATATTATTATGGTATGGATTGTAAATTGAAAGAACTCTTTACTTGCTTACCTAATTTGCCTGTCAAGGCAAATTAAGTTGTGTTGCAAACAATTGTGTTTCATCTCTTGTCAGATATCTGTACTGTAAGACAAGTGTTAAGCTTCTTAATACAGAGTCATTAAAGAGAAATAAGGCCTTCTGTTACGCACGCGATGTAGGCAGTCGCTGTTCTGTGTGCGGTTTTCTGTTAAGATTGTTAAATAACAGTGTTTACCTTTGATATGCTTACATAAATGTTCTTTGTTTTTTCAGCAAGAGTCGCCAACCTGCAAAAGATCTGAAAGACATTCTCATCGCGCTTAAGTTCAACAAGCCTCCGCCAAACATCACACCTGAAATGTTATTCTCTAAGCTAGAAGCTAAACTTAAGGATACAATACAGAAAGAAGGTAACATCTTACTCCCTTGACTGGGTAAATCTTACCTACCTTTTGCATGCATCGCGCGAGAACGTTCGAAAGCAAGGTATATAATTTGAAATGATAGGTGTTAGCGCTGCTCTTATCTTATAACCCCTTTTTCCCCCGATTGGGCCTCCGGTATCCCTCACTCATACGTTGAGACACAATGCAGGCGCTGCTAAGCTATTAGGTTTAGGGGGCGGCAAAATAGTCCGCCACTGCAACAAGTAGTAGAACGCCGACTAACCGAATCGCCAATTATCCATTAAACGACGCGCATACTTGAAAATCTCGATCAGAGTAAGTTTGAATCTCAATGAAAAATGTTTTTAATGTTTTTTTTTGCCTATATTATGATAATTGCATATTCGGTTAATCGTCGTATAATCGGCCATTCTATTGTACTTCTAATAAAATCCGTATAACATAAACAATTATTGTCTACCCACAGGTGATCAACTAGTAGGTAAGCCGTTATACAACAAGGCAGTCACGGAAAAGGAGTGGAAGCAGATAGACACCAACTTCAGGGAAATGTTCGAGGAGTACCGACTGAGGAGGGAGACTCTTATCACCAGGCTGGAATGTACGATACAAAGTTTTGAGGTGAGATGAAGGTGCCAAAATGTAAAAAAAATATTGCCTTGTGCATTCCATGCCATTGTTTTTTTATGCTTGTTGTTTATGTTTATGAATTATTTATTTTAATTTGAATTGAATGAATATAATAATTGCGTTATAAGATTAATGGCCAGTAATCAGATTAGGCAGTGCAATTTAAGAGTCAATTTCCCCAAATATTACACTAGTAATAGATAGATACGCCCGTGGGATTTCCTATCAGGATTGTTGTAATTTTTAGCTGACTTCAAATCCCAAAAGGAGGTTATCAATTTGACTGTGTTTTTTATTTTTTTATGTTATAACACCGCGATTACTCCGCCAAGTTTTGGATCGGTTTAATTTGATTTCTCGTTACATCTTGTACCGCTGAAATGGTCCCATTGTTGATTTACCTAACAAATACCCAATTCTTTCCCAGTGGTCTGAACGCTTAAAAAACAAGAAGGATGTCATCCAGTCCTCGTACAGGCCCAAGCGTGAGCAGCTCAAGGTGAAGCCGGACGTTAAGTTGTCGGACTTCTTGGCCGCCAGGACTTCGCTCTTAACTGTCGAGAAAACCTCCAGTGCTACTGTGAGAAAGAACACCCAAAGTGAAGTGAACAAAGTCATTATTGGACAGGTGAGTAAAGTGGACTCCATTAGTACAGTATCCTGGGCGCACTAGTGAAAAGATGGGACTCGCCCATGCTTAAACGCTGGATCGGCTGACACGCCATAAGAGGCGGGTAGTGTGTGCAGACTTCCATCTTTTGGTAAATTTTAAAACTAAGGCCCCAAAGTGAGAGCCACTAGTAAACCACCAAACTACTAACTAGTAAACTGAAAACCAGCGCCGCAGCGGCCTCTAGCTGCTGTAGCAAATGCTGAGGTTGTGCCTTGTTGGCCGCAAAATAATATAATTGTGTTTATAAATTATTTGCTATGTAATTGCTTTTGTGGCCAATAAACATTACTATCTATTGTTGGACGTACGGCGTACCCCATCCCTAATGTCATCTGACAGTAGAACTGTCATTCAATTCATTCAGACATAGATTCGCGCGCTCTGGCGCTCTGTGATTGTGATATTAATTTATTCGAGTAAAACTAGTACCATTTAAAATGCGTTTCATTGTTATTACTATCTAGTAAGTGATGAATTGGTTGCAGGTTCCAGACCGAGGAGGGCGTCCCAACGAGCAGCAACCGCCGCCGCCGGAGATGCCGTCGTGGCAGCAGAGGACCGCTGGACCTCAGGTATTACGAGTAGGAACATTCAACATCTTCCAGCCCTATTTATTCCCAGGTTAAGGCGACACCACGACGATAGCGCCGCCAACTGATTTTTTTATATATCCATACTAATATTATAAATGCGAAAGTAACTCTGTCTGTCTGTCTCTCTGCTACTCTTTCACGCCAAAACTACTCAACGGATTTAAATGAAATTTGGTATACAGATGATCTAGACTCTGAAAAAGAACATAGGCTACTTTTTAGTGCGAAAAGGGGGTTTAAAGGGGGTTGTAAGGGGTTAAAAAGTTACTATTCCACGCGGACGAAGTCGCGGGCGGTCGCTAGTATCTCATAATCCTCATAATCAATATAAATCAATTGGCGACGCTAGTATCGTCGCGGTGTCGCCTTAAATGAGATCGGCGTAGTATAATATTATAAACGTGAAAGTTTGTAAGTATGGATGGATGGATGTTTGTCTTTTTTTTGTAAGAAAATTAGTCAAATATTATCAATTTAGTTTAAACTTAGGTATAATAAAATAGTGATAATGTTAGACTAATATTTTTTATAAAACAGTCTCCAGGTGAAACTGTACAAATAGCGAGTCTTGAAAGTAACAGCCAAGAAACGCATACTACTGGACATAGCCCTTCCTCAAGCCAAGTAATCCCTGTAAGCCCTGCAAACGGAGTCAGTGAAACAACAATCCAGAGCAAGTCTAACAATCTTCCGAACCTTGAAAAATGTATAGCTGGTCCGAGCCTCTATACCGTCCAAAATACGGAACCTGCGGCGCCGACGGCAGAGGCAGAAGAAAAGAGAGGAACTTGAACAACAGAAACAGCAAGAGATATTGCAGCAACAGTGGGAGGAGCTTAAGCGACAACAACCACAGACACAGCGGATGGGATTTGGGCAGCAACAACAGAAACAGCGAGAGGCTATTCAGCGAAACCTTTATCTGGGGGGCGTACCTTTTTTTGAGTTAAATGATCAACCACTGAACCAAAACCCAAAAGATACCAATTTACCTCCAACTTCGTCCCTGGCGGTCATGGACACGGATGCATGCGGGAATAGTAAAGCCATTGGCAAGAGGTTGAGGGACGAGAGTCAAACCCCGGCCGAGAACCCCAAAAGACAGAAAGTAATCCTCAAAACGAGACAGACATCAAAATACTCATAGGTATCACCACAGAAAACCGCCGATTTGTCTCTCCGGTCTTAGCGGCCAAGATCGAACAGTTCCTTCTAGATAAAATAGACGAAATCGCGCTCAGGAAAGCACGAAATAAGCCCAGACCTGTCTTCGGTGGAAGGCCGCGATATAAGAATGGTAGTTTCCGACTAGTCTGCGCGGACGAAGACACCGTACAGTGGGTGACTAAAACCGTGACATCCTTTGAAAATCCTGACCCCTTAATCGTGTTCCACCCGAACGAAAGAAGCCGAAACTGGTCAGTAGGCATACTGCTGCCGACACTGGAAACTGATTGCATGCTCGTTATGAAGAGATTGCAGCTCGCGAACCCATGGGCTAACACGCAGGAATGGTTACCAAGCGTCTTGCGCCCACAAGGCTCGGGCACCCTCCTGAGATGCTCCGTCTATGAGGAAAATGTCGCCGCGATTGTAGCGAGGAATAGGAAGATGAGCTACCGACTCGGTGCAGTGTACGTTAGGTTCAGAGATGCGAGAGGACAGTACGGGACCACACCTTGGACCGAGGAGAGTGATGAAGTCCTTATAGATGACGAGGCGACACCTTTACAAAGAATCGAGGCGGCTGCGAAACCGATATCAGCCGAGGAGAAGCAGAGGAGTCTCCAAGTATTGGAGCGGATGGGGGGCGCTTGCCGTAAAGGCGTCCCCCACTAAGACATCTCTAATGCAACCTCCGCCACAGTATTTCCGCAGCGACCATGGAAGTGGCTGGAGGTATACAACAGTCGCCCTGAAGTAGAAACCGTGGGTTTTATGGCATCGTATGTGGACTCCAAACAGGAGGTAAGCTGACTACTCCTGAAAAGCCTGTCTTTAAATCTGTAAGAACATCAATGTACAGCAACTTGTGGATTTCTGTTCCAGACATAGTCGCAAGGCTTAAGGAACAGGAAAGAACAGCCACGAGATTAATACTTTCGAGCTGACACTAAGAAGTCATCAGGCTGGTCAGATACTGCGAGACACTTTGGAACTGATCATCGCAGGCTTCAACGTCCACTAGCTATAGTTGGGAATGGAACAACCTTTAGCAGAGGTAACAATTTCCTTGACTTCCTCTACCACTAGCTTGAACATTGTAAACGGAGTCATGTCAGGATTTTCAAAGAACCCACGGTAGTTGGCAGGATCATGCATGTTTCCACTAAAAACTGCAGATACATTCAAGAGGCTCGCCTACAGTGCAGGCAAATCTTTGGAATTGGATCTTCTTCATAGTAAAATAAAAGCAGCCACCTATAACATAGGAGACTAGGCCAAACTGGTCTGTAATGCATACCAATACTGTTGGTATTCACGTAGATATGACAAATACATCCACATCATTGAAATCTGGTCAAGCAGTTTTGACATAAATAATACTTTAATTAATAGTGCATAATGTATGTAATGAAAAAAAAATCGTCATGGGAGGGGGAACCTCCTAAGACCCAGACTTGAAATGAAAAGATGTCGTAAAACCCGTTACAAAGCTGGGTCTGATAAAGGTATTTTATTTTGTCTTTTTTTTTGTACGTTGGTTCTTTGGAGGTTAAAGAGGATTTCATGTGTATTTAATTTCGAAGCCCAAAAAGTCTTTCAATTGAGAATCTTGCAATTTTTTTGTACGGCTACTTATTTTTCAGAAAATAATTGATCAAACGATTTTTATACAAAGATATTATGATTCGTCGATAAAGATACTTAGTGCTGAGTAGGCGTAATCGTAATGGACAATTCTTTATAGTCTTCGTGTGCTTGCCCGAGGCCGTGAGTGAGGGTACCGGAGGCCTCACCCGGGGAGAGGATTAAAGGTTGGCACCGCACGTGTAACTCCACTGGTGTTGCAAGTGTCCATTGGCGGCGGCAATTGCTTACCATCAGGTGATCCGCCTGCTCGTTTGCTACCTATCACATAAAAAAATATATTCCAGGGCGGTGGTCGGGGCGGAGGGCGCGGGGGCGGTCGCGGGGGCGGCGGGCGCGGGGGCGGCCGCGTGCAGGGTGGTTACAGTCAAGCCACTGGCGATCAGGGCAGGTGAGTCATTCATCTATTTCTGTAGGCCTAACATGCGCACCGCAACAAAATTTTGTCGACTCTCGTTCGCGAGAAGCAACTTGCGACGCAATACGAGTATCGACAAATATCTCGCGACGCGCATGTTAGCCCAGCTGGGAAGCCTTTTGCCACTTCGCACATATTTAAAATTGTCATAACATTAGTCCGGATTATTATTTTTACAATGCCTATTTCTTCCTATTTTTAAGACATGTTTATTAGATTCTACATAATATAAAATGTTCAATCGGTAATTAAACATCAGCATTAAGTTGGAATAACATTGAGTAGGATTTTTTTTTTGTATTATGACGGTTTTTCAAAGGAAGTGTGATTTGTAAGTCGGTTTTCTTAATGTGCCTGAATAATTTTACTACTATGATTTACTTTAGTCTCCATTTTTTATTAAGATGTGAAGTATATAAATAGGTATATATTTTTTTATTATTTATACTTTTTGTCTTACAGGCCCCAAACTAGTCCAGCAGCTTTGAACCAAAACAACCAACGCAACTACCAAACGTATGAGGTCCCACCCGGTGGTTACCACCAAAACCAAGGTTACAGCAACCAAGGCGGTTACAACCAAAACTCGGGCGGTTACGACCGGAACCACGGCGGCGGCGGCGGCGGCGGCAGCTACGACAGGAACCAGGGTGGTTACAACCAGAACTCGAATTATAACCAAAACTCTGGTGGTTACGACAATAATCGTGGATATGGTGGACAAAACCAAAGTTACGATAGTATGCGGAGTTATAATCAAGGGTACAGTCAAGGTAAAGGATGTTTTTCTTAGTTATTTTTTACTTGTCTTTGAGATGGGTGGCAAACGGGTAGATTAATCAATCACTTATTAAGTCTTTACCCATTAACACATTCAATACCATTGGAGTCACAAGTATGTTGGCAACTAATAAACTCCCCTTCCCCTGGGGATGGGCCTCCGAGATCCTTAACTCTGCGAAACGCAGCACAGCATACACATCTCAGCCATTGCTTCACGCAGGTTTTCTGTGAGGCACTGGAAGCGAGTTGTAACCTTATCAATAGGGTTACCAATACAATAAGGTTACACAATCAATAGGGTAACCTTATTGATTTGGTAAGCTAACAATAGGGTTACCCTATCGATAGGCTTAACTCTGAAAGGGGGTTTTCCGATCCCTGCTCCGGCCTAACTGGCGCATTGGGACCGTTCTATTATTAGGTAAGCATCGATGGGGGGTCTTGGCACTGCTTACTTTTGTTATATTCATGAAGAAAAAATATATTTTTTCTGACAAAGGGGGGAGGGGGGTTAAATTTCCCAAAAAATCCGCTTACGTAATACTTACTTGAATGGTCCCATTCATGCTGAAGCGTCACTCTCCGATTCTTGACAAGTGCTAAAACTACTTTGGTGACAGGTCGATGAATGTGTTATTTTTTTTGGCAGGCGGCGGCGGAGGTGGCGGCTACAATAAAAATTACCAAAATCAAGGTTACCAGGGCAACCAGGGTAACCACCGAGGTGGTTATCAGAACGAACACGACGACCGGGACCGACGCGGCCGCGGCGGGTACCGCGGGCGACGTTGATGTTACGATACACCTGAGAGTTTTAAACGCTTGGGCCTAAGTAATATACTTCACCACTCAAATAATGAATTGTACTCTAGTTTCGTTTTATACATATAGGTCTGAATCGACCGTGGCACCTGCCACTGATTCTGATTATAGTTTTGATAGACCTCTATCAAAACTATAATCAGAATCTTGTCTAAAAATAGGGGCGGATCTAATGTTTTCGTATCGTTAGTATATCTAAATGTACAATATAGGGTGTATAGGTAAACAGTTACATCTCTTTAACAACGCGTTGTATCAACCATGCTGAACAACATTTATTTGTTCATTGACTATTGAAAATACAAAATAGTACTTTTTCGAAGTCAGCCACGTGACTTTATTTTGTAATAGGTTTGGCAGGCGAGCAGACGGATCACCTGATGGTAAGCGATTGCCGCCTGTGACCAGTGTGGCGACTAGTCTATGAATTTTTGGTTTGACTCTTCTAACATTTTTTAGTCGATTTTGTAAATCGCAGTTGCAAATGTAGATGGCGGTTAAAGGGATGTATGTAAATGTTTACAGATACCCTTTGTATGTTCTCTATCTAAATTATGCCCTCCAATATTATTTTACTGCCTCCAATATAAAATGTAAAAAACATAACATTACAATAATGTTTATTAAAACGAAACGAAAGTTGTGTAGGATAATTTTTTCATAAAAAAATTAAATTGTGCAAGAATTTAATTTCAGGAAAATATAATTTGAAATGATTTGGTATTTAAAGGATGAATATAGAAAAGCCAAGTGCATATATTTTTACGGACATACAAAGCTACAAAGGTAGCTTTTAAAATACTTAATTCTCACTAAAAGTAGAATTTTCTAATCAGTGCTATATTATGTATTTACGCAAATAAATAGCAATAATGTTCATTCATAATTTTGTTATCATCATATTCTGATATAGATACGGTAGGAATTTGATTTTTCACATGAAATATCAATTGAAATTACCTATCCGTATATGAAGCTTATTTAATATACATTTTTCAATTTGTTTGTTGTTTTATTTTATAGAACTTATTTCCATAGCGCGGTTTTCCTGTTCTATAATAATCGGTATATTCAATAACATACTTGCTATAATGTGTCAAGGAAGTCTTGAATCAGTTTTTTGGGAAAACTAACGAAGTTCCCGTTTTATAACCAATGGGCGTTACCAATAGCCTATGACATTAGCAGAGGAGTTATTGTAACATCCAACTAAATAAGGCTGTGTAATGTGATAATAGCAACTATGTTATTGTATGTCTCAGCCGTATCGTATAATCCGCCGTAATACATTATGGCTAGCTGTTATCAAAAACAGGGCTGTTTGAAATCTATGAAGATAAAATATCATTTACAGCTGTTAAATCCTAATCAAGTTATAAGAAAGAGGCAGGTTCCCGGACTCTAAAGATTTTTTTGTGTGATATTTTTTAATGATAAACATACTATTCTTGAAATATTTTATTCTCTAATAAAACTTACTTCGATTTGCACATTTTATAATTCATACCACATAAAAGTATCAAAAGATATTACGAAATAACATTTAGTCAAAAACTACCGTACTTTTGGGAATTCGAGCCGCTAAAGAAACCCTAGACTAAGTTGGTCGCGTGGTATGGTCTCCAATCTCCATCAAGTGGGTGCGACCCTTCAGTTTTCCTTGTGCCTGGCTGTTAATACGAGGCTGGGCTGGCTTCTATAGCCAAAAAAGGACAAAAAGAGAGTTTAAATTGCAGAAAAAGGAGTCCTCTCTCTCGCATTTGTGTCGAAACACTCATCAGTTTTATCGTTTTTATAATTTCTCGATACACAATTCCATACAGAAAGCGTTTGAAAAAGTGATCTCAACAGGTCTGACAAAAGTAGTTTTACAAGCAATAGATATTATGAATATCGAATGTGTCTATAATTTAATTTGCGAAAAGATCGAATAGCGCTCTGTTGCAAATGGAGCCTTCGTGTAGCAGCGGGTTTATATCGACGAGTTTTCGGCACAGTTTTATGAAAACTGACCATTTGTGGCAATAACACCGTTTCATACAAGCTCTCTCTGGGTTTTTCGTGGATCCGGATATACGGATCATCCGGATAGCGGGAACATCCAGAATTCCAGATCTCTTTTACAAATCCTCTGTACTCCACTTGTAGGCCTCCTCCTCTTGCGCCTTTCTCTTGCTTTGGCTCTCGAAGTACTTCTTCTCGTACCCGTTGGAGCGGTCCACGCCGTCCCAGCGGTACCCTGGCCGGATATTGAACCGGTTCGGAGGAAAACTACCTTTATATGATGGTTTTTCTGAAAAAAGTCATATAAATCTTTACTATTCATAAAGAGGTTATTTCAACAAAGAATCACATTGTGATGCAGTTAACACCCAGCGCTATCTATCGGAACTAATAAAGCTCGGAAACAGAGTTCGGGCGGGAGTCGAGTATAAATCAGAGATTTGAATCATTAGATATGCCCGACATCTAAAAACAAGGCAATATTTTGATAACATGTATGCGTGTGCGTGATGAGATGACTGCTGACACTTCCGTTCTTTTACACGGAATTGTGGACCATTGACAGATGAGCTGTTATCAACTGAGTTCTGAGTACTAACAGCGGGTCTAAGTATATTGGCCACTTGACTGTAGCGGTACCGAGATAATGATGTTGTCTCTTTGTGTTACAGTAATATAGATATTATGACATACAATACAACGCTTTTTTTTATAAGAACAAATAGTAAAAATTAAAATGAAATAAAAATGTAATTTAAGTTGAATGGTTAACTAAAAAAATATAACGTCTTTTCATAATAAAGCTGACTCAGCTCATTGATTCAATCACTATGAGAGGGTAACAAACGTATATGCCTCGTGTGGTGCAGTCCTTGTTACGGTGATCACCGTAACAACAGGAGGCCCGTCATTTCGTTTGCAAAAAAAAAATCCTCTCACCTGGTCCCAGTTCTCCCCTCTCCCGTTTCTTTTCCCTGATATACGCCAGCATGGGGTCCCCATCCCTTTCGACCTGCTTCAGCGAGCGCTCCAGGTCTTTATCGTCCTTGAACCTGGCCACCGGTTTAGCCGCTTCGTGCGCGAAATGGGCCATCCTCTCGGATTCTGCCTCGATCTGTTTTAACCTGTAAGGGAAAATATTTGAATGAAGAAATTATATTTCATCGGGTAGGTAGGTAGGTACCATGATTATTATATGAACCGGAAAGACTGGTGACAGTCGTGGAACGAGTCTTTGGCTCAAGTTAACGTTTACTTTCCATTAAATCTACCAACAATTAACCAACTTAAGTATCATTAAAATACTTTGTAATGGGGGCTATCGTGGGTGAAAAATCTGCAAGATGACTACTGTAGACCTGAAATCCATCTACACGGTGATTGGTATTTTTTGGTGTGAGATGTCACAATGTCACTAAACAACTAACGACAGTCCAGTTGGACCTAAGTCTAACAGTACGCCATCTATCGGACTTTATAAACGCTATAGCCCGCCCTCATTAATGAAATATGACATCGACTGCCACGAGTATTTGCGTTTTGTATCAGATTGTTTTCGTATAGAGTTTAGCCTATAAAATCAATTTTAACTTAATGAATGAACCCACACTAGCGTTTTCGAGGGCCGCATAGACGCAGACGCTCAAAGATGCTAGTGTGGAGTCACTCTAAATTAGTACAAAAATATAATATAAACGACGTCGTCAGTTTTGCAACGCTGGCTATTATGTTTCATGCCGAAAGCAAAATGGCAACTCGTTATTGCACGAAATTCAGTAATGCCTTATAATTAAAACGTCGGTTAGTTAGTTCAGAACATAGGAATTAACATGTGTTACGTAAACGGTAGATCTCTTGATGCTATAATATCTTACCCTTTGGTCCATTTCTTATATTTTTCGTCCAACTCTTTCTGCCTCTCTGCTTTCTCCCTTTGTTTCTGTCTCTCTTCTGAAGTTTCTCTTTTCGCTGTGAAAAAGTTTTTAATGCTAAATTACAATACGCACATACATTACACACATAATTATTTATTCATATTAATTGTAACATTGTATCGCAACTAGATCCTCGTCTTTCCAGATATTCCTAGAGCTTAATAAGCCAAGCCTTCCTTAGTACAAGCATGGCAGTTTTAACAAAAATCTGTGTAATCTAGGTGTGTAACAGCCCTCTTAAACGAAACAGCCGCCTACGCATAGATGTCAGGTTCCGAGAAGGACTTGGCTGGTTGGAGTTAAAATCTTCATTCTCCACACACAAAATGGATACACCTGAAGCCTGATTGCCGAAGAAGAAGGAACGTTCATGCTGCAGTAATTTTGTTGCAAATGTTATTTAAAATGTGATTTAGTAAAATAAACACATACCTTTTCTTGACACCACCTGAGCATTTCTTCCAGACACATCATCATTCATTTTTCTAAAAGCATCGTCCTCCCTCTTTCTAAATGCGTCGTTCTCTTCCCTCAGCTGTTTCGCGTTTTGTAACCCCGCCATTTTCCCATCTAACGTTCTCTCCATTTTCTTATTAGAAGGAGGAGGACTATCATCACTCCTCTTGTAATTTCTATCTTTCTCATGGTTTCTTCTATCTTTCCTTGGGGGTGACAGATCTGAGCTGCTATCTCTTTTTTTCCGTTTATCCACATACTTCGACTTTCTCGGAGGCGACTCTGATGTTCTCCTTGTCTTCCTTGGAGGCGACAAATCTGAATCTGGTGACAGTCTGCTCTGTTTTTGCGAGTCATTTCTAAAATCTTTATTTTTATGCTTGTCATTTCTGTATTTGTCTTCTCTTCCCTGGCCATTTTTATCCGGCCTTTTTCGAGGAGGCGGCAGGTCAGAATCACTACCTCTTATTCTCCTAGCAGGAGATCTCTTTTTTCTAGAGGAATCTTCTCTTTGCCCTTTTTGGACTCTTCTAGGGGGTGATGCGTCGGAATCCGACTGGTCGCCCTTTTTGTACTTTGGCGACTCAGATCTCTGTTTAGGTTCGTCAGCATTGCCCCATCGAGATGGTTTCCTAGCTCTCTCCTTCTTTCTCTTGTGAGTACCAGTCTTTCTCGGAGGCGACAAATCGGAATCATAACCATCATCTGCTTTCTTCTTCACGGGTGATTCTCTCCCTTTTCTTGGAGGTGATCTACCTTTTCTTGGAGGGCTAAAATCACTATCGCTATTATTTTGTTGTTTCTTTTTAGTGTCTCTGTTGTTTGTTTTTTCATTAGGTCTCGACCGTGGCGGTGATAAATCTGAATCGTTTTTCTTTTCATCTTCAGAATCACTGTACATTTTTCCGAAGACTAATTCATTCTCTTTTTCTATTTCTTTTACATTCTTCTTGATTTCTTCTATTTGCAGTTTGCTGTTGAATCCATCATCCTAGACAACAGAAATGTGTTTATAAGTTTGGATAAATTTTACAAATTTAATGTTACATGGTTATAGCTAAACTTAAGTTTTGCCAAAGGGCTATGGAGCGAAGTATTCTCGGTGTGAAGAGAGTGGACAGAATACGGAACTCCATAATACGCGCCAAAACTGGAGTCACTGATGTTGGCAAAAAAACCGGGTTAATGTGGGAATGGGCGGATCATGTCTGTCGAATCAACCCCGAAAGATGGACTGGCATTGTAACCCAATGGTTACCTGATGGACGCCGACACCGGGGAGACCTAAGAAGCGATGGAGTGACGATCTTCATAGTTTTGCAATCGATTGGCCACAGATGGCGTTGGATAGGGATCGATGGAGGGACTCGGGGAAAGCCTTTGCCCAGCAGTGGGACAATATAGGCTAAATAAAAAAATAATAATTACATGGACTATTTGCCGCTCTTAGACTCTCTTTCGGACAGTTGCATGTGATGGTATTTTTGACAAATATAAATAAATAAATAAATTGAGACAACATCACATACATTGTACTGGTCCCAAACTAAGGTTTTCCCTTGTGCTATGGAAACCAGAAACAACAAAGGAACTACAAACACTTACATACTTTATTTAATGACTGTTTCTAATGCATAATGGTAGGGTAGCCCCATTGGCATAAATAACACGCAAGCGCGAGATGCATGGATCCTATTAATAACTTTCTAATCCCACCTTATATCAAAACATACCTGAGTAACAACTCTCCATTTGGAACTAGTCTGAAATTGTTCTAGTTTCTTGACCTCCTCCGGCCTCTCATCGATGATCCCAGCCACCTGAGGTCCGTCTTCACCTTCGTCCAGGATGTCCAGCTCATCTCCCTCTAGAGGCCGGAGCTTGCTTAGATCTATGTCGTCATCTATTATTTTGAAGCTAAAATAAAGCATGAAAGCATCATAATAAACACAGTTTATAAAGTAATACTTGTAACTGAGGCAATTCAATTAATTTATTTTAGCCTAACTGTGGCTCAATTTATGAGTAGTGCTTACAACCTATGTTAGTAATATTAGCTTTAGTTATAGGTAGGTACTCCATTAAATTTAAAGTGGCCTTAAAGTACATCAGGTCTTAAATCTATATAATCCAGTACTTCCGACGGCCTCGATGGGACTGTGGCTGTGGCTAGAACAATTTCAGACTAGTTCCAAATGGAGAGTTGTTACTCAGGTATGTTTTGATATAAGGTGGGATTAGAAAGTTATTAATAGGATCCATGCATCTCGCGCTTGCGTGTTATTTATGCCAATGGGGCTACCCTACCATTATGCATTAGAAACAGTCATTAAATAAAGTATGTAAGTGTTTGTAGTTCCTTTGTTGTTTCTGGTTTCCATAGCACAAGGGAAAACCTTAGTTTGGGACCAGTACAATGTATGTGATGTTGTCTCAATTTATTTATTTATTTATATTTGTCAAAAATACCATCACATGCAACTGTCCGAAAGAGAGTCTAAGAGCGGCAAATAGTCCATGTAATTATTATTTTTTTATTTAGCCTATATTGTCCCACTGCTGGGCAAAGGCTTTCCCCGAGTCCCTCCATCGATCCCTATCCAACGCCATCTGTGGCCAATCGATTGCAAAACTATGAAGATCGTCACTCCATCGCTTCTTAGGTCTCCCCGGTGTCGGCGTCCATCAGGTAACCATTGGGTTACAATGCCAGTCCATCTTTCGGGGTTGATTCGACAGACATGATCCGCCCATTCCCACATTAACCCGGTTTTTTTGCCAACATCAGTGACTCCAGTTTTGGCGCGTATTATGGAGTTCCGTATTCTGTCCACTCTCTTCACACCGAGAATACTTCGCTCCATAGCCCTTTGGCAAAACTTAAGTTTAGCTATAACCATGTAACATTAAATTTGTAAAATTTATCCAAACTTATAAACACATTTCTGTTGTCTAGGATGATGGATTCAACAGCAAACTGCAAATAGAAGAAATCAAGAAGAATGTAAAAGAAATAGAAAAAGAGAATGAATTAGTCTTCGGAAAAATGTACAGTGATTCTGAAGATGAAAAGAAAAACGATTCAGATTTATCACCGCCACGGTCGAGACCTAATGAAAAAACAAACAACAGAGACACTAAAAAGAAACAACAAAATAATAGCGATAGTGATTTTAGCCCTCCAAGAAAAGGTAGATCACCTCCAAGAAAAGGGAGAGAATCACCCGTGAAGAAGAAAGCAGATGATGGTTATGATTCCGATTTGTCGCCTCCGAGAAAGACTGGTACTCACAAGAGAAAGAAGGAGAGAGCTAGGAAACCATCTCGATGGGGCAATGCTGACGAACCTAAACAGAGATCTGAGTCGCCAAAGTACAAAAAGGGCGACCAGTCGGATTCCGACGCATCACCCCCTAGAAGAGTCCAAAAAGGGCAAAGAGAAGATTCCTCTAGAAAAAAGAGATCTCCTGCTAGGAGAATAAGAGGTAGTGATTCTGACCTGCCGCCTCCTCGAAAAAGGCCGGATAAAAATGGCCAGGGAAGAGAAGACAAATACAGAAATGACAAGCATAAAAATAAAGATTTTAGAAATGACTCGCAAAAAGAGAGCAGACTGTCACCAGATTCAGATTTGTCGCCTCCAAGGAAGACAAGGAGAACATCAGAGTCGCCTCCGAGAAAGTCGAAGTATGTGGTGAAGTGAATTTAGGAAATTACATTTTTTAATTTTTCTTGGGTCTGGGTGTTCTGGATTGACACCCCCAGTTGATTATCATCACCTGGTACTCATAGTACAGGGGTTGCCCTAGTTTGAGACTAGGTTGATTGGTGTGATTGTCTGGTGCATTGATTTATTTATTTATTGTACACATGACACCCTGTACACATTCATGACATTCTTGTACCACTACCCCCGAAAGAGCGTTTTACATTGAGATTCTGTGTGGCTTTAATTATTATTATTATTTATTGAGGCATTCTAAGCATGATCGCTAGCAGACTAGACTGCCTATAATATAGGCTCATATTGTCTAACTACTAAGTAGCTTGAGCACTTGTTTTACAAATATCAGACAACAGAGGAAACACAAATATAATATTTAAATACATAATTAACACGTGTTCATCAATCTTTTCTTTTTTTTGTTTACGGATGATGTTAAGAAGACAGGGGGTTGTTGATTTGTTTCTGTTAAATACAACCTTCATTATTATTACTAATAATAGATGATTTTATTGATTGTTTTAATGCTGGTGGCTTATAACAAGTCAATGCATCTATCAGTTTATAATTTAGTTAAAGTCTCTATGCATGATTTATAAAAAATATTCTAAGTATGAGATTACTGGAGATAAATTAGTATGCTCTTTGGACACCATGCGATTTACTAGGTTATTATGCTATTCTGTAAAGATAGTACATTTTCATGACGAGACCTCCAATTATTCCCTTTTTGAAATTAGAACTTAATATTGAAGCAGATCTTAATGAATTAATTTTTGATTCAGAGACTGTGGTTTTGCAAAAATTTTAAATATGTAAGCAAATTCATATCGTAAAGCATTAAGTACAATTTTAATACCTACCTAATTCTTAAATTTATTGTAAAAAAATTGATTAATTGTAAATTTGTACAGTTAATTTATTGCTGTAAATAGATGGATAATTCAATTTTCAATGAAAAACAGCAACAATTTAGCAAAACATACCCTTTTCCTTTAGGCGCTTTTTTCTTTTTCTTCTTTTTGTCTCCCGAGGGGCCACTTAAATATTTTTGCAAATAATCTTTCTGGTTTATAGCTGTAGACATTTTCAATAAAACTTTTAAGTAATTAATACTTTAATTACATATGATTTCAATACTTCTTCTTCAGCAGCACATCAATAATCCCAAACATCAATGACCAAATTGATTGACAGTGAGTGACACTGACACCAGCAATTTAGTCACAGACTAAAAATCTTTTTACTTAGTAATGTCACTGTCAAAGTGTCAACAAAGTTAAGGGATGTTCGCAGCAATAACATTACCGGTAAAATAGAGTTTAACCGGTTTTATTCTTGTACGCTACAGACAGCCACATAATACACTCAGTGGCACATTTAACCGGCCGGTATGTAGCGTATTTTTCATACAAACGTACATTCTTTACTACTTTATTAATTAAAAACTAAAAAGTTTTATTACAAGATTAATTTTTACTTAACATTAGGTATTGGGTATTTGTTCGGTTTTTTGATCAAGAATTTCAATCAAACTAGGAAACGTTAGGGTAACCGAGACAGTGATTGCCCACTTAAGAAAATGATGCAAAGTTTTATTTCAATTAAATCCTTTATTTTAACAATTGGGTAGCAATGTGCGACTTTTATATACCATTGGTAGTTTAGCTTTGAGATAAGTTAGCAACAATTCAAATATCTAAAGAATATTTGTAAATATAACGTTTTGCAAAAAAAAACTTAAAATTTGTTCTAAAAATTCAGTGATTGCCCACCCCCTCTAAATACTAAATGGAATGTTTTTATACCATGATAACTGCTTCAAATGATACATCAAAGCTTTAACTAGCTCGTTGTTTAGCTTTCACATTCAAAAAATAAAATAAAAGTGACACAATCATTAAAACTACTAAGTGTATCCGATTCTCCTAAGGAATTCGAGTTTTTTGAAGAGACGAACACCTGCTGTGGAAAAACAGCCATTATCTATATATATTTTTTTAAATGTTGACAAATTTCTTATTTAGAGTTCTGCTAAAGAGTACTCTAGTGTTATTTAACGGATTTAATTCAAAACTACTCCTTTGAAAATAAGTTAAAATCTACGTTAACCTTAAACCTGGCAATCACTGTACCCTGGGCAATCACTGTCTCGGTTCCCCTACAATTTGCGAAAAAAAAATTGTCAATATTCTCGCTCAACCTTCTATGGAGCTAAATAAAGACGGATTTACTTTTTTATTATCGGAAAGTTTTCATGGTCGAAATGCATGATAAAAGTAAAAGACGACCATAATTTATAAAGCTCATGTTACATTACGTAAAAAGCGTTGCAATAAATCTATTTAATTTTCAATTTATTCAATCATAAAGTAGGTGCGTTTGTATGAATAATACATTAAATTGGCCGGTTAAATGTGCCGCAGAGTGTACCTATATAATAATGTCACCGTGAAATAGTCCGAACCGTCGCGTTAAGGCAACACCGCGACGATACTACCCGCCAATTGATTTACATTAATAAATTGTGAGGATTATGAGATAATATATTTAAAAAATCCAGCTATGAAAACATTAAGGAATGCATTAACAATTTGTTGAGATGCTTAACAATTGTTTTTACATGCGGCAAGAAAAGTGGCCATTGAAAATTATTGTATGTTGGATGAAATTATTACATAAGTGAGCTCCAAAAATTTGTTAATACTTTACCACAGCTCTGACATGATTAGGTATAGAGTTCATCAACCGCTCTACAAAATTTTGAGGGATCATCTCTCATTCTTTTTCTATGGCAGTTTTCAACTCTTGCATCATCTGGGCAACTGGCTGACGAGCTCTCACACATCTTTCTCTTGCGTTATCATGCATAAAAAATAAATTGGGCCCTCATAGTCCACGTATGGCATCAAGTGAGGTGCTAAGCACCCACGAATGTACCGTTGGCAGCCGCGAGTGGCAAACCACGGGACCGGTTTGCCGCTCGCGGATATATAGGGTGTATCTGTAAACATTTACAACTCTTTAACTACGTCTAACAAATCAACCATTCGGAGCAACATAAAATATGTTCAACCACTTTACTAAATTAATGTATTTATCACTTTACTAAATTAATTTATGCGACTTTACAAAAGTCATAGAGTATTTGTTTAGAATGGTTGGTAGAACACGTGGTTAAAGGGATGTAAATGTTTACTGATACTAGACTCATCAGAAAAGAGTAGATACACGGCTCCAATACCTACTGCTGAGTTCAATTTAAATGAATGCGCTGTTCGGTGTCTTCTCCAAACAGTTCGAGCGCTCACAGATACTCCGTGAAGGTCGCGAAATTGGTTTTGTATCTCAATGGAGGTAAGGTGTCGATTTCTCAAGCTGGTCGTCACGATGAATCTATTCTGCCGTTCATCTGTAACCCTAAAATCGTGACCTTCCTTGGTGACGAACAAAGCCGCCAGTCTTTAGGTTACAGCCAGTCTTTACATTTCGGAAGTTGAGCACTCACATTTCTTTGGCCGTGTCCGGCCAGGTTAAGTGCCACAGCTTGGGCGGCGACTTCAGGCGAAGTATTCATAGAATATTGAAAGAACCTAACCTTAATGTTAAGAATACTTAAGTAATGTTTCTTGCAAAACGATGAACGAACGAACGATGAGTCAATGGTGTTTCCGAGCAGATACGACCTAGTGATCTTCAAGAAGAGGGCTTATTCCTTCCATAAGAGCCGGCAACGCATTTGTGATGCCTCAGATGTTGCAGATGGCCATGGGCGGCGATGATCACTTACCATCAGGTGAGCCGTCTGCTCGTTTGTCCGCTATAATGTAAAAAAAAACCAAAGAGATCAATGACACTTTCAAGAATTAATAAAATCAAATCGACCTAATATAACATTTTAGCTAGACCAAACGTTAAAAATTAAAAATGCAAGGTGGGCTAATTAAATAGATGTGTCCAGAAGTGTATTAAGGTAAGTAAGTAGCAGCATTTTGTATTGACTAACAGAACTAACTAATTAAATTGATAGCACCAGTTATAAGCACCGTCTATAATATGTGGCGGTTACTAAATAGGTGGCAGTAGGAAATCTTTGGCAGTAGGTACTTTGTAATAATATTGACTAACAGAGCACATTCAAATAGAAAGACGTCACCCATTGTCAGCATCGTGGATGTGCAGTATTATTTTGCTGGTTGTTCTTTTAAAGATAATAATACAAAATACCTAATTATAAGAGCATTTTGGTGATGATCATAATAATAATGAGTTTGAAAATATTATGAATTTTCCTTTAGAATTATTTTTTAAAAAGGAATATTGTGATTTTAGCAGATTAGACGTATGATCCAGGGTATGATGTTCGACGACAAAGCCTAAAGAGTAAGGTGTTCAATAAAACATAATTTCAATGCTGCAGCTGTACTCTTTATTTGCTTATCGTTAATCTAATTAAACTTAAAAGATCACTGTCCAGTTAAGAAAAGCATTTGGTTTGTACGTTATTTAGATAATAAATTTTCTTATCGCTGTGATACTAAAACTTGAGCATTTAATCAGTTCTCAGAGGTTACGTCATCATCATCGTCGTCGTCATCTTCCCGATCCTGATCATGATCTTGTCTCTGTAATAACAATATTGTAGTCAAGTTAAAATAACCAAGTTAAGGAGGTGTTAGTGGACAATATTTAAACACAGATTTTTGAAAGAGCCTAATAAAAATTAGCAAAAATATTCGCAAAGTAAAATATTTACTCACCAAGTATCTCTGTACCTAAAAAAAGATAACAATTTTATGATTACCAAATTGAAAACCTTAGAAAAGTTATACAATCTTTAGATTATAAATAGAGTACCTACTGAATAATTATATCTATTATTATATTACATTTTATTAGCTTAGGTACAGTGAATATGATATGAGTAATTATTATAATAATAATTTAGTGGGGCGTCATTTTAAAATAACACTTACGTTTTGATTCAGCGAGTACGGGTTGTTTCTGTTGTTTCCGCTATTTACATACTGAAATGCATAAAAATATTTTAATATAGCACCAAATATCAAACTAAACCAACACAGTCATAATTTTGATAGGTGACTTGAAGTAGTATACGGTTCCTTGCGAGTGTGTAGTACTTACTATCTTAGACCAAGGATTTTAATAGATCGGACACGCAAATAATAATAATCGTGTAAAAGGAACAACTACATCCATAACTCGCTAAGAATAAAAGAGACAGAAATCAGAATCATGATTGTTTGTCTCTGTCAGAGTTTCCCTTTTTTTTTGTTGGGCACATTTCAAACTGCGCCCAGTATGTAACCCATAGCTAAATTTTTGATCGTATTTTTACTACCCATAAACCAACCAAATTCAGTCGTAGTAAGAGATAACAGGCTACCGTACTGAAGATTAACATCGATCCGCCATTTTGTAGTTATTTTTCATTTGGCCGGGTTATATAGATATCTGTCCCTTATGATGATACGCGCTAAGCCACTCTATTTGATACTTTCTTTAAGATTACTATAAATTAGTTATAGTGGAGTTAGGTACAGCCTAAATGTTGAAGTTTAGCAAGATATGATAACTCACCTATCAGTATACCTATCTATTTTGAGTGACTAATAAATTTTGTTTTATTAGCTAGACGAGGATTTCACAATTCGTATTATTTGCTTGAGTATTATAAGTTTAACAATCACTAAATCAATCCCGTGACTGGTGGGTCTTTAGAAGATCATCGAATTCCCCGTTTATTGATTTCACTGCGGGATATTCGTTTCAAAATACCAATAGATGTCGTTGGGCGTCGATTACATCGCGCAAGTCTTTTGCTTTACCTACAAGCCTTGTTGTTCTCTTTAAAATTTTAACTTTTTATAAATCTAATAATGAATAATACATTATCACAGTATATGTAAGAATGTGAAGATACTACAATGCACGTGTTTTAACGGTGTGTGAGTGTGAATTGTAAATTTAAATAATATGTCTTCTATATTTATTCTCAATTTTTAATACTTACATAGCTTTCGGATCCACCCGCGTATGCAGAGCCCAAATTATTCCCATTATTATACTGGCGATAGTATCCTGAGTTTTGCTGCTGGCTGTAGAGTGGGTAACTTGGGTAGTTATTACTGTTATGTTGTCCACGTGAATATAGTCCAAGCTGCGGATAATAACAAACATAATTGTGGGAGAGCCATGCTTCGGCATGAATGGGCCGGCTCGACCGGAGTGATACCACTGCCTCACAGAAAACCGGCGTGAAGCAGCTCCTGTGCTGTGTTTCGCCGAGTGAGTGAGGGTACCGGAGGCCCATCGGGGGGGAAGGGGATAAAAGGTTAGCAGCGCACTTGTGACTCCACTGGTGTTGCATGTGTCCATGGGCGGCGGCAATTGCTTACCATCAGGTGATCCGCCTGCTCGTCTGCTACCTATCACATAAAAAAAAACATAATAATATGTCAGTTTTTTATTACAGTAGGGCTTTTTACAGCAATCCTGTTCCCGAGGGCTTAAAAAGAAAATGGGATTCTCAATCCTCCTCATTCACACGCGCTGTGCATCCCTTGTTTGAATGAGACAAGTATATTCTCACTTGTTGCTGGACGTTTCGTTATAAGCCACCTGTTCCTGCCCTCTATGATTTTCAAGACTTTTGTACCTGGCATTTAACACTTATTAAATTTGGGCTGTGGTGCAAGTTAAATAAGCCTTTGCTTATTATTATGGGTATTAGATAAACTGAACAATCAATAGTCAAAATAAAATGACATCCGAGGGCTTAATTTGAAGTGGGTGTTACGGCCAAATCTGAGTTCTTCATTATGCTACCAGATTTATACTCAATAACTATTAACGATCCGTCATTAGATTTTTAAGTATTGTATTAGCGGCATCTTTATTAAGAGTTAAAAATACTTACATCGCCACTGGGTGGGACCTATAAATAAATAAAATAGTTAGCACATTATCAAACAAAGATCTAAGCCCATATTTAGTAGCGTACCTAAGTACGTATTACAGATATTATCAGACAACAGAGGAATCAAAAAAATTACTACACTCTGACAAAACAAACATAAATTTTAATGTTTATCATAATTACCGGGTGTGGAAATCGAACCAACTCTTGGTGCACAAAAATCTATCGTCGATTCCGGCGAAAGTTACATCATCAAATTGGGGCACTTTAGAGCCCGGGGTTCAATTTCCTGCTACATTTCTTCCTCATCAGCTGCAGATTTGATCTGATATAACATAATTGAAAATAAAAATATTGTTCTAACTTCTACTTACGTAAGCGAAGCTCAGAGACTGAAAAAGAAAGAGTGTCAATATAAGTAGGTTGCCAGTGTTTACATATTTTTTTAACCTAAATTTTATCCCACTGCTCTCATAAACTTCTCCATTATTCGTTTGTTGTATGATGAGTTGTATTGAGTTTTATGTGTTATTGAATATAAGGCGTGTAATATGCCTAGCAGATTGTTTTCTGAGTGCACTATTGAAGAGATACTGCTAAAAAAGCAACATCTGTCAGGGGCATAATAATAAATATATAAATAATAAAAATAAAAATAATAAATATAAATATATTATTCATATTATACACTTACTCCGAGGTTGTAGTCTCCAGCATTACCTTGGGCCTATAATGAAAAAATCTAATCAGTTATCTGCTCACAATCACTTAGTTATATTAATTTTTATACTTGAATAGGAATTTTAAATCATAAATTAGTTCTCATTTCATTACTTATTGACTCTATGAAGGCTTTAACATTATCGGACACATATTACAGGGTTCATGTTCAGGACGTCAGTATGTAGGACTGCAATAAATTTTTAGACCCAATGACATACGAGTACAAATTTTAATAAAAACAATAATACCTACTAAGTTTCACTATTTACAATTAAATTGCAATTGTAAGAGTTATCACACGAATAAGTTTGAAGTGTATTAATGGAAATTCTTACATTTTGCGGTGGGTCCTGGAATAAAAAATCTTTTCATTAGACTAACGTACTCGTATCTATATAATTTTGAAAATAGATAATGAATGAAATAATTATTTGTAAAGCATAAACTCAATAGTTACTAATATACTAATATGCACCCATGCGAAGCTATTTGTGATGACTAATCTTGAAATTTTGAAAACCTTTTAATTATCATTTACATAAAATGATGCTAATATAAACAAGTCTTTTCATGTTAACTTACGTATGATACTTTCAGCACCTGTAAGTGATTTTAAGTAAAATAAATAAGTATACTATAAAGTAATCGTTAGTGTAAATAACTTTAATCTTTTTTCATATATAAAGGTGTTATAACTATAATATTACTTACTCCACGGCCTTGGTATTTCTAAAAAATAAAAATTAATTATATTATAAAACAAATTATTTGTTTAAGCTAAGCATGATTTGTATGAACAGTACAATTATAGTTAGTCTTATTATTCTCAAATATTTATTGTTTTCAAAAAACAGCCGTTTCAAAAACTTTAGGGGCTTACTAATAATTTACTCACTACTTTTTAAATTTTATATTTGTGGTATTATGAAGTGGTTAATTCTACAGACAACGACAACGTTTATATCTATCTTATTAATCGAAAAAACGAAACACCTCCGCCGTGTATACGACGTCCAGCGCCATTTAATGTAGGCTGTTTGAAACGAATGTCCCGAAACAACGACAGGACTTTAAAGTTAATACTAAAATCAAGATTAAACTAACCTCTGAGAGTTGGTCCAACTGCCTAGACAAGTAGTCTAATTGAGCAGACTGAAAAACAAATGAAAATGTACTATTTTAATCAGTTTAAAATTAACTGATGTTATTAATAATTTGTAGTTTTTTTTTATGATATAGGTGGCAGACGAGCCGACGGATCACCTGATGGTAAGCGATTACTAACGCCTATTAGTTATTTAAAGTTTTATGAAAATGCTTTGTATCGCTTAAAAGTAATTAATAACATCAAATTCGTTCGAGGTTTCGAATTCCACTTAATTGAAGTGTTTTTTTGCTCGTCACTGTTCTAACCTAACTTCAATAATATGTGTAAAAGATCCAACCAACATTGAGTCACTATGTTGCATAACAGAGTCCAATATGTGTTTATAGCTATATGTGAGTGACGCTTTTACTTTACATTATGAGACAGGCTCTTGGAATGAGGCATTACATGAAAGTGTATTTAAACTTACTCTCAATGCTTGTAATTGGTCATCGTCGTCGTCATCATCATCATATCGGTCGTGTTGCTTTTGGTCGTCATCGTCATCTTCCCTGTCATGGTGATTCTGACGGTCATGTTGGTTTTGATCGTCATCGTCATCTTCCCTGTCATGGTCATGGTGATTCTGACGGTCATGTTGGTTTTGGTCATCATCGTCATCTTCTCTATTTACAGGTGGATTTTGGTCGTCATCGTCCTCCCGATCTTGGTGGTGATGATTCTGACGGTTGTTTGGTGGTCCTTGGCGATTATAATGTTTTTGGTCGTCTTCATCATCTTGTCGCTGTTCGTGTTGGTGGTAATAGCGATAATGGTGGTCTTGGTCATCCTCCTCGTGGTCCTCTCGGTAGTGTTGTTGAGGGGACTGGCGATTATGTTCGTCATGCTCTTCGCGGTAATAGTGGTTGGAACCCTTGCTTCCACGGTATTCGTGGTTAGAACCTTTGTTTCCCCGGTATTCCTGATGGGACCCTTTGCCTCCTCGGTAATGGTGATTGGAACCTTTGCCAGTTCGGTAGTGACTAGGTTTCTTTTGGTCATCCTCATCGTGCTCCTCTCGGTAGTGCTGTTGCGGGGATTGGCGATTGTGATGGTCATCATCATTATCATCGTCGTCATCATCTTCTCGATAATGGTGATTGGAACCTTTGTAGGCACGGTATTCATGATTGGATCCTTTGTTTCCTCGGTATTCGTGATTGGGACCCTTGTTTCCTCGGTATTCGTGATTGGCACCTTTGTTTCCACGGTACTCATGAACGGGACCTTTGTTTCCACGGTATTCATGGTTAGGACCATTGCCTACTCGATATTGGTTTTGATGATCGTCTTGGCTTACGTCATTTGAGCCTTTGGCGTTTCTGTAGTACGAATTGTGACCTTTGTTTCCCCGGTACTGCTGGTTGGGGTTGACCCCTTTGTCTTCTCGGTATTGTTGATAGGAACCTTTGTCTTCTCGGTATTGTTGATAGGAACCTTTGTCTTCTCTGTACACTTGATTGTTACCTTTACTTTCTCGGTAGTAATTTTTGCTGTTTTCTCGTCGTACCTGATGATTAGACAAAAATAAGATATTAGGTATGTCATATAACTCGATTGGATTGCACGATTCATTAACAGGTTAATTTGAAACTTACGTAGACCCGCCGGTAATTAGTCGGTTATCGGCTTTTAAGAATTTTTATGTACACCTTATAAATTCTTTTCAGATTCTTTATCCATACTAATATTATAAATGCGAAAGTAACTCTGTCTGTCTGTCTGTCTGTTACTCTTTCACGCCAAAACTACTGAACGGATTTAAATGAAATTTGGTTTAGACCCTGAGAAAGGACATAGGCTACTTTTTATTGCGAAAAAGGGGTTGTAAGGGGTTAAAAGGGGGGTAAAAGGTTACTTTTCCACGCGGACGAAGTCGCGGGCGGCCGCTAGTATTTATTTAAAATCTGGGGGCATGGTCTCCAAACTTACTTGGCTCTAGCCAAGTAAGTTTGCATGATGCAAATTTTTGGCGGCAATACAAGAGATTAAAAAAAATCGAATACCTAGGTACGAAGCTGCGTTATCGATCCCCCACCACTGGTAGGGAACCGATAACGATAACTGTTACTGAACAGCAACATTGGCTATATTTTATGGAAATCATTCATTCGTGGGCAGCGCGTATAAAATAAAGCAAGTTAAATTGCAAAAGTTGTTAGCTCTTGATTAAAAACTCACGTTCTCATCATCATCTCCTCTGTTTTGATTGTTAGCTGAGGAGTAGCCACTCCGGCTGCCCTTTTGTTGATTCTAAAAAAAGATATTCATAGTACTCTCAATCTAGGAAACATTAAAAATTTCACCAGTTACGTGTTCATTAAGTCTGTGATACAAATTCTGTGTCAATAGTTAGTCTGGGATTACATTTGATTCAAATTTACTGGTTTTGGGCTGAAATTAATGACGACAGTTCTAAACATTTTGTGCCTATTTATGTTACATTGTGGTACACAATGTGCTTGCTAATGTAAACAGAATTTGAAAGCAATAGTTAATAGAAAGAACTACGGTTTACCAAATGGATAATAACCCATAAAAAGTACTAAACAGAGTGTAATTAAAAAACCGGTATCATTTGACAATTTATCGGTTTCAACACTAGTCTTAACTTTACCTGATTGGGCTATTAATCGCGCATGCGTCATGCGCGCACCAATTTATTCGCGGGTCTTTGCGCGGGAATGTTTTTTTTTAAAGAAACATTACTAATGCTGATTTGTATTTCTCATGCATGCGGAATTGCGGAATTTTGATAAGCATCATGGTTTGTTTATTGTTCATGTAATATTTCAAGAAAGTCTTAAACTGTTTTTCGAGGTGGTGACGGGTTCCAATGCCACATATAGGTATTGATTTTCTTTTTTTGAAATTTGCAATGTATAAGGGAAACAATTATGTAATGTAATATTTCCCTTATGCATTATGCCCTTCTTAATGCATTTAGTACTTATAATTTAATAATAATGTTCTAGTTCTTACATTGTTGTTGTCGCCATCATCTTCGACTAACTGAGGAAAAATAGCAAAATTGATTGTTAGTGAATACCTACTTACCTAATGTCAAAAAATATATGTTTTTTATTTATAAGTAGTTACGTGAAATCTAGATTAGATAGTTAAGTAACTGTTTTTAGAAAACTTACGTTCAGGGTAAGGGTTTGTAATCGTCTCCGGCCATCCTAATGCGAAAATAAAAAGAATATTGATTAAAGATAAACTAAACCAGTACCAATGGATTGCGCTAAGTGTAGTTTGCATCGCGCAAGTGTTTCACCTTTTCAATTAACTTATTGTAAGACGGTATTACATTTTTTTATATCTTTTTCCCTGTTTTTAGAGAAATTTGTTCAAATTCAAGTTTTTATGAGATGGGTAGCAAAAAAGCAGACGGAACATCTGATGGTAAGCGATTGCCGTCACCAATATACATCTGCGACACCAGTAGAGTCACAAGAGCGCTGCCAACCTTTAACCCTTTCTCCCGGATTGGGCCTACGGTAGCCTTACTCAATCGACGATACTGCTTTACGCCGATCTTCTGTGAACTCCAGTCGAGCCTGTCCAAGTACCTATTACATTCATGCCGAAGCATGGCTTTCCCACGGTTAAGTATATGAAGTAGCCATAAACTATTTCTAGGCTAATTAAAAAATAAAGGTGTAGGTATACTCTTAAAATTATTAAAATTCGTCGAGTACAAACCTGTGGATTGTTGTCTTGATTTTGGTCGGGCTATAACAAGATATTATGTCAACATTAGGTACACACGTCGTTAGGTAGAACAAAGGTTTATTCTTGTATTATTAGCTACAGAATGTCCCAACTGGCAGGTGGCTGTACAAATGACCAACGGGCAGGTGGTCTACCCACAGGACCCAATCCCTTAATAATAATTTACTTGAGGCGGCAAACGAGCAAGCGCGTCACCTGTTGGTTGGTAAGTAATGACCGCCGCCCATGAACATCTGCGAGATCAAAGAAGTCGCTGATGCGGTGCCGGCCTTTTAAAAAGGAGGAAGCTATTCTCTTGAAGGTACCTAAGTCATAGCCGTTAGGAATACTACTGTATTTGAAAAAGAAATGAGATTCGGAGCCAACTCACCGCTGGAATAGCCAAGGCGGCTCCCAAACAGAAAGCCCACACGATGAGAAGTTTCATTTTGCAAGGCACAATGTCCTCCAAACCACACAACACTTTATATACTTCATTCAATTCCACCCGTGAATAATCCTCATTAATGACTTTCAAAGTTTAATAAATCAAGCGAAAAATCATCACACGACCAATTATGATTTGCAATTTTAAGTTAATTTCTCATGATTAGCTATTCATTTGTTTACCTGTTGTAAGGTAATTCGGAAACAGAAATGACTAATTGATTAATTAAATACTATCACATTTCAGACATTTTAGAGGTCCGTTGTGCACACACAACTATCTACCTACTCCATCGCCATCATCACAATCTTAGCAGCGTAAATTAGCGGTTTTAGAATTATTCCATTTTTCAAAAAGGACTGTAGTTATCGTTAGATATTATTTTATGAGACCAACAACATTGTTTTTAAATGGGCTCGCCCTTGGCTTCATACTGAACTCCAGAGATGAGAAGAAGCCTTGGATGGAGCAGGCTTACTAAGTAGCCTATTAAAAGGTTGAACTGTTTTGGAACTAAGGTTTCATTATTCATAATACATAATAACCTAACCTAACCTTCGGTTTTAGGTTGCGTCCCGAACTGTTGCTTTGGGTTTGTTACTTTCCTCCTAACCTAACCTACTTTACTCTGATTCTTAATCATGAAGTAATAAACTGAATAAAGTAAACTGACAGATGAAAATGACAAGGTTCTATGCATTTTGACATTTTGCATGTGTCAAATTGAGTGATAATGTATGGGGATGACACATTGACATCTGTCAGTTTACTTTACATGATTATGAATCAGAGTATAGTTTAATAATTTTTTCCCTATTTTTTTTTCTGGTTTTTTGAACGAATGACTTTATCATCGAATGACTCTACCATTCGACCCGAAAAAAAGAGTTTATTTTTTTGCTCAAGTTGGTAAGTTTCAAATTGTAGAAATCAGGATACTGGTAGATGTATTAGCATGTTTCTTATGTAAATGCACAGAAGGGAATGGATTTGATGTTTTGAAAGTAGATACCCAAGGTTTACAGCTATCGGTTTCCTCTATATTTTGCAAATATCCTTTCCTATTAGTTTCTTGGTTCTTATAAGGTTTAAAAGGGTAATCACTGACATCTATAGGTACATATCCCCACTCTGTGATACGAGTATTCTGTAACTAAACAAGGCGTGACGTAAGCGTAACTACGACAGATTTTTATCTGTCTGTGTTTTTTTATTGATTTAAGGCATCGGAAAGGTCATATTTCTGCATTTATCAATGAGAAACTTCCAGTTATAGTCTATTATGAAACTGAGTAGAGTGATAGACAGATATTTATTTATTATATCACCAACAACATATAGATACTTAATACACGAAATTCACAACTCAAGAACTAGACACTACAGAAATATAATGTAGGCAATATCGACGGTTTCATCGCTAAAAGCAATTTCTACCAGATAAACTTTAGGCAAAGGACATTTGGGCTGCCTACATTCAATAATGTTGCAGCCAAAAAAAATAAATGCGCGGAACCCTTTGAACGCCTGGGGCAACCCGGCTTGTCAGTATTTCATCAGCACGTGTAATCAGCAAGCTTGAACGATGTCAACATTGTGAACAGTTTAACAAATAACCAAAGGAATGTAATGCCTTCTTAAGCCGCACGCAGCTGGGGCGCGCTCATTTCTTTGACGACCGTCGAACCGTGAACATCGTGACTTTGTTGCTATCAAATAAATATAGTGTGGGGTTAAGTACACCACTTAAATGTTTAAATGTTTTTTCTTCAAAATAAATTGTACCTACACTATAAGTTGACCAGGTAAACTCATTTGCATCCCTTTAACCACGTCTTCTACCAACAACATGAAATTGGAAATATTTTTCGACTCTTCCATTTTGTATGTCGACTTCGATATACAAAATGAAAAGTCACGTGACTGATTTTGTATGTAACATTTATTTCGTGATTTTCAAAACCAATGTTATTCAGAATGACTGCAAATACGTGCTTGAAGGGATGGAGAGGTATGTTCACCCGTACATGGCACCATTTATTCGGGCATTGCTATTATCAAGACTGAAGTCTAGATGGTCATTGCTTTTTCAAAAATATTTCTGTATAATTTTAGCAGGCAGGTTCTAGTTAAAACAAAAAACAAATCATTAATATATAGCCACCACCATTAATATATAGAATCATAGCTGGGCTCAGCAGCAAACGTGTCGGATGCAGCGTTGGGGTAAGCCAATGACATTAGGTGGAATGTCATTGGGGTAAGCATTAAAAACATCAGCTATGCAGATGACATGGTGCTGCTGGGGTCATCTGTGGGGGAAATGAGAGAGCTCCTGAAGATGTGTGAAGCCTATGCTGCCACTCATGGTTTAACATAAAATGTCAAAAAAATGTGAGTATATGGTCTTTGGGGTCAAAGGTAAAAGCGGGAAGTTGAAGAGTATCATCGTTTTAATACCTGGGTCACTTCATTACTGATGACCTCAAAGACCATATGGATATTGAAAGGGAGCGTAGGGCTCTGGCAGTCAGGAGCAACATGTTGACACGGAGATTTGCACGATGAACAGACGAAGTTGAAATCACCCTATTTAAGGCGTACTTACTGCCAAAGTATGTATACACGAGCAATTTCTGGGTCAACTACACCAAAAAGTCGCTGGATGTCCTACGAGTCCAATATAATAATGGTTTAGGATGCTGTTGGGATTGCCTCCCTGTGTGTTTTCAAATGTTTTTAAAAATTTAGATAATTTTTAAAAACATTTGAAACATTACGATCTAGTCATATAAATATTAGAATCGATTTTCCAAATACCTAATCGATTTTAATCCATTTCCATCGAGAAAATTTGTCGAGTGTAAGTAGAAATTAACAGAAAAATGTACGCATTTTGTCGGAGTGTCAACTTTATGTCAACTAGACTATACTCTGATGTTTAATCATGTGGAGTAAACTGACAGATATCAATGTCTCATCCCCATACATTATCACTCAATTAGACGATGAGATTTTGACATTTTCAAAATGTATGGAAACTTGACATTTGCATCTGTCAGTTTACTCCACATGAATAAACATCAACTACTTTGATATGTGTATGCTACGAAACGGCGTCATCAACTGTAGTACGTACCTAAGTATTTGTAGCACTCACCGTAGGTCGTAGTATCGTAGTCGTAGATATGTTACTGTAAAAGCTCGAACTACGGTGAATCTTAAGATTTAAGTGTAAATTCTAAGATTTGCCAACATGAGTTGGTAAAGGTAGGTTAGGTTAGAACAGTAACTGGCCAAATATCTAGAAATTCTCTTATTTTCAGAATTACTTACATTTACCAACTCATGTAGGTAAATCTTAGGATTTACACTTAAATCTTAGTATTTACCGTAGTTCGAGCTTTTACAGTAACAGATAGACATACAATTTAGATACCTACTTAGCTACACGAAAAAGCTCACTCACATCAATGTATTCGTTACCGGAAAATAGTTCGAGTAAATGGTTTTATAGTATACATATTGTATAATAAATAAATTCACACAACACCTCATACATCGACCTGACTGCGTACTAAGTAGCTTAAGCACTTGTGTTACAGTTAACAGGCGACAGAGGATCACAAATATAATGCTTAAATACATAGCACCCAGACACTGAACAAACACAAGTGTTCATCACACGAATGTTTGTTCAGGTTGGGCATCGAACCCACGACCTTTGGCGTATAAGGCAGGGTTCCTACCAAATGCCATCCGGCCATATATTTCGACCAATATGTTACTGTAAAAGGTGAAACTACGATAAATCTTTAGATTTACCAAGATTTAATATTAAATAAAAAAATACCCAAACGTGTTTGTGTTTAAATGAATTGAACCCACGAACCTTTTCGTTTAAAGCTGAATCTTTATCAATTTTTATTCCTAAAAAAGGCAGACGAGCATGCGGCCTGTCTTATGGTAAATGGTAGGTAACCGCCGCCTATAGACAACAACAAGGACGGGGCAGTCAAGCCGCTGCCTACCGTAGTATTACAAACTGGACTTACTTACTTACTCCATTATCTCAGCGACCCGAAACGAGTCTTGGCCTCCGAAACAAGAGAACGCCACTTTGGTCGATCCTGCACTACTTATTGCCAGTCAACCAGTTGTTGTTGTTACAAAGCAGAGAGGGTAGAAAAAGAATACAAACAAAATATATTTTTTTAATAAAGTTTTTATTTATTTTATTATGCTAATAAGAGAAAGATACTAAAAACTTTATAAATAAATATGAATAATAAATATAATAAAATGAAAATTTTAATTGTGGGAGATCCACGTTTCGACATGAATGGGCCGGCTTGACCGGAGTGATACCACTGCCCCACAGAAAACCGGCGTGAAGCAGCCCCTGTGCTGTATTGCGCCGTGTAAGTGAGGGTACCGGAGGCCCACCCGTGGGGAGGGCGGTAATAAACAGTTGGCAGCGCAATTGTAACTCCACTGGAATAGCAGGTGTCCATGAGCGGCGTTAATTGCTTAGGTACCATCAGGTGATCCGCCTGCTCGTCTGCTAACTATCACAAAAAAAATCCACGATCGCTATAACACGGGGTTAAGGTATATATGTTCACAGATGCACCAAGTATGTTTAAAGAAACAATAATATATAATATACTAACTGACGTAAATAAGAGCCACCATGCCAACTCCCAGTAAACTAATATTCAGAAGTACTTGTCAATCAAAGTGACAAATAAAGATTTCAGAGTTTCGTTACTCTAAAATAAGTAAACATTAAATGTACTTAAGTTTATTCAAAAACCTTTCAAGGGGTCAAGTTACTGTTGGAGAAATGTTTTAAAATGCACGGACATACAGGCTGTTTCTATGATACATCATCGTTTAAATAACATATTCTACCAATGACTCTGAATAAAATTTCTTCTATGACTTTTGGTTATTCGCATAAAAAATTTCAACTTTTGCGATCACGTGAATCATTGTTTTTGTATGGGGAGTAGAAAATATCTTTGACGAATTTTCAAAAGTCGTAGAACAAATGTTGTTCATAATGGTTGGTAGAAAACGTGGTTAAAAAGATGGTAAATTGTTCACAGATACAACCTGTATAGACGGACAACCAAGTGATCTTAATATAAGGATTCCGTTATTATCCTCTTGAGGTCCGAAACCCTAAAAAAATATTTGATACGGTAAAGTTGTTTAGGTAATTAAGTTCAACAATAAAATTAACTAAGATACGAGTTATTAATTAAGATACGAGTACTCTCTCTTATAAACACAAATAAATTACTCTGCAGCAAGACAGGTCGTTCTTCTCTGAGCGCCAACGAGCGAATGCGCCCTCACCAGTCGGCTTGCGGCTTTATAAAGGACCCAACGAATGCCTAATCTTGCATAGAAACGTTGGTTATTAACTAGTTAAATGTTCAAATTGTTGACATAGGTCTAAACTTACTGATTAGTCGTGCTGATAATAACCGGCGAAACCAAGGCTAAGCTTGGTGCCTACACAATAAGCCGACGTCAATAATAAATAACACTAACTAGAAGCGAAAATTAATTTTATTTTACACTTTATAACATGTCACATTAAATAGAAGGTTAGGTTAGGTTTAAAGATTATTTCTCATATAAAAATTAACAAGCTTCACTTAAAATGAGATATTACAATTTCATCAAAAAAAAATTACGTATTCCTCTGGTGCTTACAACAAAACAAAAGATGATATTAATTTTCGGTTTGTGATACAATTTTGAACTGATTGACGTGTTATTTACTGGTACTACTTCGCTTTGAGTTCAAACTTTTTTGAATTTGCTTGGGACTTGGATAAATAACCCATTTTAATTTTAAGACGTATATGTCAAATATAAAAATTGTTAGAAGAGACTAAAAGCGAATCTCCCTCTTAACATTGTGTCGTCTATATGTGTTTGTTTATTTGTTGTTTTGTTTTGTTCTAGATGGTGTTAAAACTCAATTATTAATAATATCCAAAAGAGCTATTCTCGTCACACCGGTCAAGTTTATTTTGTATTGTACGTGTCTCTTTAATCACTCGACGTTGGCAGAGTTAAATGTGCTCGTGAAAGCACTTAGCAGCCATCCCAAAAAAAAAAAGAAGAGACTAACCCAGGAGAAGTAGGGGAACCGAGACAGTGATTGCCCAGGGTACAGTGATTGCCAGGTTTAAGGTTAACGTAGATTTTAACTTATTTTCAAAGGAGTAGTTTTGAATTAAATCCGTTAAATAACACTAGAGTTCTCTTTAGCAGAATTCTAAATAAGAAATTTGTCAACATTTTAAAAATATATATATTATAATGGCTGTTTTTGCACAGCAGGTGTTCGTCTCTTCAAAAAACTCGAATTCCTTAGGAGAATCGGATACACTTAGTAGTTTTAATGATTGTGTCACTTTTATTTTAATTTTGAATGTGAAAGCTAAACAACGAGCTAGTTAAAGCTTTGATGTATCATTTGAAGCAGTTATCATGGTATAAAAACATTCCATTTAGTATTTAGAGGGGGTGGGCAATCACTGAATTTTTAGAACAAATTTTAAGATTTTTTTTGCAAAACGTTATATTTACAAATATTCTTTAGATATTTGAATTGTCGCTAACTTATCTCAAAGCTAAACTACCAATGGTAAATAAAAAGTCGCACACTGCTACCCAATTATTAAAATAAAGGATTTAATTGAAATAAAACTTTGCATCATTTTCTTAAGTGGGCAATCACTGTCTCGGTTACCCTACACCAAAGTGGGATTTTTTGTTGATCTTTTAAAGATATATCAGTTGAACATTTTATTTATTTTATAAGATTAAGCACGCTTAGCGTAGAAAAAAATCAGGTCAGAAAGAACTTAAATAAATAAACTTAACAAAAAACTGAAAGAGGTTAACCCAATTTTATACATTTGTACTTTTGACTTATTTGACTTCCAATACTTGACTTCCAAATTCAGTAAGTACCCCTATGCCAACACAACTACTGAATTTGGAAGTTTGACTCGATTGTGGAGCTAAGGCTAAGCTGGATTCCCATGACCTTCCTTAATAAAATTAAAGCCCCTTATAACCCAGCCAGCCCCCGCCCCCAACAGGGAATGCATAAGGCTTACGGGCCATTGCAATTCGGGAGTGTCTTATTTCAACAGCGAAATCATAAGGAGGTTAACTGGCTACTTGTCTCCATAGTCAATCTTTTTAGTAAAATTATTAATTGATTTTTTTTAATTTTCCGTTCCCAATTGCCTAATAACATTGAAATTAACGAATAATCACGAGAAATTAATTAAACTGCAAATAATTTGGCGTTTCAAGATTTTTCGCTTGATTTAATAAACTTTGAAGCGATTTACGGATTCTTCACGGACGTACTGAGTGAGTATATAAGGGTGATGTGTGGTATGGAGGACAATATACATCGCAAAATGAAACTCCTCATCCTATGGGCTTTCTGTTTGGCAGCCGCCTTGGCTGTGCCAACGGTAAGTTTTCTTAAATTCTCTTTTCTGGTTGACAATATTCAATCTATCTAATGATTTGATTTACTAGTATCTACTTATACTACTACAAAATAAATAATCATTTTTGACTTACCTTTTTTCAGCCGGACGTAGATGATGACAACTATGAACAGGTTTGTATGACTTTTAAATTACATCACAAAATACCATAACATCGTATTATTGTTTAGTTTGTTGAAATGTTGGCAATTCCTAGGCTGGTTAGTTTAGAGAAACTGACCATTTCTTTTATGGATCAAAACTGGCAAGGCGTTCTCCCGGTCTCAGCTCATCATAATTATATCAGTGATCAAGGGTTGGTAATACAAATCAAAGTTAAAATAAATATATTTTGTCAGTTTAAATTTCCTCCACTTATGACAAATTTTCTTAATTTCTGGAGATTTTAAAGTCCAAATGTTCATATCATCTTCAAATACAATGTCTTACGTTTTATAGGATGGCCGGAGACGTCAGCAAACCCTCACCTTCAACGTAAGTTTTTCTTAAACCTTTGATTACCTATCATCATCATCATCAGCCTGTCTCAGTCCACAGCTGGACATAAGCCTTTCTTTTTGTTGGCGCTGGGGAATGCCTCCTTATGCATACCTTCCTGTCGGGGGTTTTGCCCATAATCGCCACGCTGGGCATGCGGGTTGATGATCGCATGGAACAATTTTCCACTGTTGGCACTGCTGCCTGCCAAGAATCAACGTAAATTAAGCTATACTGTATTATACAGGGTGTATCTTGTGATCATTTACATCCCTTTATACACGTGGTCTACTAACCATTCTGAAAAACATTAATTGTTCAATGACTTTGGAAATTTGCTTGAAAATTCAACTTGGTCATTTTGTATGGGGAGTCGCAAAAAATTCGACCAATTTTCAAAAGTCGTAGAACATAATGTTGCTCAGATTTTTGTTAAAATACGTGATTAAGGGGATTTAAATGTTTACAGAGAGATGCCCTCTTACATAGTATCGAAAATCAATTTATGATAATGTGATCTAACAATCAATTTTATTATTTTTCATCAGGTAGTCGAAAATGATGACGTAAACAATAACAATGTAAGTGCTTAAACAATTACAAAAAAATTAAAATATTTTTTTTTGTAAGGTTTGATATTCTACAACGCAAAGTTGAGAACTTAAGTTATCTTCTCAATACTCAAAATCTTTATTGCATCTATCTGTAGGTTACATCATCAGTTGGTACATAATAAATGTAGGTAGGTATCATTATAGACCCGGGAGGGCACTGCAATATGGGAAATCTAAAATTCAGTAATTTCCCATAAAATACTTTTAGCTCTAACATTAACGGGCTATTATGTCCCAGACTTTTGGAGAGCGTGCATGAAGTCAAAGCCAATATGTAGAGGCCCGTTCAATGGACCAAATAATCTAAAGACGAAGTGCCCTGGGAAGACTTGATGCATTGCTGAGAGTTATTGTTTTTCATTATTATTTATTTATCACTTTTTTATTTCTTAATACCCTAGTTTTTTTTTTCAGAACAACAACCATAATAACAGAAATAGCAACCGCGATGGCTATTACAAGGGGCAAAAATATAGCGACCGATACGATAACTATAGAAATAGTTATTATAACGTCCTACGATTATAATAATCGCAATGATTATAATAGCCGCAATGACTACTACAGTACTTATGATTATAATAACCGCAATGATTATACCAATCGCAATGACTACTACAGTAGTTATGATTATAATAACCGCAATGATAATAACAATGGAAATGGTTATAACAACGGCGATGGGTATAACAATCAAAATGATAATAACAATGGAAATTATTATAACCGTGATGATACTAACAATGGAAATGGTTATAACAACGGCGATGGTTATAACAATCAAAATGATAATAACAATGGAAATTACTATAACAGCCGTAATGATAATAACAATGGAAATGGTTATAACAACGGCGATGGTTATAACAATCAAAATGATAATAACAATGGAAATTATTATTACAGCGGTAAAGATAAAAACAACCGCAATGATGATAATAATGGAAATGATTACAACAACCGCAATTATTATTACAAGGGGTATGATTATTACAATCGCTACTATTATAACAACGGAAATGATTATAACAACCGCAATGATTATGACAACCGCAATGATTATGATAACCGGAATGATTATGACAACCGCAATGATTATGATAACCGCAATGATTATAACAACCGCAATGACTATAACAACCGCAATGACTATAACAACCGCAATGACTATAACAATGGAAATGATTACAACAACGCCAATAATTATAAAAATGGATACTACGGGTGCAGGGCCGGTAACAACGTAAGTAGTTCTTCAGTCACATTTAATATAATTAACGAAGTGTCATTCTTAATTGTGTCCGTATGGAGCCCAGGAGATGCTCGGACAATGATACAAGATTGGTTATCCCGAAAATGACAATGAAACGACTACCGTTTCACCTTAGCAAAGCTTAGCCAGGGTAGCCAGATAAACTTGTATGATGGATACACATTCGAATTCATTAACGCAAAAAAAAATGTGTATAGTTTAAGAAATTAACCGATACGTGTATGTTACCTCACGATAATATTTTCCCTCAGCGCTGAGCTAATGATATACTTACGCTTTAAATTTAAAAAATATCTGTTCAAATTAAAAGCTACTAAGTATTTCCTGTACATTAAGCACACATTCCTATCCACAAATAAATAAAACAAAAAAAATATTTTGTCATAACCTAGTATGACTCTATTGATCTTCAAGATTTATTCCTTTTATTCCTTCCTTAAGAGCCTGCAACGCATTTGTGATGTCTCAGGTGTTGCAGATGTCCATGGGCAGCGGTAATCACTTACCATCATTTGCCATCTGCTCGTTTCTCCTCTGTAATATAAAAAACATAAGCAGCAGAAGGGCCATCCTTAATTTCAAGATTTTATTGACACATTTTTTTTTTATTTTACAGAACAACGTTTACAACAGAAGAAATCCTTATGGCAACGGCAATGATTATAACAATGTCAAGAGTTATAACAACCGCAATGATTATAACAATGGGGTCGGTTATAACAACCGCAATGATAATAACAATGGGGTCGGTTATACCAACCGCTATTATTATGGGTACAAAGGAAACTATAGGTACAGGGATGAAAACGTAAGTTTCATTTTAATCAATTCCATTGAATGAACTTATGAATGACCTTTCATACACTCCTATACAAACCTACATCAATATAATAGATACTAAACAATTCTTGAGCAAATAAAACACGTATTAAAAATATCCCAAAACAAACATTTTAAAACGACTATTAATTTGTCTTATCTTTTTTTCTTAAACCAACAGCGTCCAGAAGACAGCTACCGATACCGTAATGATGATTACAACCGAGGACATCAAGGGTCTTATGTGGTATATCGTGTAGGCCAAGGTGTCCAGCAATACGGAGGATACAAAGGCCGTAGCCATCAATACGGGGTTGTAGCTAAAGGTTATACCGGGCAATACCACCAACACGATGGCCATACCCACCAAGATAACGTTCCTCATAGCCATTACCGAGTGAACAAAGGTTACCAATACCGAGGATACAGAGCTTCCAATAACCAAAACCGAGGGTACAAGGGTACCAATGACCAATAAAACTGCCATTATTATTGAAGCCAAAAAAACGACTCAAGCGAAAGGATATGGAACTCGAGGACAGCCAAAAGGCAAATGTAAAATGTTAAAAGTATTCTGAAACTGCAAGATGTGTGTGATACACATACATTAAACTAATGTTCATTGTTTTTAATTGTATTCTTATAATGTACTTGTTTTTTTTTTGTTTGATGATATATTGTTGATTTATTGTGTTTCCAAATAAATATTTATTTCTTATTCTTTTTTTTAATGAAATTTGATACAGTATAATGTACCTGCAGCAAATTTCAATACTATACATCAGAGAAACAAAGGCTGTTCCTTCATACTGAAAACCACAGACTAGGTTATTGCCAAATTCACTGAATTTGAATATTTTCACAAAATTATGGAGGATTGCTGTATTTATACATAATTTAATTTTTTTTTACTAATGGTTATGAACAATGATACAATTATATTAGTTATGCTATTTTTGTAGTAGTTTGAATCTTTGACCATAGGAGGCGTTGATGTCAATTAAGGACCTATACGAATGAAACTATATAGCGCCGCCAACCTATTTACACTGATTGTAGCGAAAATACGATATTTTTTAAGAAAGAAAAACATTACAGACTTAGATACAAGTAAATTGAATTTTTCAAGATGCAATGTCAATTATTGCTAAAAGTGGCCGTTTTTAGCAATAATTAACATTATTGTTACTTGTCGCGTGTTAGAAATATTGTATTGCATCTTGAAAAATCCAATTTACTTGGATCTAAGTCTGTAGTTTTATTTTCTTCAAATATATCATATTTTCGCCACAATCAGTGTAAATAGGTTCATTCGTATAGCCCCTTAAATCGCACTAGTGTTTTGGTGTTCGAGTCACATATAAACTTTGTGATTTTCTACAGAAGTTCTCTTTTTATAAATGGTATTGATTATTGGTATTGATTATTTATTGTTGTAAGAGTTACTACCGCACTCAGAGATGTCATTTAATCTTAATGCTCATTATCTTAATTACGGAAAGTTTTTATGTCCATTAAAATAAGGGTTAAAGGTTTTATGAACGTTTCTGAGTGGCGGCAGTAAGTAAGCTTGCCACCGAGGTACATAGTGCCATTTGATTTCAATTAGTTCTAATTAAATTATGACATTCCTATGATTTCCTATGAAAAAAACAATCACAAATGAATTTTTACCTTTAATTTATAGTTAACTTTATTTTTTTGGTACCTTGAGTCAGTACTCGTGGTTATTATATATTGGGTGTCGGTACCGGAGGTTTTAAAAGGTTGGCAGGCCTGTGACGCCACTGGTGTTACGAGTCTCTATGGGCACTAAACGCGTACTTTCAGGTGATCCGTAAGCGTAAAAAAATCCATCCGTTAATAATCTTCATTTAATGACTTCAAAGTTTATTAAATCAAGCGAAACAGCGTAGCAAGACCGATTGTTATTTCCAATTTTAATTAATTTCTCGTGGTTTTCTTCGTGATTATTCATTTGTTTTGCTGTTTGTTGAAAAAATAAAAATGGGCACTACTTCAAAGTTTAATAAAAGTGAAATATCAGCCTCTATACTGTCCCACTCCAGGGCAAAGGCCTCCACATCTTAGAAATTAAGTCATCGCTACTATGATGGGATTAGGGTTAATCATCACGCCTGCGATAGGTGATCACAAACCCGAGCTATTTTTGAAAACACACCTTAGAGAAAGTATCCAATAGAGAGGACACGCAAATAATAATATTCGTGTAAACGGAACAACTATATACAGAAATCGCTAAGAGTAAAAGAGATAGAATCATGATTTTTTGTCTTTGTCAAAGTTCCACTTTTTTTTGATGGGCTCAGTTATGTCAGTTGTGAACTGCGCCCAACAAAGATTAAGTGCGATTTTTGTTCGTATTTTTACTACCGTAATAACCAACCAAATTCAGTCGTAGTAAGAGACAACAGGCTACCGTACTGAAGTAATCTTCAGTCACATTGATCCGCCATTTTGTAGTTATTTTTCATTTGGCTGGGATAAATAGATATCTGTCCCTTACGGAGATACGCGTTTAGCCACTCTCTCATTGGATACTTTCTCTAAGCCATATACAAAAAATAATATGTTTTTTCCGGGATTTAAAACGCCTGGCAACTTGCTGGCAACCTACACACGGGGCGTCGCGCGTCGCCTAGCAACGCACAGAGTACTTCCCGCCAGAGAATAATTGATTGACAGATGATAATTGGTTTGGATTTGGGATGCCGGATCCAGTGATGAATCGTTTATTCCGAACGGTGAAAACACGAGATCTACTGATTGAGATATCCAACGCTCGGGAGGGGATTATAGATATGGATCGTTGAGAGCAAAACAGAAGTACTTTTCTAATCTAAATTTGCTGATGAAAGGGCACGTGAAATTTTGATGAGTGGGGGACTTACAGTCAAACGCTCCCGTACCAAAAAAAAATGTTTTCAGAGATGGCTCTATTAGGACCTATTGAGGCTAGGATCCCATACAAAATTAAAAAAAATCTACATCGTATAGTGTCCCACCTATACAATTTACTGTCATTATGGTCTATTGTCTCTGTATTATAGCCAACTAGCTTTTGCCCGCGGCTTCGCTCGCGCTAAAATTCGGGGTAGCACGGAGGGGTAAAAAGTAGCCTATGTTACTCTCCATCCTTACGACTATCTCCACTAAAAAATTACGTCAACTCGTCGCTCCGTTTTGCCGTGAAAAAAAGACAAACATACAGACAGACACACTTTCCCATTTATAATTTTAGTATGGATACAACATCCATGATGCATTTATTGTAGAGAGTTCAATAACGACAGATCTGTACAACGATCTGTGCTCTCCCGGGACGCAGACAGGGCGCCGCCAGCGCCTGTCGCTGTAGGGCTACCACCAGACAACAAGATACTTCGATTAAAACAAAACTGTATTTTTTCTACTTTTTTTTACGATTGTAATAGTTTTGTGTGTATGAAATAAATAAATGAATGATTGTCGACGGCAAATTAAAAAGACACATTCCTTCTTATCACAAAATGGAGACTACAGTTAGTCAAAGTTTTTTTTATGATATTGGTGGCAGGATGGCCCATGGACACCTGCAACACCAGTGGTGTCACAAGTGCGCTGCTTATCTTTTAACTCTCCTTACCCTGGATTGGGCCTCCGGCACTGTCTCAAACGCAGCGAAACAGCGCATAGTGTTAAAATTATGCTGTTACCTACTTTTATAAAAGATACAAATTAGAGTGACGCTTGGCTTTTGTTAATGTAGTATCAGAGGTTAGGATAGGTACTAAAATCATTCAAATTTCTTAAATTTAATAAAACGTGCTTAGACTTAGATGATTGAAGTTTAATGAAATAGTAATAATAAAAATTCTTTATTTGGAGCAAAAGTTTGTCAGTTCCGAAACAAATTCATCGATGCTGTCCGCAAGAAGTTATAAAAATTAAAAACTGTGTAGCAGACAATTAACTAACTTCTGGCATTTATTGATTTATTTTACTATTATGTTATGTAATGTATTAATAATAACAATAATGTTTGAAAGATTTGTTTACATTAATGTGTCTGTCCCGTATTATGGAGGGTATGGCAACCCTACCCTGCCCTGCTACCACGCTACGCAGTGACACGCTACAATACACACAGTAATGTTGATATTTTTTATTGAATGGGTTGTAGTGCGATGTTGACACTATTCAATGTCGATAATTAGTAGCAGCAGCCCCTATACAGCATGTATTTTTAACCAAGTATAGACGGTGTCAGGACAGCAGGTCAATTCCCTTCCCTGCAATACAAAAATAGCACTTGTATCTCAGACATAAGGATGGTCAATTCAACTCGTTATTTGGAGCTGATTGCTTGGGTTAATGTCACTGATACGTTGCAGGCCTTTTAGAAAGGAGTACCGCTCGCCCTACAAAATGAATTTCTTATGTGATGTGATAAGTAACTGGCGTTGTAAATAGTTCGCAAGAAACACTGGTTGTTTTTATCATCATCGGAATTTATATGCCAAAAAAACCGATGGGGCAAGTTTCCGCCTTTGGGTATTTGTCAAGTTATCTTCTTCTTCTTCGTACGGGCTTTTCCGCAATCAGGCTGCAGATGTCAAGTTATTTCTATCGGAATATCTTAAGATAGATTTTCAATAGGTCTTTTAAGACCTATGATGATGAGCCAGTTTTTATTTTATCGATGTTTTTAAGCGCGTCACTAACAGATAGTATCGATTGCCCGCGCGGTCTCGTGGTACCGGCTAGACAGCGATATCATAATTTTATTTGGCCGCCATTGCTGTCTGACTCGGTTTTGTTAGTAATGTGTGTCGCTGATATTTATGTCCGTTAAACCTTGGTCCGTCCGGACTTTTTTTCTTGGTAAAGGCTTTTAGACCTTGACTGTATCAAAAACAGTAAAAATATAAATAATACTATTGGCTCGCCCTCACTTCGTTTCGAGACATTCGTTTCAATTTGAACCAATAGATGGCGCTGGGCGTCTATTACATCGCGCACGTGTTTCGCTTTTTGGTTTACCTGTAAGCTGGTTTCTTCTGGTTGTCTGTCGAATTTACCCTTTTATAAATAGTATAGCAGATATAAAAGGAGGCTGGTCCAGCCGTAGATCTTCAACATGGGTAGAGGGCCGATATCAATCAAGTGAAAATAATAGGGAAGTTGCATTTTTCTCATTTTCGGGTCAGAGAGTGTACTAGTTAAAAATATTTTAATTAGAATAGACATATTGATTGGCTTTTCTCGGAATATATGTGCCATTGTTGACTATATTATAATAATGAAGGATAGTCCATTTCGGACAGACAGAATGACGAATCTATAAGGGTTCCGTTTGGCTACGGAACCCTAAAAACAAGTGTACAAGTATTCAAAACATACTTGTGTTTGACACTAGTACACACTTGATTTTTTTTATTGATTTGAATTCTATTCATTTAATGGTATTCTGCATTCGGCATAGGTACCCCATTTGGTATTATACGTCTAGTAACTCATCTGGCAGACAGGGTTGGCGAAAGTTTTTCTGGCGGGTGCCAACTGAGTCTGGATGTTATTGACTTAAGGGGAGGTCATTGAACCGTGTGAAGTGCGATGGTAGGCTACCACTGCTATCTCAGTAGATAAGATTTTTTTCCTACCTACCTTATCAGAGGTTGAAGCTTCAAGCATGCGAGGAGCTTCAAGCTTCAAGGATTTTTTTAAATCTAGCTCGGCGTTGAGGGAAAACCACGTGAAGAAACCTGTTCTATGTCCATGGATGGGAACCGTCTGATTTTTGTGATAGGTGGCAGATGAGCAGACGGATCACCTGATGGTAAGCGATTGCCGCCACCCGCAACTCCTAGTGGTCTCACAAGTGGGGCTTTCAACCCTTTAAATAAACAAAACTTTAAACATTTCTGCCATCTATTTGTTTTTTAAGGTTTTACCCGTTTTATTAAAAAATTGTCGCCCGCCCTCACTTTGTTTCGGGACCCGATTTCTTTCTGTAGTAGTTACAAACTGCATCCAATAGATGGCGCTGGATGTCGACTTCATCGCGCCATTGTTTCGTGTTTTGGTTTACTTATAAGCCTTGTCGTTGTCTTTAGAATTACTTCCTTATAAATAGTATGATGATATGAAGATGAAGATAAACCGTTTCGTATTTTAGTTTCGTCACCACAAACTAACGAGTACGAAACGATCGTTGGTTCGAAACTAAGCACACTTCATTTCTAACCAACGACCACCTTTATAGAAGGCATATGTTTTCATCATCTGAGCTACCTCGTTCAATATTAATTATTTGCCTCGTTTCCCTATCAAGGTAATTTCCTGGGCCCCTGATATCCGCATAACCCTTGCATGACCTACTTGTTAAAGTGACATGATCCCTAATAGCCCAAGATCCCACTGCTCGATCCTGTAGCTATCTGTTTTTTTGATGAAATTTCTTTTAAAAGAATGTTATGGAAGTATTAGGTATATGGATTAGCAGTGTACAAAAAAGGTTGCATGTAAAAAAAGACGCTAAATTTTTGGAAAATTATGTAAATAATAAAAAATACATAGTCGTGCCATAAATTCTGTCCCTCATATAAACATGCCTAGTGAAAATAAAAAAGACATCAAATAATAGTACTACCTCCATATTAGTTTTTTTTAAATACCCTCATACAAGTTGGGACAAACCTTATGGCAAGACTAGGTAAATGTTGCCAGTTCTCAGTCTGCCCCAATACTAGGCAGAGGCGTAGCGTGAGTATCGGCACCCTAAGGTTTTAACAAGATTTTCAGAAGACTATTTTAACCGTCTCTTTTCTTCCTCGATCCCCCTATTCTTTGCATTAATTATATTATCAATTTAACTATATAAAAAATAAATATTTTTTGTAACCTATTGCAATTAGGAATAATTCATCAGTAAAGTAAAGTATCAGCCTATGTCCCACTGCAGGGCAAAGGCCTCTATCATAGAAATTAAGTTATCACTACTACGATGGGATTAGGCTTAATCACCACACTTGCCTAATGCGTTGGTGATCACAAACCCGAGCTATGTTCAAAAACTTCGAAACTTATTTTTGTTCGACCCAGGAATCGAACCCGGGACCCCGAGATCACGGCCCGGTACTTGAACCACTAGACCGACGATTCTTCATTCATCAAAGAAAAAAAACATCTGCAGGATCTAGCAGTGGGACCTTGAGCTATAATAAGACTTCTTGTCAAAGTAACAATGTTGGTGACATGTTGCCTACAAATCCTCGTACGCCGTTTAGACACTTTGATGGGGGTAGGTATATCACAGTATAATGATTCCCGGTAGAAAGACATTTAGTTGAGATTAATTATTCTGAACGTGTAACCATGATCTACATAATTATATGGTTTGATCACCCTAAGCTTGTGAAGGTCAGATGGCAGGCTTACCTACCAAAGTAGACGTATCAAATCCTGGATCACGGTCCTAAGTGTAGCCCAGGCTCCCAAGTGACCACTTTTGGACGCAATCGGGAATCACACGAGAATCTTCACGTATTTGAATGATTTTAACACCATCAGTTGATTTGTCGCAAGCGCACAAAAAATATTTTCATTTCATTAATTTAGATTTGCGAAGTCACTGCAGCATTTTTTTTCGAAACTTTTCGTCTTGCTAATAGGATTCATCATACTATGCCCTAAAAGAGAGTAAAACTTAAGATTATGTACTTATGTATAGAGCGCTCTCCACCAATAAATGGGAAATAGAGACATCGGAGGTGAGGCAACAACGTGGAAGAGCCACGCTTCGGCATGAATGGGCCGGCTCGATCCGAGTTATACCACGGCCTCACAGAAGACCAGAGTGAAGCAGCACCTGCGTTGCAACCCACGTTTCGCTGCATTGTACTACTTAACAAACACTTGACAATTTCAGAACACACAATTATCATTACAATTAAGGATTTCTGGGTGGTCATAAAATAACCCTAACATAACCCTTCACACAAAGTTTTTCTAAGTGTTCATAAAAAAAACTGTCACCTATATACAGGAATTAGGTCTTTTTTTTAATAAAGAACAATATTTCACTTCATTATTAAGAAGCACTATCCAAATTGAAGTTACGATTTCCTTTCACAATAAGCCATCTACCGCATTATTAAATTACGCTAAGATGAAAGAGAAAGACAAGTTAATTAACCCAAATAAGATCCAAGAGCACTAGTTATTTGCAAGAACGATATAAAACGCGATGATAAAAATAAGGTTTCCTTCAACCATTTCTACATTTACCATGAATACTATATGATATTGAGAAAATTCTCATCGCATAAGACAGTCCCCAGAATATATCCGGAAAGGTTTTCTTTACGAAATCACGGGTCGAAGCGATTTCGTAAATAAATTGGTCCCGCTTGCCTCGGTGCTAGTGTGTCGCACTATAAAGCGACGGTTTCCGGGGCCCGGGTTTGATCCCTGGATCAAACAATTGTACCTGAGTTGTTCTGTCTAGAAATTTTCAATGTCAGAACAAAGTCTGCAAGTTGGCGGTCTTCATGCATCGGATACATCGATCAAAGAGTATTGATTAAGGGTAGAATAAATGAAGTCGATCTATAGTCGATCTAGGAGGAGTTCCGAACAAAAGCCGATAAATCCACTTTATGCCAGATTTTTATTTCTGTTAGTCCCCTGTACATACCTACACAACATACATCATTCAGGTCGCATCAAATCTCGTTAAACCGTACTATTTTCTAAAATTGGACAGCTGGACCAAAACCAGACAAATACACGTATTTTTAAGTTACAATCATTTGCATTTTGAAAAGTGTATTTATCGGGTTTTGTTCCTAAGCTCTTCGTTTGTACCAGATCTTATATTTTTACCATCCATCAGCACGCGTAGGAGAGACCATTAAGTCGTTAGGCCTACATTTGATCACTCTCCGGTCGTGTCACACTGGTGCCCTATATGAAATATAAGGTTAAGGAATTTCAGAGTGCTCTTGATGTCTACGCACACACGTGTACACCTGTCAATGTCCAGCATCGATGGGTCACCGTCAAGATTAGCCGAAATATTAAAAAAATTACTCGAGAGCAACAAGTCGCATTCGTCCCTGTAATCGAAACTCAGCGTCGCACAAGGGCGCGTCCCGGGCCCTTAGGGACATGTCCCTTAGACGCGACCGGAGTCAATCCATGTCCTACTTTGACAGTTCACTTTGCTGTATTATTTCTGGAACAGCTTTTGAATAATAAAGGGATTGGAATCGTAATTTTATCTTTAATTATGACTGTATCGATTGGTAGAATATTTAGCATCAGTATCGATCACTAATCACCCCCTGATAGTTATTTTGAAAATATATTTCACATACCGAAATGACCTCTCTACAGATTTATAATAAGTATAAATTAACTACCTAAGTTAAGAATTTAAGGTAGTTTAGTTTCCCTTCAAAGGCCCAATGTTTTCTTTCATCCTATAGATACTTACTTAAACACTTATATAAATTGTTGAGTAGTTCGGGTAATTTTTTGAAAGTGGCAGTTCAATGATTTTGATGAAAATATATTTTTGACCTGATTCTATGGTTTTACTTACTTACCTGAATATGAGTACGAAGTTAGTAGTTCCCAGTGATGCGTATTGACGCATCAATGTGGTATCTAATCGCAACTGATTAGTGTCACAGTTGATTTATTATGCATATACCTAAGTTCGATCATGTTCATGGCAAATTTTTAATTGGGTTCTGTAGTCCACCAGGACTTCTGAGGTTTTTTCACTAGTTACGGAGACTACTTTTTGTAAGTTGAAACGCAATACAACGCTACGTTTCTAAGTAGGAGCATAGGTAATTTATTTTTCTCGCATAACCTTTTTTCTAGAGCATTAGATAGGTCTTTTAAAAATATGTTGGGTTTGAGAAAACGATGTTTCAATAAACAAATATAAGTAAATTAACACCTTAAAATAAAGCCAGCTAAACGACTGATTTTGGAGGTTTGAAAAAATCATGATAGTAGAACAATAAAAGAAAAAATGTGACTGTGATTGGAGGGCGCCACACGCCCTTACTATTTCAACACCACTATACTGATAATAAATAGATAAATTCTGTGGACAACAATAAGTATTTTTAATGAAACAGATATTCTTGTTGGGTCTGGGTGTTTGTAGTACCTTCGTTGTTTTTGGTTTGCATAGCACAAGGGAAAACCTTAGTTTGGGGCCAGGACAATGTATGTGATGTTGTCTCAATTTATTTTATTTTATTTTATTTATTTAAGTAAACCGAAGAAATGGAATACTTGCGCGATTCAATTTACGCCCAGCGCTATCTATTGAAACTGCTTGAAACTAATGCCTGAAACGTAGTGAGAGCAAAGATTTGAATCGAGTGAGAGGGGATCACTAGTGAGTCCATAAAAGGTGACATCGACCATGGGCACACGCATTTGGCTGACTTTAAAATTAATTGATCTATACCTATTCAGCTTGTTTATTGTAGTGTACCTATATATATGTAGATACACATACTACCGAGCGAAGAGACGGGGGAATAGCAGGAAAGACCCCGGTTTCGAACCAATAGCTTCAGACATAATGACACGCCAAGATGAGGATGACTTAGAGGATGGGTACTTCGAAATTTTCCCCGACGAATTACTCATGTTTTGTACTTTACTTGGGGATGGTAGTATTATATAAGTACACGTCCAATTTACAACACCCCTGTATTTTGTATCAAGGGTTAAATAAAAAAGAACATCGAAATGTTCAGAAAAACAAACGACACGCAAAGGCGTTCGATCTCAACGAAAAACGTTCTTATTTCAAAATAAATGTCTGATCAAAGAGCAACCAGTACAGAACTAAGCAGCCCAAACAACAGCCGGTGAGTGAAGGTAAAAGCGTTATGTTTGCCTGCCATTGTAATGCCTCATTCATATCCCGTTTACGGCTCGCAAATACTTGCGTAGATAAGAGGGACCCACTGGAAATGTCATTACATTAGGACCCGGGCAGATTGGCGACTTGCAGAAGGTCCACTTCGACGATAGTGTCTAATAATCTAACGAATGACCGAATGGGGGCTCGCTTGTGAATAATCCGCCGGACAACGTACTCGTACGGTTGAACCGATGTTCGTCAATAACATTGGTTGTTTAGTTTGTCAAACCTCCATTTTACCAAAAAAATAACTAATCACCATGTAGTTAGACTGCGATACAAGAACAAACAAATGCATACCTAATTTCCTTAAGCTAATTATTTTAGTATCAGAACGATAATTACTAATTATAGTCCAAGTCGAATTTCAAACCTAAACTTTAAGTCAAGTCACTCACCTAACTGAACCATAAATAGTCTACCTGACTAATGTTATAACAATGCAGCAAACAGTAACATATCTATTGCCAAGATAGAAGTTCAAACTGATCGACAAATGAAGATTATGTTAGTAGCTATGTTAGTAGCTTACTCTATCGAGAGTATACGGGTCCAGTTGGTAAGTTTGTCTCCTACTTTATAGCGGTTATGCCTTCTGTAATTCCGCTCCATTTATACGTGGGTGTCCTGGCCCATCCTTCCCTGGCTCACAGATATTAGTCAGTCGAGTCTCGCCCCCGACCCGGCCCGCTCGTGCCACCCGCGAAACGATCGCAAAAACCGATACTAACCCCACAAGTGTTTCCACAATTTAGATATTTTAAAAAACAAGTGTCGTGCAGTGAATTTTAATCTGGATTGGTTCGGAGTGAAAACCTCTTTTGTGAGTATAAACTTTTTTAATGGAAATCGATTGTTTTCGCGTCACTAGTTTTCGCGCCGATTCCAGGTTTGTTTTTCTGATTTGATTCGATGTTGTGGCAAGGGAATCGAGAGATAAAACCTATTACGTTTGTGATTGATGTCGCCTATTTTTTGAGATTTAGGTTTTATATATTTTTTTCTTTTAAAGAAAATAAACGTTTTTGTTTTATACGTTTCTATGGCGGAAAATAATAAGCTTAAAACATCTTTTGTTTTAATTAGGTGTGTCGTATGCCAATAAAGAGCATGATTCAGTACTCAGTGCCATTAATGTGTTGCTTTATTTTTTAAGTTGTTTCAATGAACAAAATGTATCTTTAAATATTTTGCCTTGTTCACTGATTTTATAAAATTGTTAGAATACCTACGTTGCTATGTTTTCGTCTTTACATTTGTTCCGTATAGGCATAAAGTATTTATATAATTCGAATGAAGTTATTTCGTACATGTACGTATGTATACGTCTTCGAACTTTATTTTTGTTTAGAATGTCGCATTAATAGTAATTAAGCTATGAATAGAAAATTACTTTAAAAAGTAATTACAGATGAAAACCTGTTGAGTCCCACGAGTCCAGCCAGACCATTAATTGAGTTTTTAATTAAAATCTGCGGCCACGGCAATAGGCCACGATATTGCTGGTAATTTAATGAGGTTCGTTAAAATAGGAATTATTAAATTGACCTCATATGAATAACGTGAATTCTTGTGTTTGTTCAGTGTCTGGGTGTAATATAAGTAGATATTGTATTTCTTCTGTTGTCTGATATCCGTAACACAAGTTCTTAAGCTACTTGGTACGGAGTCAGGTCAATGTGTGAGTTGTTATGTGAATTTATCAACCTATTCATTTATTTTAATAAAAGATAAATACACTGAATACCTAACAAGACTATGTATTCACCCGCAAATGTGTTTCATTGGATTTGAATGTGAATCCTGAAATTCAAATGAATATATAGAAGGCGATAATACAGTAAAAAAAAAATGCAAACTCAGCGGTATGTTATAGACGATATGATGATGGGGTGATGTTTTAGGAAAAAGAAAGAAAATGTTTTTTTTCCTTGCAACTACCATCAACGCGTGCAAAGCCGTTCCGTCACGGAACTGCAGACACGTAAGTTAAATTATTGTGTCGATTTGAACACTATAATGTGGTTCTTGTATAAATAATACTTTGACATTGTTGAAGAAAGAGTAGTCATCGACTTTTTGTACAAACTTAAAAATCATTTCGACTATTGCAAGAGGGTTTGATGGCAAAGTAGTCTGCTTGATTTGTTTAAGTTTAAACACCCAGTTTACAATACAGTAGTTATATCACAAGAAAGAGAATTGACAAGACTGTTGAGTCTTGTCAATGAGAGTTGTCTTATAATAACAAAGAAAAGCAATGTCGACTACAGGCTGGTTTGGAAGCAATTTTAGAAGAAACATTTTATATATTTTTTAGTAAGTATTTGCCTACTTTTTGACATGAAGCGATAGTTGTGGTTTGTTGATTTTCTATTTTATTTTATACTAGCTTTTGCCCGCGACTTCGTTCGAGTGGACTTCAGGTTCGTAGAAACCTCAAAAATTTTAGCCTATGTGTTATTCTGATGTATAAGCTATATTGTGGTAAAGTTTCATTCAAATCCATTCAGTAGTTTTTACGTGAAAGAGTAACAAACATCCATACATCCTACATCCATACTTACAAACTTTCGCCTTTATAATAGTAGTAGGATAGGATTAAACATTTTTAACCTCCGACTCAAAAACGACGGAATATTATAAGCTTGACGTGCCTGTCTTTTTGTTTGTTTCTGTGTGTGTCTGCCTGTGGCATCGTAGCTCTCGGACGGGAATACCGATTAGAATGTTATTATTTTCTGTTGAAGGATATATAATCGGAAGTGTTCTTAGCTATGTTTGGTGGCGAACGGTGTAAGATGGCAGCCACCAAAAAATTACGAATGTTATATTTTGTCTTAATTCCGTCAATGTAAGCATCAAGTACAAGGACTTAAGTAGTACAAAACATAAATTGTTATACATCTCAAATCCAAGTTTCCATTTTATTCCGTTTTATTCAAAATCTAACTTTGTCGACATGCATTTTTATTCTTTTTTTTCATAAAAGTGCTAAAGTGGCAACTCTAAAACCTATCTCAAACGCAAGGAGATCCCTACCAAGGGGGTCTTCGGACTCGCTACCAATGTTGATATCAAGATCTGGATAGGAAGGCATAGGATTGACGAGACATGCATAAAATATACCAACTACTTTAAACAGTCAGTAGCAGAAGTAATTTTATGAAACACTCCAACTATTCAAAGAGAATTTAACGTTTAAACTTTCGAAAAGTGGTGGACTGTTATAATCGCATTCAATGTTCGCATTCAAAATTCAATCTTAACAATCGATATTCATTAATATTTTTTTGTCATTGCGATTAAATAGAGGTGTATGTGATAAAGAAACACAAAGTTACTCGTACTTATGTTACTAATTGGACGCCCACGTGAAAATGACTACTTAAACGTCAATATTTTTGTGACGATGGAACTGTATACTTCTCTTGGACACCTTGTCTGCTCAGATACATCTGCTGCTGACTGTACATAGGTATATGTTTCTTGTAGATATTGTCTGCAGCAGTATTGCAGGTTTAGTAAAATGTACGCCTTACATCCTTAGACCATAAAGTTAAGAAGCCCTGCATTACTTTTTCAGACTAGATCTAGTGTAAAAACATATGTAAGTATGAGTAAAAACGAGTAAATAGAGCTTTTAAAAAAAGCATTACCTGACCTATGTGTAGTACCTATACGACTAGCACTTATTTTATCAAATCTTGTAGTCTGAATTTCACACCATACATGTCGCTTAAGTAGAGAAATATCATTAAAAAAACATATTTTTTCCTATTTTCCATGAACTTATACTTATGTATAGAGGTAGTATCTGCCTACATACTATCTCACTGCAAAGAAAAAGGCTTTCATCATAGAAATCAAGTCATCGCCACTATGATGGGATTAGGCCACCATGCTTGCCTAAACTTTTGCTCGACCCAGGAATCGAACTTGACATGTCACGATCATGGCCACCGACTTATTCGTGAAAAAATGTTTAATTAGGACTATTTAGAAAATGTTTTCCTTTAACCAAATAAAACGGCAAACAAATTTTCTTGAATAAGTGTTTGGAAAAATATAATGTTTACCTGATACATCCTATATTAAATTACTTTTACACGTCACTACTAGTAAAGCATGTTGATAAGATACCGACGAGTTGACCTTGTCGAAGAACTTCGTATTACTATGATAATTCATTCGTATCTGTGAGCTTTAGAACTGTCCTATTTAGGGCTTTACGTAGTTACTAAAGCCTTCTAATGTGGTTTTGTTTCGGGTTGGACCCTGTTACAAGGGTTGGAACTTAAACCAATCCTAATTTATACTAAGTTCTTGTACTCTACTACTATTTAACCTCTGTGTATATTGATATAATAAATGTGAAAGGAAAAATATCGCTGGGAAATCACGTTTCAGATATTTTCTCTATACGTGATTGGTTACATCTTAGATTCAGTAATTTAGATTATGATACACCTGGTCTGGTTCCCCTATCAAATTATTTTCCTTGCAGTAGTATAGTACTCGTATATACTAAAATTTAATTATACTGTTTCTTTTAATAAATCTAGGCGAAAGTAATACTTTGAATAAAACCGTTTATACTATACTGTCATATATATCACCAGTTGTTTTTGGTAACCTAATGGTACACCTAACATTAAATACTCGTACATATTATGTTTTATATTATATCTATCGATTATCACTTTTTGAACATTAGTTATATTTTCCTTAAATAATATTTTCGCCTACTGCTCACTAGTCAAAGAGAAGATCTAGATGAAAATTATATTATTTCAACATAACATTATTATGACTGCTTGCTGCTAAATTCACAGGATTTCTGTACGACGGTCTTAAACTCACGTAGAATAGCTTATCAGTAAAATTATCTCTCTTTTTCTGCCGATTTATAAAATGGATGTGGGGTTTATTGTGCAGACAACGGTTGCGTCGGCGCCCAGGGTTACGATGGCCAAAATATTTTAAAAGAAATACGTACTCCACTCGAAATTTGGCAGACCGACTGGTTCCTCGCAGACACTACTATTGATTCTCGATTTTATAACACAAAAGCAGACTTAGTCAAAATATAAAATCAGATATATAATTACGATTACAGTGTCTGATCTTGAAAGGCTACCTTAGCCTTTATTTAGCAACAATTCTCGTTGGGACATGACATAGATCTGTTGATACCGCCGAATATACTCAATAATTTATTGCGTTCCATAAGGTACAGATAGTAAGGTGGTAACATTTTTATTTTATACACTCTTATGGACCCTGTTAGGGCACAACAAAAATTTAGGAGAGAGGAAGCGAGTCTTGAATGACTAAATTTATATTTAATTAATGTATTAAATGATATATGTAATTATTTAATAAAATATGTATTTTCATATTGGAATTTATTTTATTCTATATTTTTTATTTATTGTATGTCATTTGTTCTGGGTGAATTGGGTTTACAAGCAGACGCATTTTCTACGTGTCTTCCACCAATCTCTCAGCAAAAAAATGCTCACCCAGACGGGTACATAAACGTATGCTTAAATCTATGATCAGCTATCTTTGATCATGTTATTCTCATACTCTACTCTGACTCATTGTCTATCTTATTCTAAGTAACGATACAACAACACCAGTTGTAGCATACATTTTTTCGTAGCACTAACAGCACTTTCGTTACAGCTTTTTTTCGTAGCACTTTCGTAGTCGTTTACGGTGCTACGAACTATGTTCGTACCGTAGACGACTATGTTTACTGAGCCGAACTACGAAGTTTATAGTATCATCTGCAAATATAATATCTATCTATATAAATAAAAATGAATCGCCGTTCGTTAGTCTGGCTAAAACTCGAGAACGGCTGGGCCGATTGAGCTGATTTTAGTTTTAAAATGTTTGTCGTAGTCCAGGGAAGGTATAAAAGGTGAGAAATTAAACAAAAAGTAGGTGGAACGAAGTTCACCGGGAGCCACTAGTATAGAATAAATATGTTGAAAGGTTATCACAATCAAAATATTTATTGTTTGAAACTGTAGGTAGTACAATTTGCAGGGTTATAGTTAAGCCCAAAGTCTGGAAGTTAGCCGTCTTGTACCCAGTGCTGAGTAGCCACGTAAAGCGGTTGGCCCTGCGCCTGATCTCTCTTCTCTTGTACACTGGAAGGCAAAGAGAAAAGAGAGTGCACGTGTGTTTGTGTACACACTTGAGCAATATAATATATCCTGCGTACGTGACTAATCGTCAAAATCGCAGCCTTTTCTGTTGGAGGATTGTTATCATTACCCAATCGGGTTTGCTATACTTTATAAGATAGGATAGAATTAAATTATTTATTTTAAAAAGAGCCGGTATATTTGCTTTATTTGTAACTTATTTGCTCTGGTATTGGATCTTCTGGTTGCAACTAACTAATCAAAATCGAAAAGAAAAGCCGCGGTCGAATGAAAACAAATCGAGTGGTCCTCGAAAATAAAAACAGATGGTAGCGAGTGTCATGGCGTCCATTATTAATAGTCAGAGAACAAAAGGAGCAAAATACACTTGGCAATATGATAATGCGAGTGGTACGAGGTCGGTGACCTTTGTTTGACTGACTTATATCTTCGAACGTGACTTTTGTTTTTCCCAAGCGGTCTTCTTTATTTTAATTATTTACTACGCCCCGCGGTTTTACCCACGTGGTGATATCAACAGAATACCTAGTCATTAAATTTTGGATAAGTACAATACAATACTATATCTTGATGAATTGTATGTAGCCTATGTCACATGTATTGTGTGTTAATGAATTGTATCACAGAAAACCGGCGTGAAGGCAGTGCATGCGCTGTGTTTCGCTTGAGTGGGGGTACCGACGGCCTAATCCTGGGAAAGGGGGGTAAAAAGTAAGCAGCGCACTTGTGACACCACTGGTGTTGCAGGTGTCCATGGGCGGCGGTATTACTTACCATCATTTTACCGGATGCTAAAAGGTTGGGAGCGCTCTTGTGACCTGGGACTGATTTTGCTCGTCTTTGGTCGGCAGCGAGCGCTTAGCAGTAGGTGATCCGACCCATCCGGCTAGTCTGCCCCCCACATATCACAAATTTTTAATAATATTTTATCTATATTATTGTGAAGTTTCATTAAAATCCATTAAAGAGCAACAAACATACATCACAAACTTCACGTTTTAATATATTTTATTCTTTGTTTGTCTCACACGCTGTCTTTGACTTACTTCACTCTTGTTATTTTTTTAATGTTGCTATTGCAATGCCATCAGTCGTATGGGACAAAATATCTCTACAGACTTTATTTAATAACGCAAGTCTCAGAATTGTTACGACCTCAAGACGACATTTTATCTTTCAATCAAGTTTATTTTCGTCCTATAAAAACTTCATTCGACTTCAAATATTTAAATCCAGTTTGCTTGCCTTTATTTTCCTTCTTTTATTTCTTTTAAGAGTTCGTATTTTATTTGGAAATGAAAAGTGGTTCGAGAAAAACGTCGGTTTAAATTATTCTAAGCACAGAGCATAAAAAATCCAGGGGACCATTAGTGAGTTTGCGACGGTACACAGTACGTAGCCAGAGGTATGTATACCTACTTATAAATTTAGAGGTAGGGTTGTTAACTTTAAACATATACTTGCAGGGCATATCTGTTTGTCGCGTTTGACCCGTGGTCCTCTTTTATGCGGTATGTCCTCCACTTCTCATGTTTTTTCGCATCAACTAAGTATAGTGACGATGTTGCATGCAAACCATCCCTTACGACGCACGGAAAGGGTCTAGGTTAGGTTAAGTTTTCTACCAGGCATGGGCGTAGCCAGCCTTAGGCTCAGTGTGGTGGGTAAATTTATTGTAACTAGAGCCGTTTTTTTGTTTGATTAGGCACCTTATAGATCAGAGTGGCCAGATATTTGTTTCCTATAAACACATAACATGGCCCTACAACCGCAAGCATGTGACGCGTAAGTTTCTTACGCGGTCTTTATACGTAACTCCGTGTTGAAGACTTTCTGCAGGTCAAGAAAGAGGAAATAGTGGCGTCTTCTTCTGCCTGCACTTTTCCATGACGAACCTTAGGGCAAAAATGGGGTCGAAGGCATCTAAAGGGCAGAATATACATTGTCGCTCCGAGACAACTCATTCATGTCGAATTTGAGAGTAAACAATCTGCGTAAAGGCGTGTTAGGGTGGAGCTGGTTTGATCAGACTAGCGCATATTGGTATAGGTAATGAACATTAAATTTGGTTTTTCCAATTTTGGCTAATGAGCAGGATTATTCCAAAAGCGACATTGTCCCAGTCGAGATGAGGGTAGATATAAATTTCTTCATCGGGCTGAAATGTGCGACCTCTGATAACTAAACCCATATCACTTGTCGGCGGTCGACTGAAACACCCTGATTGGAAAACTTGTGTCTCCTCTCTCACTCGGAATTGTTCTTCTTGTTTCTTGTCGCGTTGACAACTATGTTTACCTAACTAGAGCTTATTTTTTTTAAAACATGTTTGGTACATCTTCTATACATATCGTCACTGGAAAGGCAACTTTTCTGCTGTGCGAAAGGGTCGTTTCGAGAAAAAGCCGTTTAAAGTTTTTTTTTTAGAAAAAAATTCGTACCTTTTTGTCCTGTTATCCGATTTTAACAAAATAAATTGACAATTGCTACGGCATTTTTTGTTTATTTTTACACGTATATTGCATACTGTTGTGATAGCCAGAAATAGCTGTGGGTTGGGTAAGAGACACGCAAAAGAAAAAGTGACCTCAACTTTCTTCAAAACTTGGTAAGGCAAAGTTTCTTACCAAGCAGTTAATAATTTTATTGCAGTTTAAAATACTGACGTATTCATCAATAATCCATTGAAGTAAGTTAAAATTTCTTTTCACGTGGGTTTGAATCAGTGAAGTAAAATTACTTTTAGCACTGTCAGTATATTTATGTAGTGCTATAAAACTTATGTGAAGTGAATTGCCTATGTAATCGCACAAAAATTTCTTTAAGATATACTTTGTTGCAGTTTAGTGCAGGGTAAAATTACTTCGTACACGAATGCAACCTTAATGTGATTATTTTTTTATTACTTCTGGCTTTTATTATTTCATGGAATAGTTTAATAGGTGTTACCTTAGTAAATACTTTCCTAAGATGATGAAAGATCTTTATTACAATTACTACCTACATAAATTGGATTATTATTTTGGCATTAACATGAACTTATTTGTAGTGAACTTTATCTATATGAACCAACAGAAAAATATGCTAACGTAGCTATATCTTTGGACAACAGTCTGAGTATCATTGTTATTACTAGTGATGCGCCGAATAGTGGTTACACCGAATAACCGAATACCGAATAATATTCGGTTCAATCTTTACCGAACCGGATATTCGGCCGAATTATTCGGTATACCGTTTTCTTGTTTCTGATCTCTATTCTATGTATACTAGATACTAAGCCTAGGGTTAGGGTAAAACTCGTCCGAAACAAACTCGCCTGCGAATTTCAAACGGTGACCGAAAATAAGTAAATTCGTACTGAGATATAACTTAAGTGTTTACTCCTTCCATGTCAGTAATTTTCTTAACGTATCTCTGTGTCTATTAGGTAAATAATACACTTAATAAAATCAGCGCAGGGTTCAAGTGGGACTCGAACCCACAACCCTCCACATAGCGGGTGGCTGTTCCTGTTCTGGTATGCGGTGGGTGGTGGTATGTGAAAGGTCGAGTACCACCTGGACTCTTCGATGATTTTTAAGAGCACCTACTTAAGAATAAATTGCAAAGAATATCAAAAAGTACCTAACAAAAATAAAATTATTTATCATTAAATAACTTATTATAAAATGATTTATTGTTGATTCATATTTTTATTTATAAGAATTTGCCACATACGTTTTTATTAAAAAGTGTTTTTATTATAAAATTAAAATTTTGATCAGAGTTTGAAAACAAAGCTTTATAATTATTGTTTAAAAAAAGTCCAGATATTTTTAAGTATAAAATATAAATAGTAAAATTAATATTGATTGATCTGGCTTAAAAATATATGAATTAGGCATTTTTTTAAAGTTAATGTTAGCTACATACTATAGGGCAGGAAATAAATATGTGGTCTTTAGATGTCAAAATACATGTTGATTTCATGTTTAATTGCTTTCATTTAATAGCTTTTTAACACATGCCTCGCCAGTTTTATTTACTTTACAAAAACACACACTTGTCCTTTTAAATTCCATGTCATATAGCCAGGAAAATAGAAATACTCAAACCGAATATATTCGGCACTAAAACCGAATAATTCGGCCGAATACGAATAGTGAAAAACGTGCCGAATATGCCGAATACCGAATACCAACCGAATATTCGGCGCATCTCTAGTTATTACTATCCTACTATTAAAGGAAAAAATAAATCAAGTACCATTTTGAAAATTACGCTGTTTAGATCACAAAACAAGCTATGTATAACCTCATTTGAGGAAGTTTTAATATGTAGGTAGGTACTCTTTAATCATTATCAGGATTCTTGTTAGGTATAAAACTCCCAGATACGAATAGTCTCTTCTGTGATCTGTAGCTTAGTCAACAAAATGACATTTTGTTGAGGTACGTTGAACAAAACGCGTAAAGTACTATGAAAATCACAGCGCTTACGCCTTTTCGTTCGCGAACAAATTTTATCCTAGAAACGATATAGCGCTGCGTGAATTTCGCATGCTTAGACGATTGAATTATTTTTCAGCGGTACTTTCAAAATGGAACATGTCTTTTGCATACGATAGCTCCTCTAGTTCTACATTTACCTCAATGCTTTGAGATTAGCAAATTTACTTACATATTATTAGTAATCAGACTACCAGTAGCCAATTTTACTCAAAGTGCAACTTGTATTTATTAACGGTAGGTAAAAATTACTTATATAACATTTAACAAAATCCAGAAATTGTTTTATACAAGAAATTGTGCCAAACTGGAAATACGAAAAATCTCCTTTTTTTCGGTTTTCTTAACGCCAAAAACTTGCTCTGATCGTAATGGGACCCTGACAGAACGACGCAGAAAAAATCGCTGATTCCGAATATATAAATAACTCAAAATCGACATTTTGTTTGCAGCAGAAAAGTTGCCTTTCCAGTGACGATATAATAAAAATGTAAAAAAGCTGTGTCTGTACATTGAAGATATTTATCTCAAAATAACTTAGGACGACTAAAAAACAGTAACAGAACATGAATCAACGATTTTTAAAATTTTTGTCTGTCTGTTTGTCTGTTTATCTGTTTGTCTGTTTGTTCGCGCTAATCTCGGAAACTACTGAACCAATTCGAATAAAACTTCTTTTATTGTATAGCTGTAATATCAGGGCAACTTATAGGATATATTATATTTTGAAGACCAGGCTCCTTGATGTAGAACCACAACAGCCCAGCTAAACTATAAGAGGTAGGTCGATGGCACTTTAACAAAAGTTGTTCAGATTGATGAGCATTTTATGATGCCATGAAAAAAATCAAAGATCATGGAACATCTGATGTGGAACTTTTAGAGCCCAGCTCCACTATAACAAATATGGAATGAAACGGAATGGAAAATAGTCAAATGTGATGAGCATTTTTGGATGGGCTTCTATAAGGAAAGATATTCCGAACTTAAACCCCTAATGGAGCGAAAAGGGGGTTCCAAGATTGTTCATGGGACTACGTGATTCCTTGGCCCAATCTACTCCAACTTTTGCATACACATTCTTTGACAGAATTGATGGATAAAATATAAGATTCAGACTTTAATAGAATACTTACATACCCTAATGGAATAAAAAATAATTTGGGGGTTTCTTTCATTAGAAGTTGATATCATTTTTTTTAAATATTAAATGGGTTTGCACTTGACCTCATCTCACCTGATGGAGCGTGACAATGAGGTCTAAGATGTAGCGTGCTTTCCCAGAAGAAGCCTATTCACTCTCGACTTAAAGACACCCAAATTGTAGCTCTGGAAGTCTCTGGAAATACAGAAGCCGGCAAGTTGTTCCATTCCTTAGCAGTTCGTATAAAATATCAATGAGCCGCCTTAAAAATCTATTAACCTATAAACGAACAATTATAATAAGTAATATTTTTTTTATATTATCTATTTAAATAATCATCTTTAAGTCAAAAGTCATAAAGTTCATGCAAACAAAGTTGCGGGCGGCCACTAGTTTAAAATAAATCTTATTAGGTTTAAATAATTAATTTTAAGTGCAGTTTGTTATTTTCCGAAAGTAAATCAACTTACAACTAGGATTGTTTTATGCCGACGTACGTATAAGCTTTGTCGTGTCGATATCTATAGAATTTACTTTTTTATTAATTGTATAGAAGACAATATAGATAGGTAGATAAATGCTAGACTATAATGACACATTGTTGCCATCCCCAATGCCATTAAATGCGTGACAATAGGAAGTAATGCGAACCCGCAGAGAGGGATAAGTGCTTCAATTTAGATAATTTCCGAGGAAACGCAGTGTGATTTGAAGAATAAAATGTTGCTGTCTTCTTCTCTCCTTAACAGCTACAAAGGAATAGACAGATGTTCATTGGTGAGAAAAATTATGAATTTACATTTCTCTCTTTCTATTTCAGTACCTAGTAAGTAAGTTTTAGTAAGTTTCGGCATGAATGGGCTTGCTTGACTCATAGAAAAGTAGTGTTTATGTTTCACGCTGTGCATCGCATCAATTACTTATAAGGTGATTAGGCCTTATCCCACTATAGTAGATATGACTTGATTTCTATGATGGCTCCGAAGCCTAGTGCCCAGCAGTCAGATAATAGTTTGATACTTTACTTGCCATCCAATAAAATTGACAATAGAAAGTTGGAACCAGTGAGGATAGAGTTAATTTTGATAATTTCTCGGTATCACCTCGCCTTAATGCCGACGCAAAATTTATGCTTCAGTACCTGTCACAACGTGGTGTATCGGAATCATAAAGCTGAGTGTTAAAACACCAAGTAATATTTAGCCACTAAGGTGCTTGTGCCTCCTTTTAATGCTCGACTGTCACTGGCTGAAGCGCTCCGTAGTCCGTACCCCTATGGCTGGCATAAGTGATTGGGTTTACGTTTTTATAATACTAGCGGCCGCCCGCGACTTCGTCCGCGTGGAAAAGTAACTTTTTACCCCCCTTTTAACCCCTTACAACCCCCTTAATATTATTATGTTGATACAACTTAAACAAATTATTTCGACCAAATTTGGTACCATAAAAACGGTCATTGTGACTAAACCTTAAAAGATAGACATATGCCGTCGCGGATTTTTTTTTTTATCATGTATAGAGAAATAATTCTTTCATACATATTTTTTGTGTATCTTGAACCGTTTTCGCAGCGCACGCAAAGAAAGCCTTCAAAAATGAATAATTTTCCCCGTTTTTTACACATTTACCGCTCTGTCTTTGCTCCTATTGGTCATAGCGTAATGTTATTTAGCCTATAGCCTTCCTCGATAAATGGACTATCCAACAAAAAAGAATTATTCAAATCGCACCAGTAGTTTCGGAGATTAGCGCGTTCAAACAAACAAACAAACAAACTCTTCAGCTTTATTATATTATACTATATTATATTAATTATATTATATTATATTATATTATAAGTAAAGTATAGATAGTATAGATTAGTATAGATAGGCGGCAGACGAGCCGACGAATCTGATGGTATGCGATTACCGCCGCCCATGGACACCTGCAACACCAGTGGTGTCACAAGTGCGCTGCTTACCTTTTAACCTTCCCTTGGATTGGGCTTCCGGTACCCTCACTCACGCAGCGAAACACAGCGCATGCACTGCTTCACGCCGGTTTACTGTGAGGACGTGGTATTACTCCGGTCAAGACTGCCCATTCATGCTGAAGCGTGGCTCTCCCACTGTTGAAAGTCTTGTAAGTAAATTTTCAATATCTGCACAAACCTTTTCTTTTACATATCATCAGAACAGTAACGTAAAGTGTGAGTAATTCCACGTGAAGTTGTCGTACAGACGGCGTCAGAAGTTACTCTCCCGCAAAGCAAAAATAGCACTTGTGTCTCAGACATCACTGTCCCAAATACAAAAGGGGTAAGGGCCGTGTGTACTTTCTGTAACCGAAGCCAAGGTTTAGTGAGGGATAGAATAATTTCACCAAACGTGTTTCGTATTCTCAACCACAAAATAAGTAGGCACAGAAATTCGGTTTTTTATGTGATAGATGGCAGACGAGTGGACGGATCACCTGATGGTAAGCGATTGCCGTCTTTTATAGATACCTGCAACACCAGTAGAGGCAAAAGTGCGCTGCCAACTTTCAGCCCTCTATTACCCCAATCGGGCCTCTGGTGAAATCTCTCGGCGAAACACAATGCAGGCGGCAGGTGGCCGTGGTCATCACTTTGGTCGACCCGGCTCATTCATGCCGAAGCGTTGCTCTCCTCTCTCTCTCACGGTTGAAACGGTCAGTTTTACCTGACCTTGATATTGAAATGATCGTTTTACTTACTTATATCGAATCGTGTTCCTCCCGCACATCTGTCTCTGTCATTTCCGCTGAAACCAATCTCTAGCTCGCGATGTTAGCAGCCGGCGTTCATGGCCTAATAAGTTGTGGTTAAGTTTTAGTTTGAGAGAAGGTATTATATTTATATCTTTTTTTATTTATTGAGTCACTGGCTAAATGAACGCTGTGTAATCGTACGTGATATTTTTGCACAAGTATATTCAAAACTGTGTAAATGTACTTGATAAAATACGTGATAAGAATTCGTGTGAGAGTATTTTGTGTATCCAACATATCCAACAACAATATATTTTGTTTCTTACCCTTTCAAAGTGCCTTACTTCGTACACTTTTTTGTCGACACTCAAAAAGGCTCTTCTGGATTTAGTGTCAAAGGTTACAAACGTAAAAAGTTTGTAACCTTTGACACCAAATCCAAAAGAGTCACGCCCTTTACGGCCGTATAGTATAATGACAGTAAGTATAACAAGCTATTCGATAGATATGTAGATGGATACTCCAATCTGTCGAGATTAGAGTATCCATATACATATCTAGACCATCGGGTCTTATCGCTAATCGCGATCTCTTTGTTTGAATATGGTATAATAAAATTAGTACTGCGTACCGACGATTTTAGTCTTTGTTCCGTACAGTATGATCACTCCCTGCCTCCTGCTTAAGGCTGCCTGTCCACCGAAGCGGAGAGGGGCGTGATATCATAATATAGATTGAATGAAATTTACAAAGAGAAATTTGTTTATCGCGTAGCGGAGTTAAAAGCAGATTGACTAAATAATAATTAAAAAATAAGCATAATGAAGTCACACCGAACTTTAATATTTTAATAAGTAATTAATATTTCAGTGTCTCACTCTTCGCACTGGTGTGATGGGAGGCCAAAATTTAGCCCTTCGAAGGCAAAGTTTGCACAAAGGTAAAACTTGCCATTTGCAATTTACATAACAAGAGCTTCTTGGCATGGTGAGACGAGAGAGACAAAAGCAAAGGAGAATATATCTCTCCCTTGCTTTGTCTTGTGAAGGTTGGTACTATTTTGATTTTGCAATTATTGAATAATTTTACTTTCGGCATAGATTGCCGTCTGTCTACATCGGAGCTAAACAAATCTCAGAATTATTTGATATGAATGACAGAGACGTACGAGAGAGACACGATAAGATGTACCTACTACTAACGCACAATTGAACTAACTGTTAGATTTTAATGTCAGCTAGATAGGAAATTCTATGCCAAATTATATTGCGGGTCTAATTCATTGGTGTTTTGTTGTTTTTAGTACCTTCTATTGTTACTGTTTCCATAGCACAAGTAAAAAACATTAATTTGGGACCAGGAAAATCTATGTAATTTTTTCTCAAATTATTTAATCATTATTGACTGGTCGTTTGTACGCGGTAGCGTAACCGGTAAATTTAAAGCAACTGGACTGGCAATCAGCGGCGTGTGTAATAACATTAAATCTATATTAATCAACATCTTTAAATATCCGATAACTGTGGTTCGCAATTCCATCTAAACAAGTAAAAAAAGAGTCTTAACCATCGCAATCATAAAATGTTTTCATATCTCGCCCAAAGTTTAAGACCGAAACTAATTTGAGAGAAACAGACCCACACATAACACGTTTCCACTATAAAACCGTACATTTTAGTAGGTTTACCAGCCTTACATCTCTAATGTACTTTTAAGAATATTTACATTATTTTTGGGAAAATATGCTCAACCACCGTCTAAGGAAGGACAAGCGATAATACAACCGCAGAATTAATAAGTCAACACGGACATATGTTAAACAGAATATTCCAGAGAACATTGTTGCAAGGGCGACTCGACACGTGCCAGTCACGGTGATGCGGGAAATGCTTTTGTCTTCCAGTTTTCACCCGGGTTTACAAAAGCTTTGTGTAATGTAACTTTATGTTTGGTTGGGGTGATATGAATGAACACTTGTAGTGTGATTGTAAATTAACTGACCCTTTAAATGTTAAGGCTCATCACTATTCTAAGATAAGCCCTAGGGATCGGAATAGGTGTCTAGTCTATTGTGAATTTTTACTAGGTTGATTTAGAGATAAAGATAAAAAACATTTATTTTTACGGCGTACACGGCACACACTACAAATAAAATGACAAGCCGGGAAAAATAACACAAATTGTACATTTGACTCTACTGATGTTGCGGATTTTGGACGATGGCAACCTCTCAATCAGGTGATCCGTTTGCTCATTTGCCAACTATCACATAAAATAATATAACAACAAAACACGTGTTCTGAACAGCTTTATAAATTAATAAAAATCTTTCACAATCGACAAGGCACACGTTTCGCCTGGTCATTCCAATTACCAAATACCTACTTTATATGTAACTAAATATACCTATAACTGACTTAGTAATGAACCCTATACCGTAACAAATACGATTTATGGCGTCGTCTTTTACGATGTTTTCAAGTTTCCAACTTGTCTCCCCACCCTTAAGCTTTTACCCATAAGGTCGACAATCCTAGTTCCAGTCAAGCTATTGACCATTTGAGTTATTAGATAGTAAAGCTAGTTGATTAATTACAAGTGCTTACAGTGAAGAGTTAAGTAGCTGACCGATGGGCAAGCCGGTTTTACTAAATTGAAAGGGGTGTGTTAATGTTGCCAGGTACAAACATGTACAAACATCAAATGAAACGATTGAGAACACAGTTTTACTTATATACCGGACAGATATTTTGACAGTAAGAGCCGATGCTTGGCTCTGTATGTATGAATGGGAAGGTCCGATCTGTGATACCACAAATTCACAGAAACTTTCGTGAAACCAGGCTACAAACCTTCAAGAAAAGGGCATATCTTACTCTAAAAGGCCGGCAGCGCACCTGTGAAGCCCCTGGTGTTGCAGGTGTTCATGGGCGACGGTAATCGCTTAACATTTGGTGATCCGTCTGCTCGTCTGCCCCCTATCCTATATATAAAAAAAGACGCCTGTGCCGTGTTTCGCCGAGTGTGCCATGGTACCGGAAGCCCAATAGGAAGGGTAAGTAAGTGAATTTAATTCCTTTTAAAATTGGAAGGTTTTGACTCTACCTAGTGTTACGGGTGTTCATGGGCAGCGGCACTTACCATTTAGCAACCCGTCTGTTCTTCTGCAACTTAAAAAATCTTTTCATCGGCCAGGCTTCAACTTTATTTATTATTTATATAGGATCTCTAACATAGATGACAGTTCTATAATATAGCTTAAATTTAAAAGGACAATTTACCTACATGTTCTTGTATACCTACAATATAAAGAGAACACAGCTTGCTAGTAGTGAAATTCAACTTAATTATAAATCAAAAGAGGTTACATAAATCTTTAAAGTTACATTTTTAAATCAAATCTGCTTTCTTATCCAAGAAAATTACTTTCCCATAATTCAAATTAGCAACCATTTTTAATCCCCTAAGGGACACAAAGTTCTATGTCGCGAATTCTAATAAGTTATGCCAGTTTAGTGTTGTAATTCGAGTTTTTCACGAGTTGGATTTTCTTCTTCTGATCTCAATGTGTAATTCCGTGTTGAATGCAAAGCTGTAGCTTTGGAGCCAGGGGTACGTTTAGACCATAATTCAGGATTTGTGGAGTCAGATAATAATGAAGTTTTCCGTCTGACCTTCGCTACTATTAAATAAAGTAACCGGACCAATTGAGATAGAGTTAGATAGTGTAGGTTTTCTCACGATGTTTCCCACAGGTGCATGCTCGGGTTCGAATTTACGGTCTCGTGTGGAAGGTGTGTTCTTATCCACTGAGCTAATTTCGCTGTCCTTATTTCTAATCGAGTATCGCCTGAAAAAAAAACTCAAATTAATTAGACTTTTCACTTGTGATTGAGTGATTTCACTCAGATCTCGTTGAACAGAGGTTTAAATATAACACCCAGACTCGGAACAAACACAAGTGTTTATCACACGAATGTTTGTCCAGGCTGGGGATCGAACCCACGACCTTTGGCGTATGAGTTTTTTTAGTTCGAGCATCATAGCTACTGACTTTCTGATTATAAAATGAGTGTACAGCCAAACGAGTATTTGGCTCGAGTTTAAAATGGCGCGATTCGATAATTTAATCGTTTAGGTCTCATCACTAAACCGACTGAAGATTTATGGAACAAATTATACCGAGTGGTTCACGAGCAAAGAAATCGCAGATTTAATTAATAAATTGGGTCCGGAACAGTGGAGTTTCTTTGTTAATAATAAATTGACTTCGCACTCGAACCGGTGAGTTTTGTTCAACAACAACATGACTTTCGTAGTAAGTTTCAAATTGGAAATCTTCAAAATTGATGAAGGCATCAGCTACGACGAAGATTCTCAACAAGTTGAATAGAAGAATTTAGGTTATGGAATGCAAGGCTAAAAACCAAAAATAATGGAAAAAGAAATTATTTATCTTCCGCTTTTTTTTCTTGTCTTTTAACAACCTGTCTTGTTAGTGACAACGATTTTACATGCCTGCTTATTAAGTATTGTAACAGTGGCCACTTCAGACACCATATATTTTTTTCTAAATCTGCTAAAATAACAGGTAATCGTTTTATTTAAAATGTATCAATGCAGATGTTCTTGGTAATAAAATCCAAATAGTTCGTAGGTCCTTGCATATATAGTTCGTATAGCTGGCAACGTATCAGCGACTTCTCTGTTCACGCAGATGTTCATGGACGGTGGTAATTACTTACCGACAGGTGACCCGCTTGCTCGTTTGTCGCCACTAAAAATTTATATTCACACACTGCCGCATATTGACCGTTTTAAATGTACCTGCCTGTATAGAATACGTTTGGCGATATTTATTGTCATTTTTGCTTGAAAAGGTACTTTTGGTACATTTACATTCTGAACTTCTTCGGACTTTTACTCGTTGTGATAATAAACTCAATCGAACGTCTCATAGTGCAGGCAAAAGTGGAGGGCAGAAGGCCACGTAGATCAAGGCCGCAACTCGTCTGTTTACGAGTATATCCGTAAAGCTCCAGACCGCGACAAGTGGCGGTGAATCACCAAGATCATAAGGGTAAAGGTGGGGTAGATGCCTCAAACAACATGTAGCGACCTGTGCAAATACTGCACTCATAGTCTTTCGTTTAAATACAAGCGTTTTCCCTTCCTCCCGCCAGTCGACGCTAAGGCCTACATTAAGGGCTGAGTGTAGCAATCGCACAGGTTCTTACATGTCTGAGGTCATCTACTACAGCATCATTCCCACCTTTACCCTACTAATAGCGACCCACAATGATAACAACAAGTACTCTGGCAAAAGTGTATAACTAAGAAGAACACTACGAGTACTACGAAGCAATTCCTTCATACGTGTGAAGATGTCAGATGTTTCGCCGCGTGACACGTCTAACCTTTTGCCCTCTAAGGCCACTTAATGCATTACCCGTACAAGCTATGACTGGCGGAATGGAGGCCGCGTAGCGCGAACACGGGATTGCACTTGCACTCGCTTTTATGAGGACACGGTAAATAACGAGACATCTTAGTACAAATACTAGGGTAAAGTTGGGATAGATGCTGTAATAGGATAGATACCTCAGACAACATGTAGCGACCTGTGCGAATACTACACTCAGCCTTTAGTGTACAGAAGCCCTTAACGGCGGGAGGGAGGGAATACGCTTAAACGAAGACTATATGAGTGTAATGTTCGCACAGGCCACTACATGTTGTTTGAGGCATCTATCCTACTACGGCATCTATCTCATCTTTACCCTATACTAAACTTTTCCATGTGATAGGTGGCAAAACGAACAGACGGATCACCTGATGGAAAGTATTAACATCGCCCATAGACACCTACAATACAGCAGAGTCACAAGTGCGCTGTCAAAATTTAACCCCTTTTCCCCCAATTGGGCCTCCGGTACCCTTACTCACTCGACGAAACACCGTGATATCACTCCGGTCGAGCCGGCCCATGCATGACGTGATGGCATGGTATTAATGGTAATACCTAAAAACCTTTTAAAGTCAAAATCAATTGATTTCCTGATGCATCTGCTGTCTGTGCCTTAGGACGTTAAACACCAACGAATGCTATTAAAAACTTGACAAGGTTCGTTTTTTTAAGCCTCGCTCATGTTTAATAACCCTAACCTTAATTATGTGACAGTCACATAAACTACTATTATGTGATAGATGGCAGAAGAGTAGTCTAATCTTCACAGTCCAGTTTAAAGGTGATCTACTCTGAGTAGATCACCTTTAAACTGGACTCTGAAGCGAGGGCACTCCGGTCGATCCGGCCCAATCATGCTGAAGCTTGACTCTCCCTCGGTTATAACCGAGCACGTTTTTCAATATTTTTAGTTATAATACTTTGTTTGTATATTGTCCTATCATATGTGTCGTCTGAGCGTAACAAATCAATGTTTTTTATCTTTTTCCTTATAAATATTAATATTCTTATAAGTTTATATTTAGTAGGCACGTATTAACATTATCTTTTGGACGCAAACAACCGGAAGTACAACATACCGGTGAAATGTTCAAAAAGCTTTTAAATTAATTTAGACACTTGACTTCAGTTATGTACCTAATCAATTCAGCTTTAGTTACAATACAATCAGAGTTTCTCAGTATTCAATTAACGTGAGGCTAACACAAAAGAGACAGAAACAATGGCGTGACACAGCTGGTACATGAATGGTAGTGTCCCCACATGTATGTCGGGAAAACCAGGGTTGGTAATCAGAAACCCTTTTTTTTGCGTTGGAGGAATGCTGCCGGCCCGATGTGCAATGGGCCGACGTCCTTATGCATACCCGTCTGCCGGGGGGGCGGACGGGTTATGTCGGGCTCTCCTCCGGTTTACTGAAGGCCTACCGACTAAACCCCCAACGACGCTCCCTGCTTCGCCAGAGTGGGAAGGAAACATGTGTACTAGTTAATGAACTTTGACTACACGTAATCAGAAACCCTAGAATAATTTTAACCGTGGGCCAACCTTCGGCTTCGCAGTGATCCAGATCGCACGGCCTCAAAGAAAACCGGCGTGACGCAGCGCCTGCGCTGTGTTTCGTAGAGTAAGTGAGGGTCACCAGAGAGGCCCAATTGGGGGGAAAGGGGTTTAAAGGTGGGCAGTGCGATTGTGGCTCTACTGGTATTGCAGGTGTCTATGGGCGGCGTCAATCGCTCACCATCAAGTGATCCGTCTGCTCGCCTGTCAACTGACACGTAACAAGAACAGCTTTCAAGAATAGAGCGTCCTCATTATCGTCTTAGCGTTAAGTCCCAGTTGCGTCCTAAGCTGTCGCTTCGGAGCCTGGGGCCATGGTTTCCTGCTACGAATCCTCCACATCTCTACAGCGTCAAGCCAAACCTTTTATTTATTCTATTATTTGAATAATTTTCATAAAATGCATAAAATTGATAAAGACGCATGTAAGTAGATACAATTTTGAATTGCTAAATCAAATATTCAAAAAAGAATATAGGTCATTTTCTTATGGGTAACCTATTGCTAGTCCATTGAAGAGGTATCTCCTAACCATTCATTTAAAATTAGTTTCATCAAAAAAACAGAAAGGTACCTGCAGACTTAAGCGGTGGGATCTTAGGCTGTAATGAGAATATCTTTTCATCCAATATATTCGAAATGGGCGATTTCACATTGGACTGCCCCCTTTATAATTTTTATTTTTTATTTCCATACAGGTATATATTTTATTTAATGATCCGAATATACTTACATTATAATAGTTTTGGCGTAGCAGCCCTGGGTATGCATAGGTGTTAGGTACAAGCACGGCGCGTGTATGCCTATAATGAAAGTGTCTCTAAGCCTGGTGATACCAATATAATAAAAAAGGGAAACAATTCATCTCTCTCATCTTACCGTGCCATTCCCGGTTGCGTAGTACTGGGGAGGCTTAGACCCTGATTCAGGGATTTGGAAAGTCTGGAAATGTATATAATGTAACGTAGCGACTGTCGTCTGGCCTTTGCAACCCTTTAAAAGGCGATTAGACCAAAAAAAGTACAGTTACACGTTTTAGAAACTATCCAGAATTTGTAGATTTCCTCACGATGCTTTTGAATGGCAGCATTGAAGGAGAATTTCTACGTTAAAAAGAGAATGTTTGACGAAGAAATTCTCCTACATTTTGAATTGATACTACATTGTATATAACCTCTTTGTTTCCCTCCCGCTAAAGTGGCATAAAAAAGATGGCGCACAAGTAAACATTTCCTTCCATTTAAATTTCTTTATCACGTCTTTGTGCGTCTTTGCATATTCACTGCTAATATTGTAGGCCCACATTTGAACCCATAGCGTGTGTCAAATAGGGATGTTAGGTGTTTTATTATATCGACACACCAAATCAATCATAGAGCTGCAGAACAGTCGGGGTAATCGGCCCCTGTGAAACATCGACAAATATCTATAAAGGTATCAAAATCAACAGCTTAAGCTGCACTTACGAAGTCAGTACCAAATGGAATACTGCTTCCATCTCTGGCTGGAGTATCTCAGTACTTAACTAGTTTTCGACCGCACACAACGTAGGGCTTCTCGAATTTCGCCGACTTGACTCTCTTTAGTTAGTATGATCCTCTAGCTCTGCGGCGGGATATACTTAGTTTCCCTCAGCATTTTTAATCGCAGTTATCATGAGGTGTGCTATGAGAAATAGTTCGATTTAGTCCATGTAGTCATTCATCATCGAACCACACGCAAACGATTGTCATTTCATCTATATCTAGTACATGGATGGCCGTCCAGTACTGCGCTTTACTCGTAGATTATTCCCAACGGCTATGATTTAGGCACCTTCAAGAGAAGAGCGTAGTTATTTCTGAACGCTAGCAACGCATCAATAACGTGTTTCGCAGAGGTTCATGGGCGGTGGGAATCAAAGTGGGAATCACTTGCCATTAAGTGATTAGCTTGCTCGTTTGTGGGTTATATTATTGCTAAGATCAGGGCTGAGATTTGAATTTCAGAATGGCCTCAAACTCTCGTAATATCGATAAATTTTTGGTCCATCGGCATATTATAGCATCACAACCGTAGTCATGACACCATCGCAGCGTATGATGCCATAAAACACATTTTGATGGTGTCTTGAATGACTTGGGGTGAAATTTTACATTTATGCCAGTAACACGGGGAAAATGTCGAGAAAGGTGGAATGACTTCGCTCGCGACTTTGGCCGCCCGAAGTTTCCGTATCATTATTTTTAAGCACCTTTTTGTTCTGTTCATGTTACATGTGGAACATGTATCATTACATACTAAATGCAAAACAAGTGGATTAAATAAAAATTAATACATAACAGCCAGCAGTATTTTCTTGATGTCTACGAAGCTTACGACGGAAAATAAACAACCAGATGGCAGAAACATATATTTTTGAAAATAACCCAGTGTTCCTTATTGCATAATCCAAAATTGATTGTTCTTTCTTCCACCAGAAAAAAGCTGATGATCTACAACTGCAAGCGCTGAAGACTTTTCACGACACTGCACCGGGCGACACTGGGGCGTAAACGCCCCGTTGGTCTCGGGGTCCCGGGTTCGAATCCCGGGTCGAGCAAAAGTATGTTTCATATTTTTCGAACATAGCTCGGGTTTATGATCACCAATCCCCATTAAACAAGCGTGGTGATTAAGCCTAATCCCATCATAGTAGCGATGACTTGATATCTATATTGAAGGCCTTTGCCCTACAGTGGGACAGTATATAGGCTGATACTTTACTTTTCTGTTGTTCTCCTCCCAAAACTTTTAAAACTCAAGGCGAGTCCCGGATTAGATCTCTGGTAGCTCCAGTACTTAGCGAACCGCGCAGGCGTCGATACGCCCCTGTAAGGCCGTGGTATTACTCCTGTCGAGCCAGCCCATTGATGCCATGACCAAACGACAACTACATCACTGTTCCAGCTGAAACTGTATGAATAGAGCAATTGCAAGCGAGCCTCTTAGAACTTTTCCGACGTGAGAAAAATTCATCGGGAAAACTTAAACCAGATTTTCTTCAGTGACTTACTTTGCAGGATATCTTCACGAAGATTTATTTATAGCTAGTTTCTTACTCAGTTTATAAATCTATAGTTATGATAACGGATTTGGATTATTTATGCTAAATGCAAAAAAGGAGAAAGCAAGCCTGATGGGAACATCTACTACGACCATGAACATCTATGAGATCAGAGAGGTCGCTGATGCGATGCGGACAATCTTCCCTTGAAGGGCCCTAAGTCGAAGCCGTCGAGAAATACTGCTGTAGCCAAACCGGTTCACAAATAAGGTACGTGACGGAAAGTTTCGCGAGAAACCCGCAGTACGCGACACTGTTTTATCAAGATGATCTGAGAATAGCATCACAAAAAATAGGGTTATAGAAGAAATTTACAGTTTCAATCATATCGCAAATTATATCTAGCTCACATAGGACATCACATAGGATAATGCGCTCAGAGTTAGCGTGGCAAAACTCACACCTAGGTTGATTTAAATGGATTAAAGGATTATCCAGAATACACTAAGCTGCTTAGCTCTATACTTTACAACATTCTGTAAACTGTGATAAAGTAATAAAAGGGACATGATGAGAGTGAAAATGCTATATTCATTATGGATTGCAAGATTCTCGCTATAAATTTCGACTTCAAAAATATTGCTGTTTGTATAGGGTTCACAAATTTTAAACATGTAAACCAAAAAAATAAAAAACCCCACGAAATATAGAGTTCCGTAGTTCCTATGATAGATGAATGAATATTACCCATTTAAGCGTGTAATTACCCGGTCGCATAGAGTTGCGAAGAAGCCTACGATGACTGTACGGTGATCACTATCTATTAATTTCATACAGGTAACTACTATATACATTCTTTTTTTTTTAAATGAGATAACACAAACAAAACCCTGTAAGCGCTTGTAATTTGCAAAAACGTTTATTTTTGCGTTTTCAAGATTTTACTTCACCAAATATCAAAGTTTAGATTAAAATTAAAAATGTGCTACTCCGAGTCACAACCGGATCGGTGGATGGGTCAATCAGTCTTAAGCTTTCTCGCCAATGACAAAATATCACGTTCCAAATCACAGTCACGTATCTGTCACAGTCACGTATCCGTCACAGTCGAGTATCTATCACAGCTGAGTAGACAGTGACGGAACACCCTGTATAACGACGGTCGCACAATGGATGTCGCCAGAGAATTACCTTTTATTTTCTTTTCAGGAGAGCTCAGACGGAGATTTTGGTCGGGAAATATTTATTGATTATAAAAGGCTGGGATTAGGTGTTTCGTCAACGTTATTTAAGGATACCAGACCAATCAATCGATTATCAATCGTGGGCGTCGATTAATATTGATACCTCTTTATAGTTCTTATACTTATTGCTTCATTTAGTACCATTAAATAGATCTTTGACTTTGACTAATCAGATCTTTAAATTTCGCGTTGCATTATGTGACTATTATTGTTATAGACGGAAATTAACGCGAAGTTAATTATTAAGCACATAATTATGTACAGTAACTGTTTACAATAGGACGTTTCGGCTGCGTTACAGCAGCCGTGGTCACTAGCGGACTGGCGGTGCACGGCGACGTCTGCTAAGACACGGCTGTGAATATTCGGATTTCCTTACAGTTTCACTTATAAAATCACCACAGGATACGTTGACAGTGAATCCACTTCGATACACACTCACAGTATCGTTGTTGGTTCGCATTTCCAACGGCCCAGCATGGGCTTTGCATTCGACTAACCAATCGATTGCTTTTAATTATAAACCCTAAATGATTGATTCCATCGGTCGACGTTGATCGATAAGTTTAATCCATTGTACTAACGACTGATGCCCACAATCGTGTGGTCTGGTAACACTTTAAAACATCGGTGGTCAACGTCTACCATTTTTGTACCACTTTCGTTATAAGCTACTGTACTAAGTTTAGTCTGAGTGGACTTAAAAAATGACTAAGTAGTCATTTTGGTAATATTTCCACCATCTATTGGTGTTGCAGGTGTTTATGGCCGGCGACAATCGCTTACCATCATGGGATCAAAGTCAAAGTATTTATTGCGTTCATGAATGAAGAAATGGGGTGATATAATAAATTATATATTATAACATCGTAGGTATTTTTTTTTGGGCGTCGTATTTATGAACGTGAAATCCGTCCGCTCGTCAGCCACATACCACATAAAAATCATTCTTCAATAAAAAAGGGAGGTAGATGCGTCACTAAGTTCTCTCTATTATATTTTCGTTTCGAATGGAATCGAACCGCTTCAGAATACCTCATGAGGTATGATAGATATTTCCAAACGCCGTGAATTCTATTGTGTTGCTGTCGTCGTGTTGACTGAGTTTTGAGGGCGGATCTGTTATGTCTATGCAGTACATACGTGACTATGCTGAGAATGTAGCTTTCTGTCCTAGGTGAGAGACAGGATGGATAGCGAACCAATGGGACGCGACGTTATGCGACTTTAACAACTGGTCTTATAAATTAAACTTTATTATACCGTGGGACAGCCACACTTCGGCATGAATATGTTGACTCAACCGGAGTAATAAAACTTCAAATAAAACCGGAGTGAACCAGGGCCAGCGCTATGTTTCACCGAGTAAGAGTAGGGGTGAACCATTGTTCACCTCAGCCTGATGGTAAGCCAAAAGGTAGAGTCTATGTTACTTAGGGGCTAACGCATGTAGAAAATTGGCTAGATGTCGTACTGTTGGACTGATTTCAAAAGCTTGGTCGTTTCGATTGCCAAATTGACATTTTGAAATTTCAGTTGCAAAAATAACCAATCACATTTGGACCTCAGTTACACGAGCGATGGAGATGGGACTAGGTATTATATCGAACGCGACGACCATCCTATCAGTTGGCTTTTCTATCTGACCCGGAAGTGTCTTATCACGTTTCGTTTGAAGGATTCGATCACAGATTAAACAATTAAGGGAAAAACAAAGCTCGGTTCGAGCGAACACATCTGGTCCAAACCGCTTAATCCAAGTGCAAAAGCTCAAGGAGAAATCGATTTTTGTAAATATTAGCCGTTGTTTGCAAAAAGTCGGAAAAGTTGACTAAGCTATAAATGGCGTCTCATTTAACGTTAAAATATTACAATATTTATGTTTCTGGCCAATCTGGCTATGGCGGCGGCCGATCTCGACAATCAGCCTTTAAGCTAGACATGATGCAAATGTGTGTGCGCAAACGCAAGTGCACTTTTTATCCCCTTATCATAATATTTGTGACATTATGCACTAGTGTGACACAATCAGAGAGATCGGATGCAGGACCAACCTTTGCCATCCTCCTGGGGAAAACATTGACAATTTCTTATCAGACTAACTCAGGTACGTACAAATCAGGTAGTAATATAGTAGGTAGGTTGTTTAGATAGGCCTACCAATTTCAAAACCTACCCTTCTATCGAATCCTGAACTTATCTACCTTCAAACGTGTTTTATACGCAGACACGGTTAGGATATAAAGTGATATACGTGAAGGCAATCGCTAGGGACCCAGTAACGCTATTACTGGTTAGTGTTGGTATACTAGTAATTTCATTATCGATAGTTCACTACGAATAAATAAACTGAATCAATATTATTTACATTGTCCCACACCCTAGTTTTCCTTTAGTCTATGGATTGTGGGCAACCAGGCATGATGATGTTCATATTCAGACCCAAGATAAAAATATCTTTATCGACAAATAGTCATTGTTCGGTTAATTATCTTCATCCCCCAGAATAGTAAATTTTCTCAAATTGGTATTGGTATTGATTTTTACTTACATTTTCATACAATAGGGTAGCGAACTTTATATCAAGACGCATTCTCTACCAGTCCATCTTTGGGTAAAACAGGATGGTGAAATAATATAAATATTAATCAATTTGTCACCCGCTAGCTCTGCTATCGTCGTAAGAAAATATGTCTTTTTCTTACGGTTAGCGCAAAGCTAGCGGGGGCAGGTGGTAAAATACCAACATATAGTTAGTATCAAATTTTATCGATATATTATTATCGATATCTCCACAATACTATTATGAGTATTACGCGGCTAGGGCGAGGGAAGGGTTGTGCCTAGGGATTCCAGGTTTTTAGGTAGTGGAGGATTTTCCTAACGCTCTCACTTTTGAACGACTCGGGAGGAAACTAAAAAGTTATGACATGAAAGGTTATGATGACAGAAAGGTATAGGTATATATGATATCTTATTTACACATTGAATTGAGAATATAGGTTTAGAATTTGGACATTGGCTGTTGATCGCTACTTTGATCGACTTGTCTACTCGCGTCCTGCTCCTGAGAGCCATCTTGCGGAAATCATCTATCCATTTGGGTGAACGGCGTCCTACACAAATTTTATAGAAAGGTATAGGTATATATGATATCTTATTTACACATTGAATTGAGAATATAGGTTTAGAATTTGGACATTGGCTGTTGATCGCTACTTTGATCGACTTGTCTTCTCGCGTCCTGCTCCTGAGAGCCATCTAGCGGAAATCATGTATCCATTTGGGTGAAGGGCGTCCTACACAAAGTTTGTCGATACTATGTCCCCACTCCAAAGGGCTTACTCTGTTTTTTAATGTGATAGGTGATAGACAACCAAAAGGATCACTTGATGGTAAGCGAATGTCGCCGCCACCAATAGAGTCACAAGTGCGCTGCCGACCCTTTAGCTCTCATGCCCCTCGATTGGGCTTCCGGTACCCTCACTTACTCGGTGCGCCTCACAAACCCAGCGCAGACGCTGCTTGTGTGAGGCAGTGGTATCATTCCGGTTGAGCCGGCCCATTCATGCTGACGCGTAGCTATGACTGAACTCGTTAAACCAAATGGTCGACGGTTCTACGGCTCTCATAAAAAGGCATAAGACTGATATTGAACACAATGACATCAAAGTGATAGAATCAAATTGATACAATCTAGACAAGATGACTAGACATTTTATTTTCCCAGACAGAAAAAAGTCCTAATAGACATACGACGCCTGGCCATGTTGTAGCCACAGTATAATAAAATAACGTGGCTATTTTGCTATTATTTTTTATGTGATAAGCGATACCCTCAGTACCAGTGGCGTCACAAGTGTAGTGCCAATCTTTTAACTAAAAAGGTTGTCAGCGCACTTGTAACTCTACTGGTGTTGCAAGTGTCCATGGGCGGCGGCAATTGCTTACCATCAGGTGATCCGTCTGCTCGCCTGCTACCTATCACATAAAAAAAAACCTTTGTTTGCGCACACAGCACCATAATTATATCCTGTGTAGGCTGTGTAGATCTTTAAAATTGGCCGCCGTAGCCGAATATTGGTTGAAAAAATTACATTTTTACTCAGTTTACTGCTGTGTGATTGGCCTGTGTTATTGTCCTATGTCTGGGTTTCCCCGGACAAGCATAATAATGTGAGATTTTGCAATCTGCGCCTGGCGGGGCTCCAGCGCCGGCGTCGTTTGTTCTGCTTAGGTTTTGGGAACCGCTAGTGTTAATGTTAATAACGCTATATTTATTAAACTGCTTGCTATAGGAACGGTTGTTAAACATAATTTAGTTGGTCTGGCTTTGCTGTTAAAGGATTATTAATTTATTTCTATGCGTCCTGTGAAAACTGACACATCACGAAAATGAAAATTTTAGAGTAGGTAGAGTTGTTTTAAAATTTTCTCGAATTGACTGACCCAGTCACGTGACCGATTTTATATGACAATTTTATTTTGTTTATGTGAATTTCCAAAAGACAAATGTGTTCAGTCAGAATGGTCGATAGATGACATAGTTAAAGGGATGTAAATGTCTACCTGTACACCATTTCGATTATGCTAATAGGTACATATTGTGGCGCCATTCGTATTATACAATAACCCGAAAAAGTAAGTATACCTAATGTAAATAAATAGGTCTCGCGTAAATATTTAGATTATATAGGCTCACCATTCGTCCTTATCTGAATTCCACCATAAATAGTAACAAAGACGAAATTATGTTCCTTTGGTACGCGCCTCAAAGTTTTACGAACACATCAAATAAGCTCTTATATTTTATGGCAACAAGCGAGATCGGAGCGTGAACTAATGGATGACACATTCGCTAGGATAAGAGATTGTGTAGAATTACTTACAAATATGAACAAAACAGCGTTCAGCGTTTAGCAAACTTAATGACGTGCTTAAAAATAGAAAACCCTATAATACGTGCAGACTAGACTGTTCAACCAATGTGTCTTACCAACTATGACCTATGGAGCCGAAACATGGGCACAAACCTAAGGCTTTATGTATAAACGCAGAGTAACACAGTGAGCCATGGCGCTCCATGGCAATGCATGGGAATGCGGTCATGGAGCTTGATGCCTAACCGCTGTCCTTGTTAGGCATCAAGCTCCATGAACGCATTCCCAATACAGAAATGATACTGCGAACTAAAGTGGTGCGTATTGGAATAAAATGAAATGAATACAGTAGGCAAGCCACTTCGCTTATTATGGTGATGAAAGATGGCGCCAATCTGTAACCCACTGGTAACCATGTCAACGTAAACGAAGCTGAATAAAGAGTGGCCGGAGCAACTAAGCTATTGATAATGATGATCATGAAAACATTGTCTGGGAAGTTTAAATGTTAACAGAGCACTTTCAGTGTTGCGAGTGTCATGGGCACTGGCAATCGCTTACCGTCTATTTAAAATATAACACAAAAAAATACACGATTTTGTGTAACAAAACTGTGTTTATTGATCCACACGGTTCAGTATCGTCTTTCATTAATATTAATTCAATTTATTTCGAGTTTCGTCAGCGAAAGATGCGAGAGCTTGTTTATAAATTAGGTTGGATGTTTACAAATTAATTTATCATGTTTCTTGTCATATTTTCCCCTTGGAGATATAGGCTGAGCCTATAGGGCGCGCCCTCGGTAAGTTAAAAGCCGGAAATTTTGTCTTGAGCATTTTCTTTATCTTTTCTTCATTCTAAATGACGTTTTTACATGCTATGAAACGACATGCTTATTTTATTAAGTGTAAATATAAGGCGAGAAAATACACTCACAGGCATATCTCATAGCCTATACCTAAATGTACACAATATCAAAAATATGTAACAGTTCAAAATGATGAAGTCACAACATTGTGGTTTATGGTTGTGGGTACAGCTACCCTGTCTGTTAGAAAGGAAAACTCTCCTTTATTGCTAGTTGATCTTAAGTTGATTGAAGAACGTGTGACGTCACAAGCTCACTTAAAGTTATACAGTGCCCATAACGCGGGATCCACGCCTGGCCATAACTCCACATTTTCTTTTCCCTCTAAAGGCCCGACCTCTTAATATTATATTATATCACTTAAGCAGTAGCCAATGGCATTTAACTTTGAACTAAATCACCGTTAGTCCATTCCCAGCCGTCTTAATGACCACTTAGCTAATTAGCTACACAGGTTGTTTTATTTTCAATATTGCTGACTAGCATTACGTTTTTACTAGTTTTTTTTGTTATTGCATAAATTCAATGCAATAAATATGAATTGATAAATCTCCTTTCTGACTCTTGTTTACCTACAAAGTCGTGCGTTTGTAAAAGTTAAGCAACAATTATTGCTGGCAGAATGAAACAATCAGATGGGACGATTTGTACTATTTAGTACCTATTTCGTACTATTTGCTACCATTAATAAAATGGTCAGGCCATTTTAATCAACTTATCTGTCATAAATATCATTTACTTTTCTCGTCCTCTCGCCCTCTCATCGCAGCATCCGCACGCTAGTTTCAAACAGAACCAAAAGGTGGCGCTAGGCGTTGAATACCTCACACAACAATTTTTTCATGGTCATGCTTTTTAGGCTAAGCTTTACGCACCTTAGGAAAAATGAACAAGCTTGGTCGGCAAAGACTATGTTTTGAAATTTATGACTTACAAAATTGTATCTTACAATTGCAAATTAGATTAAAGTAGGAGTGAACAGGTGACTTTTTGACAACGCATACCATCCTAGACCTCATCCTTACTTTCCACACCATTGTCAAAGCATTAGTGTAAAGACCACATAAAAGAAGTATTTTTGCCGAACTCGAGCGTCAAATAATTCTAATACTTAGATTTGTGTACTAAATATTCCAAAGGTAGCCAACGACATAAGCTTGAACTAAATCACCATTAGACACGGCTAGCCGTCTCCACAACCACTTAGCTAATTAGGCGACTAATAAATATACAGGCTGATGTTTATTGACTTCGTGTCCACTGCACTTCTTCGACTAGAATTATCTCTGGAAAGCACGCAAATTGATAGATCGCGTAATTATTATACTATAGGATGATTCTTGAGGACTGTCTCTTTAGTTTTATTAGACTCAATCGATCAAAAATAAACGCTCAAGATAGTGGGAAATAACGATTTTCAAGGCCATTTTCCAAGATTTCAAATAGGTACATCTACCATCTTATTACATAACGTAGACTATACTTTAGTATATATATATTATGTGATAGGTAGCAGACGAGCAGGTGGATCACCTGATGGTAAGCAATTACCGCCGCCCATGGACACATGCAACACCAGTGCAATATATATATATAGTCATGATGCTGTCACTTTTGTATAAGTCACAAATGAAAGTGACAGCAACAGTTTTAACCCAAAACTAACGTTGGACCACGTTTTGTAATAAGGGGAGCAGTATTTTTTACTTCTTTATTTTAATATAAACTTCTTTAATAAATACAATTGAATACAATTCGTGTGACAATTGCTTACCATCAAATGACTGCGTTCTGCAATTTATAACATAAAAATACCCAATTATTAATTTAAATGTAACCTGCGCCTAGACTTTAACTCTTTTTGTATGTCTGTCTGTAATGCCTATTTAAGTAAGTTGTGTATTTTGTACAATAATTTTATCAATCAATCCAAGCTTATGAATTAATCCATGATGAAAAAACTCACGTGTCTTCAGTAATACCCTATTCCTAAACCTATTTGCCTACAGTATCAAATGCCACTCCCCAACTCGTTGCGTGTGACCCGACAAAAAGTGTGATATGACTGAATGTGCCGTCCGTACATCCACACCCTTTAGTGCCGAAAATACAAGCTAACTAATCACCTAATTATGAACTTTATGTACAGTGTTTTTTGTTGTTGTATGATAATTTGTATAAAAAAAGGATTTATGTACATAACTATGATGTTTCATGTAAATTACAGATTACCTACCCTCAATATAAATAAATAAATTTAAGCACTTGTTTTACAGATATCAGAGAACAGAGAAAACACAAATAATACTAAAATACATTTAAACTCAGACACTGAATAAACCCAAGTGTTTAACAAATGAATGTTTGTCCAGGGTGGGGATCAAACTCACGATCTTTGCGTATGAGACAGGGTGACTATTGTGAAGGATACCATCCGGCCAGCGTGTTAATCTATAGTAAAGACATGGATAAGAAACTCTCCTGATCTCATGTCTGTCCGCAATGGCGACGACAAGGCAGAAAAAACCTTAATGCAGGACTTGACAAGAATATTGAAGCGATCCTGTGACCTGTCAAACCTTCGAACCCTCAGAACCAGACTAAATAGTTACACGTTAATGATTATCAAAACAATTTTGAAAAACACGCAAGTTACGGCCTAATGCTTTTTCCTGATTGGAGATTATTGGCAGAAAGATTCAAATAAATGTTAGTAACACTGAAATCAAAATACAGCCATTTAAATGACCTTTTGTTTTTTTTACAATCTATTTGAATCCATTTTGTGAATTAAAAACTCAAACAATCATAACGCAAGAAGGACAAAGGTAAAATGCGAAAGCAGAAATATTCAACAACTAATTTAAAAAATTGGGCAAGTGCGAGTCGTACCCAAGCACCGGGGGCTCAACCAAATTTAAATGATTAGTGAGTCTAAGTGGGATGGGTATGAATGAATGTAAATGGGTGGAGGAACAGAGAACGGCCGAAAAATACTGAAAAGGGGGTGTATGATACGATGTCGAATGACAGGGACGAATGGAAGAAAAAAACTTACTGCGCCGGCCCCAGTTAATCTAGAAACAGGTGAGTAAGGTGATGGAAGTTCTTATCCATGACTGGAATGGAGTGCAGAAGAAATGGAAAGTACGAGTATAATCAATAGACACATATTACAAACGCAAGCATTTCGTAATTTCATAATTTATATGATTCTTTTTCAAACCTAATATAATGTTTTATATTTTTTACATATTGTTAACGAGATCATGATTAAAAATATTTTAAAAAGCCTGTTTAATTAAAAAACATATAAAAGTTATAAAATTGACATAATATATTTACAAAAATACATTTTCCGCTCAGTTAATTTTATTCAACGTGGCTAGAATACTATCAGTGTTGCCTCTTTGCATATATAATATAAATAGCTGTACTTAAGATACGTTAGTCAATTAGAGCAAATAGTAGCTTGATGTGAAGTGCAAAATCAGCCACCTCAGATTACCATACCCAAACTTTCGTCACCCATTCTCTACCCTTAGTCCTTCTTACAATGGTTAGCTTGTAACTGGTTTACGCAGTGCCTACAGTACACGGCAAGCTGACTCGTTTGCTAGCTTGCACGATGTGAACCATTTTATAATTTACTCTTAACTTAAAGTTAAACATAGGTAATCATTTTGATATCGACTGGCCAAAAGGCGCATTTGGTAGTAAACCTGCCTCATACGCCAAAGGTCGTGGCATGTGGGTTCAATCCCCACCCTGTAAAAATATTCGTGTGATGAACACTTGTTTGTTCAGTGTCTGGGTTATCTATCTATACTATTTATAAAGAGATAACTTCTATAGACAACGACAAGGCTTATAGGTAAACCGAAAACACGAAACGCTTGCGCGATGTAATTGACACAGCGCCATCTATTGGTTCATTTATGAATTACGGTCCCGAAGCGAAGTGTCACTTCGCTTATATATAAATATAGGTACTTAAGTGATCTTATAAGGTTTTCGTTTCTGCTGTTTGTGGTCCGGAACCCCATTGTGGTAATCCGAACATTTTAACAGAGGTATTTTAGCGGCCCGCAGCGAAAACAAGTGATTGTTCATTTTCTCCAGCTTTTTAATCCGCTAATAAAAATTGCTAATGGATTGTTAGCGGCCATTATGGAGTGAAATATGGATCTAATATGCATGTTCTCAGCTTTCAGGGTACTTAACTTAATTAATTAGAATTAAATGTGTTCAAGATAAAAACTGTCAACACATGAATGAACTGACTTTGTTATCGAAATAAATATTATTTTTTCAGTTTAAGTCCATACAGAAGATTTATGAATGTCAAACGGAAAGTCGATTTCTACAGAGTAGAACCATCAAGAAACTCAGTTACTCTTTTCAAATTATGATTGATCATTACAATTATTATTTTGATAATAATATGCATAAAAACATTGTTATGATTAAGTACAGTAACAGTGGACATACAATGCTTCATATAGTCTGTACAGTGTACCTTTTAGGTATTTGTCAAAATAACATACCTACCCAGCGCCATGGACCTACTGGACTCTACCTGAATAGCTTCATGCCTATTTTAGGTGTATTAAAAAAATAAGTATCAGCATATATAGGTACTGTCCCACTGTAGGGCAAAGGCCTCTATCATAAAATGAAGTCATCGCTACTATGATGGGATTAGGCTTAATAACTACGCTTGCCTAATGCGGATTGGTGATTACAAACCCGAGCTATGTTCGAAAAATTCGCAACATACTTTTGCTCGATCCAGGATTCGAACCCGGGACCCCGGACCAGTACTTAAAACACTAGACTAACGGGGCGTTCATTGATTTACTCTCTTGCTTCGATCATAATAAATCCTCATGCCAAAATCTTATAAATTAAGAACTCAAAGATAAATTGTCATGCCTTAGACACAATACTATAGTGTGACCATAGTGTGTAGTTATTTTATGACGATAGCCTCTTATTATTATTAGTCATTGCATATTATGTATCTATAAATAAAATGAAATGGAATTTTTTCACATACCTAATACAACAGTTTTTCTTAAGTATTGCTGTGAGGCCATTTTATATTCATCATACAACCAAAAACTTACTACTTTTTATAATATTATTGAAAATGTTTGAAAGCTAATTACTTAATAACTAACAAATGACGCTGACTTTGCTCAGTGCTCATCAATAATCTAGTCTGGGAGCAGTCTAGACGCACAACCTTAGGGCGTCTGTCTGTAACACAATCGGCTAATGTACCTGTAGATAAACTATAGATGAGCGGGATCAGTTTGCTTATCTAATTGAACCCCTCGGGAGGCTGAGAAAGTTAAGATCTCGTTTGAAGATAAAGAGCTGACTTTTGCTTAATGTAATTTGCTTTCTGTTTCTTTAGGACTGCGTGTCTTAAGCATAAGTAGTTTGTTTTTTAGAGTTCCGTGGTCAAATGGTCAAAGACGAAGCTTAGGTTTGTCATACAAATACTTCATATAAACGGGACTAAACGCGACGAAAATTAATAAGTACATTCTATCACTTACTGCTTGACGTTTCGACTGCGTTACAACAGCCGTGGTCACAAGCGAAGTGGTGAAAGCGAGTTGTGTTCGCTTGTCGCGTTTAGTGCCGTTTATATGAAGTATTTGTATAATGCAACGCGAAAGTTTAAAAACATAGGTTTGTCATGTCAGTCAGACTGTCCTTCCGTATGACGCAACCACTTTTTTCCGAAACTATAAGAACAATATTGTTGAAACTTGGTAAATTGATGTATTTTGTAAACCGTATTATGATTTTTATATAACAAGGAAATAATAAAAAGATGATCTTATTTTTTTTTCATTAATTATCATATATTTGTGGGGCATTTATGGTTCGGCCTTTAAAATGACATTCAGGTTTCTAATATATTTTTTCTAAACAGTTTGCCTGAGTGATACTTCTTAAAAACGTAGTATAATTTCTTACTTCTTAATATAAAAATGATAAAACGAAAAGAAATATATGATGTAAACCATAAAAACTACCATAATCTGGGCTAAATGAGATCTATTTAGTACTTTTTTAATACGTCATAAATCTTATACCGAAAAATAAAAAATAAATGTTACCTACTGCTACGGAACCCTTCCACTCGCATTTGGCCACCTTATCTTATTGAAATGAAGTAATGGGTTTTATGACATTCATGCCGAAGCCTGGCTTAGGTACCCACATAATGCAATACAAAAACCGACGCGAACTTTATCCAAACCTCTTTAACAGACTTACTAATTGCAAAGACTCGCGGTAGAGTACTTCTTAATTAATGATACACGACAGTCAAGTTCTATAATTAGTAGGTTTAAAGGCTTAACTCATTTTCGGGCCGGAGTGATACCACGGCCTCACAGAAAACCGGCGTGAAGCAGGGCCTGAGCTGTGTTTCATCAAGTGAATGAGGGTACCGGAGGCCCGATTGGGGAGAAAGGGGGTTAAAGGTTGGCAGTGCTCTTGTGACTCCACTGATAATGCAGGTGTCTATGGGCAGCGGCAATCGCTTACCATCAGATGATCCGTCTGCTCGTCTGCTACACACATAAAAAACCTGTTGTACTCTGTATGCAATTGTGTATCTACAACTGTATCGATATGATCTAAGTATATAAATTTCTCTTTGTTTATTCACGTGCTTCTGACAGGGTAAATCGTGACGAGTCCAGTTCCCTGTCCCCTGGCTTTCATTTGACAGGGCAATTACACTAATAGTTATGCTAATATCAGGGTGAGTATACGTTGATGTGTCATGAATGTAGACAACGAAACTACAATTCCAATATTCCGTTTTTTTAAAATGATACGAATGCGGTTTGCAATGACCAAAAGTGGTATAAATATGCAAATAGACCTACGTCAAAACTAAACATTTATATTCCCCATAGAGCTTTCGACCTAATTTTAGTGGCTCTTTGACCCAATTAAAATGCGATGGTACGAATTACAACAGACCAAATCAGCCCAAATTCGATAAGTAAAGTAGTATACAGGGTGTATCTGAAAACATTTATATCCCTTTATGTGTTCTAATAGTTATTCTAAACATCATTGGTTCAGCAACTTTTCGAAATTCATCATTCATTTTTCGACTCCGCATGCAAAATAACCAAGTCAGGTGACCGACTTTGTACATGTAAAGATTTTTTTGTGCAAATTTTCAAAACTCATATAACAAATGTTCACAGATACACCTAGTATTTAAAGTTGTTTTGAATAACATGATGATTTTTTTCCCGTTCCTTCCACACTTGCCATCTATTGAGTGAAGTAGGCAAGAATGAAAATACTGTAAATTTATTACTAGACTTTTCATCTTGTGATAGGTGGCAGACGAGGACACATACACACTTGGAACACCAATACAGTCACAAATGCGTTGCCAACCTTTAGCCTCCTTTCCCCAATTGGGCCACTCAACGAAACACAGCGCAGGCCGGCGCTGTGTGCTTCACGCCAATCTTCTGTGAGGTCGCGGTATTACTCCGTTCGAGCCGGATTCATGCCGAAGCGTGGCTCTCCTACGGTTAAGGTTTATACTAGACCCTGAGAGCCTAATTCGATTCAGATGTTACTGAATCGGCGTTCTCCTCGTAGTGGGTAACCTTTGTTTGGATGCAGCAGTTATATTCTCATTCATAAGGAGTCATTTTTTTGCAAAAAAAAAGCAGATACACGGATGTACCTGTAGAACTTTCTCCCAACCTTTACAAATGCTCCTACCTACTCGAACCTTTAATGCAATAGATCCCTACCGGTCCCTTTACACGGTGCCAGATCAAAGGGACACTGAGAAGGCCGTTTCCGCCCAACTACGAATATAAAGGCGATAGTGTACGTACACGTAAACATTACATCCCTTTTACCACCTCTTCTACCAACCATTCTAAACAAAATTTCAACTTATTATAAAAAAAACGGTTACAGAACGTATTTAAAGTTGTACAACAAAATATGTTGCTTTGAATGGTTGGTAGAAGACCACCACCACGTCCCTGGAACCCAAAGAATTGCGTGGCTGAAGTGGCAATGGGCAGGGCACATTGCGAGGAGAACAGACGGCTGTTGGGGTGGAAAGGTCCTTGAATGGAGGCCACGTGCAGGAGGCCGCAGTCGTGGTAGGCCTCCCACCAGGTGGACCGACGATCTGGTAAAGGTCGCGGGAATCCCTAGGATGCGGGTGGCACAGGACCGATTTGTGTGGAGAACTTTTGAATAATCCAAAGTGATGCTCGGATTGGAACCCACGACCGTTAAGAAGGCGCATATTCTTATCCATTGAGGTACCATCGTTATATACCTATGTATATGAAACTGCTACTATTCCATGTTGACCCATTAAAATTATAAACGTGAAAGTTTATGATGATGTTAGTCTAAGTAAGTATGTATGTTTAATATAGCTTATAATATTATGTCAGAACAATACCTGCAATTCATAGAGATGCATTGTTGTATATCATCCAAAATATAACAATAAATATTATACCTTTGTATCACCAAGCGGGTGAAACTGCGGTGCCCAGCTAGTTACAAGATTGTTTTTATCATTTGTAGATATAACATACTGGAGGCCTACTTGGAGAGAAAGGGAGTTAAAGATTGGCGGCGCATTTGTGTCTCTACTGGTGTTGCAGGTGTCTATCATGGCAACCGCTTACCATCAGCTGATCCGTTTGCTCGTCTGCTACCTAGTCATATAAAAGAAAAGCTTAAAAAAGGAAAATAAACCAAATTCCCATACATTGCAAAGTTAGTGATGGAAAGTAGGTCGAACTAGTTACACTCTCGGTTTATCGAACAAACTAACAGATTAACTACTTGGGGACTGACGGACCGACAGTTTTGGTAAATACACGTAGTGTGCTACAGCGTATTTGTTTGACTGTGTTCAAACCGATAATGGTAATGTTGTCTGTCATTAGTTATAATTATAATGTGTTATAAAGTTTTCCCGTAAGTAAATAGTCTATTATAGAATACGAGGATGGATGATGATGAGGAGGAGGAGGATTTGAATGACACAAGCACACCACAGTAACACTTATAATGAAAACCTTAAATAATTATGATACAAAGTACTGTTAGGCACAGGAGGGCTACAACAACTGACCGATAACTATTTTAGACATTTCTTATATAGGGTTATTGTTTCATAAAGAACACTAGAATGCAACGATGTAGGTCGCCAACAGTCTATGATAATCAAAGATACTGTTTCGTAGTTTTTAGGATTCCGTAGCCAATGGGGAATAACGGAACCCTTTTAGATTTGTCATGTCTGTTTGTCTGTCTGTCCGTGTCCGTATGCGGGGGGCGCTTTTACCGAAACTATAAGAACTTGTTATCTGATGAAAGTACAAATAAAAAAAACGCACTTATATGTGACTCACTCCTCGTGAGAATAAAATATCTTTAGATTACCAAAGATATTTTAAAATATTAATTTGTATCGATTGGTAGAATACGTAGACTCTTGTGCGTGATTAAAAAATAACCAAAATGCAGCTTTTCTTCTCTTTAAAATTAAATGTTTCCTTTAAGTAAAAAGCTAATTTTAGGCTTTAAAGCACTTTCCCATAGTCTTGCGACGCCCGGTATACATAGGCTAAAATGAGTGTGACGTCACAAGCACGTTCCGTTTCACGCAAGCCACAGCCCATTATCAATGGCAGGAGTCGCGTGCCGTACGCTACGGCCGCAAAACGGAACTTTGCTAAAATTAGATGGCGGTTGGTGGACTGGAGCTGAATTACTATTTGAATTAAAAATAAGACAATTAGCTTATTCCAAGGCCGTGCGATTCGTTGCCGTAACACAAATAAGATACAGAACGCCGGTTGCCTACATCACGTACTACGCCGGTTACTGACAAATGGGTACAAGATTTTTTTTTGTATGTGGGCTGAATTTTATTCTGGCCTCCTTGCTGCTTCTCGAGCCCTTCTATTAGAGTAAAAAGACACAGAAGGTCGGTTTTAGCTGACATTGATATCGATGAGTTTGTTTATTTACGCGCTTATAAGTATCCATACTAATATTATTATGGGAAAGTGTGTCTGTCTGTCTGTCTCTATGTATGTTTGTCTTTCTTTCACGACAAAACGGAAGGACGAATTGACGTGATTTTATATTTATTTAAGTGGAGATAGTTGAAGGGATGGAGAGTAACATAGGACTTTTTGTCCCCTTCCAACCCCCCAATTTCAGGGAAGTGGGGGGCGTGAGCGAAACCGCGGGCAAAAGCGAGTGTATTTTATATGAGTAAGTATAATATTTACCGGCAGCTTGTATAATTTGGGATTGTAAACAACTCGTAGGCTTCAAGGAAAACTCGTTTTTTTGCGACATGAGTCAGTTGTAACAAGGCTTAACCTAAATTATCTTTGTTTGAAAATCTTTTGCATTTTCACATTATCTCTTTGTCTTTTTGGCGCTTCGCCGGACGCTACCGCAGCACGCGGGGTACGCTTTGACCATAATTCAGGATGTGGAGCGTCTGGTGATTACAATGAAGGGATTGGGATGCAATTCGGGGACCAAATGAATCATGGTTACTGTTAACGATGGACTGTATAAGTAACTAATGTATTTCACACGTTTTTCATCCAAGACACCCACTGACAAGTCAGAAGTAAAAACAAAACAATAATATATCAAAAACAGTAAAAACGTATAAAAGCATAAACAATATAAAAGGAGGCTGGTCCAGCCGTCGATCCTCAACAGTTACACGTTTTACATCGAAACTATCCGAAACGTGCAGATTTCTTCATGGCGTTTTCCCACACCGCCAAGGTAATGGTAGAAATACGCACATTTGAAAGTCCAGTTTGTTAATCCATTATCAGATTTCTTGTATGGAACGCTCGTTCTTATGAACTGAGCTGCCATCGCTCTCATTTGCTCCCAAAGCAATACAGGGTGTATCGATAAACATTTCTATCACTTTAACCGCATTTTCTACCAACCATTCAGAACAAATTTGTTTTATAAATTATGGGAAATTGCATACAAATAATTCGACTTTTCCTTTTGTATTTTGTACAGTTGCAAGAAAATTTGACGAATTTCCAAAAGTCGTAAAATAAATATTGTTCAAAAAGGTTGGTAGAAAACGTATTTAAAACTGTTATATAAGTACGTTTAAAATAAGCTTATGAAATGTTTTAACATGTTTTTTTTTTAAAGTTTAACTTTTTTACGTTTGACATTTTTAAGTTTTTTCCAAACCGTTATCAGCCATCACTACGATATACGCTGAAACGAAATCATTAATTACAGTTGGGTCCTGTAATCGTCATTAATTACAACCTGCTAATGAACCCGCCATGATGGCGTCATAGAAGCAATGCAATTAACGATATTACTTACAACATACCTATATGTATGCGGTTGGGTAGTAGTTTAATAGTCCCCTGTGGCATGGGGCGTTTAGAATAGGCCTATTACTTTATTCCTCCGAAATTGACATCAGAGTCTTATAATTTAGATATAAATTATGTAGGATTATACCGTTCTAATCGACAACGGTTCCACCGCCATCATTGATGGTAGAGAGTGTACGGGCACGCGCGTACACATTGTCGCGTCAGCATTTTACTTCATTATTGCGATCATTAGCCAGTGTGACATCGGCAATCAATCGTGCCGTCCGCGTAGGTACTCATTATCATTATATCATTTAGACCTTAGACTTTTCCTATCAATATATTCTATCAGTTCTATCAGAGACTTTCATTACAATCTTCTATCATCTATCATAAAAGGGTGTGCAAACCGTACAGATAGTTTGCAGTCTTCAACTGTACGTTTCTCAAGGAACTTTCTGCCACGTACCATAAAATAATGGAATAAACTCTATTTCCAGACCGATAGACCGATATGACCTTCAAACTTTCAAAACGCGAGCGTATTAATTCTTAAAAGATCGGCAGCGCACTTGTGACTCCTCTGGTGTTGCGGATTTCCAAGGGCGGCGGTTAACGCTTACCATCAGGTGTCCGTCTGTTCGTCTGTCCCCTCTATCATAAAAAAATAAGGCATTTTCTATAATAAATATACTTTGACGTACATTTGAAGATTATGATGTCAATTTGGAGGAAAATAGATTTAAAAACTGCTTCATTAATAATAAACCTTGTCGTAAGAGGTAACTAAAAGGGCCTTCGGAGTCTGTGCACATACTAAAGACTATAAGGGATTGGCTTGCTCAGCATCCTACTTTGAGAATAAAGGCTTGGGTGTCCTGGTCGGTAGTACAGTAGCTTGAGACATCCAAATGAATTAACCGGTAAGGACTCAACTTCCATTGCCATTTTTGTATTGTCTATAATTTAGTACAGTAAATTCCACGCCACTGCAGTCTCCTTATCATTACCCTAACACAACCTTAAAGATGACATTGAAGCGATGCAAATCTCTTCCGGAATGCGGCGAAGCAACTGGTCTGGTATCGACCAAACAAGGCTCAGCACAGGCATCTGAGCACAGGCTAGGCTAGAACACTCACGATTGAGTTATACAATGCATATTAAGTGTTTACGACAGTCTAGTTTGAAAACATGTTTCCCGAGATAAAATTGAAATGAGCAATAGTCACTTACCTACTGTATTCTAGGTTCAGAATGTACTAATCTACCAACATTGAGTTAAATTTAATTTATTAAACTTGTTAAGTCTGTAAATACTGCCTATTAGGTGATTGATAAGTAAAGTATTAAAAAGTACTTACAAATAACGATGCTTGTTTTTTTATAGGCTAACTGCTCGAACACAATCGCACCTAATGGAGAGAAGAACTCTTAATTGAACTGGTCATCGTTCGTTTAAATCTCGACACCGAGATTTAAAATTATTTCATTTTCATTATTGTTTCTTATTCTATTTTACCAAAATCTAGTAAAATAGCAAGTCGATGTAGTTCTTATACTATTCTGGTTGCAAATATAAGACTCTCGGGATATATACCACTTTTAAGAACAACTATTACTATTAAAAAGCTCTTTTGACTTAGATCAAACCACGTCTTTTAATCAATAATTTTCTATATCATTTTATGCAAATAAAAGCACAAAAATCAAGAGGGCTAACCAGCTTCGGCTATTCATATTCCTTTTACCTTTAATGTAAGCCCTTTCAAGTTCCAACTATTTGCGAAGGGCCTGTGAAACGTAACACCTGTTGAAACAGGGCCCCTGTGCTTTGTAGAGTGGCTATAAATATCCACTACCACATACCTACTCGTATTTAAGTATTACCTACACTTAAATTCGTAAAGATAAATAGATACTCTTTATTGGACAATCACATTACAGAGTTAATACTAATTGTAATTTACAAATACAATATCAGCGGTCTTATCGCTAATAGCGATCTCTTCCAGACAACCTTTGGGTAGAGAAATAATGCAGCGAATTAACAAGGGGTAACGCAGTGCAGATCTGTTATGTAGGTAATAAGATAAATACATAGTAATAAATACATAAATGCATACTAGTAATAAATTAATACGAGATACTGCTATAATATATATAGTATAATGCATATAGGTTATATTTTACATACATACGTATTTAAATTAAATAAACAGGAATCTTGGTTTAATAAAATTAATGTTAAGTCCGGTTTGTATTGCACCCCGTTGATGTATCCTGATTTTGACACTTTGGCAGCTTTCCATCTTCCCCGACTACGAGGATTGCCTGAACCACCTACCGATACTTACCACTTTGTAGCTCTCGGCCCACTGTCGGGGTTCTGCTTCTTCCCTAAGAAAAGCGTTTAGTTGAAGTCACAGGAAATCCAAACACTAGCTACGTACTACGCCCAGTTAGTGAAAGCCCATGCTGGAGTATGGTACTTTTTTCCGCTGTTACGTCGGCAAATACTTATTATTTTAGTTTAGAATAGTGTAAGAAACTAACAAATCTCTATCGCATCATTATTACTATCTTATTCTCATTATTATATTATAATTATATTTATCTTATTCTTATCATTATAATAATATTATGACTTACAAATCCAGAATTGACATTTCAATCGCAATGCAGCTGGGTATTATTACTACAGACGACGCTCTAAGGCTCTTACGATCAATGAAAAATGCCCAATATAAAATTAAGATTCGCTACAAAGAAAAGAGACCAAAGGTTAAGTCTAGCCTTGACCGCCAAATCAACAATATTAAACGCTTTGCCAAATACAAGATTGTACGGCATCCGAAGTCTATGGGAAATTCGTAACTGCCGTATAATATTTGCATAAATCTATAATGCTATCACATTGGAGTTACACGGCTCCAAAACGTCTACAATAAAGCCAAAACCATCATCACAACGCTAAAACTGTCGGAAACATTTTATGATATTATTTTTTTCAAACATAATTTTTCTTTTGTTACGCAAAAACATCGTGATGATGAGAAGTGAAATGTATGAGAAAGGCAGAAGTGGGGGGAATAACCCCTCCATGTAACTGTAGATGATGGTATCATTGGAGAAGACAGGATACTTCTTTAACTTACAATTATCTTTATAATAAATACAGAACTTTAACATAAAAATGCGCCAGACATTGTATTAACTCAATTTTATTTATATTATAAACATTACACGAAAAAGTTTCTTCATTATACCTAACACGAACAATAAAAATCATGAATGCTGCTAAACATTGAATTTCTTCTACAGTTGTAGTGGTCGTAGTTTTTAGTTTCAACTTTTTAGTAGGCAACCTTCACGTAGAAAATAGAAAGTGTGGGAAACTCCAAAATCCCTGACACGACAGTAGTTTCGTACAAACTAACAAAAGAATCTATAGCCATTCACAGCTAAATAAAATGAACAACTTAGTTAGAGTCTTTTGTGGAAGAAGGGTAGGGACTCTGTGCTTTATTTACAGTGTTAAGAAAAGACAGATTGTTTCAACGAGAAACGCCTCGATGACCTTGGAAACGGAAAATCAAGTTTGCCAAAATGAAATCAAAAATTGTGATCTTTTACCATCGACTAATGCTGGGATGGATTGATTGATGATCAACTGAAGAAACTCGTGGTATGGAGTCGACATAAAATAATCATTATAGCTAATATCACTGCGAATTGAAAGAGGTCCTTTCTTTTAGAAAGGTAGAGAGTACGTTCTTCTCTTGAAGGTCCCTTATCTTAGTAACAACCGTAAGTAAACGCTGCTGAAGCCAAACCATTTTACTAAACTGAGGTGACGTGAGATGACGTTTTACTGCACACTCAGCAAATTATATTTTCAGGCCTAAGAAGATGATAAATAAACTGTGGAGATCAAACGCCACTTCAACAAGTAGATATTGCGTTCACTAAAAGCAGTGTACATATTTGGTGTTATGCAGTTGTTGATTCTGATAGCCAAATTACCCTTACAATTTTTTTATTGAACTTTATAGTAAGACCTAAGTACTTCCATAAAAACGCCATAATAAATACCACGTTTAATTCATATATTTATTCGAAATGAACTCTAAAAATAATGACGATAACAACGAAAATCTAACTTCAATTTCGGCAAAGCACCCCTTTGCCGCCGGTCGTCGGGATAAGTTCTATACGATTTTAATAATAAAAGTTTCTGGCCGGATCTCCCTCAAAACGGATTTTCTATTACCACCCGCCTACTGCTTGTACGTATTTAATATCCTCTATCTATTCATATGCATGTGGATAAAAGAGATATTAAAAGTTGAACGTAATATTAAAACGTTAGATATTTTTGTACTGTATTTGTGCCTCGTTGGTGTGTGGCTAGTGGGTGGTATTATAGCGACGGCTTCACAAAAGCAGTAAGTAGTTCAAATAGTACGAAATACTTCATGTTTGGTTAGCACGGAGTCTGGAAATTGGCTGATCCTGTACCCTCGTTTATCGGATAGCACGTTAAGGCACTGGTAATAGTAGTGATAATTCTTTTGTTTGCGCATACACTTGCGCGCAATAATGTATACTTACTGCGTACGTGGCTGATAGTTGAGATCGACCCTCGAAGCCGGATCGTTCTGAGAACACTGTAATTATTGATTATATTAATTAAAAAAAACATTATTTTTCTAACTCTATGATACCTACATCAATGCTAAAATGAAATATTCAAATAGCATCTCAACAAAATACGCCCTTCATCGCAAGGGAAGGCCGAACAAAGAGCCTGAAATTTACGTTTTAATAGCGCTACAAAGAACATATAAAAATAATGTACATGTGTGCGTCTGTGGAGCTTTAAGCTCAAAGCTCGTGTTGCGCCGCTGAAAGTTTCAAATCTCATAAACGTACAGATTAAAAAGTTGCTCGATAATAACGAGTAGTCTGCTGTAGGTAGGGATGTCTCTTGTAAAAAAATGCATGCCTTACACTGTCATACCGTTAAAAGTTCCCTGTCAGAATTCGCTACTAAAGACCGCCTTATTATCCGTCATTAGTTGTTAATCCCATTACCGTATTATAATATCCAACCGATGCGGCTATTTATTTTGGCCGATTGGCTTCGTACGCAAACACAAGTTCAATCTCTATTCTTACTACATTGACACGACTAAAATGGGATTAGGCGCAGGACCAATGGGTCAACATAATCGTATTATCAGATCTACGACGCAACGTGCCATGACGATTTTTTAAATGTCGATCCAGATACGCTAATCATTCACTGTTGACTTTTTAAAGCTAAAGAAAAGCTAGTGTATAAATGTAGTCTCATTTCGTACATCAAATACTTTAAGCTAAGCTAAGCTAAACTAAACTCCCAAAATCCGAGACAATAAAGACAAGTTTATTTTTAAATTAACTTGTCATCAAATTAAACACACCACACGTAACACCATAATCACTACGCCATTCAAGTCATTGTAAAAGTTTTACACGTAGCACTCCTCATTTTACTAGTTGTTATTCAACATTTTTAAATTTATTCTCACATTCAGTTCTGGCAACCCTGCTCTTTTGCTCGTATAAATTTCCCTCCTCCCTATAATGAATGTTTTGAAATGTACCCCTCGACCTCGCAAATTAGATTCATTACTGAGTCCCTCTCTGTCCTCTTTGCTCCTTTTCCGAGCGTGCCTGTGTCCCTCTCTGTCCCTTTGCTCCTATTCCGAGCGTGCGTATGCATTTTTGAATAAAACAAATTTGACGTAAGCAAACTGTTCTGTTGAATGGTTTATTTCTGCGTTAAGGAGCTTACGATGTTTAAAGAGATACATGAAATTTATAAAAATTGGTTTAATCATAAACCAGAATAAATTTTATTGGATCCTTGATTTGAGTTATCTCTTTTTAACGAAGATCTTACAAATAGAATTGATTAATTATGTTTACGTTGCTCTAAGCATTCATACAAACCGACAACCGGTTTTTGTGATACTTACAAAGTTATTAAAATTTTATTTTGTTTAAATAAATAAAGATACAAAATAGTTATAATCAACCAAAACCTATTCCTATTACTACAATACAAGGCCTGACCAGACAGTTTTTAATAGATCACTGGGCTCTAAGTAAAATGAAATAACTAAACGCATTTACGTTGCATTATACACTCAGCGACAATCGTTGGTATAGATTAGAACTAAATTAACCGTTATTTAAACGCGCTTGAAGGCGTGCCTATATAATTTTAGAACACCGCGTTGGGCGCCAATTTTTATGTGAACTCCACGTTGGGCGCCATTTGTAGTATTTTCTATTAAACCTTACTAAAAACTATTATAACCATAATGTTTTCTATTGTTTCAGATTACCAAACCACAGACTAGGACCAGTATGTTATAGTGTCGCGATAAGACTGAGTTCGACGGGTATTTTGTTCTCATATTTAGTCGTTAGTGTTAGTTCAAGATGGGATGCAATACCAGCTCCGAAGCCAAAGCCGAGGCCAAATCTACGAAAGACGTTAAGGAACATGCGCAAGAGAATCATACTAATAATGATGCAGGTAAGTCAGCTTATTGAAATAGTTTTTGATCACAGAAAATAATACTCAACTGTGTTTTTGATAGGTATACTTACAGAAACAAGTGAAGTTATCTATTGTTAAGAGTATTTTATCGCTCTTTATAACGACAGATGAGAAGCGAATATCTAATCCCTTACTACTCTTATCCTCTTATAAATAAGTTAAAACCCATGCCCTGTTCAATACGCTTTCCATATTTTCTTGTGATGAAAAGTACAATAACTTCAGTAAAACGTAAAAGAGAAACGTGGTTTTTCCCAAAGCCAGTAATACAGTTTACTACGCTTCAACAATGCTCATAATAACTTGGAAAGTAAAAGTTATGTGCCCTATAAAATATGATTTAATCTAAATAATGCTGCATTTGTTAGTATTAAGGAAATTGTATGTGGTTTGCTGTGGTAAATAGGTACCCATAAAATGTTGACAACTTTAACTACGCTTTGATATTTTCCGTTCTAACGCCATCTGTGTAACGTTTTCCGAACTGCTTGGTAAATTTTGTGCTTGTAGAGCTTTCTAACAGTGTTGGGATCTGATACGTAGATTTATTCATAGATGGCGCGAATCAGAGACGAAAAACTTAAAGATTTTATAGTAGATGGCGTTGCTGTTCTCTTTTATAATAAGTCTGAAGTATCCACATACAATAAAATCAATGTAGAGCTTTCCCTATTGTCTTCCTTTTGAGGGATTCCCAAATTTGTTTTACTTCAATAAATGTATCATTCTTATCTGGAATGAAATTAAACGAATTATACATGTACGAGTATAGTGCAATCATACAATTCACGTTGACATAAAGTAATCTAACTAGCTGTTTTTTTGTTATTTTATGAGCTGACAACGAATTTAATAAGCAGATTGAAATATATGAATCTAAGTATGCGATAACAATGGCCTTTAACTGATTTGGCTACGGCGGTCGATTGTAAGTTTGTAACCATTACCCACGCACTTAGGATATATTATAGTGCTCAAGTGTGTGCGCAATCACATGTGCACTCTCTATTCCCTTACTCTCATATTTCGATGGGACACTAAAGTAACAACCGAAGAGGATTCAGGAACACGATTACACGACCAATGGCGTAACGTGCTTTCGGAGTTTGTGAACTTTCAGCCTTCGGGCTGATACTGAGACTTAATTAATTGAATAGCTCAAGTATATTTTTGGCCTGGCCCAGGAATTGAACTGGGAGATTTTAAAGTGAAACACTGCCATCGGTTTATAATGCGTCGCCACCGCGCTATCAATGTTGATTATAATAACTAACTTACAATATTTAAAAAGTTCTATTTACTATTCTATGTAGGATTTTTACAAAGTCTGCATAGTTCCATTACATTATCTCGAGAAACCCTCTCAGTAGTCAGTTCCATCATTGTGATTACAATAATCTTTAACTCGACGCTGAACTTGCTTATTCAGTCTGTTAACTTTCAAAACGATGTCAGAATTGTATTAACTATTAATTTTATCTTTCGTATCTATTATTGAGCGCTAGTGTTGGTATCGTAGCGCCATTCAGTATTTTTTGTTATATTTTTAGATTGATGGTTCTATAAATTTAATGTCTTTAGGATCGCAAATATCATAGGTATATTTTAAATACCTTTACAATATGTAGGAAGACAAATGAATATAGCAAGAGCTGGATAGCTCTTGCTATATTCATTTGTCTTCCTACTTTTGACTTCCTACTTTTTGACTTTTGGCTACTCGCGGATGCGAGTAGCCAAAAGTCGATCTTATGGGTGAACATTAGAGGAAGCTTATGTTCAGCTGTGGACTGCAACAGGCGGATGATGATGAAGATTTGAGCGCTTTTTAGGATTTCTAACCTAGACAGGAAAAACGGAACCCTTACTTTGAATATAATATGATAAAGTTACGAGAGTGAATATTACATACATCAATTAGGTACAATACACCAATTAGGTACACGAAGTTATATGTACTTCTTACCTACTATCTATTTTGTGCTATGAGCAATTGCCCCAGCAATATATTTCCCTCAAAATATTAGGCTAAAAAAGGTTACGAAAACTTGTTATTGACTGCCAAATTTATCGTTTTCAAATTCTAACCGAAATCTTTGCCAAAATATTTTGCTTGTCTATAAAAGCTATAGATAACCAAATCAGACAGAAATAAAACATCACTTTATGTTATAATATTTGACTAATACTTCACGGGACGTTTTAAAATTTGACCTAGATAGTCGACTTATGCAAATCCAGCTAACTTTATTACTGAGGCTTTGGGCTTGAGTTATTTTGATATCAACACAGTGTAAAAAAGAACAGTGGTCATTACCAGTAATCAAATGGTAATGGTCAACACTGTGAAGGGCTGAGGTGTGGGGTCGGTATGACATACCGCACGTTCATTACTCGAATTCGAACATACGACCCACGTTTAGAAGGCACACTCTTTATCTACTGAAATGCATACTGAAAATACATAAGCTTGCAAGTGAAACAATTATATCTCAATCGAGTCAAGGCAACTGCCTGTCATCGAAGTTAGTCGGTTTTTATCTTTAGGACTCATCTAAAACGAAGAATCGTATTACCCAATGAATTTTAATATACTATGGAGCGAGCTATGTTCGCACTTGCTTTGAAGGATTGCATCCGCAATGCAGTTATCTGAGAAGAAACCAAAAAACGACCGATATTGCTTATTGAATCAGCATGCTCAAGTGGCAGTGGGCGAGTCATATCTGTCAAATAACTGATTTTAGTGGAAACCATAATTGGAAAGCGCACCATATGTGTAGAGTGACCGGCTAAGGCTCTCTGCCGTTGGTAGACGGGATTCGTCAAGCCAAAACGTCACTTTAGTGAAGTATTTTGTCTAACAGTAAAACGCTGTAACTTTTATCAGGTCAGAAGCCCAGCTTTGTGTGTTTAACCTTGAATCTTCTTAGAAACAATTTCAAATACAATGCGGTATTGCGAACACACACACACAACTGTGTAGTAGACACAGTTTATATGATTTTACAAGTTAACTTTATTTCTTTGTCTTATACTAGGAATCGATCTACTGTGGCACCTATTAGCAATCGTACCGAACAATAAATGTTTGGGAAATTTATTCCAGACACAAGCCTAGACTAGGTATTGTTATCCAATACGCTGTAAGTATTCTTTTGTTTACGAGATTATTATGCAAGTGTACATAATAAAGCTTTCTAGACGTACAATTTCTTACTACGGACCTTACATTGGAATGAATTTCGCGCACTGTATACAAATGTACCTCTAGAACCTCTATCTACCTCTAGAATCTCAATGACGACACTGAAATATTTAAGAAACGTTGTATATCACGAGTAAAATAATATATCTTCTTCGAATATGGTGATCACTTTTTTTATGTGATAGGTGGCATGCGAGCAGACGGATCACCTGATGGTAAGCGATTGCCGCCGCCCGTAGACACCTGCAACACCAGTAGAATCACAAGTGCGCTACCAATTGAGTCTTCTGTAAAGTGACTGTGACTTATGGATAGACAAACAGACATGATGAGTTGATAATTGTTCAGCTTTTGCCATTTGACTACGGAACCCAAAAATCACTTTCAAAATAGACAGAAAATCCATGCTAGGGATTTTATGAGTTTCTTAATTAATTGCTTCCACAAAACATCAAACACCCCACCAACGAACCTTAGAAACGAGAATAATAAAACTTTATGTGTCCCAGGTTTTATTAAGTTGTGAATTTTGACAAGATACGTTTCTTATGCAAACTCTTTCAAGTTTATTACTGTCTGTTTGTACAGAGAGTGCGATATCGCAGAACGTAAAAAATTTAATAATGTGAAATTAAAATTTTAGGGTTCAAGATTTTCAAACGGTGGTGTTTTAACTGTGGGAGAGCCACGCTTCGGCATGAATGGGCCGGCTCGACCGGAGTGATACCACTGCCTCACAGAAAATCGGCGTGAAGCAGCCCCTGTGCTGTGTTTCGCCGAGTGAGTGAGGGTACCGGAGGCCCACTTGGGGGGGAAGAGGATAAAAGGTTGGCAGCGCACTTGTAACTCCACTGGTGTTGCAGTGTCCATGAGCGGCGGCAATTGCTTACCATCAGGTGATCCGCCTGCTCGTCTGCTACCTATACCATAAAAAAAAATGTACGGCAAGCGTGTGTCTAGGTACACAGTTATAGGGGCTGTAAAATATCAACCACAAGCGAGCACACCAACGACAACTGGCCAGGAGTGGAAGCAGTCACCATGGTCGAAATTGGCCGGACTACATCATCATCATTATCATCAAAGTATCTGCATTGGTAAGAATTAGAGACTCACAGTCTGGTTTTCTTAAGATGAAAGAGAATCCATCTTGATTTTCTATAGCTGGTGTCCTCTCGTCGCGTGTAATTTCCAGTTGCGTCCAAAACTGTCGGATTACAACCGTTGTAGGTACGTTAAACCCTTGATCCAGGGTTTGGGTACAATGAAGCAACTGCCGTCTGACCTACGTAACCCTAACATGAGGCTCAGGCCAACTGAGTCACGGCTAAACGTTTTTGAAATTATCCGACGAGTTTAGGTTTTCTCTTAATGTTTTCCCTCACCGTTAGTTTGTTTTATTTTTTTGTTTTCGGATGTATTTTTGTTTTTTTTTTATGTTTAACTTCGTTTCTTTTTTCTCTGTATGAATTTTTTGTTTTGTTCGCAATTGTTTTGTTATTTCTTTTGGTTTTGTGGCCAATAAATGTTATCTATCTTACATATTTATCACCGCGGAGGTAATGGTAGAACGTTAGTACAATATAAATCCAGAGGTGCCTGCTCCGATTCTAACTCACGACTACCCGCTAAGAAGGCGTACGATTTGGTCTGACTAACGCATTGGGCTTCTGCCTCTAGGAGTTTTGCCGTTAATTTTACCCAACAGCATGTATTATTCTTGAATATAAAGATTAAATTTTTCGACTGTGTGAACCAGCAGCGAATTAATAAGTAGATAGATACTGTTTATTGCACAAGAAACAAAACTTAAAGGCTAATTCAATAGATATTAATAAGTTTTCTTGGAGACTACTGCACTCAATAGTAAGAAAAAGCAAAATAATCGCTACAAGAGGAGTTTGCATGCAGCAATTCATAAACATTATTTAATTAGTTTAACACGGTCGGTCTCCATCCACTATTATTTCTATAAAACAATGTGGATCCTCAAGCCATGTTTGAAAGCACAATACCTTTGCGTACCGGAGCCGAGGAGAGTAATGCCAGCATTATTCCGTTCCAGTCGGGATGCTAAACAATTCACAATCCACGTTCGGTCGCGGCATTGAACGCAAGGCCCGATCCTGGGAGCGGTAGAATTATTTTTAATGAGAGAACGTGAAAGCAGGTTAAGATCCGTTTTAGTTCAGTAGATGAAAACGCTATCTAAACGGGTTTTTTACGTTCAAATTCGATTATGCAGCTCTGGATTTTTCAAATTTGTGTGGATGTGTGGAAAAAATAAGAATATACCATTAAGAAAAAAATATAAATTGAGCCCGCCGGGCTGCCGATACTTTCCACCGACAAAACGGCGGCCATGAAAATGATCATTCAAATTGGAATTTGAATCATTATTTTTATGGAGACCGAATAAAGTTGCCAACTAGGTCACCGCAAAATGTTATTACGATTACTGTTTGCCAACAGTAAGAAATCCTTCACATCCCTATCCATTGTATTTCTTCCCTTAATAGCTTTGTCTGAATTTGTTTTCGGCACAAAATTTATATGCATCTGGTCATTGCCGAAGATCTTACTGAAGAAGCCATAAAGCCCTTAGTACAATGAAACTCGACCGTTCTCGCACTAACACCTCAGGATCACCCCCTCTCCCCCCATAAATTATCCCGACCTGAATAATTCAGCCGTGTACACGGGTTGACGTCTCTTATTCCAGCTCTGATGAAATTTTTTTGACAAAGCATTTGTCAGTTTTGTGCGAAAATAACTTTTTGTGAGTTGTTGCCGAAGTAGCATTACTTAGTTACGTAGTTTTGTGAGTTTGAATGGGGATCGTTTATTATTGTTTTTTATATAATGGAATATTAACTTTGAGGTAGCTCAGTGCATAAAAACGTGTCGTCTATACAATAGGTCGTAGTTTGTGTCTAAGCATGCACGGTTAAACTTTACAAATTTATTTGGATAATTCAATGCTCTAAGCCTAGGGATGGCCGGTACAAATGAAATATAATAGTACAGATATTGAAACGTATATTATACATTAATATTGTAAAATATCCAAAACATCCAAAAATAATGTTACTGTATTTTAATTTCGCGAGTTGATTCAAAAGCAATTTAAAATGTTAGCATCGCAAACGGAGTCCCAGAGACAGCTATCATAAAAGTTTCAATTTGAAACGTTGCGATTCACAGATTGGTATCATTTTTTAGTGTTTCCGAGTGGCCAGATGCTCGAATCGTGAAGTCTGAAAGAGGGATCCTCTAAACTAGTTCCTTATACAACAGTTCACTCATTTTTTTTTGTATTTAGTAGACAATTAGTTAAATGGAAGTAAGTATAACTACTGTAGGTAGTAGGTACTGTACTGTATATTGTATACAAACAGAGGAAACTCAAATATATATTACACCCAGACACAAAACAAACACAAGCGTAAATCACACGAATGTTTGTCCAGGGTGGGGATCGAATCCACGACCTGGCGTATGAGGCAGGGTCACTACCAAACACGCCATTGGAACAGTCTACAAAACAATTCAATGCTGAAATATTTTTTATGTAATAATCCCTAAATTATTTTATTCAGAACCCTGACGACTTATCCACAGAACCCTTAGGAATGTTGAGAACCCCTGAATTAATACACTAAAATAAAGATAAAATTTAACAGACCAATAAAGAGTTACCCGGCGAATTAAAGTTGTCTTACATCTTACTATAATTGTATAACATAGAGTGACAGTTACTATAAATTGGATTACATTTTATCGGTCTGTTAACTGTTATCAGACGATTGAAAAATCAGCCCTTAGCTCAATAAGGCCTTACAACAAATTAGTATTTTTATTCTATCAAAAACTCACCGCCAATGAGTTTTATTGAAGAACTGACTGACTAATGAGATTAATGTGTAAAAAGTTTTTTTTTATCATATGACATAAGACGAACAGACGGATCACCTCATGATAAGAGATTACCGCCGCCTCTGGACATTCTCAACACCAGAGGAGCCACAAGTGCACCGCCGACCTTTTAGAAAAGAATACGCTCGCGATAGTCTCTACTTGCAAACCTTAAAAATTGAGGTTAATACCACGTATGTATGAGACAGAAAATTTCTTGATGCTGTATTTTTCTTCTTGTTTTTTTTTTTGTATTTAATTGCACGTTACGTCGCCCAAGGCTCAGCCTGAAAATCAGCGCCGCAGCGGCCTCTAGCTGCTATAGCTAATGCTGAGGCTGTGCCTTGTTGGCCGCAAAATATCACCATTGTAATACCTATAGACGATACTTATATACTGTAATTATTTCATTTTATATTTTATTTATTTATTGATAAAGGTACACCAACAGTATACATATATAGCGTTACAAGTATTTAAATAAGTATAGTACAGGTCTTATATATATACCCTTTATAGGTTTATTTTGTTATGTAATTTGCTTTTGTGGCCAATAAATGTTATCCAATAAATGTATCTATCTATCTATCTAAATGCCCAGTTGAAAAATAAGACTTTGGTGAACAATCATATAATCTTTACACTCGAGTTCAACTATTCTGCGCCACTCTAGGGAATGTCTGAACGATCGGTGCTTATTAGTTTTCCAATCGACTAAAGAATAAAACGTGTTTAGTTGAAAGATCGATTTTTACGGCTGAAAGATTTCTCTAGTTGGAAACTGTTATAGGTGCTCTTGTTAGTTTAGGAAGGCTTATAAATAGTTTATTAATGTATCTAGTTTAAAACCTTTTATATTGCTGTCGACATAAAACCTTTAAAAGTGCTTTTAATCAGTTTCGGGAGATTTTAATGTCGATTCAAGTGAAATTTTAATGGAAAGTTTTTCTACAATGCTAGTATCTAGCGTTTAGCGGTTGGATTTTTTATGTAATAGGGGCAAACGAGCAGACGGATCACCTACTGTTATGCGATTACCACTGCCCACGGGCACACTAACACTAAATGAGTCATAGGTGTGCTGCCGGTAAACAGTGCGATGAAAGTTGTGTTTGTTCAGTGTTTGAGTGTAATATATTAATGTATTGTAGGTATTTGTGTTTCTTCTGTAGTCTGATATCTGTGACACAATTGCTTAATAATAATAATAATAAGCTTTTATTCTCACCATAGTTACACATAAGTAGTACTACATACATTTCTTTTTATAATCTACGTAGGTAAACCGACGGTTTAAATCTACTTGGTACGGTGTCATGTCAATGTATAAGATGTTGTGCGTGAAATTATTGTTGTTTAATGAGCGATGAGTTAATTTAGACGCTTCAGCTCATAACTCAGACCTTATATAAATAAATATACATTATATACGACTGTCAGCACTAGTGGTACCTGCCAAATGCTTGGGTCATTTTTCAGGCCTTGCGCGCCGTATTTCAGCCCGATGTCATGGATTAGATATATGGCATGTATTTTGTTGGATTTGTTTAGCTCCACCATTTTGTTTTGGATTAGTTAGATTCGGGATAAACAAATTGATTTTGTAATACTGTTGTAACATTTTGGATACACAAACAGGCGTGTTCGTTTTATGTATAATAGCGGCCGCCCGCGACTTCGTACGCGTGGAGTTAATTATTGACACTTACCGTCATATTTTGGACAATCCACACAATATATTTTTATAAATTGTAGCCTATGTGTTATTCTGACGTATAAGCTATATTGTGGTAAAGTTTAATTCAAATCCATTCAGTAGTTTTTACGTGAAAGAGTAACAAACATCCATACATCCAAACAAACTTTCGCCTTTATAATAGTAGTAGGATTTCTTTTTTTGTTACCAGTTTGTTATTATTTTGATATGTGAGCTATATTATTGTGAAGTTGTATCAAAATCCATTTAATAGTTCAAGGGTGAATAACTAAATTTTTGGACGCAAAATCTTCAATGAATTATTTATATTAGTGTTAATATGAGCATAAAATAACATTCATTGTCTATCAAATCAATACCACCCCATCTATCTACTAGAGCGCATTTACAGTAAATAGGTCTGTCAATAGGCATATGAGACACGGTATTATCCATCTGCACACAATGTAATCTACGTATGGAAATCGCTATATTAAGATATTAGGCAGACTTGATCAACTAGTTAGTCAATCTAAATAGATTGTCGTGAAATCTAAATAGAATATAGATTTTGGTCTTGATGATGTTGAAAGGTTTGGATAGATACTCTAAAGAGTATCTATCCAAACCTACAATACAATACAACAATAAATACAATAAATTGTACAACATATTACAGAACTTAATGCTAATGGTAATTTAGATTTAATTTAATAAAATTTTTTCTATTCTATCCTATTCAATTAAAATTTACAAATACAATATCACATTTATCAAATTTAAAAAAAGAACAACCCCAGTGTTTTAGACTTATACTAGATAGGCCTATACTCTGATTCATAATCATGTAAAGTAAACTGACAGATGTCAATGTGTCATTATCACTGAATTTGACACATGCAAAATGCCAAACTGCATAGAAACTCGTCATTTTCATCTGTCAGTTTACTTTACATGATTATGAATCACAGTATAGAGGAGAAGTGGTGTTGAGAAGAATAGCAAATATAAATTGGTAATCGTATACTACATATATTATATGGGATTACCAAGCTATTAATACAGTTAGTATACCTAAAAAACTGGACTAAAATTGAAAAATATATGTATATTTCTTTAAGCGTAAAGCTTTTGCGTCTGTTAGTACCTATTTGCATATTATATAGTTTTGATGATAGGTCGATCGAAAACTTTGACAAGTTATATTTCTTAAACTATTGGGTCAAATTACCACTACCACTTATCCTTCAAGATGAACCATGACTTACCAATTTTTTCCAACTTATTTTAGGTCCTACTTATGGTGTAAAGTAACTCGAAAAGGTAATTATACTTGCGTTGGCCGCTCAGTTTATAAGTAATTTTCTAGGTTCTATAAGTTTTTTTGGTCTGTGCCCAATGGTCATTATTACCAATGAGTCATTGTGAGTGATTGTGTTCAAAGAGTGATTGAATTATATACTTAATCAATAATAATATATTTATTAGGAACATCAATAAAGTGTAGAAATATTTTAACGATACAACCACAACGTTACGCGACACTTACACTAGCCCTACGCGACACACCGCGTTATACTTGTGCTACGTACGCTGCTCCAAATCTCGTAGCGTTTCGTAGCACTTGCTACGAGCGCTGCTACGGCGTAGCGTCGTTTTTAAAGAGAGCGGGAGCATCTCGCAACTGTAAAATACTTAGAGCATTAATTAAGGCTTGTACATGCGCGGATTGGGCACTTTTGTGTATGTTTAAACTCGGTAAATCGTTAAGAACGATACCTGAAAAAAATACATGTTATAGACTGGATTTCGATCTTGAATTTCTGACGAGGATTTTTATTCAATGTTTATAGTTCATTAGGAAAAAAATATAACGTAAACATCGATTTTATGCAAAATATTGGATAAACTACGAAACTAAACAATTCAGATGACTGATTTTTTTATATATAATACAATACAATGTACACTACAATCCCTGACGAGGAATTCTTGTTTCTTGGCTTTATAATTTTTTAATTAATAATATTCTGTTTTTTGATATCCGCGAGCGCGAGTACTCTCTATGCTCAAGGCCGTTGGCGCATGTACAAGCCTTAATGCTCTAAGCTAAAATATCGAATCTAGTGAAGGTCGCGGGAGTCCCTTGGATGTGGGTGGCACAGGACCGATCTGTGTGGAGAACTTTGGGGGAGGCCTATGTCCAGCAGTGGACGCCTATTGGCTGAAATGATGAAGCTAAAATGTTATTTTGTCTTTTTCTTAGAATAACAATTTACTTGTTAGGTATTTTAAGGTGTCAGTTCTCGGGTAGTAATCTGAAATGTACGTGGAAGATTTGAATATAAATGTATGACGTTATAGTTTTATTTCTTTCCTTAAAAGAGTTTGTGTGTGTTCAATTTTCTTCCTTTGAAATGAATGTTTTATGCTACTAAAGAAGAAGATTTAATGAAAGTCATGATTATAAAAACAGAAATAGGAAATGATTAATTGGAATCAAAATGTTTTTAATATAATTGTTTTAAACTTATATAGCCACAAACTGAAAAATAATAACATAGTAGCAAATTATTCTAAAGTCTTGTACAATTTATTAGGTCCGTATAAACTTTTATTCTCAAAAGTCCAATTTAGTGACTAAGACTTTTTTTTACTTATTTTTTTAGTGATATAGAATATTGTAAATCGTAAACTGGCGATGCTTTAGTCACATTTTGCATAGCAAACAAAAGTACAGATAAAAAATGCTAAAGTAGGCCGTAAGATGTTGTGCCAAAAAGTGTATGTATATTAGTTATTATAAATAAATATAGATGCTATGTAAATGAAAGTAAAGTATCAGCCTATATTTTGTCCCTCTGTAGGGCACAGGCACCATCATAAAAATTAAGCCACTTGCTTAATGCGGATTGGAGATGACAAACCCGAGCTATGTTTCAGGAAACACACCTTTTGTCCGACCCGGAAATCGAACTCAAGACCCCGAAATATGTACAACGTATCACATATACGTTACAAATTATAAAAATTTATTTGGTATAAAGTTCTGACACACTTTTTCTAACCAAATCTCTTCACCTTACTCGCCTGTAGAGAATCCTAAAAGCGGTAATTTACGAGTATTGAGGCAGTATATTCTAAGGAAGCACTCTGCTTGATTTGACGAAAAGAAAAAGAGCACAAGTTGTACAGCAGATTACAAGAAACGAGAATAATGGATGAATGAATGCACCACAGCATTTTTCAAACACAAAAAACAAGACAGCGACTCGCTTAAAACAATACTAAAGCTTTTCCCGCATACTTTAATCTATAGTGCCTGGCAGGCTGGATACCATAACTAAAAGATAGCATCTATAACACATGATACAATATGTTTGTAAACACTTTTGAAATTGTGATTTATACCTACATATATTATACCCGTTAAACTTGATGAGGATACTTAACATTAAAAAAAATTGTCGTGTATCCAAAGCGCAGGCTGCATTCCTCGCCACGCCTGCCTAAATGACATCCTACGTTGGGCCTTCATCTTAGTCCGTACTCCGGAAGTCATGGAACCCGTATGAATATGCCAGAGCAAAGAAAGATGGGATGATCCCACCGGAATTTTTGTCCTTGCTCATCCGACCGTGTGGGTCATTCCTTCGTGTAAACGCAAGGATTTTTAAATATAAGTAGGTACAGTAAAGGACTCACTGCTTGACGTTTCGACCGCGTTGCCGCCGTGGTCACTGCGTCGACTGCTACGCGTGGCTTGACCATCCTTGGTACATCAAGTTTTGTTTCATTACTTAAGATGTGTTAATTTTTTCAAAATGTATTATATCCAAATGGTGATAGTGAACCTAAAAAGCACCCTTAACCCATTTGTATGACACTCTAACACGCATAATACCACGCTCACTCGACGTTACATAGTTCATGCACAATGCAGAACAAACTAGTGTTACATTCTATAGATACATATACTCGCACTACTACATTATGACCCAAATCCGCGGTGAGAGCTAGAAGCTGTATGTCATCCGTCATAGTGAATAGTTAACTAGTAGGGTTGTAAGCGATGTATTGAGATACCGAATAATCGATTTAATGCTCGATGTAATGATGAAATTGTTGCAAAGTTATTGTTAGAAAAAATAGGTTTTTTATAGACAACTAGCGGCCGCCCGCGACTTTGTCCGCGTGGAATAGTAACTTTTTACCCCCCTTTTAACCCCTTACAACCCCCTTTTCGCACTAAAAAGTAGCCTATGTTCTTTCTCAGGGTCTAGATCATCTGTATACCAAATTTCATTTAAATCCGTTGAGTAGTTTTGGCGTGAAAGAGTAGCAGACAGACAGACAGACAGAGTTACTTTCGCATTTATAATATTATAGTATAGTAAGGATGGGCTTGTCCTTGGCTTCATACTGAACTCTAGAGTTGAGAAGAAGCCTACAATGTAGCGGGGTTACCTAAAAGTAGTTCTTTAAATTTTCGCGTTGCATTATAACTATGATTATTATAGACGGGAAATAACGCGACGTAATATTTTAAGCACATAATTATGTACTTACTGCTTGACGTTTCGGCTGCGTTACAACAACCGTGGACACAAGCGAACTCCGAAAAGCGAAGCGAAACGAAGTAAGTACATAATTATGTGCTTAAAAAAGTTACGTCGCGTTAATTCCCGTCTATAATAATTATAGTTACCTAAAAGTAGTTCCATAGAAATGAAAAAAAAAAAAACATTTTTTGTGGAAAACCACCATCGTCTTCATTTCAGCCAATAGAAGTCTATTGGCTGCTGCTGGATATGACCACCCACCCCCAACGTTCTCAACACAGATCGTTCCTGGGCCACCTGCATCCAAATTACTCCCGCAACCTTCACTCGATCGTCGGTCCACCTTGTGGTGGGCTTGCCACGGCTAGGACTTCCTGTACACGTTCCACTTAAGGACCTTTCCTTGAACCTGACATGAGGGTTGAAAATAAACGATATAATATTGATAAGTATATATATAAATGTATATATTTTAAATTCGTATTTGTCTGAACAGGTTGTTATTCTAGCATTCGTGGCTTTTCATTAGTGGCCAAACTCGGAACCAGAGGGCCTAAAACCCAATTCACGATCGAATCTTAATCGCCGTTTTCACACGTGCTGTGCGTCTCTTTTGAAAGCTAAATCGTGTAAATAAGTAGAAGTTACATACAAAATTACACATCTCTAGCGATGGGCGCGCCCTAATTCCCGAGATTGTCCGGGATTTTCCGGGTATCCGGGATCAAATTCGCCAGTGGTTTGCCAGGTCCAAGGTGTTTCCAATTGAATGTACTAATGGAACTGGAAATACAATTGTTAAAATGCGAAATGATAAGTTATCTGTTGGGCTGCGTTGAACTAATTAACACCTTCTTTATAATAGTTGTTGTATTATTTTGCCATTAGCTTGACAGTTAAGGATAACACCCTGAATGACTTATCTCAGCGAGATTCGCACTTGTGACTCTAATGTTGTTGTAGGTGTCTAGGGCGGCAACAACCACTCACCATCAGGTGATCCGTTTGCTCCTCTGCCACCTATAACATAAAAAAGTCATGTTTTCGACCAAAACTTCAGAGCCCGGGAGACGCTTACCTTGATTCAAGATTTTGGGAGTCTTTAGTAACAGGGGAACCAAACCAACTGGATCATGGTTTCTTTTGGGCAATAACTAATATAAAAATAATTATTAATCTATTTATCAAAATAGTAACTTAAAATTATTATTATCTTATCTCCTAACCACTAACTTTTCCACTAGCCCGTCAGATATTTTCTTTACCACCATTTATATCCACCAGTAAAATTTACCCTGACATCGATACATTTAAGTCCTAAACCAGTACCCAATTTGTCAGGTCCAAGTACAAGGGTCAAAGGAAAAGGCTTGTTGAAAACAGTTCACTCAATTGAAAAGAGTTATTCTGTTCATTCGGATTTGACTGACTGACTGATGACTGTATGCCCATCACTGCGTTGCGTCGCGTCTTCTGATAAAATACATATATATAATATGAAAACCCGTCATTTTGCTGTATCGAATTCTGTAGAATAAATTGATAAAAACGGGATACGCTACAGAATAAGAACAGGAACAAATGTAGATAGAGAACCTCGGTAAGTGACATTTTGACATCCCACATCATAAGTCTTCATAGGACCAATCGATATTGATCATTGATGGAGCTGTCTCGTATTACCTCAATTACTCTTTTATTCTTATCCCTATCGCAAACATTAAGTAAAATAGACAAACTGAAATAAAATGAAATTATTTTAATTGTTCTAAAAAAGCTCTGATTCCTGCACTAGGATTCCCTGTGTTTGGGAACTACTAAGTATAATTTCAACAACACGAAAGTCTGAATGTATTATGTAGTGAAAAAGAACTATTGAACTATTCACTTAGGTATACACTAGTGAACAAAGGATGCCAATCGGGCCGAATAACAGCATTCACCAATTTTAGGATCATGGTCGAGACGTGAGGCGTTTACAAAGAGGCCCTGAGACACGCATCGTGGATCAGTACGTGAGGGTGATAAAATAACACTATCTCCACATTGTACAAATAACCACACAGGTAAGTGCTCACTGCTGGCCCTTGTATCTAAGGAAAACTACAAGTTGATTCAGGTGTCGTATTTGGAAAATTAGGTCTTGTAGAGTAATTAAACGCTTTGGACACGTAAAGGCCAGCTCGACCACCAAGTAACCAAGTCTCACAGAAAACTGGTGTGAAGCAGCACTGTGTTTCGTCGAGTATGGAGTATGTGAGGAAACCGGAGATACAAAGCGTAAAAGGTTGGCAGCGCAAACTGTGACTCTACCAATATTGCCATAGACACCCGTCTATGGGCAGCGACCATTATTCGTCAAACCTCCTTCCTTTTTATTTTAGGTGCTAAATTATAAAGTCAATTAAAATAAAATCCAAGGATATTAAGTCTTATCCCATCAATCCAGTTTCCGAAACGTCTCTTTGATTACCTACTCAACAGTGTATTGTGATTGTCCACATAAGGAAACGATAATTATAGTCTTCATTTTAATCCTTTATTTTATTAATGCCTGACAAAACTTTTTAGTTTTGGCGTAGTAGACAAAGATATTGTCATTTATTTATACATACTTCAGTACCTAATCATAACCTCTCCATTTCGGTTTTAGATCTCATAAAAATGTTGTAATCTGTACAAAAGCATTTCATAAAGTTATCTCATGTAATGCGAAACACGTTACTTAAATATAATCTTTTACGAGTTACGTTACGAACCCTAAAAATTACAAAGCGACATGACTGCAAATCCCACAACAAGAACAAAAGCAAAATGAACTTCAACATACAACGGAAAGATAATTGTCTTATCCAGAAAGTCCCTCGCGGCTAACCGTAAAGCTAATGTCAACGGTATTAAATAATAAATAAATAAAAACTAGGTCAACCCTCCTAAAACAGCCTGTTGAAAGGCGATGGAAAAATGTATTCTCCCACACCTGAGGTGTATTCGATTCGCATTTTCTCACAAAAAGACTAACATTAATCAAATTTATTATGCGAAAACATCATTTTGTAAGAATGTGGAGCGTTAGAAAATCGAGGCAACGGCCTACGGGGCCTTTTCCCGCGCAACCGCCGCCTTCACAGTCTCTCCGAACGCCGAGTGGGGCGCACGCCGCGTGGTACAACTCACCGCTAACTCGAACCAACATCGCTTTAAAATCGTCCAGCGAGTTTTGGAACGTGGCAAATCGACCGTCTAAATTCGAATTTGGAACTCGCGTGTGCAACCCGGAATTTCTAGGCGCCATTTTAAGGTAAGGTAAATTTGACGTTTCACTTTTTTAATTGCTCATTTGAGGGCAGAGGTATTTAATCCGATGAGGTTTTCTTTACATTGTTTGAAGTTTGAAGGATTTGTTGGAAAGGTCGCTGTCGTTTGAAGAAGGGCACGCTAATTAGGTTAGAACTAATTAGTTGGGGAGGGTTTCCCTCCAGTTTATATTTATATACGTTCTCTATTCTTGACGTGAGGGTATCACCTGCGCTAAGCCGTGACGTTGGTTATTATCTTTTCATTATTACGTTAATTAACTATGACGTTTAATTAACTGAGAATTTCTACATTCATTTATGATCGTTAAATAATGAAACCGGCGTTGGAGGTAGATTAATGAGCTTATGCTTTTATTTAAGATAATATAAGGGAATATTACTTGCAAATACATAGTCCTTTCCATGACTTAATATCATTACGAATACCTTTATGAACATTAGATCGTAAGAAAACAATTACTTACAATTTTTATTAGGATCTGGTCTTAAATGAATGATTATTATAGTCTGTACCTCATTGTACCAATGTACAGATAGCCCCACATGAGATAACACTACAATTTCCTTAATTGATATTGCACCAAATGTATTTGAAGTAAGGGTGAAAATCGATTCGATCGACGATAGTAGGTTCATCAATGTATGGCTGTCCGTACCACGTACCTTCTGGTACCATCTAAGCACCATATTCAAGTAGAATAATATGACAATGATGTGTTCTTTTCGAACATGCGAATATTTTGCATATGTACTAAAATAAATATATTTGACAACACCGTATTCTAATATAGGAATCGAACTCTACGTTAATATAACCCTTTTACGAAGGATATAGCTATAAACTTACTCAACATAAGTAGGTACATTTGGACCCCGACCTTATTCGATATTGGTCCATAATAGTATAATATGTCACGGTGCCACTCATAAAATAAACAACATACAATGAATAAAGTGTAGTGCCTTGCCCCTACATTTTGTATCGGATATTTCATAATTTGCATCCTGTTACCAGTCTCAGAGCTGATAATCTATGTAGTAAAATCGACAATATTGTCTGAGGAGGCGTATCTTGAGTTTAGCCGTGGTTAGACAGCGCAGTGTAGGACGGCCTACCACTCGTTGGACTAATAACTTTAGGCGGACCATCCAGTTACCGCTTCGGCTGGGGCGGTAACTGGATGGGGAAACCCTGTTATTAGATAGAAACGGATCGTTGATTTATTGATTAATATAATATAACGCCTCGTTGGTCTAGTGGATTATGTACCGAGCCGCGATCTTGGGATGCTGGCTTCGATACTCGGGTCGAGCAAGAAGTGGGTTTCAAATTTTGGAACATAACTCAGGTTTGTGAAAATATTCCTCATTTCATTATACTTCCAATTAGTAGCTGCAAAAATTATTTAGTCTGATATGCAATGCACTGCTCTCCTTGTAATTCCTACACTGTTAGGACTTCTTTATGCGAGCTCCTTTCTAGCTCGTACATGCGAGCTAGAAATAAGCTCGCTTGACAAGCCCAATATCTGTCTACGAGCTATTCAGCATTTCGCACTGTGTAAACTAGCCTCATTGGAACGTAAATATAATGTCCCATTTCCGCACGGCAGCGAGGTCGGTGATTCAAAAACATACGTTTGTTCATAAAAACCGTTCCGTGATTTCGGCCATCGTATGTGGAATTAATAAGAATTAAATTTGCATATCAGAGAGCGCAAGACTTACTAACGAATCAGTATTCGGGCCGCCATTTGCATTTTTACGTGCTTACAAAATTTTGATGTGAATTGACCAATATTTTTTCATATGAATTTGTGAAACGTGAAATTGTGTGTAGCTGACTAGAGCCACAAATTAAATGAAAAGTAATAAATTTGTTACCTAGTACCGCCATCAGATGTTTAAAAGAATTGTAATTGTTGTTGACTTAAATATATTTATCGTCCTAAGGCCAAGGACTTTGAAGTCGAATTAGAAATTTGTATCGATGGTCGTATAAAATTTCTATATTCGACGTCAATGTCGAGTGTATGCGAATTGTCCATCAGATAGCAAACATAATAGGAAATCAATTGTTTAAGCCCTTACAAAGGCTTTTAAGTGTTACAAACTTAAAGGGTAAAGTCTCTTGATAGAGTAATCCAGAAAAGTATATTATGTGATTCACTCAGGTATCCTTACTGTCTACATCACAAATGAAATTAATTTTCCACGCGCGATGTTCAGCAAAAGGAAGATCACTAATAATTATGATGGGCTAAGAACCGCTACTCAGCAAAATTCTAGACGATTTAAGAAATGTTTGTCTTGCAAATTTGCAGACCGGGAATCTACCGGATCCGGTCATAGTGTGTATATTTTTATGAGCCTGTAGTACTTGAATAAAAAGTACCTAATGATAAAAAAGTCCCGGGCCAGGTATATTGTCTAGGGAAAACCTCGGCGAACAGCGTACCTCCGCATTATAGAGGAGTTCGCGAAGCGTTTTCAGCGGAAAGCTGAAATATTAACATCGTAAGGGTAGGCTAATCTGCCGGTAACTCATTGGGGATGGAATTAGACCGTGTAATCCTTTCGCCTTTTTGGTTCTTGGATCGCAGCTGAAATCAAATTTTGCATGTTTTATAAAAGTGAGATATTTTTATTATTAAAGATAAATCAAAGTTCAGAATTCATTAAATTCAGGTGGCAAAAATCAAAACTCTTTCTAGAAAATTATTAATTACCTAAGTTATTTAACAAGTGTCTATTTCTTATAGTCAAAGGTTGCTTGGAAGAGATCGCTTTCGTAGTAAAAAGGCCGCTTTCTCTGTGCACTATTAGATCTGTTATAATACCCACACCGTCTTGAAATGGCAGACATTTTAGCATATATATAATTAACTTATCAGTACGATTATAAACTTTATTACATTGCGTAATCAGTACTTATGACATTGTTTTGTTGAATTATTTCAGCGTCATCTATTTATCTGACGACCCGTTTAGCGCAGTGGTTCGAGCGCCGGTTGAGACGCAAAGGTCGCGAGTTCAATTCCCGCACCAACACAAATGTTTGTTGATGAAACAGATATTTGTGTTTTGTCCGGGTGTTTGTTGTTCCTTCGTTGTTTCTGGTTATCAGAGAACAAGGGAAAACCTTAAATAGTTTGGAACCAGGACAATGTATGTGATGTTGTCTCAATTTATTTATTCATTTATTTTTGCAAAACAAACCCACTTCAGAATGGTCGCATATTTACGTGGCCCTTATTTTCAAAATTCATTTCAAACCTCATTCATATTATAATCTGAATGAACGGAATGAATGGACGTGAATGATTCGGCTACATTAGGCAGCCTCAGATAATAAATTCAATTTGTAATGGTCAGCGGAGTGGAAAAATGAGAGGGTACCTTTATGATTTTTCAGGAATATTTTATGCCTTCAAAATATAAAGGAACGTTTTTAGCGAGAATGTAGACGAAAATGTTAGAATTTGTTACGGTGGGATGGTTCAATAACTTAAGAAATATGTATATTCCCGAGAATAGTATAATATTAAATATATTCAGCGCTAAACGTGCCTTGGCAACCAATCAACCTAGACTGGCCGGATCGCATTTGGTAGTGACCCTACCTCATACGCCAAAGGTTGTGGGTTGGATCCCACCCTGGAAAAGCTATGGTGTGATGTTCTGTGTCTGGGTGTTACATATACATTTAAGTATAATACTTCAGTATAATATTGTTTTGGTGTTTCCTCTGTTATCTGTAACAGAAGTGCTCAAGCCACTTAGTATAGTCAGGTCAATTTATTATGAGGTGTTGTGTGAATTTATTTATTTATTATACCTATATTATTGGCATTATAATTAAGTTTCGTGGCGACTAATGATGGCAGCGACACCTACTATACTATACCTGCTATACTAGGGGAGCTACAAGTACACTGCTAACCGCTTCCCATTCTTCCTGAATATGTCCTACTGAGATTCACCGAGTAAGTGAGGGACTCGGTGAAGTCAGTTTCTGTGAGGCTGTGGTATCACTCCGGTCCGGACATGTAAAAGCGTGGGAGAGCACCAGGGTAACCCCCTATCATTTACAATGCCAAGTAGCGACTTTCGTCGAAACATCGAGTCTAGCTATATTTGTTATACTGGCTTTCCCTTTTATACATTTCACCAAATAGACAAATAATCTCAAACTAGAGCATTCCCTTATTGTTTTGTTGTTCATGTTGCTTGTCTTTAGTAATATTGTGATGTGTCCTGTCTTATAAAATACGAATAAAGATTTGAAAAATCCTGTGCATGCTTGGGTTCAAACCACGGCCCCTCATATGGCAGACGTTATTATCCATTAAGCTACCATCGCTTATTAGTAGCACCTTAATTTGAGCCGATCGTTATGATTCTGTAACGTTCCAAAAGTAATTTGACCCATGAACGTTTGACCAACGAAAATGTTTTGTGCATTAACGTTACGCCCACACGCTTTGTCCCATAAAAGTTTTGCCAAGAGAACGATTCTTCAACACTACGTTATTTTCCAATTTTTTACCTACAGAATATTTTACTATCACTTTGTTGAAATGGCGCTTTGTCGGTCGCTTTGCTTGGGGTCACCAGTTCTAATCTAACCTATTTTAACCTTAAACCTGACTACTTATTATGTGAAAGTGCTCCGGCTAAACATATCATTAGCTGAATAAAAAAGAACTGGTGGCAAAAGGTCTGCTGATGAAACATTGAAACTTTTTGTTGACGAACCTTTCTGCTGGCAAAACTTTCATGGGACAAACGTTATGGGTAAAGCATTCTGTTGGTCCAACGTTTGTTAAAACGTTTTAGAATGAACATTTCCTCTTAAACCTTTCAAGCTACTCGTACATTACAATAGCCACTGCGTCATCAAGATCTTCAATATACTGTGATGATACTTTGTTCAATATTGTAAAATAATAAAATGGAACGTTGGAACCCGCCCTAAGGGCAAAATTTACAAACAGGGCCTGTGCTTCTGACATTCGAGCTTTATGAAAAAGATAATAACGGTACATCAGGCGTCTGTCGGAGGGGTCGGGGTTCGACTCTCTTGATTTGGGACGCGTCAATTTTACGTCAAGGATAAATATTATATTAGGAATGCTTGTATATTATGGATTGTATGGGAAGTGGTTGGATGTGAAAAGGAATGGTAATATAGAGCATATATCGACAAACATTTTTACCCATCTCGTATATTTACCAATCAGCATGAATAACGCTAATTTTACTTTTGGAAAAGTGTCGAAAAATTTTCGACTCTAAATACAAAATTAACAAATCACGTTTTTTTTCGTCAAGCGGTTCACCTGATGGTAAGCAATTGCCGCCGCCCATAGACACCTGCAACACCAGTGGAGTTATAAGTGCGCTGCCAACCTTTTATCCTCTTCTCCTCCGGGTGGGCCTCCGGTTCATCACTCACTCGGGCCACGTGACCAACTTTGTATGAAACCTCAAATTGTCATAGAACAAAATATATTGTTTAGAATGGGCTCCAAACTACGATATAACCTTTCCTAACCTAACAGTAATCGGATGCTCTAAACTAGTGGTCGTAAACCAGTGCGTGGGCTTACGTATGGCAAGTTAAGCATGTTAGGCGGATGAAAATGTTTTCAATAGAGACCTAGGTCAGGCATGAAATGGCTCGCCATGTTGGCGATATAGTTTAGTAATGAGATCATTCGACATACGGGCGGTGGGGTTCGCAAACTTTTTCTCTTAACCTTTATAGCACTGATTTTTCTTCGACTATCAACTATAGAACTGTCTATAGTTGATAGTCTGTAACATACTGTTACTAATGAATCTGTTACTAATCTTGAATTATTAATTGCTTAATGATGCTTGGAATGTGAAAATTGGTATTTAGAGTTATTGTTTGCAATTAAAGTACCCTATTTTTTTTTGGAGAATTAGGTACCCTTTGAGGGGTAATTAAGGAGGTGAAACTCTCAATGAAATGCATAGACTAACTGCATGAGACATCGCTGCGGTCGTAGTCTCTTAACATTATATAACAAATCACAACTTTTTGTATAATGTTGTACAAAGTTTGCGGCAAAATGAGCAGAAGCACAAACTTTTTGACAATAAATTAATTTAGTTAACTAAACCGAGTACTTCCTGCATTGAGCCACATCTAACTAGCTACCACGCACGAAAGTCAAACACATAATGAATGTATCTATTAGAGATGCGCCGAATATTCGGTTGGTATTCGGTATTCGGCATATTTCGGTATTCGTCGATTGCCGGGATATCACTAGTCGGCTTGGACCCCTTGGCGCTGCGGAGAGATTGTGCGTCTTTGTGCATTCTCTATCGCTTATACCATGGGGAGTGCTCCGAGGAATTGTTCGGGTTTGATTCCTGCCGCCTCGTTTCGACATCGTTCCACGCGGCAGCAGTTCCATCCATTTCATCTGGATGGCTGGCAGTCCACTACTGTGCGCTTTGCCAGGAACTTTCTGCCGCGTACGACAAAAATATGGAACGAACTGCCACCTGCGGTATTTCCGGACCACTACGACCTACAAACCTTCAAGAAAAGGGCATATCTCGCTCTAAAAGGCCGGCAGCGCACCTGTGAAGCCCCTGGAGTTGCAGGTGTTCATGGGCGACGGTAATCGCTTACATCAGGTGATCCGTATGCTCGTCTGCCCCCTATCCTATAAAAAAAAAAAAAAAAAAAATATTCGGCACTTTTTCACTATTCGTATTCGGCCGAATTATTCGGTTTTAGTGCTGGTATTCGGTTAGATTATTCGGTTAGAGTATTTCTATTTTCCTGGCTATATAACATGGAATTTAAAAGGACAAGTTTCTTTATGTAAGATTTATGTTTTTGTAAATTAAATAAAACTGGCGAGGAATGTGTTAAAAAGCTAATAAATGAAATCAATTAATCTTGAAATCAACGTGTATGTTAACATCTAGAGTCCACATATTTATTTCCTGCCCTATTAGTATGTAGCTAACATTAACTTTAAAAAATTACCTAATTCATTTATTTTTAAGCCAGATCAATCAATATTAATTTTACTATTTATTTTTATACTTAAAAATATCTGGCCTTTTTTAAAATTTAAATCTATACTAATATTATAAATGCGAAAGTAACTCTGTCTGTCTGTTTCTCTTTCACGCCAAAACTACTCAACGGATTTAAATGAAATTTGGTATACAGATAACCTAGACCCTGAGAAAGGACATAGGCTACTTTTTATTGCGAAAAGGGGGTTGTAAGGGGTTGAAAGGGGGGTAAAAAGTTACTTTTCCACGCGGACGAAGTCGCGGGCGGCCGCTAGTAAATTATAATTATAAAGCTTTGTTTTCGAACTCAGATCAAAATTATAATTTATTTATTTATTCAATGTTTTAATGAACACACTTACCTAGGTATGTACGTGGCAAATTATTAAAATAAAAATATGAATCAACAATAAATAATTTTATTATAAGTTATTTAATGATAAACAATTTTATTTTTGTTACTTTTTTATATTCTTTGCAATTTATTCTTAAGTAGGTGCTCTTAAAAAAACATCCAAGAGTCCAGGTGGTACTCGACCTTTCACATACCACCACCCACTGCATACCAGAACAGCCATCCGGTATGTAGAGGGTTGTGGGTTTAAGTCCCACTTGAACCCTGCGATGATTTTATTAAGTGCATTATTTACTTAAAAGACACTATAACAGAGATACGTTAAGAAAATTTCTGACACGGAAGGAATAAACACTTTAGTTATATCTCAGTACGAATTGACTTAAGTGCTTTATGGTCACCGTATCTAGTATAGAAGAGAGATCGGAAACAAAATAGAAAATGGTAAACCGAATAATTCGGCCGAATATCCGGTTCGGTAAAGATTGAACCGAATATTATTCGGTATTCGGTTATTCGGTGAAACCACTATTCGGCGCATCACTAGTATCTATGCTATCCGATGTCGTACAATAAGATCAACCTACCAGGAACGTTTTAAATGGAATCTTAAGTAGACTCCTGTTTCCGCACTTAAGACTCGTACATGGTCCATTGTACGCGTACAGGAGCGATTATATTTTGTAATTTTATTCAAAATGTATTACGAATGATACACATAGTCATAAAAATTAATACTGTTATAAATGTTTAACAACGTTATAAAACTGCCGTGTGGGAGCACCTTTGGCCATTTTTGCGTGTGATGGAAAGCATTCTTTATTGGTCGATACTAATGTGACGTCACACAGTAAAATATATTATATTGTAATAAGAGACCATGACTTATTCTCTTTTTAATCTATGAAAAACCTGGACATTTTGGATAGTTTAAGAAAAGTGTAACTATGGCCCTATTTGTTTTCTTTTAGTAAAGGTCCAAACGGCAGTCACCTCATAATAATTACCAGACTCTAATTCTGGACAACGGGCTTCAAAGCGGCAGTTTTGGACACAACTGTGTATGCACGCTGAATTGAGACTTTTTTATGTGATACTCTGTGATAGATTGCAGACGATCTGACGGATCACCTGATGGTAAGCGATTGCCGCCGCCCCTAGACACCTGCAACACCACTAGAGTCAACCTTTAACCCCCTTTCTTCCGACTCCGGTACCCTCACTCACTCGACGAAATACAGCTCACGTGCTGTTTCTCGCCGGTCTTCTGTGAGGGCTTGGTGTCACTCTGGTCGAGCCAGTCCATTCGTGCCGAAGTGCGACTCTCGCACGGTTAGAAGCCTAGCCTATTACAAATCAACATGCATATTTATACTGGTCACTCAGTAGATCCGTGTGTATCACTAATGGGATTGTGAGGCGCTCTCGACCGGCCAGCCTGCGTGTGCGACTGTCTGTAATCACCTGAGCTACGGCCTCATACTGCCTGAGAGCTGCAGTAATTGGGTTAAAGTTTGTAGCAGAATTAGTCGACATTATGGTCTTAGTGGATAAAAACGTCTTCCAAACAGCGGCCGTGGTTTGAATCCGAGCATGCACCTCTGGATTTTTCAAATTCATGTAACGTGTTTTCTCATCATTCTCTCGGTGGTGAGGGAAAACATCCCTTCAATTTGATTCGAGACTTTATCACTTATTAACTGTACAAATAGATGGCGCTGCGTGTCTATTATATCGCGTAACTGTTACGCTTTTTAGATTTACGTATAAGCCTCGTTAATGTAAATTTTATTGCTAATATGTATAATATTATAGATATAGAAGATAGATAGTTAAGTAACGAAGTCGAAATGTACTTAAAGGAATAATATCAATCGCATCTACCTATAAATGTTTTTAAAAATGATACTATATTAGTTCGCCTTGACACAAAGGCCAAATAACATGTCTAAGTGTCTTTGAGCTCACACCTACTATTCTTCTTTGTTTATTTTCGATTTCAAACAATGAAATGTTACGACGCTACGACAGCATTTTGAAGAAACTAGGGTGCTAGCACAGTGTCAGTAGCTTATCTATTCTAAAATATATTAGACTATGTAGGTATGGTATAGTAACTTCGTCGTGGTGCAGAGAACTGCGCTTGAGGTTGGTTCAAAATTTTTACCTATTTTTTCCCCGTGTCAGCCCGGGGTGAAAACTGACCCCGTACCTTGGAAAGCACGTTAAGGCGTGGGGCCAAGCATATCAGTTTGACACAACTGGAGAGGGCCCAGTTGTGTTAAACTGATATCCATTTGGAATATGGGGGTTATGAGAATAGAGTGCACTTTATATCCTGCCTACTGCGTAGCTAGCTTTGAGACGATAGCGAGAAAAAGTCTCAACGAAAAGCGAAGTAAGTATTATAAAAATTATATGTCTCCGGCTCATTTTCATTAAAATTCTTTTTGGAAGAGAATGGATTGTATATTTTACTGGTCTTTCATTTTTAACTGCAACTTTTGCTTACAGACTGCTATCAAAAATCTGATTCACTCTTATCTCAATTGTTCATAATTTTCCAAACAATTTTACATTGTAAAAATGTTTTGGTTACTTTTGACATTCTTTATTTATCTATCAAGATCTTCGTTTTATTCAAATTCCCATTACAATATCATTTTCGATTTATTATTTACTTACCTTGTCTTATTTTCGTTTCCGCCAGATCTGTTGTCGCGATACTGTCTAAGGAAACACGCGTATTTGAATACTATATACTCGTACCTTTTTTTCCTCTGTGTGAATGTCAAGATTGTATTTTTGTCAGCAAAAAAACAAGGTAACCGTAGGACGATTGAAAGGGCGGAGGCTCAAACCACGGCTCGACGTTTCCTTTACATTAATATTGGTTAAGTAAATGATTATTATGTATATAATTTGTTCCAGAAACATAGGCAATTTTATCCCGGACTTTTGGAAGGCGTGCCTGGGGCCAGAGTCAACACGTTATTATTATTAGGAGCTTATCGTGTCCCACTACTGAACAAAGGCCCCCCTACCTCTTCTCTACATTTCACAATTTTAGCGACATGGTCCAGTTGAGGCTATAGATCGAGTCAAACTCATCCGCTTCGCTTCCTCGGTATACCTCAGGGCCTAAAAAAAAAAAGTATATTTTTCTCTCCATAAGAAACCAAAACTTACAACAAACATAGGTAGTTCTTTCCCAATTGTGGTTAGAGTAAAATAATAACTATACTCAAAGCCAGATACCTACACATCTTACCATCCATAGCACATTTTTCAACAAAAATAAAAAATAATGAACCTTTTTGAGATAAACGATCTTAAGGTAACCACTTCGCATTGGCAAAGTTATCCATGCTCATCACGTCACGCTAGATAGCCTTATAGATAACAAAATAAAAAAGTAATTAGTATTTTGTATTCATACGTTGTAGGCCACAGTGTTAGTGCTGCCTGAGCCCGCACCCAACATCATCAGATAACCAACTCAGGGTCAGATGTTGGCACCCGTATATAAGATAAGTAGGCAGATTACTTAATTACAATTTCTGATTACCTTCAAGGTTAGAATTCCTAAGTTATTAGGAAAAAAACTGTTTTTATTTCGCTAAAGCCCAATATGTAATGTATTCCGACTTTTTGCATCGATACAGTTGACATTTATAGCTACAGACTAATTTACACAGTGCTAGCTGCCACCTATCCAGTAGACAATAGAGTTAAAATTTCACATATTTAGTTGATTTCACGATTCACAATTAGCCTCACCCAATGTTTACCACACGATAGATATGATAGTGGTGGCATGATAATGATGATGGTTTATATTTTTTATTTATACAACGTCGGTGGCAAACAAACGTGCGGCTTGCCTGATGGAACAACTAAAGCAGCCTATGGACGCATGCGACTCCAAAGGACCTGCATACGTACCTATTGCCGACCCCTTAAGAACGTTAACACTTATTTCTCATGAACTTAGAACTTTCATCCCAATTTATGAGTTTAATAATGATATTTTCTGTGCATTTAACTTGTCGAGAACCGATCGATCGATCAATCGATTGTACTTCTAACTTTTAATTTCGAGGTCACAGTTCTTTTTTCGCATTTCATAGTGCGGATTGCTCAAACTTGGTCAGTAGACACTAACTGAAAGTTTTCGAGGTTCCAAGTGGAAAAGTTACAGTAGAAATGAATGTTCAGAATTCGGAGTCAATGTTAGTCTCGTATTTTATTGAAGAGAGGGGAAAATGTGAGGTTTACTTGTTGGATTCCCTTAAAAAATATACAGTAATTTTTCAACTATGACTACCAGAAATTTTAAAAGGGCAATTCACTTTTATAGTACCGGGCTTGATGAAAGGCTAACGTAATTAATTGGGAAGTCTTTTTTGGAAGAATTATACTTACAATTATACCCAACCGTCCCTGCTTGTCCGATATTTAATTTTATAGGTAATATGTAAGGTTCCGAGGTGGAGACATTTCCCCTGGGTTAACAAGAGCATTATACGTGCTTCTGGCAAGAAGGTGGCTTAATTAAGGATTAATTGGCTATATTTCGCTTTTTATATTATGTAATACTCGTATCAATGAAAAAATATTACATGTATTATGCGACTTACATCCAAATTAACTAAATTGAGACAACATCATTATACATTGTAACCATTCTGTGCGATATAAATATACATGTGCTTATAATGTTACTTTAGGAAATCGTTTACTGTCGTTTACCTCACACGACAGGCCTTGCTTAGTGTAAGGACTTGCGAAAATGTTACCATGTAGGTTATTATTTTGATAATAAATAAAATTGTATTTGTATTTTCCTTGTGGTATGGAAACCAGGAATAACGAAGGTACCTACCCCAAATACAAACCCAACACAAACATTTTTGTTACATTTGTTTTGCGTTTCAACCAGTTTTTAACGTCGTTAGGCCCAGACAGCAGATACAATAGAAAATAAATTGTTTTATGCCTTTTAAAAGGCTTTTGGGTCTTACGACGTTAAGACAAAAAAAAAACATAAAATAATTGTAAATAGGGTAACCGAGACAGTGATTGCCCACTTAAGAAAATGATAAAGTTTAAAGAATTTATTTTCAAAAAGACTTAAGATTAGTCACTTACATGAAAATAATAATATAAGTAATATAGATAAAGAAAAATAGTACATTTACGCGTTACAAGTGATTAATTATAAAGTTCGTAGTTATCAATTATATAATAAGACAGTTTGGACTTGAAGCTGTTATACAATTTTATATCTTTAATGCTATCGGGTAGATTATTATAAAGTTGTGCTCCCTCAAAGGTGATGCTTTTTTTTGCAAGATTTGTTCGTATCCTAGGTAAGACAAGTAGACTTGGTCGGCGAAGACTGCGTTTGGCAATTTGGGATTTTTTGGTGAAAGTTAGGTTGGTATGAATAGTTTTATCCATAATTTTACGAATCAGTAGACAAGTGCTATAAACGTAAAGTTGCCTTATATTCATTAACTTTGTTTCTTTAAAGATTTTCTCAGTAGGTGTTAGGAAGGGGTATCGAAAAAGTGTTTTAATTACTCTATTTTGCATTCTTTGTAGTTCCAGCAGCCTTGTCTTACCAGCAGTGCCCCAAATTTCAATAAGGTAGAGTAGATGTGATTTGACAAGGGAATTATAAATATTAAAGCGTAATTTCCTTGGGATGCATTGATTAATGTTGCGTAGCGATGATTGATGATGCAAAGTTTTATTTCAATTAAATCCTTTATTTTAACAATTGGGTAGCAGTGTGCAACTTTTATATACCATTGGTAGTTTAGCTTTGAGATAAGTTAGCAACAATTCAAATATCTAAAGAATATTTGTAAATATAACGTTTTGCAAAAAAAATCATAAAATTTGTTCTAAAAATTCAGTGATTGCCCACCCCCTCTAAATACTAAATGGAATGTTTTTATACCATAATAACTGCTTCAAATGATACATCAAAGCTTTCACTAGCTCGTTGTTTAGCTTTCACATTCAAAAAATTAAATAAAAGTGACACAATCATTAAAACTACTAAGTGTATCCGATTCTCCTAAGGAATTCTAGTTTTTTGAAGAGACGAACACCTGCTGTGCAAAAACAGCCATTATAATATATATTTTTTTAAATGTTGACAAATTTCTTATTGAGAATTTTGCTAAAGAGTACTCTAGTGTTATTTAACGGATTTAATTCAAAACTACTCCTTTGAAAATAAGTTAAAATCTATGTTAACCTTAAACCTGGCAATCACTGTACCCTGGGCAATCACTGTCTCGGTTCCCCTACCTATATTGTGTTTATTTGTAATGTGTGAATTTACGTATATAAATTTTACTTTTGTATATAGGTATCTATAATATTATCCTAAAGGCGAAAGTTTGTAAGGATGTATGGATGTTTGTTACTCTTTCACGTAAAAACTACTGTATGGATTTAAATGAAACTTTACCACAATATAGCTTATACATCAGAATAACACATAGGCTACAATTTATAAAAATATATTGTGTGGATTGTCCAAAATATGACGGTAAGTATCAAAAATTAACTCCACGCGTACGAAGTCGCGGGCGGCCGCTAGTAATATATAATTGCAGACCACTGCCACTTTTTTCCTGCACCACTGGCATGACCCAAAAGATAACTGGTACTGAATGCCCCTGGGCCTTAAGTTCGCCTATTGTAACAAATGTTGTACAACAAAGTTTATATAAATAAATAGTAGTGGACCAGAGCTCCATTGATTTGATTGTACAAAACGCCAAACTAGCGCACTAACCTCCCTACCGACCAAAACCTCGCAAACAGCAATTCAAATAAAACGGTTATTTATGTCTAAAAAATAATCGCACGCGACCAAATCCCTCGCATATCAGGCGAGCTTTTAGCTTTGAGCTCCCTTTTTCAATTCAAATTTAATTTTATTATACAGATTTACTGTAATGACCAGTGGAAATTATATAAATGATTGTAACGTCGTGTTGGAGTAGAATGTATGTATTTGCAAGCAGAGAACATAAGTTCTGCTCGTTTAAATCGTAGCACACTGCTTTCATAAGATTCTTAGTCTTTTTTTGTAGACTACTTAGATCATACGAATAATGTTATAACCGCTTCCACACAATCGCACCTGATGTAACAAAAAGATCTAAGGTAAAACGCGTTTGTCTAGAAGATGCCTATTCATGCTTGCCTTTAAGATGTTCAGATTATAATGGTCAGACAAATCAGACTTCGACAAGGAGGAGGTCGTAAATATTATTATGTTTGCATACTGTCGGTGTCACACTGCTGTCCTATCGCAATAAGAGAGTAAAAGAATAGAGACTGTACCTGTATTGCGCACGCACTTGAGGACTATTATATCCTGCGTACGTAGCTGATCGGTGAGATCGATGAGTTGGTGGATATTATTATTATGACAGCATATAAGATCGATAGATATTCTTTTTTGTGCGTAGAGCACTAAAGAACTAGGCATTACAGACAAACATAGTTTTTGATGTGGACGGTCTTCTCGCTGAAAGCCGTTTCCACCAGAAAATCTTCAGGCAAAGGAAATTTGACAATAATAGATAGGAATTACCATAACAATCGTATTTTTATACTTTTAAAAAGTAATAAGTAAAAAGTATAAGTAAAATCTACAGATAGCAAAGATGCATATACGATAAACCTTTGCGCGATGCAATCGATACCCAGCGCCATCTATTAGCAGAATCTAGAACTAACAAATACCCCAAACGAAGTCAGAACGGGTCACTAGCTGCCGCACTCAGAGACGTCATTTAACCTTAATGCTATCTCATTTATACGTAGTCTTTAAATGTCTATTAAAATAAAGGTGATTTTTTTACTTAAGTGACAATTAAAGTTCAATAAACGTCTCTGAGTGCGGCAGTGTCTTATAAAATAATATCTACAGTACACCATTAATTTTACAGATATTGAGGACACCAAATCACCCAAACCCTCCTTTATTCAACAACAAACCATGTTACTTATTTATGGGTTTATAATGGCCGTCGTCGAGCCTTTAAACAGCTCGTAAGTCAACACATTGATTGATTCTAGCGGAAACCGGGTCAGTTGACGTATACGCCTCACCGGCTACTAGGGCGGGTCGAGTCTATACTGTATCGATAATACTCTGTTTAATCCCCTATCCCCCAATTGGGCTTCGTACCCTCACTCACTTCGACGGAACACAGTGCAGGCACTACTGCGGTCTTCTGTGAAGCCTATATCTATCACTCCGGTCGAACCTGCCCATTCATGCCGAAGCGTGATTTTCCCACGGTTGAATATATTCTACCTTTATAGCATATGCACTTAAACAGAACATCGCTTTTGTGAAATTGATCACTATTAAATTTTACAGTATACTTTTAATTGAAACCTTTTACGGCTTCATGGCTGATAATGACATGACGGACTGACAATATTCATATTTGTATAAATATCAAATTTAAAAATGCTGGTTAGTATGTTCTTTAACAAAGCACTTCAAATAATCTAATGAACTATTACTATAGGTATATTAGACTTACTTTACGGATAATGATTGATGATTTATACTCGTAGATAAGACAGTAAAAATAAGTGGGTAATGCAATTTACCATTTCGGTTTGGATGGTTGATTCTGGCCAAGATCTGGCAATAAACTTGGCAGTTACTTGGTTAAATCCAAGAAAAGAAACGAAATAATAAAAAAATAAGTAGGCACTTTTTAGAAGCTTCAGCCTCTAGACAAACAATTATACTTTTCATTTGATAGTAAAATTGTGCAGTAGGGCTGCGGCAAACAAGTTTAACGGTGACCTTGAGCGCGTGAACTATTTTACAAGTAACGCCGATCGCCAGACTATGTGCCGCGGCCTGGACTTTTTGGTCTGTTTTTGCACTATTAACACTTAAAGTTGAGTTGACCATAGATTCGAGATCGATTGCACAGTAATTAAATAAAAAGTAGGTATAGCGTTTGTCCAATGGCTTTAGGTGGCTGAAGCTTCGAATTTGTTCAAAATAGATCCAGTTCAGTTTCAGTAGCAAACAATTAAAATCAATTGGCGTATCTAGTGTACTCTACCTGTCGCCTTAGGTTTTTAAATATTAATTTGATAGTCCAATCAATATCGCTTAACCACACACTCCTTTTTAATACGATTATCTACTGATATTTTTAAACCCTTATTTTTCACTTTATTACATCAACTATTGGATATTCAACTTCAAATTGAGCATACAATTTCAACATCAACCAGCAAATTAAGTAAAGCAAGCATAATTGGTTCATTAACGAACTGTATGGAAACTTAAGCGAAACAGTCACGCATGGAATAAACTAAAAACAGAATGGTAATGAAATCATGGCTACAGGGTAATCATGAACTATTGTATGAATCTACGAAAATTCATAACGTTGACAGCAATGTAATGAATTTACCCAAGATTACTAGCTATAAGTATATCTGGCTATTTGATTGGCTGGTTGGCGCATTTAGTAGTGACCCTGCCTCATACGCCGGTCACAGGTCGTGTTCGATCCTCACCGTTTTCAGTGACTGGGTGTTGTATACATACATGATATAGGTACATACATGAGGTAGGCATTCTTGTTTTCCCTTTGAACACTGTCACTGTACCTTATTAAAGCGAAAAGTAGTCGGTAATCTTTTTAAAAAGCCGACGCCGGCAAGTCAAACACATCGATTGGTTCCCACGCGAGCGAACGAGGTCACTCGACATGACACCGCTGTTCGTGATGCCACCGGATATCGATAAAAAAACTATTGAGTGTTAGATTATGTACTTATGATGGGGTAAAAAAACGAAAAATTTCAAAATAAAAATCTTAGAACTACAAAAAATAAATATTTACAAATAAAATTTGTCGTGCCCAGGTGCATCGATCCAGTCGTTATTAGATTATTATATATGTTTTCTCAAAAATCTCTCTAAACACTCGTCTGTAAGATATCTCGTCTATAATACCGAATTCTTTCCGAATTCGATAAATTACCGAATTGTTTCCCATGATACTAATGACTGAATGCCAGGTTTAATCGTATATTCGATATTTCATCGATACTGTACAATATTCTATCATTAATTATTTATCTAAGTCACAAAGCTTGAAAATAATAGTAATAAATAAGTAGGTACCAAAATCAATAAACTTCCAACTCATGTCTAATAGGTATCTTTGCACGTGTCAACCCTGGGTACTGCACCAGATGTTGCAACACCGTGTCAACCCTGAGGGTCCACTGCTAAAATGTCCTAACAAATGTGAATATTCACATTTGTTATCTATACATATAATAAAAATGTAAAAAAGCTGTGTCTGTACATTGAAGATATTTACCTCAAAATAACTTAGGACGACTAAAAAACAGTAACAGAACATGAATCAATGATTTTTAAAATTTTTGTCTGTCTGTTTGTCTGTTTGTCTGTTTGTTCGCGCTAATCTCGGAAACTACTGAACCGATTCGAATGAAACTTTTTTTATTGTATAGCTGTAACATCAGGGCAACTTATAGGATATATTTTATTTTGAAGACCAGGCTCCTTGATGTAGAACCACAACAGCCCAGCTAAACTATAAGAGGTAGGTCAATGGCACCTTAACAAAAGTTGTTTAGATTGATGAGCATTTTATGATGCCATGAAAAAATCAAAGATCATGGAACACCTGGTGAAGAACTCTAAGAGCCCAGCTACACCATAACAAATATGGAATGAAATGGAATGCAAAATTGTCAAATGTGATGAGCATTTTTGGATGAGATCCGATAAGAATTCGAACTTAAAGGGGGTTCCAAGTTAGGTGATGGGACTACGTGATTCCTTGGCCCAATCTACTATTTAAATAATCATCTTTAAGTCAAGAGTCATAAAGTTCACGCAAACGAAGTTGCGGGCGGCCACTAGTATTATAATATTTACCTGTCTCATCCAAACAAAAGAACCAGTAGTGTGTGTGAAAGGGATGGGAATAATTCGTCCCGAATACAGCTTCGTTGTAGCACAAGTTATAGTCTCTTTGAGCCAACTGACGCTAAGGGATATTGAAATACTTATAGATTTTAAATTTTTGTAAGACCTATCTTTTGAGGATGTACTTATATTCTTTACATAACATTGACGGCTATCACTCCAAGGAACTAGATACATAGTTGGTTTAATATAAACAAATTGTGACAAGGAATCGTAGTACAATTTTTCTAATTTCTACAATTAAATTTAAATATATTAAATATAAATTTCAATTAAATCTAAAATTAAAATAAGGTGTAAGTCGATTGAAGAAAAGGCATGGTCCATGATAACCACTTAATTAATCCTAATCTTACTTCAATAACTTAAGCAAAATCTACAGATTTGGGGAAAAATACAATACAAAAAAATCTACATTTAACGAGGTTCAAATTATAAAATAACTTATTTTTTTATTATACTTAATTATGAAGCATACAATATGGAGTCAAAACTTAAGTTCTTGTGAAAAAGCTTAGATTGCGTTTCGTAGTAAAGTCATTGAAACGCAATAACACCAATAAAGTGTTGACACACTACTACCATGTTAAGAGAATAGTAATCTGAGCTCTCTTGTATCGATCGTAAGGGCGTACTCCGGCCCTTTCGGCAACATTTATCCGGCAATTATTTGTTCTGGCTTCAGCATTTATCTCCACATGTCTCCGTCAGGGCTTACGGCCCTTTCGGCAACATAATAATGGAGAAAATGAAACCTCTTCGCTTTATGGCTAAACACGAGCCACTGAGCTGGGAAAGAGTGATTTCTAAACGGAAAGACCTAGGTTCGAATCGGAGCGTGCACATGGTATAGACGATATCAGGGATAATTATGTTGTCTAATGTTTGGATTCAGTACATATATAGTTTTACGCTAACCTATTACAATGATTGATTTTCATTGCAGATATCAAGGGTGTATCTGTAAACATTTACATCCCTATATCTACCAATAAAATTTTTAGCATCAAATTATTCTCTACTATGGCAAACACATATTTTGTACTTTGCTATTCATTGTAACATAAAAGAGGATTTGTAGCAATAATTATATTTTCTACTAAAAATTGTACTTCGAAGGACAGTAAAAAATACAACTTTAATTCATTATTTTGAAATGGTCGTATCGTTATATCATGAATCATTGAAACCCTATTGTTTACCAATCTATTTTTGTATCATGAGGTGAAAATAGTATATCATCGTCTATGAAAGATAACAAACAAACGTCATAGTACAAAAACTACCAAAATAACACAGAGCAATAAAATTCATCATAGTAATAACCATTGTTTCCAAAGTTTTAGGGTTGCAAAGAAGACTCTTACTTGAGATCTGACACCCGACACACGACGTATTTATATTTAAAAAATTATAATACTTACTTTTTACATTGAAAAAAGCTTAATTCAAAGACTATTTTAAATCCAAATTAAGACTGGTATATCCAAAACATGTCTAGCGCAATGATAATAAAAGTTAAACTTTGATCTCTAACCTGTAATAAAAGTTTGTTCATATTTAAATCTTAATAAGTGCAACATGACTTTGACAGCCTTAACTTTAAAGAAAACCTTACTACATTTTTGAGAGCAATGCAAGGATTTTTAAAGTGGATCATGATTCATGAATCAGGTTTGTCGACAGTATCTATGTATTTACAGCCTATTTAGCTCGCGATGTAGGCGTTCAGTGTCTATATTTTTATGGCACTGGTAAGCTTTTACACTGTGGATACAAACCCATAGGGTTATAAACAGTGTGTATTCACACGTGGAGGTAGAATAAGTCGGGCCATAATTTAATGAACGCCGGGAATAGAATGAATGGAGTGGAGTGTGTTGCTTTTATTTGCTTCTTCGTAGGGTTGTCCTGACAAAATACTATCGCCATAGTAACAACACGGCCAATGAATTAGTGCCTGTACAGTGTTTCACCGAGTGATGGTGCTAGAGCTAATTCAGGGGGGGGGGGGATAGACAAAGCCTTGCAGCGGGTTTTTTACTCCCACTGGTGTAGTGGGTTTCAAGCGTAAGCACTTACGACCTTTGGCGCATGACACTAGGTCTCTTAAAATGCGCCATCGGGCCAGTCAGACAATTAAAGTATTTTTTTTATTTTTTCAGGTACGTTCCAGGGTGTCTGTGTTTTCAAAAATGGAGATATTAATATCAAAGTAAGTGTATCTTCGCATATAGGTATAGGGTGAATCTGTAAACATTTACATCTTCTTTTATGAATCATTTTGAACAACATTTGGTTTATACTTACTTACTTACTACGCTGGCTCAACGATCCAAAGTGGGTATTGGCCTCCGACGTCAAAGTTCGCCATTTTTTGCGGTTCTGTGCCAATTCTGCCCAATTGTGCATGACATTTGGTCTATGACTTTTAGAAATTCGCATAAAAATATTAAACTTTTCAAACAAAGTCGGCCACGTAACTTCGGGAGTCGAAAGAAATTCCGACAAAATATTAAAAGTCATAGAACAAAGAACAAAGTTGTTTAAAATGGTTGGTAGAAGACGTGGTTAAAATGTGGTGTAGATGTTCACACACATTGCAGTAATTATTTTGACGATCCATGTCCGACCGATTCTATTTATGTCCAGAGCTTTTACCTTTGGATTGATTAGTGACAACCCTAACAACCAACATATAGGTAAACTGCAATACAATGCATATCAGTAAGGCAACTCTGGTCTTGAGGAGATAATTATAAGGACAGTCACGACACGTGTTATCCAGAATCTGTCTGAGTTAATAATGCAATCCAAAAGAATTTAGAAACGACGTCACCCGAATAGTGAAATACGTGATATATTTAATCAAGAATTTGTCAAAATAAAAATAGTGATTTGTCAATTTCTTCATTTAACTCTACCTAATGTCCAATATAACATTGTCCCACTAATATTATAAACGTGAAAGTTTGTATGGATGGATGAATGTTTGCTCCTTGCTTGCAACTGTATGGATTTTCATGAAACTTTACAATAATGTAGCTTATTCATCAGAATAGCACAAAGGCTACAATTTTTAAAAATATATTGCGTGGGTTGTCCAAAATATTTCAAATAACTAACTCCTCGCTTACGAAGTCGTGGGCGGCCGCTATTGTATAACAAAATTAATGATAAAATCCCAAAGTTATTTGGACCTACAATTTTTCTAATTTTATTTATGAATGTGCTAGAAGACGCCTCCAGCTATTGTCAGTTACTTTTTTTTATGTGAGTAGCAGGTGAACATGTGGACTTGATATTATTGGCCTAGTTTGAGACGCTAAAAAGCTAATTGATGATAATCATTTGGTGCGTTTGGTTTTTTGATGTTGATGATTTTTTGATGATGTGAGTGTGATTGGTGATAGACGAGCGGACCGATCACCTAATTTGACAACCATAACATTAATAAAGTTACGTGCAGTCTTATCCTTGTAATCTCCAATCGGGTCTCCGATATCTTGACTCATTCGGCGAAGCACAGTGCAAGCGCAACCAACCAATATTATATTACCACTCCAGTTAATCCATCCCATTCGTACCGAAGATTGGCTTTCCCATGGTAATATAATTTACTCTTCACTGACTTCCTTACACTATAACACGGCCGCAGTAAAACACATCCCAATCAAATATTAACGAGCACGCCGTACGAGCTACCTGATCAATATTTGATACTCCGCTCACCACTACATACGGAACTATTGCTTTGTCCTTTTGATAGTACCTCTACAACGTTAAATTAACCTAACCGGCACTCTGACAAGTACTTTCAAGAGTCAATGCTGAAATAGAGTGTTATTTTCCGAAAGTTGATCAACTAACGGTTCCAGTGCGGACAATTTTACGGTGACATTTATACTCCTACACGTGTATACACAGTTGCAAGCTACTGGCTATTTTTACGTCCTTCATATTGGAATATTTTTTTTCTTTTTGTGGCACATTCGTCATATTGATATTTGCTTGGGTCTTTATGTCCTTTTTGTAGCACATCCGTCATATTGGGCTGGAGGGCAATTTGTAAGCGTTTAGCCACTTACCTTTTATTTAGCTTTGTTAGTCAGCGGAAAATGGAAAAAGTTTAAAATTATGACTGTTGTAAATTTTATTAAATTTTCAACAATCAACGTAAAATTTTCACAAATATTACTGTTGAAATAAAGATTCTGACCTTGTACCTATGGTCCAGTTTGCAATTTGATTTCCGAAACACACGTCCTTAAGCTACCTACTTAGTAAGGAAACATACAATGAATGAGATGTTCTACATATTTAGTAATAATCTTCACTTATGCACATCACTTCACTGCCTCTTCTTCTGGTGCCTCTCAAACTAGTGAAGGTTGGCATTCGTTTTCATCTCAATCGATCTCTTGCTAGATGGAAAAGTTCTGGAGCACTGGCGATCTCTCATTCTCTGATGTTACGCAAGCATGCTTTCTTACTCCGGCCAACTGCTCGTCTTCCACTTTCCTCATGAATATCAACTGCAAGAGTTCGTATCTATTGTGTCTTAGCGTATGACCTACATATGCAACAATTTTGAACAAACGTTAATCTGGAACAAACCACACTTAGTCACCATGAAAATGGCGCACTGTTATATTGCCAAGGAAATTAGACCTTTCCTCACTTCTGTCGCATTTACAACCGCCATGGGATCAAGATGGAAAGCAGCACAGGTCGTAACCCTAAATGTTATTGTGCGCCAGTAATTATAAGTCCTAAGCCAGGGCTTCCCAAATTGTGCACTGTAGCACCCTAGGTGCCAATTCTCGCTCGATCAACTTTCTCTCATCTAAGCGTGTAATTGCCGGAATATTGTAGGATAGTATTTTAAAAATTCATACAAACTTCTGATTTAGGGGGAAAGAATATTACAAATATTACAATATCTAATCAAGATATTCGTACTTGTAATAACGTGGCTGGTCCACAAGTTCCATTCGCACAGCGGCCTATGGAACAAGTTAGGGTAGCCCGCAAGCTGAAGAGGCAATAGGCTGGCCATATCAGCCGCACAACCACTGGGATGAACGATGGAAAGGGGACTGCGTCTCGGTAAACGTCTGGTGAGGTGATGATCTGTGAAAGATGATTGGTAGGAGATGGATGCGAATAGCCAATGACCGATCGAAGTGGTGATCATTGTCAGGGAGACCTATGTCCAGCAGAGGACTGCAACAGGCTGATGATGATGTTGGAGACCGCTAAACCCGAAATTGAGTTTACCATTTCGATCAGAAAATGTATCTATTCCCAATACAGGTAACCCAATTAGGTTTCGGAAGGGCGGATGCGCCGATCCCGGAAGTGACGTCATCGGTAACAAATTGATCTCCTCCCGTGAGACAGGTGGCTCTGAAGGCAGCAGATTATTAGAAAGGTTTAACCTCCGTTTTAGAAATTAAAATTGTTGCTTATAAACTATTATTTTTAATTTAGAAGCGTCGAAAGTGCAATGTTTTGATTACCTATTTCAAATTACCCTCACCATTATATACGTATATTATTAATGAAGTTTTTTTTTCATTAGGTTAATTACACACACGTACACATCCCAAAAGAGATACACTACGTTATTTTAACGTCCTAAGATCGGGACAGCAGACAAAATAGAAAATAAATAGATTTTTTCTTTAAATTCTAGACATTGTACGTACATAACATGTTTATATTTCCTCGTGTTTGTGATCGATTCGTGTGTAATTTGTCTGTATCAATCTGTATTTACTTTCAGTGGTATAGTTGCACTTTAAAGCGATGGCTGCACTTAGTTTGTGCTAAGGTTTGATCCCCGGGCTAAACAAAAATTTGTAGGTACCTGAGATTTCTTGTTAAAAAAAATTCCGTGTCTGCCCGTTAACAAGATGTTTATATGTTACTGTAAAAGCTACGGTACACTACGGTAAATCTTACGATTTAAGTGTAAATTATAAGATTTACCGACATCAGTTGGTAATTTCATATTCAAGCGATGTTTTCGTTTAAGCAGGTTCATTTATACCGAAGCGTGTCTCTCTCAATGTTAAAACAATTTTATATAGAGAAGTTATAAGTACAAACGCAAACCTCACTGTTATAAAAGTAATTTAAATCACTTTTTGCGGTGAGTCTCCGAGGGACTAAATAACAAAAACTTTTCAAATCCAACCACATTTCATAGTTTGTCTGAAGTTATTATTATTTTAATGAAGGTATACATTATTTAGAATGAGGAATTGAAAAAAATATTAAAACTCTGTGGTATTTGCTTCTGTAATGACGGCGCACCACTCGTCGTCACTAGGTTTTAGTATATTAATAAAATAAAACACCCTCCATCCTATTTGGCAGTCGATCAGCCTACGTACATCGTACGCAGGGCATACGCATATTATTATACTTAGTTCTTAAATGTGTGCGCAAACGCAGGTGTACTCTATATTGCCTTATCTACCCTCATATTTCGATGGGACACCAGTGTGACACGCACGACCGAAGAGACGCTTCGTCGCTTGCGTGATGTAATCGACATCCAGCGTCATCTATTGGCAAAGAATAGCAAAATGAACTCCCGAAACGAGATGAGGGCAAACCACTTAGTACTTTCTGCTAAGTCTAATTTATTGCACGATTTAAAAGAAATATAATTTTAGAACCAAAGATATCCAAAACAACGAATAAAATATGTAAACAAATTCATACAACATATATTGACCTCTTTCCGCACTAATTAGCTTAAACATTTGTATTTCGGATCTGACTAATTAGCTTAATCATTTGTGTTCCGGATCAGAGAACAGGGAAATAACAAATATAATATTTAAATATTTGTATGCCTAGACATATACCCAATTATCAGTAGGTAATGAAAAGGCCTAAGGATATGTTTACACATTAACAAAACTTACACATCCTGTATGCTGTATATTTTGTTATGTTTGTATTGAAAAGAACTCATCATTTAAATAGGAACAACGAAAGAATTCCACGAGTCCCATAAAAGTACCAGAGCACAACCTTGAAATCACATAGGTAATCGCGTACAGCCTGCGTTGTGTTTCGTCGAATGAGAGTACCGGAGACCCAATTGAGGGGAAAGGGGATAATGGTTGGTAGCGCACTTGTGACTCTATTGGCGTTGCAGGTGTCTATGGGCGGCGGAAATCTTTTACCATCAGGTAATTCATCTACTCGTCTGCTACCTATCACATAACAAAACAATTTAAATTAAGGAAAGTCCAAAACACTCCATACAGTTTTTCTGCATGTATTATAATACTGTGATGAACAGTTGTGTTTTTTCAGTGTCTGGGTGTAACGTATTATATTTCTTTGTTGTCTGATATCCGTAACACAAGTGCTACTAAGTACGGAGTCAGGTCGATGTATGATGTTGTTTATTTTTTTTTAAATTTAACTATAGTACCTATAGACGAAAGCTTGACCACAATCGCCCCTGATGGAAAGTGACGATGAGGACTGATTTATTTCTATTATTTATAAAATATCATAAATTTTTACCACGTTTTAGTTCAATTCCATATTATGTGTAAACTGAAGAACCATCGATATTGAAGAGGATAAAATGTCTTACTCTACCCGGTGCAGTGGAGTGAGGATTCACTTACCCCAACCAATCCCACAAACGAACTACGAATGTTTGAAGGGTCCGACTTCTGGAGTCATAAATCAGAAAATTATGTCCTCTAGTGATATTTTTGCGAGGATCGGCACATAAGAAGGTTGGGGGAAGGGAAAGGTCGCATGACCTATAATTTATTATTTGTTGGAAAGTTTTATGGTGCCCTCAGTACTAAGGAACTTCGAAAGTTCATGCGTCCTCTAGACGGCCCATTTTGCACAGTTTGAGACTCAAAGCCCGTGGGTTCGACTCCTGCACCTACGTAAATGTTAAGATTAACCAGATATTTTTATTGATTCTGTGTTTGGATTTTGTGGTGCTTTTGTGTTTCTAGTTTCCGTAGTACAAGGGAAACCTCCTATCATATGGATGATGGATGGATTAGGATGATAATGATGAATTTTTTTGTGATATTGCCTCATTTTATTGTCTTAGTCATATTATTTATTGCATCATGTGGTTCTTACAAAAGTACTGTTTATAGTTGGTGGCTGAAACTGCGTCCAATAGTCATTCGTGCGCGCTCCGATCGAAAAGTCACTCATGAACAGTCCGATCCAAGTCATCCGCCCGGGTCGACACGAAACTCAATCGGAAGTCTCTTACAAAAGTCACTGCATAAATAAAATGATTATTTATTATTACTTTTACTGTTCTTTGAACTAAACATCCAATGGCCTACATACATATTGACCTTGGTGTTTGCTTATCTACTGTCAGGTGACATGCTGGTTTGGTATTCAATCAATTTTTCTGACAGTAAATGACAATGAGGACAAATTTCCATATTGGGGCTCTAGATGTTTTTCAGTCACAATAGATATCATCCATATTTAACTCTAACTTATAGGTACATAAAGTTGGCAATTGATTGATAGCGGGTTTCCGTAAGCGTTTGTACTAGATATTTTTTCTTTTATTCTTTAAGAAAGACGAGATTTTTCCTTATTTTTCTTTCATAAAAACTTAAACTAAATGTTTGTTTTTACACAAAAGAAAGATTTTCCCCAATGAATCGAATTTATAACATTTATAAAGTGATCAAACGCATAGTCAACGTCGAGGCTTAAGGAAATTGAAAAGACTAAACACATGCGTGATGAATTCAACACCCAGTGCCATCTATTGATCCAAAAACAACTTGAGGCCGGGCTAACTAGTCCTACATAAGCTTCACTTACGAAGACGTATCTTTAACTACTTTTTGTACAGGGAAAACCCATAAAATAACAGTACAGAGGTCATTACACGCCCTTCGACAGCCCTTGGACAGAGTAAATCATAAAGACGCCTTGTCCTTTCGACCCTTGTCCAAAATACCCTTAGCGATACCTAAATAAGGGCACAATGTGGAACAAAAATACTTAGGATAGATTTTTTGTTGTAATAAACTTCTTCTTTTGATAGTGGTGATTTTATAGCGATACTATTCTCATGGGACTAAGTAAGACTGGTGTAAGGTGCGCATCTACTTAGATATAAAAAGGTGGGCAGTTTTATAAATATAGAAAGAAACCATTTCTACCGAGGGAGAGCCACGCTTGGGCATGAATGGGCCAGCTCGACCGGAGAAATACCATGACCTCGCAGAAGACCGGCGTGAAGCAGCGCCTGCGCTGTGTTTCGCTATGCGAGTGAGTGTACCGGAGACCCAATCGTGGGGGGAGGGGGAAGATATTGCGTGTGTCTATGGGTGGCGCCAATCGTTTACCATCAGGTGATCCGTGTCCTTGTTTGTCACCTTTCACATAAAATATGGTGCAAAAACCTGATAACATGATATTTGCCACTTAAGTAGAAATGTTGCTTTCTACTGTATCAGAAAGAAAGAAACTCAATAGTTGCTCTTTTTCCACATCTGAAACCTCTTAGGCTTAAAATGAAAGTGTCAGATCACCCGGACACTATTAAAGGACGACGTACGGAGAGGTTGAGGACTAAGAAATGCCCCTTAAGGCATATACATACTGGCGTGCTTTGTAACATAAAATTAAACTAGAAGTAAAGAGAGCTGGGAGTTCCTGGTTGTAGTCCCTGTAGCGCAACCCGTTATAAGCGATAGATACGCTTATTAATGGGTTTGCTAACCAAAACTACTTCAGTAGTAAAACCTTCAGTTTATTTTTGAGACAACATCACATACTAAGGTTTTCAGTTGGAAAACAGACACAACGAAAGAACCACAAACACCCAGAGTCCCAGACCCAACACAAATATCTTTTTCTTTGTTTCATCAACAAATATTTGTGTTGGTGCGGGAATCGAGCCCGCGACCCTTTAGTCTCAACCGACGCTCAAATTTTGTAATCTTTCCGCAATTCGGAAGGTCTATTTCTACTGAGAAGAATCAGCAAGAAACTCAGTAGAACTTTGAATTTTGAAAAATAATCAAGAGGTGCATGTTTGGATTCGAACCACAACCCGGGTCCCGTATGAAAAGCGCGTTCTGATCTAGTGAGCTACCAGATACAGCATTAAATCTAACTACTTGAATAAGAACATTTTGCTTAAAGATACATTTGAATAAAATCCTTCTCACACAATAGCTATTTTGGCTGATAGGGTGGATTTTATAACATTTCGCCCTATGTTTCTTAAATAAGTGTTTATATTCAAATACACCCTTAAATTTTGCCTAAATTAAAATATAAGGGCGTAAATACCTATCTAAATTATAGGGCGCAAACATACCATAACAATATATTTTTTCTAGTTAGTAAATCTTTAGGAAAACAATTTTCCTTGAATTCGTTACAGCTAAATCTTTAGTTTCTTTATAATTAGAACAAGCACGCGATCGGACGATCTATTCGATAGAAAATGGTTTAAAAGTAGGTAGTTAGCTCAGAATTTTTACAAGCAATTTCAAAATGTACAAAATGCTTAGGTATTCTTTTTATAACGTACTTAAGATTTAACTTATTATTTTAATAACGTACTTATCGGCACAACCTCGAGCTAATTCACCATTCGATTAGGCTGCCAGGGCTATTTTGAAGTAGGCACCTACTCAAGATGTTCAGGTTTTCTCGTGTCCTGAATGAAAGATTGTTATTTTTTTTTTGGTTGAGGAAAATTTTTTCTTTATTTTTGGACACTGGACGCGGCGAGAGATAGGCCTATCTGAGCATGCTCGAACGTTTTGATAAGTACTCTATAGAAAATGTATAGGATACATTATTCTAGGGAATAGTCCTATGTCAATGTATTTTTTATCATGTCGCACTATTTACTAATTGTCAACTAGTTGTGTCCCGCGGTTAGAACATAGCCTATTTGTTAGTTAATGCAGGTTGTCAGTTTACTCCATACTAAATTTTATTAAATTCACTTAAGTCTTTTAGTCGTGGACAAGTAGCAAACACTAACAGTTATTTTCCTTTTTAATAAGAGAGTATAATCGTTTTCTAACGAAGGTGTTATCAGCTCACCGCACTCAGAAAATATTACGAGTATAATGATTTTAACAAAACATACCTCTGCCTAGCGACGCGTACCTATTTATTTAATTTTTCTTTTCCTTGTGTGGACGTTCCCTAAAGAACGTGTCCGCCGATAGGCTCTATAAATCAACCGTTTCTGCCAGTCACGGCCCGTTTTAGCAAATTACCCGCACTAAGGCCGTCTGTTTTTTATTTACTTCCAAAGGTCTGATGATTAAACTGAAAAACCTTTCATTGGTATTGGAGGTATTTTAATAATACAATTTTTTGCTTCTTGAATACAAATTCTGCTCTATGATTGGATTGAAAACTGTGGAGTGTTACCTAGGTATTTTTAACTTAAGGCATTGGAAGACACTTTTTTGGTAGATTTATCCTAACCTAACCACAAGCACGTGGTTCTCCCCTACAGAACGTGATAATCAATCGACAACTTTGCCCGAATAAGGCAAACGAGAAACCTAAGCAGTATGTGATATCTTTTTCCTTGTAAAAAAATACTTTTCGCTGTCCTCAGTTGCCTGTTACTTATCTTTCCAAAAACAAAGCACGTTTGTCCCTCAAAGTCGATTTGTGATTGAGTCTCATAAGAATAAAGTCCATATCTGATTGCGTGAAACCAACAAACGAAAGGAAAACGTTTTAAAATCAGAATCTTCTGCAAAAATAACTCCATTAAAACGAATTCCTATGGCAACATAGAAAATCCGCTTAGAAGGTCCCAAGAAAATACATTATAATTTCCTCACCTAATTTGAAAATGACCAGATTTCCTTCTCAGCAATTGGAGAAAAATATAGCAAATATTTTTAAACAGGTTATTGTCCGCCATTTGCCAAAATCTCCATAACAAAATGGCGGAAACAAAATGACACGATGATTAAAACTTCATTGACGACAATTAATTTCCCTTTGAAAGGTGCGGATATGTTAATTGGCTTGTTTTGTTTATAGCTGAAACGCTGAATTGGATTCCTTTTGGGGATTCGCGGCTTTGTTTTCATTCAAGAGTTTTGAAGTGATTCTTGTGAAGTTGTTCGTTTAGGTTTTAACAAGTAAATTTTGAAAGATTATTTTTTTATTAAAAACACAGATCTTTAGTAGGTAATTGGCTGATGCTACGGTCAAAATTTCTCCAAGTGTGAGTCGTCTGTACCTACCGACACAGGTAAAACGAGCATTAAACGAGATTTTGGGTTAGTATTTTTCTGTTTTGCCCGTGTATGTGGAATAAACATTGATGGGCTCAGACACTTTAAATCTACAATAATTACAAATGTTTCTTTAATTTTTACTTTGATTCAACCAATTTTATCGCGATTTCCAAGGTTTTTAATTTCACATCTCGGGATACTACGAAATCACGGTGAGCCCAATTGGACCATAATAGACAAAAAAAAAGTATAGACGTCTAAAAGTGGGTTCAATACGAAATATATAAATTCACTTATGTATTCAAACAGGCTGTGTTATGTGGCATCTTGTATTTACACACATAGCATATTGTTTTTTGCATATGGAAGCTTTTTTTAATATTTACAACCAGGTGGGTGTAAATGGACTGGATTACTCTGAAAGTAATTGAATAACAACTAAGTGCATACTTATTATAACGGCCTTTACACTACAAAGAGAAAGGTTAATAAAGCAACTAGTAATCTCTTAACAAAGGGAACTTATTTTGGGACAACAAACCGGGGGCAATTGACCTTTTCAGCCCTTTCAAAGGGATATTAATCGCTGTCAATAAAGTTTTAATCATTTGAGGCCACCCGCCATTATGTGCTGTCGCCATTTTGTTTTTGGATTAACCCTTTTTAGTCGTCAAACATTTTCTTTTTTTTTGTTAATACAGGATACCAGGATGCAATCTGGTGGTAATTGATAATAAAGCGGAGGGTAGATAATGTTTGCCAGATCTAGTCTATTTAATCTTCTCTTGAAAAGGTTCAAGTCACGGAGAAACTCTTAAGTTTATTAATGATACTATTTGAACAGTACCTTAGTTTTTTTCATGAACCTTCTATAAAAAATACAAATATGTCGACCACACACAGGTATTTATTTCCACAGGCTAAATAATGAGTCATGTTCGGATATCCAATTTTGTAAATTATACATACTTTATTAATAATTACTGAACAGGTTATGATGACATAACCTGGTAGGTAAGAACGTGTGAAAAGTCTTAAAAATATAAAAAATCTGCATATAATATTTTTATGCAAATATCGACGAACTGACGCAAATGATGAAATGAAATGAAATTTAATTAACATGAAGTATTCGCATCACTATAAATAGGTTGAAGTACAATACCTATTACCTACTGTTAAGTATTTGTAACACCAATATTATGTTTTAAACACTCTGTTTATAGCTAGTAAATTATTATTATGTCATGAGTTCATTAGAATTAATTAATCAAATCAAAATGGCAGGGAGACAGCGGACCGAAGGAGCTGCCCTAAAAATTGGGACAGTCACCATAATTTCATGACGTAAACAAAGTTCACTGTGGGCCTACAACGAAAAGTATCTTTATCTCCGTCTCTTTTACACGAGCTGTTCTTGGACGCTCTTTGGATGCGTGATGTAGGCTCGTACGCAACGAACGGTTTTGATGTAGCTCCCCTAGCCTGCTGCCTCTTTATTATGCGATATTTTGAAGTAGGTCATACTGGCAATTTTGCATGGCACTTTTCTGCTGTGTCACTATTGGCCTTCTAAAATATAAAGCGATAAGGAAGCTGTGCCGAAAATTTATCATCATTCAAGGGAGATGACAATCCTAAATTGGCTACTTTATAATTATATTTTTTTGTGCTGATCTTTTGCACAAACGGATCTAAATGTAAATCTTTAATAATAAATAATTTATATATTTCTGGGCCCCCATACAAAAAGGTACACAATACTCGTAATAAGTATACCTACCTACGCAGTGTGTGAAATTGAGTAACGGCGCGGAACTCGATAAAACATTATTAAAAACTTACTTACTACGTTGGCTCAGCGACCCGGAGACCCCGAAGAGGATCTTGGCCTCCGACACGAGAATTCGCCACTCCGCTCTATTCTCAGCCACCTCTTGCCAATTCGACCTCAATGTCGAGTGCATTAGAATTGCTTCCAGATCCATTCAGCGATATCTGGGACGATCTACGGGGCGCTTATTATTAAAAACACATTATTATTACATTTCATTTGAAGCGCAAACCGCCGACCGCAGACCAAGACCCCATAGACCAGTGCGATCTAGCGGCGTAGTGTGGAACAACCTCAGACTAACCATTTTATATTATGTTCACTTTCTTAGGAAATGTATGGAATACCTAGGTATTGTATAGAATTTATAGAATATCGAATAAACATATGGTTGACGCATAGGTAATGTATGTAATAGTTTTTTCTTCTCTATGATTAAGTTTGACAGGTACTGATCTTTTGAGAGCTATCCTAATTTCAACTTCTACCAGCAGACAACGCTGATGATACGACATTGTGTTCTATTGGTTGGTAGGCCTAAGTATCAACGTGTTTTTTGCGGAAACAGCGTTTCTCACATAGCAATTCCCTTCGGATAAACATTTAAATTTACAACGTACAGTCAAGCGCACTTAGAACTTGTACATTTTGACATTTCCACCTCTTTTATCTTCTGTGCCATTAGGATAAAATCGAATGGAAAGTGTAAAGTGCTATATGTATATACTGTATATACCTAGGCTGATACTTTACATTTACATTATGTATAATGGTTATTTCTGTCCTAGGATGGTCACTTTAAAATGGCGAATTCCGTTTGAGTTTAAAAATATCTGCACATTTTTCACTCAGTTTTAGTATTACTACTGCTGGGAGTTGACATCACTGGACAAATAAGTAGGTACTTGTAGCTAGCTTTTTCTATGGCGCACTGCACGTTTATGCTAGGACATTTACCTACTCTGGAATGCTCCTGGCAAGTCTCCAATATAACCATGGTAACCACTGGCACGATCTCGAGTTGAGGAATTCCCTTTGAGGCACAGTTTATTGATGGTAAATAGTCGTTGTGGACAAATAGCCAAGTAAAGTGATAAAAAGAAGAGTATTTTTTGATATACAGCGGTTTTTTCCTCCGCCATATAAGAAAAATGGTGGCTACATACTAGCGCGCTATGTTGGGTCACTAGTTCTAATCTAACCTATTCTCGAAAATCAAACCTCACACGGTTTAAATAACTCATTTTAACAGCATTATGTTATTTTTCGAAAATTTATCAACTAACTAGGAAATTCATCAACTTACGGTTCGTTTTATTTAAGGGGGCATAAACACTTGTGTTTGTTCAGTGTCTGGGTGTAATATATGTAGTTAAGTATTATGTTTGCGTTTCCTCTGTTGTCTGATATCTGTAACACAAGTGCTAAAGCTACTTAGTACGGAGTCAGAGCAATGTAGTTATAAGGTGTTGTGTAAAAAAAAGTGTTGACCCTACTTACATACCGTGTAGTGTGTAAATGTTCTACAAACAGTTTACTACGTGACGTAAAGTTTTGTTCAGCTACCCCCATCTACTTGCTTTGTACGTAACGCGCACAAAAAGTTGGCAGCGATAATATACAGGGTGGTCGCGTGTGACATCAAAAGGGAAATTTTAGCGACGAACTTTGCTGAAAATTGTTTTCGTGTGCATTAGAAGCTGGTAGATAAGAGACTTGTTCGGACATCATTTTCTAAATAAAGCCAAATTATATTTAATGTCGTAAGGCCCAGCCAGCAGACACAATGAAATATCAATTGTTTTATACCTTTTAAAAACCTTTTGGGTCTTACGACAATAAGACAAGTACCCACCTACATGTTGGATAAAAACAATTTATCAAAAGGGTCTTGACTGTGGGAGAGCCATGCTTCGATATGTATGGGTTGGCTTAACAAAAGTGATAACACAGTCTCACGGAAAACCAGCGTGATGCAGCGCTTGCACTAAGTTCCGGAGTGTGAGGAAGAGTACCAGAGGCCCAATTTGGAAAGAAGAGGAGTTTAAATATTGTTGCACTTGAGATTCTGGTGTTTTGGGTGTCCATTTGGCTTCATTTGTCAATTTTGCGACAATTTTCTTTTTTACTTAAATAACCTTTTATCGAATAACTCTACAACCTAGTAAAACTATTTTCTGTTTAATGTTCTTCATCCGCATAGTTCTAATGCTTATAATTTCAGTTTATTGTTAAAAAGTCCATGCAAAAAGATGAGTCAGCAGCCATCTTCAGTTTATCATGTACTTTACCCATTACATAAAGTTTATAACATAAGTTCCCTGGCTCGTGGTTTTTTGTAAGTAAACTTTGGATTTATATCTCAACTTAAGTCTTTAGGCGTTTTTCATTGGCACTTAAGACATAGTCCATTCATTTTTACAAAAGTTATACAATTATACATCCAGTTGAACTTTTCACAGATATCGTAGAGTATGCGTATCGTAAATATAATTTGTATGACAATTGAAGATCTCCCTCTATTGTACGTAAACAGAATTAAAATTTATCACACAAACGTCAGAAAGGATAGCGCAATAAGAGCGCGCGTCCACACTTTAAACAACTAACGTACCTATCTATTTTTTTAAGGAAATGGTTCCATACGAAACGTCGACGATGGTGCTTCGTGCTTATAGCGTAGCGTAACGTGGGAACGATACAATTTCTTGAAAAGTTCGCGCTAGACCTGGACTGGACGGTAAAATACCAGATGGTATGACATAGAAGACAGGGTGACACTTAGTGGGACGCAACATGAGTTAACACTTTGGCTCTGTCCCATCTTCCGCGTACCTCATTAAGTACAATCTGGAAATTGCAGACAACGGACCCTAGAAATCGGCATTTCTAACTTAAGATGCAGACTAGCTTATTTGAAGAGGCTTTATTTTATTTTTGTTTTGGTCTGTAAGATTAATACCGAACATATTTCATACTCATTCCAAATTTTTTGCCGCATACTCGAGAAAAACGGTTTGACCGACTCCCAGACAGGCATAAAAAACGTAAGGTCCTTTTTTGTGTAGACTTTTTGGAGGTTTCAAATTTATTAGCTCAACGGCGACGAAAAATCTCGTGCGATAACTTGCAGTCCAACTCCTGGTCCTTCTATATTATAAAATTTATAAATAAACAAAATAAAATAATTGTCTACCAAGCTATGAAACACAGCTTGAAAATGACCGATTTGATTTGCCACAGGTTGAAAATGACCTATTTGTTCTGGTGTTTTGCGCTTTATCAGATTCACAGAATCCTGTTTTATTTTTTAATAAATTCACACAACACCTCATATATTGACCTAAATCCGTACTAAGTAGCTTAAACACTTTTGGAACAAGGTTGTATTATTATGTATTCAAGTGCATATTTATATTTGTTAGGTATCCTCTGTTGTCTGATATCTGTAGTGTTATGGAGTCAGGTATCAGTATATGAGATGTTGTGTATTTATTTCTTTAGTTTTGCATGAAATCCACCTTAGCAGTGTACAGGAGTCTATTAGGGTACTTATTATCAGATTTCTATTAATTATTATCACAATCACCACGAAATGCACTGGAAACTCAGTAAGTTCGCTACTAAGCAATCAAGCAAAACGTCGCGCCCTGCTGTATCAAAAGTCCATTTCTTGTTTCCAGATCGAAACATTCACACATCGCGCATATTTATTTCAAAGTTGGCCAACGGTTGTTCTAACTCCAACCGGCAAACCAGCTCAACAGCAACCTCATTGAAACTATTAGCTTGACGTTTCTGAACTAAAATTATTTTCTAAGTAAGTACTTTGAAGCTTAGAAAATAATTTTAGAACGTAGTCTAGACTTCAATGCAAATAGCGCCATCAATGCTGAGCTGAGGCTACACATTCGCGCTACGACATAGATATCACGTTCTTTTTAAAATACTAAAAAAAATACATGACCCAACATCTCAATTTAGTATAGGTAACAAAAACTGGGCCACACCTGACCCAGTGTGGTCAGCCCCTTACACGCGGGCGCGGTTATCCGTATGACGTCAGACCCACCTGTCCCCCTCTCCTCTCCGAGCGGGTTGTACCCACGAGGTGGGAAAACATGGATGTGGCTAATGGAGGCTTTTAATTTAATTAACTACGATTAGTTAACACTGTTAACTGTGTAGTTAAGACGTTAAGGTTTGTTGTCAGATCGTTTCGCTGTAATCGTAACTGAGCAAACTTAGGCTGAAGTTAAGCTTTAGAACCCACGAACCAGCGTGGGAGAGTCACGCTTCGGCATAAATGAGCCGGCTCGACTGAAGTGATACCATGGCTTCATAAAAAACCAGCACGAATCAACGCCTGTGCTGTGTTTGAGTGCCGAGTGAGTAGGTAGAGGCTAGAGACTTTTTTATGTCGAGTGCACGAGAATTGCCCCCCAGGATGGAACGATAATCGCTTGCTCATGACTGTTGATGAGGGCAATGTCTAACTTTTTCTGTCCATCTTCGCACTTTGCGTCATGTTGCCATAGTCGTGCGTCATGTTGGCAACGTGCAACGTCAAATAACTTGTTGAGTGTCGCTTGTTGCGCATCAAGTTTGGGCTTATGTACTGGCAATCTATCAAATTTCTCCAAACGATTGTCGTCAAAAGTTTAATTAAAGATACCATTATGGTCAGAATCGCGTCATAGAGTGACATGGTAGGTTACACTACAACAACAAGGGTGGAGATTAGGCCATCACATAGTGTCAACTTCAAGCTATTCGTTTTGCTTATTGAGAGGTAATTAATTCATCAAATTGATTCATGATTGCAAATGAATAGAAAAATAAATATTATTTATTAAATTTAGTTTCGTACACATTATTTAAAAATTTTAATCTACAGCTACACGCTGTTTCGGAAAGAAACTTTATCTAAGTACTTATAATTGAAATTTAAAGTAAATCTAAAGTAGAAACATCCATTAAGTGTGTAAATGAATATTCCCTCTGTTGCAAAAGTATGCAATGCCTGTTTTCCGTCGGCACACACTCGTTTGTGCCCCAAATAGATTCTATTTGAAAATGTGCAATGTATTGAACACAGTTCCTATAACGATAGAATTGCGCTCCAAGTAGAGGAAATAGGAACAAGCCGAACGAACGCTGGGAAAGTGGGTATATAGGTAAGGTTGAAGGTAATGAATGAGGAAAGAAAAATATTGCATAGTGTATAATTTTGATACAATATTTGAGGAGTAGGTGGCTATTAGTTATTTTTCGATTGCTCATTCGTAATTTTTGGGTTTTGACTTTTAGTCCTCAAATGACAGCAGTCCTCAAATCCAATATTCCTCCAAAATTTACATTATCACAATCTTAAAATACATGAATTCATATGGAAGGCTCTTTCCATAAATAATATAACTATTAATTACCTATGTTTTATGATTAAGATGTACCTACATTTAACAAAAATAATGCATCGAGTTCGATTTTGTGTGATTATATTAATGCGCTTGGATGCCATTTTGAGATCTATAAATAATTCGTAAATGAAAATTAGCCAAGTAGGTCTCACCATTGACCTAGGTAGATATCATTTCTTTTGACGATGGACGCGATAAACAACACTCTTTTTACCTTGGCTACACACTTCACATGTATTTTTGATGGGATGTAGGTAACCTTATGAGAATAATTGTATTAAATAAGTTCCACAGGATTATTAAGGTTGTGATTTAAATATTAGACTCGAAGCTAAACCAAGAAATTAGTGAGAAGATGGCAGACAAACACAGCGCAAGTGGTTTTTCACGCTTTTTTGCGAAGGTATGGTATCACACCGATTTAAGCATTCTTGCAAAAACGTGACCCTATCACGGGTTGGTTGGCATCTTCAACGGAGAGCTAAACCAAGAAGGAGACCCAGAGGTCGGTAGCCCAATCAGATGCTGGACACCAAGCTGCATGATGTCCTCCACATTGCAAAGGATACACGTGATGTAGAGGACTATCATAAAGGACCAGTTGAGCTCCCACGGGAGGAATCATGACCCTCAGTAATGAGGAGTATAGGTAAATAGAGGAGAGCATAAGAGTAAATGTGACAAAAATGGCTTTTAAATCTCCCCTCGTTTCGTTTTAGCGAGAAAAATGTTAGCTTTTACATTTTAACCGGGAAGCAGGTAGGGTATACATTCTCGTAGTTACAGTCCTGGGAATATGCAAGAAATATTTTAACAAATTCCCTGACGGGGTGTATGCTTGACCTTTTGTAAAAGTAGCTATCCGTTAACTTTCATTCATAATACGAATATTTTTGTCATAGTGTAAAGTAACAGCCTATTTACTGTGCCACTGCAGGGCACTGGCATTCATAATGTAAATCAAGTCATCGTTTATTATTTTTAATAGCAGAAAAGTAGATACAGCAAAAAGTTCTTGGATAAAAAAATCGGATTCTGTAGAGACAGATTTTAATAAAATCCCAGGTTTCAAGACTATTCTATAATAGTCTTGAAACCCTATGGCAGAGCACGTTTTTTATAAATCTCACTCGACTCAGCAATGTCATCCGATTTGTTCCACTACCCACAGCAGAAATCCCGTTTATCCTTCAGGATATATTTTTTATATTTTTATTATTTATTGACAGATAAAACACGTCCTTATAATAACACCCCATTTTTGCGTGGTGACTTAAAAATAGAGGCTCCATTCGCAAAAGAGCGTTATTTCGCATTTTTAGAATTTAAAACCAATAACTATGCATTAGAATCAAGAATAGAATACTATATTTTGTTTTTGACCTCGACGGCATAATCAAAATATCTATAGCTGTGAAACTACTAATGACAGCGCAGCTGCCAGTGATCACTTTTTCAAACGCTTTCAGTATAGAATTGTTTATCTAGAGATTATAATCGATGGGGAACATACATAAAAAATGTATAATTATCCTTTTTTAATCGGTAAAATAGTCAAGTCCCTACTGTTTGAAACGTTAAACAAAATGGCGAGATTCGAATCTGAGTACAAAGTCTTCAAATACATCTTGCCATACGCTTCTTAGGGAGGAGCCGAAAGATTAATAGATATCCATTATGACGCCAAATCCTTTCTGATTGGTCTATTTGTCTCGCACAAGCATCCGTCATGCTTTGACAGATAACAAAAGCGGAACAATGGATTTGGTCTTATCATCTCGTCTGAAATGAATACCATACCAAATAGGCATTTCTTATTAAGTAGCACGTAAAAGTCCTTACTTACGTATTTGTGTGGAAAAAGAAAATCTCATCAAAAACAATACTTGTCAAAAAAACCAAGTCTCGCAACTACCGTAAAATCCCACAAGTAATGCATTAAATTGATTTCGGATGTGATTGCCAAGTCAATAATGAATAACCGACTTGGCAAAACATGGATCTCACCACTTTTTACGGTAGTTGCGAGACTTGGTATTTTTGACAAGTATTATTTTTGATGGGATCTCATTCCTTTTGTAGAAAATTCTTACCATCTATTTAACTGCAAATATAATGTGGTAATCCTATATATCGGTATGATATTTACCTATATAGGATTACAAAGTTATTTTGAAGTTCATATATCTAGCAAACTGAATCAAAATTTAAAAATATTTTAATTTTTCCTTAATTCATACACCAAACACTACTTATGTTAAGTATTCTGTGCTTATGTTCCAAAAATGCTGTATAGATGCCACCTGAAACACAAGTGTGCTGCCCTATAAACTTTCATTCTCTGCCAAACTCCCTTCGGTTCTACCTACTACAGTTCCGTCCCTTGAAGGTCTCAAACTCATAATCGTCAGAAAACACCGCTAAAGGGAACATATATATATTGACGGTACGGCGCTGCTGTGCCATGTATGCAACCAGTTTGACTGACAGTTTGACAGCTATTCTGATACTAGGGTCCAATAACCCATTATTTCCCGTTGTCTTATCCAATTCTTCGCTGGCACCGGTAATGTATACGGTTTTACTTGCTTCCTAGGAGTTGAGCTGTTGTTGTGAACACGTTCCCAAGTTTCTTTGGGCGAGCTGATACGGCAACTCTGCAAAACGAAGCTAATTATTTATTGATCCCTTCTCCTTTAACTACACGCTGTGTTTCATTCAAGTAGGGGTGCGTTTTCTTTTGTAGTAATTTTTTTATTGAAGAAACTAACTTTCTCAAATCAATAAGATAGCCAATACTCAGTGATGTAGCTTTTTACACTAAGCAGCGGAGAAAGGGCTGCTTCAGCCATAGTAAAACAATAAATAGATAAGTATTTGCTAATGGAAGTTTGAAACCAAATTGATGTAGGTAGTTTAATGAAACAATTAAATTGCTTTTTCCATAATTTTTGAAGTTAGAAAATTTAATTAAAATGTTTAAATATAACTTTTACTTACTTTTACATATTACAAAACGTATATCTTTCAATGTCATTTTCGTTATGCCACTCTTCAGGCTAGGAAAATCCCGGTTTTTCTTCTTTTGCAAAATGTTACTTACCACCCATTTACCAATTTTACCCATTATGCATAAGGTAAAACTAATATTTATTATTTTTCTTTATAAATTGGCAACACTAGTTGTTAGACAGCTGAAAAGAAAGTCTCTGTAATCGCCTGAAAACCTACTCATCCGTTATCTTAAGTTTTGTTTTTCCGAGGATCTATGCAAGTTTCCCGCGGCCATTTTGTTTTATCACTCCGTGGAGCGAAGTTTTTTTATTGTATTGTGCAGTTGTTACATTTTATGGAGTCGCCGTTCTGGGATTTTAGATTACTCTTCTGACGCTAGGGGAGAGATTTGTAAGAAAGCAATAGAATTATGTAAACTTTTTGAATACATATCACATTTGTTTTTTTTAACACATATTTGAATAGGTATTATCAAAAGATGGACGAACAAACGAAATAATTTTTTTTTAATCTGTAATTTTTATAAAGTAGGCATTTAATAAACAAGATCAACATTTGAGTCTCGCAAATAGAACAATGGTGGTACCTATGATAGAAGAAATAAATTTAAAATAATAATCATCGAATATAACATGAACCTCGTTTGAAACATTTAAATTACATGGTGCAATTTTCACTACTTTGTCACGATGCATGTGCATTGAAAATTTTGTGGATACCAACAACGTGAAAGAAAAGTGTGCAGATGTCCTCAGGTGTTGCATGGGTGGCGGTGATCACTTGCCGTCAGGTGAGCCGTCTGCTCATTTGTCCGCTGTAATGTAAAAAAAGTAAACATGTTCTACGCACTGTTTTCTGCTTACAAGGTCACCTAGAGGAACTCTTCGAAAAGTACCTCGTCATTCTGGCTAAATTTATACTGCTGCGTGTCATTTTATCGACACACGGGTCTTAAGAAGTTTGCCTAACAACAACCGACAACTTTGGCTCAACAAAAGGGTTAGGCCTAAACATACTAATTATCTCTCTTTCTCTCTCATATCATCAGTATTAGTCACAAGCCTGTTAAGGGTAACAAACATTTTGAAGAGCTCTCGCTATTATTAAGGCACTTTACCTATTTATACACTTAATTCACACGTTAGTTAAGTTAGAAAAATATACATTTTCGACATTCAGTAGCGGAGTCGACTTTTGCCCTTATGACTCAAAAACTATTAAAACCCGGATTTCTACAAAATGGTAAGATAAAAGGTAAGATAGGAAGGTTCTACTGCTTCTACAAATATTAAATTTGGTAAAACAGTTTAGGTAGCTGTAGGTAAGGCAGGTTGCTAACCTAGTTATCCTCCAATTTCTCAACACCACTCCTCGTTCTAAAAATATCGTAAAACAAATTATAATAAGCGCTGACACGCTTCGCGAAAAATTGTACATCATCCAACAAATTGAATGGAAGGAAAACTCCAAAGTAAATATTAGAAAAATTGTTCCCCATCAAAAGAAAGTTGTAGCGCGCGTCGATCAAGCTTGAGGCTTCTAGAAATAATTCAAAGTACTTACGTTTGTTCGCTAAAAGTTTGTGAGGAGCTGCCAATGAAAATATTTTCTATTGATTTGGGGCTTAAATTATGTATCTACATCGGAAAGTAATGATAATGTACCGTTTAGCATAAGTTAGTAGTAAAACCCGCTGAAGATGGGACAAGCTAGCGAAAGATAGCTCAGCAGAAAGGATTCTACTCTTTTTATTATCACTAAATAATCTACGTACGTCGACCATTGCGGTCAACAGCCTAAAGAAAAAAGGGAATTCTTCACAACTTCACTTCACACGATGACGTGTCATAGAAATTCTGTTTATAATTAACATCAGAATACATAAATGTTGTAATACTGAAACGTGAAATGAGACGCCATTTTAGCGTCGTTGACTTTTCCGTTTTAATTTTTGCGAGCAACTAGGCATTAAACCAGTTTTCATTTTCCAAAAAACAGTTTTCTTTTTCTACTAAGTCAGTGTTTATATTAATGAAAACGTGACTAAATGTTTTGTTTTGTCCTTTAATTTTCAACGCGGGTGAGTTGTCCTGAAACCAATTTAAAATTACGCAGGGTTGGTTTAGTCCGAAATTAGTTTTGTCAAAAAAAGGTGAGAGCGACTTCAATACTACGAGTACCAGACAGAAAATCTTTTATTTTCACTTTATTTATTACAAAGATCTGCAGCTCTTGTGTTAAGGTAGGTACAAAAAGACCAGAATAATTCAATGCTTAAGGCGTATACATACATACGGGTAGTAGGATGTTACGTTAAATTTATCTACTTGGCGATAAACCAACTTACTTTGAAGAGTGATTTGAATTGTAGGAACGTAAAATAACAAAATATATGTATCGTAATGTAACTAACATTACACTTTTTAAGGAATTAAGAGAATGTATACCTGGTTTCCATTTTCTGTGGTGATTTTGTTATGTACGATCAACACTACAATATTGTACATGCTAATAGGCTGATTAAACCTTAGTATTGTGGACAAACCTTGAAATGATAAATAGGTATATAAGATTTCCGTTATTGCCATTTGGCTACGGAATTAAAAAGTTATATTGTAAGGTATTCCGCGCATACAAGACTAAGGGTCGATTGTGTTGCTACTTGCTACCGAGAAAGCTAACCAATTTGCGATGTAGGCCGAACCTCCCGCAACAATGAGGTAAACGGGGTCGAGCCTCGACCGGAATCAGTACCAAATAGTTCGTGGAACCAAGTTTGCGAGCGAAATAATTAGTTGGATACTTCATTGGGTTGCTCCCTAAACAGAATGTAAGGCATAGCGGTAACAATATAATATCGCTATGTCATCGATAGTGTGGCCTAGATCAATATTTGATTAACAATTGCCTATAAAAATCGGATATTAAATTTTATACATAGGGTAGTTGAGTCCAAACTTGTCAACTTTGGATTGAAAGATACTCATTATTGCACAAAAGATTACAGAAACTTAATGCTACGGTTATTTATAAATACAATCTCGGAGGTCTTATCGCTAATAGCTCCAAATCTTTACCAGACAACCTTGTAGTAAAGGAATAATACAGCTCAACTACCTTAGCTTAGCTTTATTAGGTAGCTTGAACTGATATTCTTGTTAATATTTCATTCACTATAATGTGTGTTATGTAACCAAAACATTAATTCGTCATGACAGTGGCTGTGCTCCATCCGACTACGCCCTCAAAACGGATCGGATTACAATATTTGTATTCAAATTATAGTATTGATTTTCATTTTGGGTATAAATAGAACGTTTACCTACTTCGATGTTCTACATAAAGGAAGATTGTTTATAACTGATTTCTCGGAAAAGGCTTCTGCTTATTAAATCAAAAGGAAGGCTATAAGTCTCTATCTAAGGGTATTCAATTTCAATAGGGAGGGATCGTGTTTTCCTTTTACTTTTATTTATAAATTATCTTGCAAATTAATCCGATTAATATATTTTGATATTGAAATCTTCATCTTATCTAGGCAGTTTCGATTGATTTAGTGTGTTTCCTTAGCAATCTCGCATCGTCCCTTCTAACTTCTGCCCGGCATTTTGTATCTAATTAATCCCACGTCACGTCCAATTTTTTGTTTATTTCTTCACGAATTCCACTCGAAGATATGAGCGCTTGGAAATTCATTTACTGTATGTAGTTGATATTGTTACTATTTTATACATATATTATTTTATAAATGTGCTAGTAGTAGCCCACCCTCACTTTGTTTGAGGATGTTAGTTCAAAATTGCACCCATAGATGTCGGTGAGCGTCGAAAACATCTTGCTTTTTCAGTTAACATGTTTAATGTTAGCATTAGCCTCTGAAGAAATTAAAAAAATAGGAATATTGTTTATTAAAACACATATTTATATATATTTACTGTTATTGTAATCTTAAAAATGTTTTGTAAGATAATATCAGAATGAAAATTGTAACGATTATAATCTGAAAAGAGTAGATAAGTACTGAGGTTCTTGCTGGTTCTTCTCGGTAGGAAATCGATTTTCCAAATCAGCGGTAGCTTACATAATATTTGACATTCACTAATTGTTCTAAGAATTTTTTTAAGTATTTCTGTTTCCAAATACAAATTAAACACGAATGATTGTCAAGAGTGGGAGTTGTATTAAACATGGCCTTTTGTAGGTATGCGGGGCAAAGTCACTACTCCTGTGAAGCTCCGTCGAGCCAGGGACAAATCAAAGTGTCCCTGGCGTAATCAGCTAGGTATTCATTGTTTGTTTATACAAAACAAAAACATCTCAATGCAGTGGAGTTCACCGTATTTAGTAAAGTTGACTGCATTTTGGAAAGTAAATGTATTTAAACTGTATTAAAACACCTCTGCCGCACCATTTTTGTGGGCTAACACGAAGCCGTAACCAGATTTTAATAAACTCCAGCAACGCATAGTAATGTACAAGCCTCGAGGCGTTGAGTCCTACTTTTGTAGCTTCGGGGTGGATCGGGAATAACTTAGCTTGGAAGGCTCATAATTAATAAGCCGAGACGCTAGGCTCCTGAAGACACTAAGCCACAGTTAAAAAGGCGAGGTCTTTTGACCTATGAAAAAAAAAACACAAAACCGGTGTGAAGCAGCGCGTGCGTTGTGTTTCGCACGAGTGAGGTTGCAGAAGGCCTAATTCGGGGTAAAGGGAAAAAGTTAGGCAGCATACTTGTGACTCTAATTGTCCATGGGGGGCGGCAATTGCTCTCCATCATCGTTATCCTTCTGCTCCTCTACCCCTCATCACATAAAAAAGAAATTAAGCCTTTAAATAAACTCCGCGTCTTAAAGGCAGATTCGTGTTGCTTTAAGTTTTGAAATGAATGCGAACATACGATGAGCTTTACTTTAAATTTAATATGTCCGAAATTCAATCGTCTTAAAACTGCAATAATAAATTATTGAATTTTACCTTTTGACGAGTAGAGCGCAGAAAGGCTCGAGCTCTGAAAAAGTCCCGTGGTTCACCAGCACTCAAAAAGGCTCGAGCGCTGTAAAAATCCAAGAATCTTCGCAAAAAAGACTAGCCCTAACAACGATATTAAAAAAGCTATAGACAGAAATACTCTGGAGCCTTGTACATCACTAGCCGCCCCAGGCGTATTTCGAATTTTGCGAGAATTTCGCATACATACATGCAATTCAACAGAATGCAAAACTAATTTTAGATTTTTTGTTGCGGCCAAAAGCTTGCCTTGCTTCGCGCGCGCGCATATGTTATGATATTAGTTAACATATGAAATAGAATTTAGTGGTGCATTTTAAATATGAATTGAAGTATTTATAACAGATATTTTTAATGGGAATAGAGTGCCTCAGTGACACGGGTCACACTGTGATAGAGGTCCTGGGTACAATTCTCGGGTCGAGCCAAAGTTTGTATTTTATAGTTAAGAATTGGATTATATTATAATACCCATATCTTAAGTAAAATTGGTTGGAACATAAGTGCTCTGATACCAGATGGTCTGTTTTGTTTCCCAACCAATGAAATCAGTTGATTGCTGTCTATTGCTGAAGTAAGTCATCCCAAAGGAACACTAGTTCACGCCAGCAATTGTTTTTAATTGTCAGTCCATTGCGCTGCAAAGTGTCTTTTCAGGTAAACATTTTAGGTACTTCCATAAATAACTCTCTTTTAAAATATTTGTACTTATCCTCACTCAAAAAGGCCATGCTGTGGCCGAAAATAGCTCCTTCCTAAGTCAGTAGGGGACACAACTGGGGTTTTGTCGTTTTGACAGTTTCAAAAGTAACAACATAATCCCGAGTTGAATTGGACACGTAGATAACAGGCTTTGCATGGCAAGGGATTTTTTTTATGACGGGCGAACGACTGAGATATTTTGGTAAAAAAGTACAAGTAATTTAGAGATAGCCCATTTTTTTTTCAACAGTTGCTTCAACTTCTTATTAGTGTGGAATACCCGGTTGTGTCCAATACAACCTATGATCTGAGGATTTGGGAAGTCTAGTAATTACAATGAACTGCGACGGCAACTGCCAACTGATCTTCACAACCATTCAAAAGAACCAGACCAACTGAGTCATGGTACCACTGAAATTATCCAAAACTTGCAGATTTCCTCACTATGTTTTGCCTCACCGCCGAATTAATACGCACATATTTTTTTTAAATCCAGAGGTGAATGCTCTGATCGAAAGCTCCCATGTTTCATATGGGAGGCACATTCTAATCCACTGAGTTATTTTGGTTCACTTTCTAACAAGGTCAAGGTAAAATCGGTAATGGCCGCAAACACATTAGAGCAAAGTGCGGGCATTGTTTGCTCATTGCCCACGCGCATAAATCCTGCAGATTTATGGGCTTGCCAACTTTTAATGAAGGAATGATGTTGGTCTTTGCAATCCGGCCTGCGCCACACTTTGGCCTACTTGTGAAGTTGATTTCAAGATACGGACAAAGTAATGTAGGTATGTACCTAATGAATGTCTTATAGAGAGTAACTAGTTTTTATTACTCTGATTCCGAACAAAGGTTGTTCTGTGAATATTAATACATTGCTATTATTTTAAGCCAGATATGGGACGTATAGGTAAATACGTTAAGTTACTCCTCTGCAGTGCGAAAGATTCATAATTTTGAAGCAGCAGAAACGTAAATAATAGTTCCCGTCTATAATAATATAGGCTTAAATGTTTACGGATACCTGTAATATTGTCTATTTTTTCTATTTGTCGATAGATTTATTGAAAATGGTTAGCAACGACTCTAGTCTTCTAGTCTTCATTCCACCATCTTTCCCAGACTTACTAACTTTTCATTTAAAGTAAGTTTCAGCCAGTAAATTTCAACTATACTTTTAATAAATTTCCGCCAAGTAAATGGTCGGATACAAAGTTTTAGTTCCCTTTAGTGGCTAAAAAGATGTGTGCAATTGTGGATCTTATTCCACTGGTATAAGCGCAAGAATTCTTCCGTTTTATAGTTGTCACTGTACCTTGTGGTCTGATCTTCAAATAGAAATGTAATATCGAAGTATTAAAGCGAAACTTTGTCTAGAAATCTGTTGTCAAGTAATAACAGGTAACCTACTTTAGTAGTTTCTTACTGGCACATAGTAGTTTAATCTTAGTAGCGAAAGTGCTATCTACTTTTTCTAGTTATTTATGTGTAGGTAGACAAATTTTGTTGTATACCTATTTGCCTTTGCTAAGACTTTTTCTTGGATAAAGTTATTTTTCATGAGACTGATCCTTTTGTGTTTTTTCTTCTATGTCAAAAAGTTGTTAAAGTGTCATAAGTAAACAATGGGCAAGGCCAGAAATTAGACGTTTATCATTTAGCTTTTTTTTTTCAAAAATATAAGCCAATTTAAGACAGCTATTGAGCATTTTATTATTTTATCAATTAATTGTAGTTTTTTTTTAAGTTTACGCATGAAGCAGCATGAAGTAGGTATCGCAGCGGCAGAGCCACTGCCGGTCTTGTTATTTGGGTTGTTTAGGTTATATATCCTATAGTTATAGGAGCGCAGGTAGGCCTTTCCAGCTGCGTATGCGAGCGAGCGATTTAGGTAGGTACAGTGGAAAATTTGTAGACTGTACATGCTTGAATTTGTACTTAAAACCTTCCGTTCATAAGGCTTCCTATCTCTTTCTCCCTTCATACTTTGATGTAACTTTTTAAACAACCACCACTTTTTGAAAATTATCCTAAATTTTAAATTACCAATTCAGCTAGAATAATAAACATGTCACAACTAATTTATTTTGCAAATTATTACACCCCAGTGTGTTAGGGTAGAAATATTATGATAATTTTGTGAAATTCAACTTGTACCGTTTGTAACGAAGGCATTCTTGCTAGTTGTCCCTTAGGAAGGGGCTTGAGTTGAACGCCTCCATAATATTTAGGCACTAAACTTTTAGCTACGCGGGTTCACAGACGAGCGACAGCGGCACCAATAGTCGGCGTCAACCAAGCGATAATCGCTGATCGCAAGCGACTGTCGTCATCTATGGGAAGCTATTGCCGCCTATAGAAGCCATTAGCGGTTTACTAGCCGACAGTCACCGTCCTCAAACATCTAACCATGATTCAGATGGTGAGGTATTTTTATGTGATAGGTGGCCGATGAGTACACGGATCACTTGATGGTCCCCTAAAGGGTTGCGAAGGTTAAACGGCAGTCGCTTCATTATAATTATCGACTCCCCAAATCCCAAACCTTTTTTATGCGTGGCTGTTATATATAATACTATACTAACCCGATAAATATGATTTTATTTCCATACATCGAAACATCGATCCCACTTTTCGCGTCTGGGCACTTTATTCACTGTGCCATCGAAATAATAAAATAAACCGTACCTCGGGGTCCAAAATCACATTTTTTTTTTGCAATTGGGAATTAAACACTGATATTATGAAAGAGCCGGTAGTCACACCTACCGATATCCGTATCCTATATATCCTACTCGTATAATGCCAACTGACGCTCGTCTGTAGGCTCGCTGAAGCTTTCTTCCAATTTTGTTAGAAGTTTCAAAAATTAACGCTGGTTTAAAGTTAATTTAAGTTAGTCATCGTCTTGATTACTTTAATTAAACGTCCGCACTGCGGGAAGTATTTTATTTTAAAGTTCACATAAAAACGTCACACTTTAAAAGGAAGCCACCGAAGAAGTGTGACTATGTGTGACAAGGTATGGAACGGGTCCTGAAATTGTATTACGTCAAATATCAAATAGCCAAATTACCGGTGTCAAGTAAAATTTCAGCTCAAACGAATATTAAAAAAAATAAAAAAATAAAATTGACAACATCACATACATTGTCCTGGTCCTAAACTAAGGTTTTCCCTTGTACTATGGAAACCAGAAAAAACGAAGGAACCACAAACACCCAGATCCAACACAAAAATGGTTCTTTAACTTGCAAGATCATTACCTATTGACATTGGGACAGGCGAAACTAAATAAAAGCTTCTTAAAATAGTAGTAAGTATCGTGTTTGAGTTCATTGGAATAGTTTTAAAGTGGCCCAAAACAAACTTTGGACACTTTAAGACTGAAATAAACGTGGTAAATTTTGTATTTTCGTGACATATTGAATTTTATGCCTCTTTTTCTCTAAAAGCGCTAATTACAATAGCGCAACACTACATGCGTCTCTATCGTTATAAAAAAACGTGCAGAATCCTTTCATTTAAAAGGAAGACATAGATTTAGTTTCTCGAGAAATAAATCTTTGTCCTTTTCCTTTTCTAGCTTAACTAAATTTATCAACATTGTAAATTGAGTCAGTTAACGACTGGATGTGCGATATGTAATAATTTCTTCTTTATAATTTTTTTAGAACCACAAAACTACAAAATCATCAGCAATCGCTTATTCTCTCCGATAAAGTAGGTACGTACATAGTAATTTCCGACAAGAGCGCGCTGTTAAGAAGCGGATATTAAGGGAAGGACAACAATGGCAGAGATCGGGCCCGATAGCTTTATTTAAGCCTTTTGCCATCAGAAGTAGGTAGGTATAAAGAGTTAATTCTAGACCTTAGAAGCATTAGGGCGGAAGTGGGTTTTGGCAACTTTACAGGACAGAGTAAAAAAAAAAATCGATTTAATCGGCAAATATTTTAATAATTACAAACAACATACAAATGATGTCTTTGCAATTATTTAACCTAATAAGTAGCTTTCCTAGTTTTATAATTAAAATTTAAAAACAAAGTTTCTAAACAGTGAAAAATTAACTTTTTTTAAAAAAATGATGACATCCGCCTTTATGCCACAACAATAATTAATTATATTTGTTCAATCGATCAGTATGTGCCCATAAGGCTTTATGCCTCCAATTTTTGTAATTTAATGTAAGGTGTTTGTCTAAGTATAACGTTATGCCTAAAAAATAAATCAATATCTCTTAAAACTAAACAAGGCGAAATTGCAAATGCGACTTTATTGTGTTCATTTATCAACTAATTTTTTTGGCAAAAAGGCGGATATCCTTACCAAAAAAACTATTTCAAAAGTAAATCCTCCTCATCTAAGCGTGTATTTCCCAGTTGGGCAAAGAGCTGTTGTCCGGGGTACACTTGGGCCATGATCCAGGATTGGGGGAGTCTGGTAATTACAATCTATATCAACTGGTATCAACCGTCACACGACCATATTCCCTCTTTGTTGGACCTTCTGTTGACCACCCATCCCGGCGCCTACCAAGTGTCTGTCAATGCACCACTTGGCTCTTCCTACCACTGCCTTGTACGGAGCACTGTGCCTCTCAACAGCACTCAGCGGTTGGAACTGGGCACTCGCCATATTTGGCACTATCAGTCAGCAGACTGAAACGTTATGCGTAGTTTCTTCGCATCCTACCCATGGTGGCAGGTTTGCTTTACGTTGGAGGATCCCGATGCCTTGGCAGAGTCTGTAGCCGATGTTATAACTGCAGGAAATGGAATTATTTATTCAAGTTCTGCAGTACCAAATACTAGCGTCCCAAGAAAAGGTACAACTTTGCTGCTAGTTTTTATAAGAAAAATATCACCAGAGCAAAGTCATCGTTCATTGGTAACGCGCCTTCCATCGGGCACCCGCGCTTTTAATTGCCAAGGCCATCCTCGGGAACTTTAGTCAGTCGTCATTCCCTCCACTACACAAGCCAGACGATATTCTTGCCCACACTGCAAAAGAGAAAGCCGAACTTTTGGGCACTTTTTGTGCATCAAACTCGACTTTGGATGATTCTGGGAACTAACCACCTACTGTACCGTCCTGTACGAGCTCAATGCCGAACGTCGAAAAGATTTTGTACGTAAGGCTCTCTTTTCTCTTGACATCCATAAGTCGAGTGGGCCGGATGGTATCCCTCCATTTGTACTGAGGTTATGTGCTCCGGAGTTGGCTCCGGTTTTAACGTATCTTTTCTGGCTCTCATAATTCATTGGCGTAGTACCGAGTAACTGGAAGTCAGCTCTTGTCCACCCCATACCTAAAAAGGGCGATCGCTCAGACCCGTCCAATTATAGACCTATATCCAATACCTCAATCTTCTCTAAAGTAGTGGAGTCCATAACGAACCACCAGCTCCTGAAATACCTAGAGAAGAACCGCCTATTAAGCGACCGTCAGTACCTACGGCTTCCATAGTGGTCGTTCTGCTGGGGACTTCCTGGTACTTCTAACTCACCGGTGGGCGCAGGCGCTACAGAGTAAGGGTGAGGCTCTGGGTGTCAGTTGGGACATAACGAAAGTTTTTGATCGGGTATGGTACAAGGCTCTGCTCTCTAAACTTCCCTCATACGGTCTTCCAGAGAAATTATGCACGTGGGTCGCCAGTTTTTTTACTGGGCGCAGCTTTAAGGTCGTTGTCGACGGTTCTTGTTCAGACAATATGTAATGAAGCTCGTAAACGCTGGTGTCCCCCAGGGCTGTCTGCTATCCCAACGCTGTTCCTTCTGCATATTAATGATATGTTCTCACAGAACAATATTCATTGCTATGCGAATGATAGCACTTGGAATGCACTATATATCCGGTATATATGCCGGACGTGCAAATATTTCTCTGGAAAACGTCATTGAGTACCGGAAGTCACTTGTGTTTGAAGTCGAAGACATATTAAATCTTGTTTCAAACTGGGGGCGACTTAACTTAGTCAGTTTTAACCCCTCAAAAACACAAGTGTGTACATTAATTGCTAAAAGACGTCCCTTCAAAGTGGCAATAACTTTTCAAGGCATTTCCCTTAAGCTTCTATAGGGATTCTTGGCATTAACATTTCAAGCGATGTCACATTTGGCGGTCATCTGGAGGATAAAGCTAAAATAGCTTTAAATAACTAGGTGTTCTTAATAGAGCCGGTGAGTTTTTCACGCCGGCTCATCGACTTCAACTTTTTAAGGCACAAGTTCGGCACCATATGGAATACTGCTCCCATCTCTGGGCTCGAGCACCTCAGTACCAACTTCTTCCATTTGATCGCATACAACGTAGGGCTGCTCGAATTGTCGCTGACCTAACTCTCTTCAGTCGGCTTGATCCTCTGGCTTTGCGGCGGAATATAGCTTCCCTATGTTTTCTTTATCGCATTTATCACGGAAGTGCTCCGAGGAATTGTTCAATCTACTTTCTGCGGTTGAATCCTTAATTACATCGAACGGCGGCTGTGTTGCAGCGGCCGTCATTCCATCTTCATCATCTTGATGGTTGGCGATCTAGCACTGTGTGTTTCTCGAGGAATTTTCTTCCGCGAACCTCAGTTTTGAGGTAATAGTTTAGCTGCGGCAGTATTTCCTGACGGTTATGACTTAGGGACCTTAAAGAGAAGAGCTTGCTCTTTCTTAAAAGGCCGGCAACGTCGTAGCGACCTCTCTGATCTCGCAGATGTTCAGGGGCAGCGGTGATTACTGACCAGCAGGTGACCCACTTGATCGTTTGCCACCTCTATCATAAAAAAAATCAGGAAGGTAAAACAAAAATGCCGAAATGTAAACAAACAATGCGTGCAAATACCAAAGTGACAGAAAGCCAGACATAGGATCGCGTAATGACCAATCACAATGTATCTTATTACACTTAAACTGATTCAGTGTCAGTCATTGGACACGCCGTGATCAAGGGATAATGCCCGATGTCGCTCATTTTTGGCGCCATATTTCGAATAGTTCACATCCATAACGACTTATTTCTAAATTAGCCCACCAATCCATTTACAAAGTTACTTAAACAAAAGGCATAAAGTCGTATATCTGGATCCGATTAACATTATTCAAAGGAATCTTAGAGGCATAATGTCGAAAGTTTACTTATGACGAATATTTTAAAACACTGTTTGAACCATAAAGGCGTGACTCCTTTTACGTAGCCTTTGTGTAAATATTTTTTTTAAGCATAAGGGCCAAATTTTGAATCCGCCTTGAGAAAGTAGAGGCAATGTAGACGCAAAGAGATGGAAGTGTAAATTAGACCTTAAGGTTCTAATGATTTTAGAAAAGCTGTCAGAACCGACATTATGCACTAAATTATCTCAGCCCAGAAAAGGGATAGAAATACATCTCAAAGTGATATAGAAAGAGAAAGAAACGCTTATCTACGTTATCCAATAAAAACATTTTGCCCGATCTGCACATCCGCCCATATGCTTCTGAGGTCTAGAATTGGAAAATTATTTTTTGTTGGGTAAAACATATGTCTTCCTACCTATATTTTGTTGTTCTGTTCGTGTCTTGTCGCGCATAGTAAACTGTAGCTATAACTAAACTCATCAAAATATTTACGTTCTATACCTTTTATATGTACTGTACATTGCTGTTGCAACGCAGGCGAAACGTCCAGTACTAGTATAAAAACAATTTACTGAATATTAACCATCGCGTTATTATCCGTTTTATCTTTAATATTAATTAGTTAGTAATAATATATTTTTATAAAGTGGTTAATTCAGGAAACATCGACAAATCTTTAATTCGAACCAAATAAACCAAACACTAGCACGAGGTAACCAACAACCAGTGCCATGTATTGGTATGTTTTAGAACTAATAGCAAAACCATATCCCGAAACGAAGTGTAGGCGGGCCGCTAGTAATTTATAGTTGAAATGCAACAAGATAATCTCAGATACCTTTTTCACCGTGTTTTTGATTAAGATATAAAAGCGCTGCGTAAAGAGAAAAATCTGCAAAAGTTCTATTGAAAAGAATACTCAGGAAACCGGCATTCTCTAGGGGATATGGCATAGAAGTCCTAGGCGCTGTAATCAACGTTTTGTACGCGCTGTAATTGAGTTTGCATAGGGAACGAGTCTGTGCTGCGCCTTGTGTTATCGATAAAGAGGATATTTTCTAAAGGAAAGGAGGGTTAAAAATTAAGTACATTGAGAATCCCGAAGGGCCCATTATATATTGTATTATGTTTGTAGACTTCAGGTAAACACTTCCTTAACCGTTTATGATAACATTTTTACTTTAGGGAAACGACGACTGGAACGATTGGGAAATTTCATCAATTTGCAATCGATTTCAGTTTGAACATGTAGATCAGTTAATGAAATGTTGTTTAACAAGAGTTTTACTATACCATAAGCTTTGGTCTCTTGATCGCATATTGTACCAGTGAACGTTACGTTTACTGCTGCAGTATGCGTCAAACACAAGAGATCATTGACGCATAACGTTACACTTAACGTAAGGTAGGTAAATTCAAAATTCAATATTTGGAACGAAATAAAAAAGGTAAATTCCTCAACATCATCCCAACAATATCTAAAACCAAACGTTAACTATAGGCACAGATTTTACTATCTATCAAAAACTCCTCCGGACGAAGAAGTCTTAAAACGCTAACTACTTACTATAAGGCACGACAGTTTGTCACTTCTTTTTCGTAATTAGTCAACCATCCCTGGTAGGTATCCCCTTCTTACGACCAAACTTGATGGCAAAGTAAAAACAATAAGTTTTTATTACTGCCTACATGCACGTAAAATTGGTTTTTACGTATTCAAAGGAACTTAATTGTTTAGGTTATATCAGTACGCGTTAAAACTAGCGTGAAAATGGCGGAATAGATTTAGGTGTCTGCTACATCGAAAATGAGAGTAAAAAGAGTAAAAAAGTGATGGATTATTCACTGCTGTGTCGAAACATAACGATGGTATCATAATATGTTAATATCTGAAGCTCATTTAGTAGATACCTACCTAAAAATAAAACTTGGAACGTATCTTCCGACAACCTAACCACTTCATATTTCAGTCTCATACATAATCTGTGCGTGTACTCCCGCATAATAATCAGCGGTATAATGGTTTAATCTCCACATCTTTTTGAAATTCGGATTTCAAATTGTACAATGGGTCCGGATAAAAGGCGGGCGGGTATCGATTCTGCGATATGATAATGTTTTCGAAGTCTAATCGACTCATTGAAATTCAAGGCACATCACTAGAAGCAAATTCTGTGGAATTTAGGTATTCACACTAAATTCAGTTAATGGCGTTTGAATAATAAGGCGGGATTTATCTTGTAATCAATGGTTAAATGAACTATTTAGTTAGACAGGATTTTACATATAAGTGTACGTATAATAATATTGTCTTGTTTTGAATACGAGCATAGCGGTAAAAGGGCCAGACTATAATCAGGAATCAATTTTAGAGGTATACCTCACTTATCAAAATGGTCTGGATACTTTAGACTTACACAAAACTATATAATAACTGCTAAGATTATTTTATAGCTCTAATAAGGGATTGTTAGCTTTGCCGTAGTCGGGTAAAAAGTATACGATTACAAGGATATCTTTCGAGCCTCTCCAATAGGAGACTCGTTCACTTTTCTTTGATGCCTCAAGGGAAATTCATTACGCATACCCAGGTTATGCCCATACGGGCAGGCCCAATAATGGCCTAGGGAGACGATAGGGACAGCCAAAGGTGAGCGGCCGTCCCTAACAGGCAGTTGAGGTGGATGGTTCCCCCATGCTATGCGCGGGCGGGTCTCCTTCACAGAGTGGAAGGAGACGCGCCTATTGTCGGCGTCTGCTCCCCTCCTCGCCTTGCGGAGCGCGTCGGCGGAAGGTTTTCCTCACTCACACGCTCCGCCGCCTCTTTCGCTGCTACCACTTCACAGAAGGAGGCGAAAGCCCTTCAAGCCTCCTCCCCTGTCATAGCTAGCACTATACTGGCAAGGGTTTTGGCCGACCAGAGCCTGGCGTTGCTGGTCCCACGAAGACTCATTCACTCCAAGAACCTCAACTGCAAAATGCATTTGGTCTCACAAAAAGACTACTTGGTCTCACTAAATGACTCCCATTACATGCATTTTAAACGATCGCATATTTTTCCGTTACGGTCGTTTAAGTAAGCCTACTATCCAGCCTGGGATGCAGGGAGCGGGCTAAGGGGCGTAAAACACGTCTCTTGGCACGCGTACAGGGCCGCAATAGGGCGTGCAATAATAATGCCAGCAGCATGGCTACAGCCTACAGTGGCCATGTGTACTAATATTTGTGGTTGTTCCGAGGACAAGCGTGTTCTTGTCCACATTTGGATAAGAAAGGACCTTCTATTTGGGATGCAGTAGATTCGAATACGATGAATGGCGCCACTGTAGCTTACGGTATAGTGGCATGGTAATACTATTGTCAGGCTCTGGTATTGGAACTCCGTCAACCTCTGTAAGAGTAGATTTCAAGAAAATGTCTACAATAAGGAAGATCTTTCAATTATTGAGAAGGACTTTTCAATTTGATAAAATCCAAAAGATCTATAGAGAACTTTGACTGAACACCTTCTTAAGCCTTACGATTTCCTGCATATGTCCTTAAAATATTATTTCAATGGTCACCCTACTACAAATGTAACAGCTGCAATTAATTGTACTGGAGGCAAGGTGTATTAACGTTAAAAAAATTCAATTAAAACCTACATGACTTTTATCGCTCCCAGGCTTCAGTGATGGGGCTGAAATAAAATTTATAATGTGGGAAAGTTCGTGTACCTACACTTGTGTTTCATAAATTAATTGCTTGAATTATTCGATTGGTTTGAATGCATATAGACACTTTTTTTTCATGTGATACCTAGGTAGCAAACGTATCACCTGATGGCAAGCGATTACCGCCACCCATAGATACCTGCAACACCAGTAGTGTCACAAAGGCGCTGCCAACCTTAAGCCCCCTTTTCCACTAATTGGGCCTTTGGTACCCTCAGTCACTCGATGAAACACAGCGTAGGCGCTGCTTTAAGCCGGTCTTTTGTGAAGCCGGTGTCGGTATCACTCCGGTCGAGCCGGCCTAATCATGCCGAAGCGTAGCTTACAGAAGCGTACACTTACAGAAGGTACTCGAGTGACGTGGCATAGTGGGTGCAGGAGTATTGGTACTTATGAGGAGGCGGTATAATCTCTGCTTCATCCTTGGGTGATTGAGAAAGAAATGACAAAATAGTAGCGACAAAGTAGTCTATCATCTGGGAGAGCCACGCTTCGGAAGAATAATTTTCGTGTGTTGTTGTGTTGTACAATTAAAGATATCTATCTACCTGCTAAAAGACAGTATCGTACCTATCTAATTACAAAATTTGTAAAAAACACTACACACTTCAAATATATTCCCTTGCATGCGTTTAGTTAGCATTTCGCTGTGACGTCACATAGCTCGAGATTCCACGCTACGCAGAAAGGTGTATATTCGGCCTCAAAATGAGCGGAAAGGCTCTAACTAGTCTCATTCGCCCCAGGCAGTTGGCGTGAATGCCCGCAACACGACAACGAGACGAGATATAGCCGCTGAACAACTCAGTACAGACTCTGAACTGACTTGTTCAGCGGTCAGAGGCAAGTTGGTAAGCCTTGAATACAGGCGTAAGGCAGCGTGTCTTTGGGTTTTTTACAGGTTACATAACGGAGAGTGCAAAGAAATTGTATGATCTAATATCATCAGTCCTATTACATCACCGGGACTCAATACCAATAATTCGTGCAAAACGATACAAAAATACACGTTCAAGGAGTGGAATTCTCTAACGGGTGAAGTGTTTCCCGATCGCTGTGATTTAGGAGTTTTCAAGAGAAAAGTCTATAGCCTATTTATGAAAGACATGCTTCACCCTTGGCCATCTTAACAACAAGTGAGATTGCGGCCAACGTCTGGTATTTAAAAAGAAGGTAAATGACACACCAATCTCACCATTAACACTTTTTCTTATCGTATAAATAGAGTGAGATTCCGGCCTCACATGAAACTGAAGTGAACCTTACTCGTATCCACGAGCTACTATCGTTCTAGCATTTCGTTGTAGCGTCACATGACTCAGATTCCACATAACGTAGCAAGGTGTACGTTCCACCCCAAAATGAGCGGGGAGGCTCAACTCGGAGAGCCCCAGGCAGTCAACGTGAATGCCCGCAACACGCACACAGAGAGACGAGACAAAGCGACCGTACAAGTCAGTGCAGAGCACCGACACCACCAAATATTAACTATTATATTTAACTTTAAAAGGGCCATGCCTTGGCATGAATAAGCTGAGTGACAATACCGTAGGCTTAATTCGAAGTGAAGGTTAAGGTTTGCAGCGCACGGTAATAGTTTACCATCAGATGACCCATTTACATTGTCTGCAACCTATCACAAAAAAATGGAAGTACCCGATATTTTTCTTTGAGATGTCTTCTTACAAGTTTGCGATCTTAATAGCGACTTTAGCATAAAGCTGCTATAACAGAGAACGGGTGCTTAATGTTTTACTGACGCAGGTTATTAGGAATTTCTTTATTTTATAAGAAACTAGTGGCCTGCCCTCACTTCGCTTCGGGACCGTAGTCCTAAAATATACCAATAGATGGCGCTGGGCGTCGATTGCATAGCGCTAGCGTTTCGTGTTTTGGGTTTAACCTATAAGCCTTCTCGTTGTCTATAGAAGTTATCTCTTTATAAATAGTATATAGAAGATTATGCAGAGTATGAAGTCTTCTTCACGATGTTTCCTCCCCGCCGGACTAATGGTAAATAATTTGAAAAATCCAGGGGTACGTACAAGGATTCAAACCCACGTCCTATGGACTTAGAAAGCACACTTGACTCGCTGTGACGTCCCATAACTCTGATTCTACGTTATGGAGCAACTTGTAATTTCGCGCTACAAATGCTCAACTTAATCCGTAAAACGATAAACTACTTCAAAACTGAAAGCAATTTATTATAACCCAGAACAATTTCATACTAAAATACAAATACTACAATTAACTGCATTCATATTTTATCATCCATTACTTAAATATCTATTAATCATTACCCATGAGAAAGTCATGCATCATGTTTATTAAATTACATGGGTGGTACCTACCAGTACCGAATTATCCAGTATATTTAGCCACAAACTAATCTCGGAGGCGTTAACGGAACGAATAGGACAGAGGCTCTCAAAGAGTGCGCGTGGCGCCCCTACTTAGTGTACCATGGACAAGGCACGCTGTAATGATGGGCGCTGAGAGATGATAATGACCTCACCATATCATATACATTATATTTTTAAAAAGGTGAATTTAATAGTCCACGTCAAGGTTTATAAGTAAATCGAAAACACGAAACACTTGCGCGATGTAATCGACTCCTACTGGTCTAAGTTAATATACGAAAGTAAGTAAGGGTGGGCCAGTGTATAAATAAACACAGAAGGTTGGCTTTAGCTGACATAAAGATGTAAGAGTTCGTTGACCTACATCGTATCGTTTGAACAGGTGAAGTAGGAAAGTGGACCCCGGGCTCCGAAGCCAAAAAAAAGTTAATAACTAGCTTATTTTGATATAATATTTTGGTTCGTTCCAGTCCGCTTGGTAATAGCATTTTTTTTTCAATAAAAAACATTTATTTCCCAAAAGGATTTATAACCAAGCATAGTCCCGAAAAATACTCAATATCTTTTTTGCATCCACAATACAGTAGATGGTAACAGTTTGAGAGCCACATGGTGCACGAGATACAATCTTAATGTAGCGTATCTCGTAAGCTATTTATCAAGCCCGTTATTGGTTGTCAGACCAACAACTACAATTGCCTTCTTATTTATTTATGGATGAGGACTTGTCACCAGAGACATAGTTATGCTTTGTCACCGTTTTGATTGATACGAGTATCAGCTGATTATGTATGAAGGACGTTCTTTTTATCTACGGAATAGGTAAATAGATTTTCCTATTGAGAAACTGGGAGTTCTTTCGCCGGTCAATAACTGGTAATAGGATTTGGATTCGATCGCACAGCAAAACGCTGAGCATAGCCACTCAGTAACACATAATTTACTTGCGTTCTAACCTTTCACATTTCTACAAACTGTCAAGCCAAATACAGATACAAAATAAATCAGGGACAAAAATTTAAGTCCCTTTTTCAACTATCTTGCTGTGTTCAGATAAGTGGGCGGCCTCTCCCACAATGCGCGTCCTACACAAAGAGACAAGTGATTTCTAACGAGCCCGATTTTATTGCTCGCCAGTGCACCGCGAAAATAGTTTCCTTGCCGCAATTTAGCTGGCTGAGACTTAAGCTGGGTATAAACCTGTAGTGTATGAATGTAGGTTACTGATTTTACAGGGTGTATGGGATTGTTGTTTAAAACAATCCTACTATCCTACTACTATTATAAAGGCGAAAGTTTGTAAGTATGGATGTATGGATGTTTGTTACTCTTTCACGTAAAAACTACTGAATGGATTTGAATGAAACTTTACCACAATATAGCTTATACATCAGAATAACACATAGGCTACAATTTATAAAAATATATTGTGTGGATTGTCCAAAATATGACGGTAAGTGTCAATAATTAACTCCACGCGTACGAAAGTCGCGGGCGGCCGCTAGTTTTTTTAATATTTTGTATGTGTTTGACTTGACTAGCCGGGTGGCTTTGTCATGATAAGGGACAGTTTTAGTAGCCAAGCACACATACTTGCGTACCTACCTGTATGGAATATCGTCGTGGATTCTACGTGAGATGGGGAAATATTATTTAGAACGTGTGCGAGAGAGACACAATACGATATACTACATCGCACGTAGGTCATCGAACTCTTTGATATGAAAGTCAGATAGAGCCAAAGTTGTATATCAGTTTTTATTATTTTAAAATAAAATAATTAAATTCATAGATACAACATCTCATATATTGACCTGACTGTACTAAGTAGCTTAAGCACTTGTATAACAGACATCAAGAGAGAATTACAAATATAATACTTAAATGTATATTATAACACCCAGGCACTGAACAAACACAAGTGAACACTCGTGTCATGAACATGACACGAATGTATATTCAGGGTTTTGTAACCTAAATGCATCTAGGTCACAGAATAATAAGACCTAGACGCTTCTAGGTCTATTGTCTAGTGACTATTCTATAGAATTAATCGCCGCATTTTTGCCGTTGAATATCACTTACTACTCGGACCAGTTCAGAACTTTTGGTCTAACGGTTCAAACAATGCTTAGTTATCATTATAGCCAGATACAAATTAGCCCTCCCTTTCATACAGTCCGCTTTGCAACCGCCTTTGTAATGCAAACTGGTTGGAGCTGGCCCGCCGAAGTTTCTTTGAACAACTTGCACTCCTCAAAGCTAGACTGAACAACTACTATCTCAAAGTGACTCTTAATGTAGTCTTAAGAGCCAATGCTGAGGTATATTGGGTAGTACATGTTATAGTTATAGGAATCCATATGCCCGCTGTACTCTAGTCAAAAGGATTGTCATAGCGCGAATGTGTAGCAAAATTTGTGTTCGTAGGTTTGTTCTATGTCTGAGTATAATAATAGCAATCCTTTCAAGTGCTTAAGACTTACAGACAACTTAATACAGTACAGAATCAGGTCGATATAAGAAATGTCATAATTTATTTAATAGGTATTTAAAATTTTCGGTGCTTTGCTCTGCTAAAAAAATCATTATAATAGGACCGTGGCAGAGTCACGCTTCAGCTTATATAGGACCAGCTACTATACTGCAGACAACCAGCGTGAAGTAAAGACAGCACTGTGTTTCGCCGAGTGAGTGAGGGTACCGGAAACCCAACTCGGGGGGAAGGGTTTGGCAGGTTGGCAGAGCGCTTATAACTCCATTGGTGTCTAGTGTTGGACATGGATATCCTTTGAGCGACGGTAATCTCTTACAATTAGGATATATACTCGTAGACCAAAAAACTATCCGAATCGCGCAGGTTTCCTCACGATTTTTTCCCTTAGCGAAAAGTTATAAACAAAAGTAATAATAACACCGATACGCCATTATTGAATACTAAAACTAATTAACTTCCCTTAAACTTATACCTCTGCAGTGTTAGTGCACATAACATCAAAGCTATTCGTTATCAGTGCTCCACACGTAGAGCTGACTCGGCACTCGACTCGGCCCTCGACTCAGCCCTTGACTCGAGGACTCTTGGCAGACTGTGACTTGATACCTTTGTGTCATGTCATCCGGTGTGAGGCAGCGCCTGAGTTTCGCCGAGTGGTGGTAACGGAGGCCCAATCGGAGGGAAAGGGGTAAAGTAAGCAGCACACTGGGGACTCTATTGGTATTACGGGCGTCGACTGGCGACAATCGCTTACCATCAGGTGATCCGTAAGCTCGTCTGCCACCTATCACATAAACATAGTCACGATTGTAATATGTGTGGTACGATCGAGACGTCAAGCAGAACTTGCTAATTTGTAGACCGTAAATGGTTGACTAAATATAAAAGACTCGTCCGACCATAATTAGCCTTGAGCCTACCAGCAAATAAATAAACATTGAAGATCGGCTGTAGCTAACTATGATATCGAAGTGTTCTTTGAACTATGTACTATGCAATATCTTATTGTGTCTTTCCCGCACATGTTTCGTATATTCTGTCTCTGTCCCTTGGCATACCCCGGCGAGATGTGTGTGCATTATAAGCATAGCCTGTTTAGCACGCGATATAGGCAGCAAGCGTTCTGGTTCTATTTATTTATAATTGTACCGGGGCGTCCCTGGGTGTATTCCCGAGTCGAGCAAAAAGTGTGTTTCGAATTATTCAAACATGGCTTGGGTTTGTTCACTGATCAGTGAATCACTGGTCACCAATCCGCATTACGCAAGCTTGGTTAAGTATTATCCCATCATATTTACTGTGGGAGAGCCACGCTTCGGCATGAATGGGCTGGCTCGACCGGAGTGACACCACTGCCTCACAGAAAACCGGCGTGAAGCAGCCCCTGTGCTGTGTTTCGCCCGAGTGTGTGAGGGTACCGGAGGCCCACCCGGGGGGGAAGGGGATAAAAGGTGGCAGCGCACTTGTAACTCCACTGGTGTTGCAAGTGTCCATGAGCGGCGGCAATTGCTTACCATCAGGTGATCCGCCTGCTCGTCTGCTACCTATACCATAAAAAAAAATCATAGTAATGATGAGTTGATTTCTATGCTGGAGGCTTTTACCCTGCAATGGGATAGTATATAGACGAATATTTTTCTTCATTAAGGGCAAATGTAATCCTAAGTAAGTCCTAATATCCTGTATTACAATCCGTTTATCCGCTCATTCTGCGGTTAACTACATTCCATTAGTAATTCACCCACATACTTAACACACCACAAACTGGAGCGCTAGAAATGTTGTGGTTTAAACTTTAACAAACAATTCTGACAAAGTTATACGAACTATGTCTATTGCAAAAAATTGCAAAACTGCATTTTGTTCTTTTAGGTTGCTTGATACTTAGAGACAGGAAAAACAAATTATTGCATAATAGTTACATGTGTATTTTAGCGCCCTTGTTACTGGGGTAAAAACAGAGCGAACATCTAACACCTTTTATTCGCTGAAAGAAATAGAATTTCCACACTTTTCCAAACAGACGGGCTTTTTGTAAAGTTAGACGTTCTTTTTGCTTTTCAAATAATCCGCACCGCAGATCAACGGCCAGTAGCTAAAGAGTTTGCAATCGTCATAGTATCTATACTTTGAGAAACTATCTAAACCGTGCAAAGATTTAAAAATATACAGACATTTATGCTCAGATTTGGTATTAGGACCCATTCAGAGAGCACATAGCCACTGACTACCATCGTTCCATCAAATATACACAGTCAATAGTATTACATACGACGTTAGCTGATAATATAATTCAGATCATGACTCCAACATTGAATTCCCAACCCCGATCAAATCTATCGAACTAAATACCTGCCTATGTAATAAATTATTAAATCAATTCCAATGACCTCAAGTATGTTTCAAGTTTCTTGCCTCGGCTGCAAGTTGATAGTATTTGCGCAATTTAATCTGCTACCAATTTAATAGATCCGATTCTCACAATCCAATTACTTCATGCAATTCTCACCTTAATGTCAAACAGGTGCTAAGGAACAACTGGGATGATCATTTCAGCAAATAGAAGACCACACTGGACAACAACTGGCAAAATGAATAAAAATACATTGTCGTTGTAAAAATTAACGAAGAACAATCTTAGAAACACGATAAAACTTAACCCATAAAATGATGCACGGTTACTTGAACTAAAGTTGATAATACCTTTCTCTCAACTACAACATTTTTGTAACAAACATCTTACAGTCTATGTAGAAAATAGGGAACATTTTCCTCCACAAGGAAATTGCCAAATAGAGAATTTCACCCTGTTTAGTTGACATGTCTGGATATAGGAGCACTCTGTTTCTGACATTTGAGATAGGGGTTCGTTAAAATTTCAGTAATAAGGGAAATACTCCAAATTATGAACGTGGAGATTACATTACAAGTTTTTGACTTTGGCTTCAATACAGTTTATGTACATATTGGGGGTAATTTTTTTTCATCCTTTTCAGCTAGTAATTTATTAGTTTATGGTGTGTAAATCTGGATTTTTTTGCAAAGAAAGGTAAATAATTCATTGAATACTACTTTTGTGCTTAGAATGAGCTATCACGAAGATGTACGTGACGTAAGGGCGGATGTACTATGCACTTTAAAAGAGTGTGAAAACCAGCAATCTCATTGCGATTTGTCTCAAGAGTAACGTCGCCAATTAGTAGTAGATAGGTGTATTCCTTACATAATAAAATTACTTTCCTGTAAAAAGGGTTTTTTTTAATATTTTTAGCTGTCTGCTCGTTTGTCCGCTTTAATGTAACAAAAAACATAAATTGCTATTGAAGTAAAACAATTACGAATTGACATAAAGAAATACTACAGTGGAAAGAATAACAATCTGCCCACATCACTTATTGTAATTTATTTTATTGTGGCGAATAAAAATCACTCCCAATAGTGGCCGGCATTCAAATGAATACAATGCAATTCCATTTTTTATTAACGAAATTGGGTAAAATGCATACTAGCATGTAAAATATTAACTGGAAACGTTGCGTGGGAGTTAAATCTACACGCGTAGCGGCTCGGTGGCAGTGTTGTATTTGAGTCAGTAATTATTTCAATAATATTGAACTATTCTTCACTTTAACAAAAAATATAGTTCGTTTACACATTATTTTTTTGGTTTGGAAACCAGTCGTAGTTGTAGTACTTACCTACCTCTTTACATAACAACGTGCGCCAAGTAAAGTTGAATCCGAGAACCTAAGTAAGTACTTAGGACTGGATTTCAATTTATGCGAGCTCAATAGTAAGGAAAAACGTCTCGAGAAAAACTTCGCGTCTTAGTTAGGTACTTAAAACTTTAACCTCATCTAAATCTTAGTATGAATAAAACTACTGATTATATATTTTTTAAAGTATTTAGCATCAAATGAACTGCATATCTTTCACCTGATTGAACTGATACGCAAGCGCTGTGGCAGCCATTTTATTTACTCGCCCGACTGTTAATGATTTGCAGTTCAAAAATGGAATGTGTTTGCTGTTCTCTTTACAATTTATTTCGTTTTTAAAAAAGGATTAATGGAGCAGCAATTGAAATGAAATGTCAAACTTAGAATTGAAGCGTCCATTATCCACGCGTAAAGGACGCAGTAACGGGAGATATTCGATCGTCCGGCCATTTTGTACATGGACGTAACGGTCTAGGGGATAAGCCATTTAAAAATAGAACACTGTGTTCGTTTTCAAATAAAAATCTAATGTTTCGAACTTGGTCCTAAAATTATGGCCAGACAACAGGTATACACACTTGAGCCACCTTGAGCATTGTATTGATTTCGACCCGAAGGGTAGTTCGTGCTTATAAATCTTAATAAAGATGCTCAATCAACCTTGTAGGTGTATGAGTATGGCAACATTAAAGGTCTAAAATGATTTAGAAGAAAAAAGGAAGAAGTTGCGTAAACCTTACGCGTTTCAGTTACCATCAGGTGACCCGCATGCTCGTTTGCCTTCCTATACTAAAAAATAAAAAACCTCACATAGCTAAAACTCTCTGGCAGTGCGAAGAAACGTTGGATCTTTGTGTATCTTCTTTTGAAACATCTGTTTGCGCGCACACTTGTAATATATTATGGGTAATTATCAGACATGCAAATTCGGGATCATGATTCAAACGCATACTGGGTTCCAAAGCGATGGCGATGATGATGACGATTTACATGCCCCAGGAAAATTGAAGAAACCCGCTGTTTAATAAAATGGACGTGACATACGCACGGACAGACATGATGAATATTTATAAGGGTTAAATTTTTTACTCGTGCTGCTAAAACTCATACTCGTGTTTTAAAAACCCTTTTTATGTGATAGTTGTAAATACGACTATTAAAGCATTATTCTTACACAGATGCTTAAGTACTAGATATTCATCATCATCATCATTATCAGCCCACATCCACCCATTGCTGAGTAGGCCTCTTTTTTATCACGTCCCTACGGTCACCTGCCAGCCTCATCCATTGTTTCGCTACTACAGTATTACAGAAATTGTAATGTATGTAGTTCTCTTAGTTCGTATTTAAATTATATCCCGTCTCAACATTCCTCACGTTATCTATCCGGCTGCAACAGAAATGCATTCAAGCATGCATGACACAGGTGCATACGGAATGCAGGCGTCCTATCAAGGCGCTTTGTGGCATAAAATAACGAAACTAAATGCGCAACATGGAAATTTTCAGCATCATTATTTATTTTCTTCATTGAGGAGAAATATAGCTCTTATACAGGGTGTTTCTGAGCGATTCCCATAACTTCAGGGTATTGGTCAGACACCCCTTAGGAGTCGCTGTGCAAGGTCTTTTTTTAATACCAAAAAAAATAAAATCAAACAGTTTTCATACAAATTAATTCAGATCATTTAAATCTTCCATTTAAAAACACCTTTAGGTGAAAAACGGCAACGTCGCAAAGTAAAACTTCAAAATAATGAAGGATTTCACAAAGTCATAAATGACAACTAACTGATGTTGTCACTACGTTGACTTGTCTAGTCTGTTTGTGAAAAATATTAATTACTCCGAAAATAATCGTTTAAAACCCAAAGTTCCTTGGTCATTCTATATTATTTTTACGCAAGGAATAAGTACAACCCCGAAGTTATTTTTAAATTTAAAGTTGCACCCGCTGGAACATTTTGATCGGAAATGTTGTCTGCTTGTCTACCACCTATATAAAAACCTTGATTTCAAACACCTTTTAATTACAACCTTGAAGGACCTATACTCTTACTTACTTACTTTACAAATACGAGCTCAAGAACTTTCATTAGCCTAATTCTAATATTTTCAGCTTAATTGACGCCATGAACAAATATGTGGCGCACAATAACGCGATAGACGTAAACAAATTACATTTGTGTTATTGTGTTGGAAAAATAATATTACGCTTGGGATTTTTTTAAGAACGATTCTATTAGATTCGTTTAGGGATGTTGAGAGGTAAGCGCGCCAAGACTTTCTTGGAATATACTTACACACATACATTATAACATAGCCATCTCTTTTTTTCTCATTATCAACAAAACCTGAGGTATCTAAATTCGATCACTGCCGGTCCTTTACAAAGATACATTTTAGATTTCAATGAATATTATATTTTTGCGTTTGATATCAATTAACTCAAATACGTTTTTGCAGTCAAAAATTAAGTTATATGTTTAAGTAAGGCCGTGGAAAAGCCACGCTTCGGTATGAATGGGCCCAATCGACCGGAGTGATACCACGGTATTACGGAAGACTGGCGTGAAGCAGCATCTTCGCTGTGTTTCACCGAGTGAGTGAGGATACCGGTGCGGTGGCCCAATCGGAAGGAAAGGGTGTCAAAGGTTGGTGATCAGTCTGCTCGTATGCCTCCTTCCACGTAAAGAAAGTCCGCCCGCTCAACGTCAATCGCAAAATCCAGTATTTTATAACTATAAGTAGAGTATAGTAAATAAGTACCAAAGTAAAAAAATAATTTTTGGTCTACACAGTCAAAAAATCCAACAAAATGCGTAATGGTGGGATACATTTAATATACATACATATAAACACTATAACAGAACAATACAATAAATAAAAAAAAAGAAAAGACAAAAATATATTAACAGACATTACACACAATGAGACAGAATGAAAGTAATAATAAGTATTACAAACCTATTATTATTTTAATATTATAAAAAAAGGTTTTACCTTTTCAAGAATAAATCATGGACATCACTAGTCGTTACCACGGCTTCCTTCCTCCGATTACTTTGGCCAATTTCAGACCATAAAACAGTTCCCATAACCCTTGATTTAGATATTATTTCCTTTTTGCCTGCTTTTGTAGGGAATGGAGGTGTATATTCCAAAAATGTTGTAAGCTCGAAAATTATATTTACATGTGTGAGACATACCTACATATATTTTTACTTCTGTTATTTGATGCTGTAGGCTTGAAAGCTTACCAAATTCTACCATTAGCTTCACAATGAGAGAACACCTCGTGAGAAAACCTGCACCTGATGGTGATGAACCTGATAGTTTTTCAAATGCATAACAATAATATAGCTGGTCTGGTTCCCCTGTCAAAGGGTTAGGAAGGTCAAAGATAAGATAAGATTAGATAATCATTTATTGTCAAACGTCAGTCGTTTCATAATTACCAGACTTACTGAGTCTATTGCTTATAACCAACTCCAAATGTTTGTAGACCCTCTGGATATCACCCCGTCACGACGATCAACCAAAAGATTCCGAAACGACAAAACCCCAGAAAATTCAAACAGCAAGCCTATTGTTGTGGATGAAAAGGCCGCCATTATCGAGTCGTTATTTCCAGTTTCTTTGAGGATATAAAGAGATCCAGGATTTTCCGGCGTCGGTCGAGGTTTTAGAAACATTTCAGTGTCTTTTAGTGCAGAAAAAGGAAAAATTATCCTCCTAGTCTCTGAGCAAAAAATCGGCTTACGATATCAATGCAACTCCACGCAGAGTACAATAAAGTGCTTAGTTCTTTTTTTAAGTGATAGGTGGCCGACAAACAGACGGATCACCGTCGGTAAACTGCACCCAGAACCACAAACGAACCGTACCTACTCTACTTATTGTATATATTTGTGAATCTCCTTTTAAAAAGGTTCTTTCAAATAGTTGAACTAACTATTTTTAGTAAAGGAATTTTCTTTCTTTTAAAATCGGCAAATTACAACCCTTATTTTAAATGTGGTTAGATTTCTTTTCGGTGGCATTTTATATCTGTAAAGATATTTAAAACTGTAAATGTACTCGTATTTCCAGCAAAATTAATCCGTTTGTGTTGGAATAGTTAAACGTTTTTATTTGGCAGAAATACACTTAAACCACAAAATAACTTCATCTGCTATACATACCTATATTTTACAGCTCTATTATCTATAATAATAATAATAAATTGAGACAATATCACATACATTGTCCTGCTCCCAAACTAAGGTTTTCCCTTGTGCTATGGAAACCAGAAACAACGAAGGAACCACAAACACCCAGACCCAACACAAATATCTGTTTCATCAACAAACATTTGTGTTGGTGCGGGAATCGAACCCGCAACCCTTACGTCTCAACCGGCGCTCAAACCATTGCGCTAAACGGGTCGTCAAATCTAATTGCTCTATCTATCTAATTGCGTCATTATCATCTTAGCTTAATTTCTCGGTTACTTCCCATGGGAGCGTATTGATGCTCAGGGCCCGCTATCTCCTCTATCATTTCCTTCTGAAAGTTTTTTTTTCTAAATCCCAAACTTAAAATGTACCATTCATTTTCAAGTAGGTATACTAAGAATATCCCACTTTTACCCCCTAAGGAATATTTTAATAAATCCCCTCTATCTTCAATACCATTGAGTGTTTACATTCACTTAACGGTTGTGAGGACCGTCCTTCACTCGTCCTCGAGTCGAGGGCGTATCGAGTATCTTGTAGAACGGTTTTATTCTGTTCTTTTCAATACGCCACGAGGTACACGACTGCATCAGATTCTTTGGGAGATCTTCTGAAATGGTACTTGAATCTTAAACGTTTAAATAGTTTTAGGTAAAAAAACTATATAGATTAGTTAGATAACTAAGGACATTTATCTGCCGGGCGCATTACCTGGGAAACCCAGGTAGTCTCAGGGAGATCTTCAGCAGCGCGAAGGCGCTGGCAGGTTTCCTAGAGGAACTTGGCTGGTTGGAATGAAGACCGGTCAACGTCATCCTCCGCACGCGAAATGGGTACAATTGCAGCCTAATTGCGGAAAAGCCCGTACGAAAGAAGAAGAAGAAGGACATTTATCGTAACATTATCTTCTTTATTATAATATTTTTTCAATCAAATATTTCCCAGTGAAATGTAGTTACTTTTAGTTTTTATTATCTATTTATGTAGGTAGATTTTATGCACGATGCCTTATTTTTGAAAGATTCATAATAACAATTCGCCACAAAAATTTTGGGAAAAATAGGCAATCCAGGAATCGAGATATTTAAATAAATAGTAAAAGTGAGGTTAAGTATGTACAATCAACTCCAAAAATATGTATACACTTTAGGACCTTGTCACAATGCATAATGTGTAAGAAAGTAAAAGTCGTTCTTATACATGTATTGTGACAAGGTCCTAAAGTGTACATATTTTTGGAGTTGACTGTACCTATTAAAACAGCTATTTTCAATAGTGTCTGCACAATGTTTTTAATCGCTTTTAGACTAAATTATGCAAGTAGGTAGAGGGCCGGACATAATATTGGCACATAACAAACTCAATCAGAATTAACTACCTACAATTTTGGTTCAAAGAACTCATTACTAGAGTACTGTGCGACGTGGCGTTGTATAGTAAGGACAGCTCCAGCCTGATTTTCTGCCGCACCCTGCTTCTTGGGCCCTTAGGCGTTGATTTTTAAACATTTCCACAGGGCAGGAATGAGGAAATTCGACTTTGCTTATCTCTCAACAATCATCGCATCACCGGCATAATCCGAGACCAAAATTAGGTCCAATTGTGTAATTAGTCTCCGTGATAAAAAACTGTCCACAACTCTGAAATTAATAACATTATATCGATTTAAAAATACATGAAATTCTCAATATTATTCTTGACAAACGTTTTATTGACATTTGTCAATTCAATTTTTCTTTATGAAAAAGAAAAATACATCACCTCATACTTCATCTCGAAAGAGTTCTAATTAGTCCGAGTGTTTCATAGATTAGGTACAATATCGATTATCAATTTCTTACACGATTTTCTTGCGATTTTCATACATTTTAACGATTATTGTGTTGTCATCAAATTCACTTTATATCGATAGTTAGTTTTATGCGATGTTTTTAAGTTTTCTAATATTCTGGATTGTAAAATGGTCTAGTATTTTGTGAGTTTCCTTACAAAAATATAACCGATTTTTGAGGATGCTTTTCATCTTGATAACTTTGGGCCCAGAGATCCCCTCCTCCTTTGGATAATAAGAGTGTGTGTAAGGTGTTGCCCTTACCCTTACTTTTTTGCTTGTAAACTTTATTTTAGTTTTTCATACTGGGATGGCCAAATAGTCGAAAGCCGTTTGGCCGTCCAAGGTACCTCTGGAGGGATAAAGTTGATGTACTATATGCCTAGAATGCACGCAAATCTTTGCGTGGACTCTAGGCTGATGACTGGCAGGAGGTGGCGCAGGACTGTTCTAGATGGAGGCTTTTATTATCGAAGGGATTTGGGTCGCCAGTCTAGTAACAAATGTTGTTAAGAATGGTTCGTAGACTAGAACACGTGGTCAAAAGGATGTAAATGTTCTTGAAGTTGAATATTAAAGTGCACTGGGATGATAACAATTAACATACCTAACATTCTTAATTAGATTAAATAACACAATTTTTAATTTTTATCAATTATTTTACATATTTTACCTATGTAGGTTTATTAACACTATCGAAATGATAAACCTTATAATCCTTAGCTGAAACTAATATCTCAGTGCGCTAGCTTAATTAAACATCTACCTACTTACCCTAATTAGGGCACGCACGAGCCATATATGGGAGTAGCTGCCCAATCAATATGCTCCAAGAAAGGCATAGTGATGTTACCATATAATTCATTAAGTGACTTGAGTGACATTAGGAAAGAGTGTATTCAGAGGTTTAAAAAGGATTGTGACCACAAAACGTTTAGTAATTTTCGTTCTAATAAGCTCCACTAATGCAATTCAAAGGTTTGAAATTGGTATTTAGTAGGTTAAGTGTACAAATCTGATGTTATTTTGTTCAGTGAAGCGCTACAAAGTGATAGTAATATTATAATAATCGTTGAATTGGACCCACTAGAATGTGCGTTTTCGTTAATCATCGATAAACACCGGTGTTGTATTGATTTACTATGGCTTTGTTTTCGACAGTTGACTCATTTATTTAACTTGACATTGGTATTAAAGAGTCGAGTAAAAAAAAACTAGGGCGCATCACTGAGAAAAAATAACATGTCTTTACCTCGCCACTTGATTACATCTAATCAACCTTTTTCCTGCTGTAGATGGTACTTAAGGTCAGAAAAAGGTACTTTAAAAGTAAGCAGGTATTCTGTGTGGAAATTGATCAAATTGGTAATTAAGTTTTTCTTTTACCGTAAGCTTAGTGCAGCTTTGTGGATATTATTGGTGTGAAACAATACAACAAAGATTTTATACTTTATCTATCTTTAATTTCGATTTTTGTTTGTTTCACTATCGCTGCCTGCTTTTGATTGTTAATATTGTTTGGGCAGAGAAAGTCCTACACAACGATTACGGAGAAGCGGTATCCACTCGTTTACCCTATTGGTTGTCAGTTCTGCGGCTTATATAGCCAGCCCACTGCCACTGCAGCTTGTTAATCTACTAACTATGCCGATGACTTTGGTTCTCTGCCAGGTGAATTAGGGAATAAAGGAAATGAAAATTCTAAATGCAATTTATTTGCGTACAAAATAATTATGAATATCTTTTATGATAGAGTGCACCAGTGTTTGTGCATCAATTCAATGTCTAGTTTGCAGTATATCTTCCACTTTCCACTATCCGGGTGCAATTGCTTAAAGTGTCTGTTTGGCAACACTTCAAATTAATAAGATCGTTTTTCGCTTCGAAAAGCTGCCCGTTGCAGTTTTTAATACGAAGTATCTTGGATGAGTTGCCTTGTTTTCTTTGTTCGTCGTTTTCTCATTTAGCAAAGATAATGGAAAATCGGATGCCTATCTATTCTTATCAAAGATTATTGAGATTCTATATGTAGGCGTTATGAAATCATTAATCAGCCTTGTGAAAATATTGCGAAGGACAGACGGCAGTTGCTTCATTGTTTTTATCAGACTTAATAAATTCTGGATCATGGTCGAAGCATTTACACGTTGAGATGGTCGTAACGATACCTATGAATCATTAATTACTAAAAACAATCGTGTGTCTATGAGTCATTAATCCCGTTGTAGGGAAGGGATTAATGACTTATAGTTTTAACTTAAAGTGACTTAATTTTTCGGGCCTTTTTATCAGAGTGGTTAGTGTCGATCACATCGTACCTACAAGTGTTTCGCTTTTTTGGTTTAGCTCTCAAGTCCTTGTGTACAGAAATTACCTTTTTATTAAGACAAAAGGACTTAACGGGTATACTCGTAATTTTCATTTAAAGCTCCTCCTAAAAATGAACTTCAAAAACAGTAACTCCGAATAAAGTGGGAGAGCAGCACGATTTCATTAAGCTAAGTAGCTAGTTTCATTATCCAACGTGTTCTTTCGACCCCTTTCATAAGCGAATGAAAATTGCCAGTCTGTGAGATATGACTGCTGCCAGAAAATGTATGAAATTACATTTTAAAGTAGAATCTTGCATCTCTTTGAAGAGTTGTTTGTTACGAATATTATGCAACCATCCATCTCCCATGCAAAGCTGTGGAATCCATCGAAAGTATCATAATCCAGGATTTTCAGCAAATTTTTTTTCGTGAAATATGGTCTAATAACGATACCTACTGATAACAAAAATAATATGCTATCTCCGTGGTGACCCTGTATACTTTATATTTTTTCCTTCTTCCATAGACGACAAGCAGAAAGCAGACGAGCAAAAATCAGAAGAACAGGCGGCGACGAAGATCCAAGCGGCGTTTCGCGGGCACAAGACCAGAAAGTCAATGAGCATGAAGGCGGCAAACAAGCAACCTGAGCCGGAGCCCGAGCCCAGCCGGGCCGAGCTCGAGGCCGAGTTCCGGGCTGATGACAAAGGTAGGTCGACCTATATGAACCAAGACAATAATCAAATCCGGGAAGTTAAGATTTTTCGCGGCGCAACTGCAACATCCCTTTTTTAATTGCGGAAGGAAAATGCGTTACGCACCGTCCTGTCAGGTGAAGGGAGGCTCCTTGACCTGATAGGACAATGATGGTAACAGGGTGTGTGAGTCTCTCTCTGGAAGGAAACCCAGATATTTACTCTTTAAAAATCCTCCAACACCCGCCGCTGTTGCAGAATGTAGACGAGGCCCGGCCACGGTAACTCGTCAGTCCGTTTGACAGTTGCAGTTATTTATTTATTTAGTTATCCTTGTGGTCTTCTCGCGGGACTAATCCGGTCGTCTATCGCTTACTGGCGTGACGTGGACGGAATGACCGATGTCAGTTTTTCAAAACTCTCTACTTGTAACCTTGTTTCTAGTACTATTCGCATGTCATTCATTATTGGCAACGGGACAGCCTTCATCAGGCTTCGCAGCATCCTTTTTCCCAATTTGGGTCGAAGGTTCCTTTGTTTTTTGACTGAGGTAAAAACAGTTGCCACGTCATCTCGCTGAACCTACAACTACATAAGATAACCAACCCTAATGGGGAAAGAATGGTCCTATCCTATTAAAGTCGGAAAACCTGATCCCATTTTTGGAACAGGTAGCCTTGCGTTAAACGTATTTATTTACGCATCGTCATCCCTTGCGTCGCCAGAAGGTGGCTAGGGTTGCTGTCACTTTTATAGAAGGTTTCCTAAATGTTATAACTACACAATGGGAGCTATCGCATGTAAAAAATCCGCTAGGTGGAGTACGGTTAGACTGAGATCCAACTTGAGCGTCATTGATTATTCAGTGACCTTTAGACATCTCACATCAAAAATGACCAATCACCGTGTAGATGGACCACGGACCATAGTCCTTTCATTTATCTGGGGGAACTGTTTGGTCCCGCGCAAGTCTCCCAAAAGTCCAGCACATTCATTGATTCGGGAATGAATGAGAAACAATTAATTAATCTCCAAGATTCATGATTATTTTGTTCGGAACATATTTTCTTACATCTATTATGTACCTAAGTGCGTGCATACAGATATTGTTCAATGATTTTAACTGCGCTAAAAGGGAAACTTGACATATCTCTCGGCACAGACTCTTGATAATCACTTCCACGTTTGATCCCTTAAAGTTAGTCTACTTTCCTAAGAAAAGATTCAATTTTTTTTTTTTTATAAAACTGCATTCATACTTTTTTAATTATTGAAACAAATCAGGAACCAATCCAGCGTCTTTTAATTAAAGACGAGCATAAATATGGAAGTAATCTTACGTAAAATATTGCAATATTTGGTTTACTATTTAATTAACAAAACCGTGAACTCGTTTGTATGAAAAATAAGCTATGTATTATAATGACTATTATATCTGCTAGTGGAGAGTATTACGTTTTCCTTTTTCAACTTTGGACTTTCCTTTTGTCTGAGACTGACAAGTATTTTTACTATATCGCACGGGAGACGGGGTAACTCGACCTGAGGCTTGGTTATTACTTTGAAGGTTTGAAGAAGATTTTGATTGGTAGCAACCCTAAACGCGAGCCAACCTTTATTATCGGGCGGAACCCGCTTGCTCGGCCTTGGCGGGTTCCGGCCCGGTTTACTGTGATATAATCCGTTTACTGTAATACCAATATATTGTATGTAGTACTACAAACATTAGGATTTATATGTAGCTGGCAATATATGTACCTAGTTGCCCAGCGGCGCTAAGCAGACGGCGGGGCGGGCCGAACTTTTTGTGTAATAAAGATCTCATCTGCCTGACAATGTCCGTAACTGCCCTCGCCTTGAAAACAGCCCGCCGCCAGTGCCCGTGCCCAGTTGGTAGTATAAGATACCCATTGCACTATCGCTCGACAAATTGTCCGTCCTATCCCGCTCCGTCGTCTGCAAAGTGCCTTAGTTAACTCTGATCTATCAATAGGTACCTTCTCCTTTGTCGGTACACTGTGTGCTTGATGATTTGGTGCCATTCGTCGCAGCTTGCAGCTTACCGGGTACACTCTTAAACAAAGCAATTATGTATTGCGGCCTTGATTCAATTACAGCAACACTCCTTATTTCCTCCAAATAATATTTTTCTATTCTATTTTACAAATGAGTAGCTTTATATTTGCACATGCGTCTACGTCGTAATATTCCCCTGTCAATTTACTCAAACCAAATAAACGTCCTCTGGGTTGTAGGTGTATAAAGCACACAAGCAGGCGGTTCGTCATTATTCCGGTAGATGTCACTATGCATTTTTACATTGCGCAAGCATTGTGTGTCACCGGAATAATGACCCCAAGCCGCCTGCCTAGGTTTAACAGTTTTAAAATAAACTCGACACTATACAGACGGAACTGGTGTTTAATTCAACCGTCTCCCTGCACAAACCTTGAGGGTGCCTTGTACAGTAGGGTCAAACCGAAACTGTCCTTATAAATGATCCATTTCTTTGAGTACCAACCTAATAGATTCAATTTTGGTTGCCAGTATATTGTAAATTGGGTGATCAGCCATAATAAATGTTGGCCAAATTTCAACATAGGGAGGGATCTCGACCAGACTACTTTCAGGTAAATAATATTGAAAGAGGAGAGGCTGAGGGGATGGACATCTATGATAAGAAAAAGATCAAAGAATTTGATGAAAGCCTTTTTAAAGCTAAAATACCTCGTTCTTTTAAAACCCTTTCATTTCACTTTACGTAACCCGAACCAACTATTGATTGACAAAGGTAGATTGAGCGGCTGTGGACTTATTTACAAATTTATGCTAAAAGGCACCGCGGTGGAGGGGGGTGGCCCATTTCTCAGGGCGGTGGCTTGGTAGGGCTGTACTTACTTACCCTTTGTATAGAGACGTTTGTATTAGATACAAGCGGAAGACTCTTTACTTTTTGTCTCTGTTGGCCAATAGTGTTCAATACTTAACTTATATTGTCACTAGCTTAGCTTCTAAAGGTGTTGGGGTGGTGTTCCACGATCGATCGATCGTCAATTCCGGGCATCGACCTTTTATAGAGTGGATAAATTAACGTCAATTACAAATATAATTACCATATAACTACATATATTACACCCAGATACTGAACAAACGTACAGTTGAGGTCAAAAATATGTTTACACTTTAGGACATTGTCACAGTACATATGTATAAGAAAACGACTTCCACTTTCTTATAAATATGTATTGTGACAAGGTCCTAAAGTGTAAACATATTTTTGACCTCGACTGTACAAGCGTTATCACACGAATGTTTGTCCAGGGTGGGGATGGAACCCACGAGCTTCGGCGTATGAGGCTGGGTCACTGCCAAATGCGCTATGCGGCCAGTCAAATGTTTTATTTGCAAAAACTCTCATTGATACTCTATTGAAACAAAAAACAGGTAGAATAAATGAGCTAAAAGCTATCACACATCGTTTTAGTTACTTGTAAGCATTGACTAGTCCTAAACGTGTTAATGAAGAAAAAAACTGAGTTTCAGTCACAACACTCATGAATATCGAATAATTATTTAATCTACACAATTCCATTTAAAAAGTATTCCTAAACGCGCTGTCATTAGTATACTTTTACAGCTATACCTTGATATTTTGAATTTCGAATATGCCGTCGAGGTCTAAGACAAAACGTAATATTTTATTTTGGACCTTTATCACAAAATATATTATTTTGTACTCAATAGGGTACTTGACTATTTTTTTTTATGTGTTTAATCAAAAGACCCCTCTATTAAAGAAACATTGTTGAAAGAATTATTTGATTCTGATTTGAATTACCTGAGATATCACAAGTTTAAGAGCACATATTTTACGCGGGCCCAAAAACGCTCTATACAAATGGCTACCAACATATGACGTCACACGCTGGTATCTTGTATGCGCGTCTAGCAAATTTTGTTTGGTAGCTATATCAAATGTTTCGTTTATGTACATAGTTTTATAATAAAAGTTTGTGTTTAATGTGTGGGTAGTTCAATGATATAATTATTTTTATAATATTATAAACTTTAAAAATGGACTTGCCCATGAAACTTTGAATGCTCACAAAACCAGCTAGACGTTATATTTTTAACTGAAAATTTAGGCTATTGGTTCTTATTTACCAATATTTTGGTAAAGTATCAATATTTTTTACTACATCGATATTAGTCAACTACCCTATTGCGCGAATACATAGGTAGTGACTTATTTTAATGGAGCTAATTTAATGAAGCGACTATTTCTATGAAAATCAATTTATACCAAGAAGAACTCAATAAGTTAAGTAGGTAGTATTTTCAAAATATGATCATTAATTTTGATTACATACAATGCATTATTCTTTTAAGATAATGAGAAGCTCACGTTCCTCATTCATTATCTTCTCCTGACTAGAAATCTAGAACTGGAAATACTGAGAACTTTTCCACTGTGATATACGACATAAAGAGGCATGTGCTCAAAATTACCTGTACAATTTACGAGAATGTTATGATAACAAGCTGTTGTGTGAATATGATGTACGATTGTCGTTTGTTGTCCTAATATGTAAACATCTGTTTTGAGTCGGTATCTTAGTTTGAGCCACATTAAACACACAATTGTGTCTTAAGTGTCATCTTTAGAGATGTTGCGTGTTTAATACTAAGTAGGTTGCGATCGAAAGCAAAGCTTTCTTTTTACATGCAAAAAAGATTCTTAACTCGGAGCTAAATTTTTTATTTACCTACCGAATCGATGAGCCGGTGAGCAGCGGCAATTGTTAAAGTGGTCAGTCTGTTCATCTGCCACCTATCGTACAAAAAAAGACTATAATATCGCTACGCATCTCTGAAGCCTATAGTGTTACAGTTACCCAAGGGCCGTTATTTAGGTGAGCCGTCTACTCATTTCATCGATAGGTATAATGTAAGAAACGTAAAGGAACATCACGACTGCTCCAAAGAATAAAGTCCGATTTGCAATATATTTAATACCTATAGGAGATCAGACTTTGTTCTTCGGAGGAAGTGTAAGACTAAAACCGTCAAATATACAATATAATATACAATCTTTGAATTACCTCAGCTCATACTTATGTACCAATCAAAATGATTTACCAAGTAGGTAAGGAAACCAAAACTTCTTCTAACAAAAATAAATCTTTGTCATTACCAAAAAATAGACCTTTATTGACTGCTTTATCACGGGTGAAAATAACATTTTAGCCGAAGCTAAGGCACGAAGCGAACAATACGCTCTTTTTACCTCCAAAAAATAAACATTACTCCGTTTTTCCTTAAAAGCGTACATTCATTCGTTGAACGTTTAACCTTTCGTTTACATATGAAGTAATAAATCTAACACACACAAAGGAAATTGAGAAAACGGAACTGTTTATTTGTAAAACAAATCGTACATAGATACATCGGGGTTTTTATTTACTGTATTTTTTTATTACTTTAATAATATCAAACTAAAATTAATATGGCATTACTAAAATGAATTAACAGATAAACCAGACTAGTAAACTGGTCTCATGTTGAGCAAACAATAATATTTCAGCTTATGAAATGACAATAAAATTAAAGGAGCCTGGCAAAGTTCTATGTATTTACTGATACAATTTATAGGTCCAGTGTGAAGAAAAAGTTCAAATGATACTTAAAGAAGTACGCAAACTAACAAAAAAGTTAATCATTGCTACTTATTTAATGTTGGGGCTATAGAGGTATTACTGACTAAAAAAAATGATTAAAAAAGCTGTTCATTAAACACGACACAACATCACTTAATTGTCAATTTGTCAGTTAAGTCATTGGACTTACATGTTATATTTCCCAATCAAACCATTGGGTTTGATTGGAAATTGTCAAATATAAATTGTACCATACGTATGGATTTGCGAAGCGACAGCCGTTTCTTCTTAGTAACCCTTAAACTTCTTGATACCTACGCTTCACGCATGAATACCGACGTCGCTCGTTATGTACAAGAACTATATCACCGCCTAAACCCCTCTTTTTTCTCCGAAATAACTTTGCTCACAACCCACTAATAAAATTTTACAACCAATAAACTTTGTAGTCGTTTACTGTACGATATTCTCAAACGACTGTCGGCGGTTGTATGTGTTTTACGGTTCTTATACGAATTTAATTTCTTTTACAATGGCTGTAAGATTCGACGTGTGAGTAAGTTCGTGTTCACGCGTGTCTTGAACTTTAAGGGACGTAGGTATACTAGTATATCTCAACCAAAACCCTCGGGTGTTTATTTCACCGCAGTCGCGGTCGACTATCCTCATAGCCGGGGCTAGACCTTACCTCTAATAGGGCTCGCCGCTTTAACTTACTTGGTAAAATGTTTCTGCACCAGAGTGGTGTATTCTAAACGCCCTTAGCCATAGCGGACAGGAACTTCTGTACAGAAAATGGTCGCCACGTAAGGATACTTACTGTAGGACACAAATAACTAACAATAGATAATACATTAGCAATTTATAGTTTCCAAAGCTAAGTTATACACTAATGAAATGTTGGTAAGACACCTAAAAATAAAATAAAATAAATGGTTTAGCTTAAAGATTTGAAAACTTACACTGATCTAAAAAGACGACACGATACTTCGCCAACTTCTCGTGGAATATATCAATTTGAGTGAACTTTTGACTATCTAGGTATTCAGTGGCTGCTCTCGCAATAAAATTATTTTTAACATAATTAGTACCTACCTACGACAAAGAAGAATATAAAACGTATGTTTCTGTCGTGCACTGGGTTTAGAACATTTAAATATAATTTTATATGAAACGTAATATTATATACAAAGACTGTAGTAATAGGTACGGTTACGTAGACATGCAGCCCTGAAAACTAAATTGTAGGTACACGCACGCCCACATATAAGAAAAGTTCCACTAACTGTTTATCCCTTGATACTTTTCTTAAAATAGAACATTAATTAATATGTTACTCGGGATTTAGCCTATTTCAGTTAAGAGGATAATATTAACCTCAATATGAGTATGTTTCCAAATCAGCAAACTATAAATTAATATTTGGTAGATACACAATTTAATTTTAGTTGGGAAGTTACAGATTTCCAATTCCTACAAACGAAACTATGACTGAATCGCATTTAATCAGTTTTTCCTTCAAGTATCAACTTACTTATTTACTTACTACGCTGGCTCAGCGACTCGAAGTGGATCGTAGCCTCCGACCCGAGAATTCGCCACTCCGGTCAATTGTCAGCCACCTCTTGCCACTCCGGCCTTTGAAGGTGACCAAGATCCTTCTTGACCTGGTCAATCCAGCGATATCTGGGGCGCCCCAATGGGTGCAACAACAGTACAGTAACAGTGCAGTATCAACAGTGTGCAATTATTATTTGTGTTGCTGATGTACGGAGAGTGAGAGAGTCTGTCAAACACGCCAAGAATCTTTAATCTCTCTTTCTTCAAACGATTCCCAACAGTTTTTGACAAAAATGAGAATCGCACTAATGAAACTCAACACGTTCAGCGAGCGTTTCACAACAACGCGTGACGTTTTCAACATGACACACGCATTGCACGCGTCGTTGCTATAGTAAGACACCAATCAGTAGGCCTTTCAGTGACATTAACCGGGTGGCATTGTACACTTTTGCCGGGAACCAAATAACCGTAAGGCGACTTTAACATGACGTGAGGCGATACTAGCATGACGCTAGGCGTTGCCAACATGACGCGGGTCGTTGCCAACATGACGCGGCTCATTGCCAACATGAAACGTGATGTTGCATTGTAATAATAAAAGTTTCATGCATGTCAAAGTATACTTAGTGATAACTTATTTGCTTTGAATATTTGGAATAACCTTAGCAAATGCTCTGATTTCTATGATTATTTCTTTGTAAGCCCCCTTACCATTTTACCGCAGATTTTCAAACAAATGTTTCTTTTCTATTTGCTACCTTACTTAAGAGTACAAACATTAAGGGCCCGCAACTGACGGAAAGCTCGCTTCCGAAGTTCTTTTGTTTGAAATGTTTTGTTCGCAAACTCTACCTTTTCATGTAAATGTGCCCTTAATATCTTCTTACCTCTTTGTTGGGGGATCCGGTGTGTCAGCAAATTTCATCGCACAATTTGTACACAAACTTACATTAAACAGCTGCTGCATTTTATTTTCTGACTAGAAGCTCGCCCTCACTTCATTTCGGGACAGCAGTTCCTCTGTCTACCGATAGATGGCGCCTGGCGTTGATTGCATCGCGCTTGTGTCTCGGGTTTTCGGTTTGTGTAAAAAGTTTGTCGATGTCTCTTTATAAATAGTGTAGATATAGAAGAAGATATTACATTAACCAAGTTATCATATGTCATCATCCTACTTTTAGCACATGAGGCAGGGTCATCACCATATACACGATTCCATAAACATTCTACTATGTCAGTAGGTAAATCTTATCTAACTGCACAAAGAGGCCATTAATGCTCAGTAGTTGAGACCCAATATGAGATGACATCAAACTCACACTTCCTTTTTAACCGTGGGAGAGTCACGCTCCGGCATGAATGGGCCGGCTCAACCGGAGTGACACAACGGCCTCACAGAAGACCGGCGTCAAGCAACGCCTGCGTTGTGTTTTGTCTAGTGGTACTGGAGGCCCAACTGGAGGGAAAGGGGGATAAAGGTTAGGAGCGCACTGGTGACTATACTGGTGTTGCAGGTGTCTATGCGCGGTGGCTATCGCTTAACGTCAGGTGCTCCGTATACTCGTCTGCCATATATGACGTAAAAAAAACTTTTAAGGTAATCCGTGGCCAGAGTAGAATAAAAAGAAGGCACCTTTAAGCATTAATCGCAAGTCATAGAATCCAAATTTTATTACAAATCACTATCCAAAAATTCTTGACTTGATTTCCGAACATACCTACTTGAAACTACCAACCAAATCAAAAGACGGGAAAATCCCACAAATGCAGTTAAATATTAAAGCGTCACTGAAAAAGTCAGAACAAGTTTGTAAATGAAGAATGAGTTCCGTACCCCAAGTTTCAGGATTAAGTCCGAAGCCTATATTTTATTCAGAGCCTGAAACTTTGAATGAAACAGCGTTTGTCGTGGAGTAAGCAGATTGAATTTCTATATTTAGTTTTAGTGCTAGTTCTGAAAAAGAGTTTGCTAGCAATATGGTGACATTAGATAGGTCTATATTATTGGACTCTATCTATCTATCGTCTATACTTCGGCAGCTTCTGTGGTTCTGACATCCATAACAAAGTACTTAGGGTAAGGCCTATGTAGGTATACGTGAGTTTATAATGATATATTTATGTAAAACATTATAATTAAAATTACTAGTTACAACTAGTAATTTTGTGAGCCGAGTTATTCACAGAGTATTAGTTATATTCTGTGAATAACTCGTCCCCAAGCTTTCAGTCCAATGACTATGACATAATTTTACAATATAAAGCGACTGCTTCAGCTTAAACCCGTGAAACACGATAATGAGGTGGGTAGGAGGTACTTACCGTTCATAACAATGTTGGTTGTGAAAATGCTGCTGAGAAGAAAACTTTACATTCAGCTAAGTAATCATTAATTATATTGCGCCAATACACTAAGACAAACTGTGTATGTGTAACTTTTACCTGTGGGAGAGCCATGCTTCGGCATGAATGGGCCGGCTCGACCGGAGTGATACCACTGCCTCACAGAAAACCGGCGTGAAGCAGCCCCTGTGCTGTGTTTCGCCGAGTGAGTGAGGGTACCGGAGGCCCACCCGGGGGGGAAGGGAATAAAAGGTGGCAGCGCACTTGTAACTCCACTGGTGTTGCAAGTGTCCATGAGCGGCGGCAATTGCTTACCATCAGGTGATCCGCCTGCTTGTCTGCTACCTATACCATAAAAAAAAGACATCCATTTATTTTTTAAATATGGGCCTCTATCCCTATTGAAAAGGATAGTGGTCCTGATTATTTTATACACTGCATTATACCTCCATACACTGTGTATGAATATTATTGATTTTTTGTTTAATTTACGAAGATACTTCAAAAAGTGGGGCAACGATCCCGCTTTCATCCAAAAATAAACCTTGAGACAAAAATCAATGAATGGTAACTTGCATGGTCTTAAAACCTGCAATTTTGTTTAGTCTTCAGAATCCGACGTGAGCTCGTTGCAACCCCAACCTCTAGCAACATTATTATGATTCGTATAGTTTCAAAAGTAGATATCTTCCATACAAGTTCTAAGGAGTAGCCTATGTTGGCTATCGCAGCGCTAAATTGAAGTGGGCTTCAGCCTGCCCCTTTTGTCGCCAACACGACGAAAGATGTAGCAAGTGCGTTTTAGCTTGGAGACCACGTTTGCGCAAGTAAAGTGTAGGCAGACCACCAACCAGATGGTCAGATGATAATGTCAAAACTCACGACCAAGCCGAGTGGGGGTGTTTTGGGGCGGCAAATGCCCAAAAAAAATCGTGACCTCTTATCACACAGCCTTAAGGACTACATCCCCCACGACCAAAATACATAGTTTATCTTATCTAAGCCTGTAAGTTCCAGTAATAACTTAACTTAGGAGCGCCTTATTGTTCACAAGAGTTCTCAAAGGGGAGCAAATAGCGAACAACAACTTGATACGAAGGGTTGCGGAGTTAAAAACTTGGCCTGTTTATCTAGTTTTCAGGTTCTATTGCAAAGGTTTTTTTATGATAGTTGGCAGACGAGCAGTCGGATCACCTGGTGGTAAGCGATTGCCACCTGCAACACCAGTAGAGTCACAAGTGCGCTATTAACCTCTAAACCCCTTTCCCTCCATTTAGTTCCAATATCATATATTTTTTATGTGAGAGGTAGCCGACAAATCAAGGAATCACTTGATGGTAAGCGATTGCGCCACCCATAAACACTATGCCAGTGGAATCTCAAGTGCGCTGTCAAACATTTTGACCCCCTTTCGTCCCGATTGTTCATTACCACACTCACTCAGCGAAACACAGCGCACTTGCTGCTTCACGCCGGTCTTCTTTGAGGCCTTTGTAACATCAATCCGGTTGGGTGGATTAAAAGATTGGTCTTCCTAAAACTTTTACTACCAGAGAATTGATTTCCAACAAATCACCAACTAATGAAAATATATCTACGAGTAGTTCTTGGCCGCTCGATGTCGCCATAGCAACAGACAGGGGTGCGCTTAACTTCTCTTTCAATAAAGAAATATTACCCGAATAACAAAAGTATAATCGTTAAATTACCATAGTACAGTTACAAACAGGAACACGTTTTTTTGGTTTTGGATTTTTCAAATTACCTAAATGCTACAGACAATCACACCAATCAACCTGGTCTCAAACTAGGGCAACCCCTATTTTATGAGTACCACATGACGAAAATTAACTAGAGGCGTCACCCTAGAACACCTAGACCCAAGATTTAGTTTTTTAATGTTTCACGCTTCGGGCGAACGTCTTAGCCACTGCGCCATCGAGGCCGTACATCATTATTTTGATACAATAATGATGTATGCCTCATAGAAGACCAGCGTAAAGCAGCGCCTGCGCTGTATTTCGCTGATTTAGTGAGGGTACCGGGCCCCATCTGGGACAAAGGGAATCTGAAGGATCGCAGCGCACTTGTAATTCCGCTGGTTTCTAAGGGCGGTGGCAATTGCTTACTATCAAGTGATCCGTCAGCTCATCTATCACCTATTACACAAAAAATACCTTCCGTGTTTTCTGCATTCAAAGTTGCTATCGCAAGTTTTAAGACTAGTACGTACTTATAGCATGTTGTTCGTGTGGCAACTCGCTAGATACACGTCAGCTGTGTCAAAAATTGTACCTACAATTCAATGATTTGTACTCGTATATTCAAATCACTACTTGGCACTTCAAAATACTTACTGCACAAAAAAAACGAAAATTCATACAATAGAAATAAAAATCACTAAATTACTTACTTACAGTAAGTAATTTGATTTATTTGCATTAGTCAACCAAATCTTTTATTCTTTTCAGCTGACTTCACGGGTTTATTTTAACCTCAACTCAACCTCATTACTTGTTGTATACATCGATGACGTATTCTTGTCAGATATTTGATGGGTAGATCAAGTTACTGTTTCCACTCCCATTGTGTTGTCGTTCCGGTCGCGCCAGACGCAGTGTCGCCTCGCAAATAAAGCGGGAATTATGCCCCAGTTTTCCTGTTGGCAACAATTCAATGGTCCGTTTAGACGCCGCGTCGAGACAATCCTAAATTTTTGTCCTTCGCCATAGGGTTGCCAGGTCTGAAAAAAAGCCGGACAGCCTTACTTGTTAAGCAGGACATATTGGGGTCAAATGGCGTATATTTGAAATGTTAAGAAACAGAAGATATAAGATTGTTTTATGTGACAGGTGGCAGACGAGCAGTAATATTGTAAAATTCACTATTCCAAATACGGACGGCTGTGATTTAAAATGTTTGGTCCCTATAAATCTACCTAAAAGACTTCATAAGGTATAAAAAAAAATCCGTATTCCCCGTTTTCCAGATATCAAATTGGGAAACAAAAAAGTTGCCGTGTTATTTTCTCTTTCAAAAGCTTCATACTTAACATACCCATATTTTCGCTTCTCTGCGCTATCTTCAAATCTTTGGTAGATCTACGCTAGATTGGCTGCCGATGTTCGCTCCATCGCGCTTTAAGCCTTCGGTCCACTGGGCTGGACGGCAGCCAACTTTCGCCAGCATATTTGTCTCCTTGAGACTAAAAGCCACTTACTTTGAAATAGAAAGAATTGTGCATTATAACGTTATAGGAACTTAAGGATAGACAATAAAATGTTCAAGAAAGCTTAATTAATTCTTGGAAACTATTAATAAGTTTTATGATCCTTAGCCATCATCATTACATTCATAATAGAATCTCCTCTTGAAAATCGCTCTTTCAGAGACTTTTAGAAAGGGCCGAAAATATTATTTTAGATAAAACTGAGCGCCTTCTAAACGGGAGGTGGCCTTAGGTTTGAATCCGAACTTGCATCTATTTACTTTTCAAATCTATGTGCGTATTTCTACGACTAGCTCGGCAGTGAGAGAAACATCGTGACATGTTTCGGAGATTATTCTAAACATATAAACATCTAGTTGGTCTGGTTCCAACCCAAAAGCAGTCGCTTGGATGGATCATGGTCCAAGCGTAGGCACCCGGGGCTTAAGTAGCTTTGGACGCAACTGATACATCAACATCAGCGGGATCAGAGAAGTCGCTGATGCGTTGCTGGCGTTTTAAAGATGCCTAAGTCGTTGCCAACGGGAAATCCAGCATAGAAACATATCAAGATGATGATGATAAATTGCTGAGGGAAACGCTTCCCGCTGCAGAGCTAGAAGATCAGGTCGACCCGAGAAATGTTGTGTCGTCTTGCAGTCCTCTGAATAATTCAATGCATTTTAGATTAAATAAAAATTTGAAATCTTAGATTTACATCCACTGCAACATTTCATCCTCTCCATTTCAATTTTCCCTCGAAAATCGACTACATTTACTTGAATCTAACACCTGGTACATTCCAAGCAAATCTTCGAACACCAAAGCATTTATATCCAAGGCATAAGGTTCATAACTGCATAAATGTAAAACATTTCGGCTTTTGACCGTATAAGTGTCTTTATTTGCCATGCATTTTGCACCTGTTACTCTCAACGATATTGAATTTAAATTTTTGCTTCAAAAATTCAGCTGGTGACCAGTTTAATATTAAACCTTATAAATATGTATGATATGCAAGATGACTCACTCTGCCAGATGGTAAGCGGCCGTGAGATCCCATTATGATGTTGACAGGCACAAAAGAACAAACAAAGAACCTATTGAGTCTGTCATCCTCACCCTGAAGGCCTGCTAAGATGCCGCTTCACACCCCGCCTAAAAAACCCAGGATTGTAAGAAGGAGGAAACACACGATCTGGAAGGGTTTATGTAGGTATTGTTATGCTGCATAGATGGAACTACAAGGGCATTGTACTATTAATCTTCAACAGACAAGCCAAGCCCTTGCAGTATTAAAATAAACTACATTCAAAATTGTATTAAGGTACCGTAAAATTCCTCTCGCAATCCCCAGTCTACACTTTCAGGCATTACGAACTCCGTCTTTAAACGTTATTGGGTTACAATTTAGTGCTCCCGAGTGCTTAAGAATTCAGTACGGTGCTTCAACAATGAGTAGAAGTTTAAAATAAAACGGAAACATTCGTGTCGTTAAAAAAACATAGATACATAAAACCGGCTAGATGCAGTGGCGATGCCGCTTCGGCATGAATGAGCTTACTCGACCGGAGTGATACTACGGCCTCAAAGAAGATCGGCGTAAAGCAGCTGCGTTTTGTCGAGTGAGTGAGGGCACCGGAGGCCCAATTGGGGGCAGGTTGGAAGCGCACTTGGGACCCTACTGGTGTTGCAGGTGTCTATGGGCGGCGGCAATCTCTTATCACCAGGTGATTCGTCTGCTCGTCTGCTGCCTATCACATAAAAAAGAAACGTTAAGTTTACACAACTGAGTACGAACTACCTCTGAATTATGTATCGTACCTTTTCCTTTAAAAAAATCTTGGATACTGTAGTTCTATAATCTGTAGACGTGCACTCACGTTGCAATTACTATCTTTTCTGCTGATAGAGGGAGATCTTCAAATTTTCATACAAATTATTCACGATTGCGTGCTAAAATAACTAGTTTAATACTACAAAAACTTATAGATGGCATCCTTATAAACTAAGAAGAGTTTTTTTCTTCACAAGTTTAATTTCATGAAATCAAACTAATAACTAATTAAAATAATAATCAATAGGTATGGCGGACCTAACAAGCACTCTTAAAAGACATTGAAATATTATTTTTGCTGTCCCAGGAGAAATGCGTTATCTACATCATCTTACAACATAAATGCTTTAATATAAACCTAGTTTCAGACGCCCGGACAACACTTTATTGTATCCAAGATGGCGTCTGAATATTTTGTGGAAATCCTGTTAAATCACCACAATCCCCTTGGAGCCTTCTCTTAAGTTATTCAGAAGCGAGTTAACAAGACACTTGGTTGGTTTTCCTTCCATAATTGCGAGTTTCTAACCTCCTTTTTAATCTTGAGAATATTTTTTGCAATATAGGTCGGCCAGCTAAAAAGTCAGCGAACAACTTAAAAAAAGAAAAATGTACCTACACTAAAAATGTGCACGAAAATAATCGCTAAATAGTTATACTGTTTTGCGTTTATTTACCTCATCAGGGAGAAAAATAATAGTATTCAGTATTGCACTGCTTTTAAAAAAGTGAGGAAAAATATAGCCAAAAAAAGAAGATGAAATTTTAAAACGTGTGAGATTTTTCTGCCTAGTTGTAAGGTGATGACAAATTTTACTAGGCGAGCAAAACGTATGCTACAATTTTTTTTGGTTCTTCGGTAGATGCTCTTCATTCTGTATTATAATCGTCTTTTGACGTGAACTTAGGTTCGTTTCGTAGTTATGCGGCACGCATATTATATACCTACAAGTAGCCCGCAATCACTATATTTCGGCACTTATCTTAGACCAGTGCAAATAGATGGCGCTGGGAGTCGATTAGGTTACATCTCGCTAGTGTTTCGCTTTTTCGGTTTACATAAAAGTCGTTGACAATGAGATTAATATCTTTATAAATAGTATTGATATTGTTAGTTTCGTTATCTGGGTGTAATACATGAGTATTATAATTATTATTATTTCTTCTGTTTTCTGATACATATTTTACTCTGTACAGAGTCAGATTAATTTAAAACATGTGTGATTTTTTTTCGTTTTGCCCAATTTTATCGATAGTCCAACTTTTGTGGTAGAAAACACCTCTTAGTTATATTTTCTTGCACTAACCGTAAAGAGGTGCAACGTAATGAAGAGTGCACATTATTGTGCATGCAGGCAATATCGGTTCATTAGTATAATTAGATTGGTGAAACTGCGCAATCTGCGCATGCAGCGGTAGGACTGAGCAAACTGGAAAGCTGGCCAACTAACCGTGGATTGAGGAGCCTTCACGAAATAAGCGATATTGAATAGAATAGACTAGAAATATTTATTACTTTTGACCTCACAACACGATACAAACATTATATTACATACATTTACATTATGCGCTATAAATACCTTAAAAATATAATACATTTAGGGCATTTGCTTTTCATTATATTATATAAAAATTTCATGCAAAAAATAAATAGTTTATGCACCTGACAATACACATACATTCAACTCAAACTAGGACATTTCCTGTAGGTAATATGAGTACAAGATCTTGACGACCACAGATAGCCTGGAGTCAATCCTAGCTCACCCAGACCCGAGAAAATTTATATAAACCCATTTTCAATATTTCCCGGAGCGGGGAATCGAGCAAAAACCCATGGTTGGGCGGAATACCATAGCCACTTGCGACACAGAAAACCGGCGTGAAGCAGCCCCTGTGCTGTGTTTCGCCGAGTGAGTGAGGTTACCGGAGGCCCACTCGGGGGGGGAAGGGGATAAAAGGTTGGCAGCGGCACTTGTAACTCCACTGGTGGTTTGCAAGTGTCTATGGGCGGCGGCAATTACTTACATCAGGTGGGATCCGCCTGCTCGCCTGCCTACCTATAACATAAAAAAAAAAAAAAAAAATTCTAGATTGTTTACTTACTTAGGTACTTTGCTGGTTCACTGTCATGAACTGAGTCTTGCCCTCAGAAACAAGAGATGGCTATTCATTTATTTGTTTGCATTTTTCATTGCATTTCTTTTGTTCTCTTCTGATCTTCATCTGTGATGATTTGGTATTTGGTTTCAACAATAATATTGTATTGTTTAACAATAGTATTTTTCGCTCCGCTTATAAACATAATCACATCCGCTCTCTGCAACAATCCTGGCTCTACCCCAAGCTAATGAACTGAAAGGAGCTGAAACAAGTCGCAATAAGCTTTGAATATTCCAGCTTAGTTCATTAATAAAGGAAGCCAGAATCTAATATCAAGTGCTGTGTTATCTTGATACTGTTTTTTTTTAATAACGAATAAGGTTAAAATTTTTCGATGTGAGAAAAAATTGTGCTTAGGAAGAATGATACATATTGATCAGATTAAAGGAACATTACAAAGCCTCATCTAAGGTAGGTGAAATCAGATACAAAGTTGATTCCAAGATGCTTCCTTGCGTAACCCCTCAGGTAACACGAAAATGTATATGTTTGTTTTTCCATTCTCGAGTACACATATTTTTTTAATAATGATTGTAAGCGTATTTAAATCACTATTTTAATTTTAATTACCAGACGTACCAAATCCTAAAATATAGGCCAAGCGTACCCCGGGCTCCAAACCGATTATGGCTTTGGACGCTGCCCAGAATGACACACTGAAATGATGACGATGGAATGTAAAAAATCAAAGATGACTTCATTCTGTATGGTGACTGAGGCCAACTGATGCCTGAATGCACCATCAGTAGCTTCCTAGGTATTTTCTTGTTATTATCTACGGCGCAGTGACTTGAATGTCTCCGCCTCGATCCCCGGGTCGGGCTTAAAATTTGTACCTGAATTTTTCTGTTGCAAAATTCTCAGTGTCAGCTAGAATGCTGGAAATTGGCGGATAAGACCGCCTATGCCTGGAACAACACATTAAGCAAATGGTTCTGCGCTTGATCCTTCTTCAGTTGAGTTTCTCTGGTTTCCCATAGAATTATGAGGGTTGAAGGATAAAAAGTGCACTTGTATCTGCGTGTGTACTTATATAATGTCCTGGATATGTCGATCGATGTTGTTTCGATCAGCCGTCATAGCCGCAACATCGATTATTAATATTGTAAGTTTCTGCTGTCCGCTTAGCTTGTAACTTAGTCCCAGCCTCGGTTAGTAACCGTTGTGCCAAGTTAATGAACCGAATGGAGCCACTGGAACTAGTTCCAATATGCTCTGGACATGCCTGCCTAGGGCTAATGTTTTAGACTACCAACTGGTGACTTGTTAATGGATGTATGTTGTTATTACGTGTTTGGTATTTGCCAGTAGAATAAGAGTATTCGCTGGGGTAGAGATCGGAGAAACATAACGCCGTATGTTAATTTTTAGGTAATCTTTTGAAGTGAACTTTTACGTTGTTCATACCTACTATGCATTATTCCAATTGGAACATTCGTTAAATTCGTTGAAATTTTGGATGAAAACCCTAAGGCGGTGATTCTCTAATGTGTGAAGATAAAATAAATACTCCCCTTCAATCTTACGGTTGGTTTCTTTGGAAGGCCTTTTTACAGTCTAAGCATACTACGCTTGGACTATAAAGAAAGATACGCACCATAAACCAGTCCATCTCATTCAAATTACTGTAAAACAAAGTATGAAAACAGACTTGACTTTTAATTTTCTCCTATTAGTTATCCACAATCAACATAATCTTTGCCACTGGTCCCTGAACTCCCAGACCTATAATTTCACTATTATGTACCTACCAAGAGAAATTAGAAGTGCCTTTTAACCCTAGTCTGGCGCTCCTGCGGCACTAATCGCTGCAGTTTGTGGTTCCAACACCGAAATTAATTTACAACAATGAGTCTATAGCAGTTTGTTTACTAGTTATATGCGCTCTAACAGAGTACTTTAGTATCTTTTAAAAGCCAATATCCTCGAGTAGAATTGCCTCAATTGACTGCTGCAAATGCGAGGAAGGTCTCGTATTAAAATCATGAATGAGTCAGTTTATAAAATAAACTTTTCTAAATTAATGGTTTTGTTACCCGAAATTAACTAGATCTACCGATTCATAAACTTCTTAAGTATCTAGAGGTAATATTCACTATATGTTTTATGCTTGATTCCATTGTTGTCTGATTTCCGTCCTACAAGTACATAATGCCACATCGCAAGAACGGAATCAGGTTATAAGTGAGATGTTGTATAAATTTATTATTACCGATAAGTACGAGTATCATCTGCTGTAAATCAATCTATCTAATGAATAGAACTCCAATTTGACGATGTACTTGAAATCTCCATAACATTTGGCGTATCGCGAAAGTAATTAACATAGTGAACCGTACTTCAGACGAGTTTTTCATTCCGTTACTCAGCTGTTTGCGCCGGTTCCACTAGGGATGGGTAACATAATCGAATCGTAAATAACGATTATTTTGTTATCCTAGAAGTGACAAACGAGCGAGTCTTGATAGTAAGTAGTCTCCCGTGGACATACAAGATCACAAAGGTCGTTGATGTGTTGCCGGTCTATTGAAAACGCTACGATCTTCTCTTGAAGGTCCCTAAGTCGAAAACTATTGCTTCAGCTAGGCCGTTTCACAAAACTGACATAATTATGTAGAAAATAAAACGATTATGTCTTCATTGCTCTGACTATCCATGCGGAAGGGCCTCTCCCAAAAGTCCGCCCCTTTGATCGCCTTTTTGGCTACATATCGAATTAGTTCCTGTAATCCTGCGCAAATCATCACTACTCCATCCGGGCTTAGATGCGCACCACGGATAATTTTGTCGACACTCGTATTGCGTCATCGCTAGTTGCTCTCGCACCTGACAGGCGGAGAGGAGAGGGATAGAAGGATACGCTTCGCGAACGAGAGTCGACAAAATTTGTCGCGTGTGCCGCATCTCTATCCGGTGGTTTGAGGGCGCCCTGGACTACGTTGTCCGAGACGCGTACTATACTGCAGAATATATTTAATCTCTAATGGTTGTAGGTTCAATGGCTCGGGTGTATACTCCAGAATTTATTTATCTCTAATAGATACCTACTTGTAGGTTCTATGTCAATAAATTAGGTCTTTATCTACTCAGTAATAAAAATTAAAATAATTATGATTAAAAATTTTCATCTACCACATTATAAGTATACGATTAGGACCAGAATCGATTAAATTTTCCATAAATTTTATAGAACGTCGCATCTCTATGCAACTTGAACGTTTCATTACTCTGAGTGTTCGCGAGTGGAAGTTGCTCTGGGTCGTTAAGTCCGCCCCGCGATGGAATCCACTTTATAGTAAGGGGGAGGTGACATTTCGTATAGGTAAATTTCACTTCAATTGAAAGATTAACACATAGGTACGTTCAAAGACGAATAAAAATGTAATAACCTAGCCTACAGCGCCTAAGCTGTGTTTTGCCAAGCGAGTGATGGTATCGGAGGCCCAATCGAGGGAAAGGGGGTTAAAAGGTTGGTAGCGCACTTGTGACTCCACTGGTGTTGCGGGCGTCTATTTGGCATCACTTACCATCAGATGATTGGTCTGCTCGTTTGCCACCTATCACATAAAAAGACACATACTTGTAGCAAAAGCTGTTGCAACCAGACATCGAGGGAGAGCTACGCTTTGGCGTGAATCAAGTGATCTTGGCCTCACAGAAAAATGACGAAGGTATCTACTACTGCAACTACTAATGTTACTGCGCGTTGTTTCACTGAGTTAGTGAGGGTACCGGAGGCCCAATCCGGGGCAAAAGGGAAAATATTGTTAGTTTCGAGATTCTACTGAGTGCTGCGAATGTTGCTTAACATCAGGTCAGCCGTCTACTAGTTTGTTGTGTTAATCTTTAAAAATACCGTGGTAATAATAATCTTTAAAAATACTAATCGTTGAAGTACCGTATAATTAAAAATGCGTGGTAAAAGTACCTAAACGTTTGGTCCCAAACGCTCAAGACGCGATCCTAAAAATTTGTGTTCCCAGCACCCACTTTTTAAGATTTGTTGGGTCATAAACATGCGAAATTCAACCTAATTGCTTTAAGATAGGTAATTTAATATTGAGTCGAGTCTACGTTCCGCTGGTTTGGATGTAAATTCCGATCAAAGAGATGGCGATCAATTCTGACGTCATTGGTTACCCTGGATACTTTCAATTTCACCCGATTCTGCTTACAAATCGAGGGCTTACCCTTCTAAATTGCTTCGGTAATTGGACGAAAATCTCTCGAGTAGGAATTAGGACTTCAGATTGTTGGAGTAGATCCATTAGGGCAGAAAAAGGGCGTAACTTAGGGAAAAAAATACTATGACCGATCAAAGAAAAGTTGACACTTCATTCTCTTTTTTATGTGATAAGTGACAAACAATCAGATGGATCACCTGATGGTACACCACGCTACCCTCGTGAAGCTACAAGTGCTGCTTTTTAGCCTTATCTCTCTACGTTCCCACTGGCGACAAATACGAAAAACAATACATTGCTGCCTTTTCGCCAGTGTGAAGGTAGCAAGAGGTGACGATTGGGAATAAGCCACTTTTTCACTTCCCACTGAATTGGACCCACTCGGCTAAAATAGCAAACACTGCGAAAACTTTCGAGACGGCCCCATGGCTCCCATGATCAACTAGGTATTGATTGGCCTTACATACGTTTGGCCTTGTCACCAACACCTTCTTCTCTCACCTCTTAACATACTCACTGGGGCAACAGGTCTGAAGCCAGGTGAATGGGCTTTAGTTGTCCCTCTCTCACCCAATGATAGTTAGAAATCTTCACACATGCTATGAAATCTATTCTCTTTCAGATTTTTCTCATGTCATTTTTCTTCACCGTCTAGCTAGTGTTACTAAGAATCACATAGATATCAGAGCCTATTCAGATTCGAATCCACGACCCACCTTCCATTTAGAAGGCGCGTTTTACGCCAATTCACTAGGTATACCGTTTACCTAACACATCGTATACCAAGGGAATAAGGAAAATACCAGCAAACATACGCAATGTGCTCGTAATACTTACTTTTCTCATCAGCAATAGTTAGCAAAGTACCTCCAACATAAGCTTGCACCACTGAGTAGGCCGATTACAGACAGGACTAGAACAACTAAAGGCAGAAAAACCCGTAAATACATATTCCTTTTCAAAAGTCATAGAACAAATTTAATGTTGTTCAGGATGGACAGATACAACCTGTATACGTTTCTGATACAACAACAACAATAGGCAATATACTAAGGCGGTGTTATCCCTTATAGTGATTTCTCACAGACAATCTTTTCGATGGGTACTTTACTACAAGTGAGGGAGGATACTAATATACGGTCAATTCTTTTTTTTCTATGCTGTTAGTCTTGGGACCCCTTATGCCCTTCTGTCAGGCAGTCGGATTCTCCTCTGGCGGCGGCCGGAGATATACTACTTAAACCCTAGCACCGTTCCCTCATCGTCCGAATTGTGACAAGACATGAGTACGGATTGAAGAACCTTACATCCACGTCATAATATGTCTACATACGTGTTTACAACCTTCGATCAATAACATAATAATAAGCAGCTCAGCCACGCGGTTTTACCCGAGTGGTGATAGAAATAGGTACATATTTATTATTATTATTATAATTTTTTGGATAGTATACAATATATTATTATCTTAACGAATTGTAGCCTGTGTTATTCTAGAAGTTTCCATAAAATCCTTTCATTACTTCCTCGTGATAGAGCAACAAACAAGCATGCTCTCATACTTACAAATGTTAAATATTAGTAGGATAATCATGTAGTCTCATCGATATTGAGGTCAATCATATCGATCAGCTAACAAAACAAAACATATTTTACAGAACAAGAGACAAGTGAACATCTATTTTCCCTCATATTCTGAAGGGTCACCAACGTGACATGAACAGATAGGTTGGGGCGCTAGACCAATTTCCGAACTGTTTTCCAAACAAATGGGGATGAAAGATTGATTACTAAATCTTACACTGCGAATGTCTATACAGAAAAACTAACTACATATTTTGACCTATCTTGACCTGGAGACTCCAAGCGCAGTAGCCCTAGCTTTTTCTTCGTGTACATTAGGCTCTGTGTGTTACTTACTCTGTGCTTGGAGCAAAGCCGTTAAGTATGACGTATATGGTCGCGTGGAATCCAGGCTAACACCCCATCCTACTCACACCTACGCTACCAGGCTCAGTCAGAAAGAGACTACCTATAAGCCTATTAGAGGGCGAATCTTTGTGTACATACCTTGTTGTTTAATTTGATTTAATTTGTAAATAGATTCGTCTGTGGAAGAAGGAAAATATAATTTTCTGTTCAATATTATTAATCGGCTTTCATATAAATGTCTTAACAGCCCTATTTTGTTTTTAAAATAATTGTATTAAACAAAAATATGTTTACTATTAAATATTTTGCTTCCTTTTTTACTGTAGAGTGAGTGAACTGAATGCCGTATGATTTTTGCAACTTTCTAAGCCTTAGAGGGTTGCGAAAGTAAGAGTTAGAGTCTAAGCGTAGGTAGGTAGATACTTCAGAATGTCTCAATTATAGTGGGTATTTAATTTGGGAAAGGATTCAAAACGTACACGTTTCCTTACGATGACTCTGTACTGCCGAGATAATGTAAAAAAACTAAAACCCAACTACGTAGAGATGAATTTTCATGTTTGGAAATCCGCAGTCACACGTTGTCAAAGTGCTACGGTAGGTAGGTATATGAACGTGTGACTACGCCTTTCCAACTTTAACCAGGAGACAATTAAGACGCTTATAATGATATGTCATTTGCCGAATTGTGATAAGTAGTTTAGAAGTTACGTGGAAACAGATGAACATACATACATACATAGCCTGTCAAAATCATAACCCTCCTTTTGCTTTGCCGTAGCCGGGTAAAAATAGACACAGATTTTCCAGAAAAGCAAGTTCGCCGACCCCTTGTTTAGAATGCACAGGTTTATATCCACTGATAACAACACCATGACTCATTAGAGCTACCGTTGGTCCTACTAATAAAGATATAAATAATTAAGTTTGGTGAAGAAGGATAACATTCTGGTTCTTCTGGCAATTATACTAATATGGATGGATACTGTTACTTTATTGCACAAGAAAGTAACAGAACATAATCCTATGGTTATTGCTAATACAAAGTCGGTGTCATTGTCACTAATAACTATATTTTCCAGGCAACCTTGACTTTAGATACCTAACCTAACCTAAAGGGTCTCTTTCTTGTTAGCCTTATTTTTTCTTTGTCGGTTTTTCCTAAATTGTTAAGGCAGCCCAGCCCGTATGTAGGTAGATAATACTAGCCTTAAAAACGGTAATGGCATATAATTTTCAGATGTAAAAACTCTTTTTACATCTTTTATAAAACCTACTTGTTTTTGTTTAATTATGTGAACCCAGAAAGGGTTCACCTTACTTTTTGTTCACGGGTGTTACTTAATCTTCATTAGATATGTTTAAAGCCCAAAGGTTTGATCTAAAAGCAAAGATACTTTACGTGTCAAAGTAGAACAACATTGCAAGTTAAAATCATCTTTTTACGGTTCATATTAACAAAATAATAATATCATACACACATATTGATAAATAATATCATAAATGTATACAGCGACAAGGCTTATAGGTTAATAGAAAAACCGGCCAAGTGCGAGTCGGGCTCGCGCACAAAGGGTTCCGTAGCAGCAAATATAATAAAATCAACCTATCTCAAAAACTATAAGAGATACTTTGATCAAACCAAAAATCGTTGAAAGAGTTAATTAGCATGCATCACCTCTATTTTTTTTAGAATTTTATACCCCGTAGTTATAAAAATAGAGGGGGGGGGACATACTTTTTACGACTTTGAGAGCTGATATCTCAAAAAACCGTTCACTTTAAGAAAAATGTTTTTAGAAAACTTTATATCATTTTAAAAGACCTTTCCATTGATACCCCACACGGGTATGTACATCGAAAAAAAAAAATTTCATCCCTCAGTTACATGTATGGGGGGCCCCACCCCCAATTCTTTTTTTTACTATTTAGTGTCATATTTTTGTAGCGGTTCATACAACACATATTCCCATCAAATTTCATCACTGTAGTACTTATAGTTTCCGAGTATATCGGCTGTGACAGACGGACAGACGGACAGACGGACATGACGAAACTATAAGGGTTCCGTTTTTGCCATTTTGGCTACGGAACCCTAAAAATAGAAATATGCGCGATGTAATCTAATTCTACACCCCGCGCCATCTATTAGTATATTTTCAAAGTAATGTCCCGAAACGACACTTTGTTTTATCATATTACATAAATTCATACTACATCTCATACATTGACCTAATTCCGTACTCCTTATCAGATACGAATAAGCCTAAACAAAATTGATCCTTGTTGATAACGCCATTCATGCTATCTTTACTATAGAAAGATAAATTCAATTACAATAGAAAAATTTAATAACAAACCTTATATACAACTTGAAAAGGAAAAATATTAGCGTGATGCAATAAACGCCCAACGCCATCTATTGGTAGAAATACTATCGATAGTTTCGACAACACTACTTTCAAACATATCAACGATGCACTATCCGCAGCGGTGATCTAGACAGGGAACTTCGATATTGCATCGTATATTACCCTGCTGCCATTAATTCGAACTCACGCAACGAATCCATGCAAACTGACAAGTTGGATTTATGCCGGTGGACCGTTTGTTTGTCGATCAAGACTTGGAATTCCATAAATCATAGACTCGCCTAGGGAATAATTTGGAAATGATGGGTAGCCGATAGGCACGATGGTGTAGAAATTATAGTATTTCAATGACTACGAGCTTAACAAGGGCTGCACTTGTGAACGAAACATCTATGTTCATTTCTTTGGGGAGAGGTCTGAGCGACAGATCGGACTGTCGAATTATTCAGAAGAAAACTAGGTAATTGTTTATTCAAATTAGGTGCATTATTTTAAAAACCATTACAAAAAACTATTTTTGTAATGGTTTTCAATAGTGGTTAGTAAACATAGTTAGCACGACATCAGGTCAGATAGAGCGACAATTTGCGCAGGATGGCTATTAGCTGGATGCGCGTAGCCAAAGATCGATCGAAGTGGCGAACATTTGGAGACGCCTATGTCCAGCAGTGGACTGCAAAAAGCTGTTGATGCGGTCTGGTAAAATAAAACCGCCTTCAAAAAACCACAAAAAAAATTTAAATTAGTTTTTACTAGTGATTTTATTGGTTTATTAATTATATTTGAGTTTTTACTATAATCACTTTCGTTTGGAGTCGGTGCCAGCCAAACAGCCTTCTCCTGGATCCCATCATCAGATCCTGACCTGGTGAAAATGGGACCACCTCAGAAGTGACCTCTATCCAACAAAAAAAAAATTTGATATCCGTCTATAATTGACGAAAATATTGATGAACATACATAAAAAAAAATATATACATACAGACGAATTAAGAACCTCCTCCTTTTTTTGAAGTCGGTTAAAAAGAGGAAATTAGAAGCAGCCCTTGTTTGTTTTGCTTTTCAAAATACATATAAGCCTTATCATGCACCCACCATAACGAAGCTTAAAGCAGAGCTGACAAGGCTGTGGTAGATGGTATCATCGGTTTATTCATTTCCTTATTGAATACGAATATAAATCCATCCCTATTATCACTGTCGCCGGACACAAATTAATCGGAACGCTCGGCCGGAATCTCCGTATTGATCACAACTCGATTATAATACTAACTTATATTTAACTTGCCGGAAATGTTATGGTTCTTTTCTTTATTTCGAAATAGATCGTTTGTTGGAAAACGTACATAGAAAGACACCCAACATCGCCGTGACATAGTGACTGCTATTTTTTCCTACTAACACATTTCAGATTTTTATGTTATTTATATATTTATTTATCTGTCGGTTTCCTATCTATACTAATATAATAAAGCTGAAGAGTTTGTTTGTTTGTTTGTTTGTTTGTTTGAACGCGCTAATCTCCGAAACTACTGGTGCGATTTGAATAATTCTTTTTTGTTGGATAGTCCATTTATCGAGGAAGGCTATAGGCTAAATAACATTACGCTATGACCAATAGGAGCAAAGACAGAGCGGTAAATGTGTAAAAAACGGGGAAAATTTTTCCACGCGGACGAAGTCGCGGGCGGCCGCTAGTTAAATTTATATGTGTATTCCTATAAGTGGTTTGTTTACTGTAATTAGGTAGGTATTGCTGTTAACATACAACATGAATTGTAAAATCCTGGCCTTCCTAATAAATATAACACATTAATAAAGATTAAATTAAAAGTAAAAACGTTTGAATCACCGTTACTTTAAAATACCTGCCAGCAATATGGGTACATATATTATGTTCATGCGCAGTCTATTAATATAATGCTTTGTAATTTGATTCAGCGGGTAATGCGCTGAATCAAATTACAAATTCGCCGGGAAAAGCCGCTGACAGCCTTTGAATTATTTTTCCCCAGATTAGAATAGGATGAGAGCGGTAGAATCCGTTTATAATATAAATATTAACTTTCACTTTTGATTTTTCTGTTCTCTTTAAGACAGATTCCTCCGGGCCCGGTCCCCTACAGGCACGAGGGATATACGGACCATGGATTGGGAACCCTTGATTTATACCAACCCTAAAAGGAAACTCTTTTCGTTAACGCGCAAAATATTTTGCAGAATATCGCATCGGCTATTGTGAGCCGTTATTATAGGTGGTGGGAGGACCCCCCAGTGCAGTTCTTTGTGCGGGTCATTTCACCTGAAAACGGACTCAAACCGTAACCGTAAGTTTCATACTTTGAAACAGGTCAATCATGGTGATGTTGTCAGATTTATTTATCTTCTATCTATACTATATAATATAACTTCTCAAGCAAGCCACGAATCTTAAATGTAACCCGAAAAGAAACATTGGTGCGATGTAATCGACACCCAGCGCCATCTATTGGCAAAGGTTCGAACTACTAAGAAAATAGCAAAACTATGACCCGAAAAAAAGTGAGGGTGGGCCACCAGTAATGTTAACAAAATGAGCGTATTCGCTCGCTTGTTACGCAAATTAAATACATTTATTTTAATCAAACGAACAAAAGCAATCTGAAAGCAATTGCATCGGTTTACAATAGCACTTTAATAACAAAACAACAGTTGAAATCCACTCAACTTTTAAGCCCGTATTAACATACATTTGGAGTACCTTTGTAGTAAGTAGGTCAAAAAATGTATTTAATTTAATCTTTTCATATTCCGCCATATAGCGGAATATCTAGTACGCCTACTAGAGGTCAAATTCATATTATAGAAATTTTGATATTTCACGGAAAAATCCAAATTTTCCACAGGGATGTGGGAGAGCAACATTTCGGCATGAATGGGCCGGCCAGTCCGGATTGATACCACAGAAACCAGGCGTGAATCGGCGCCTCGCTGGGTAATCGAGGGTACCGGAGACCCCATGGTGGTGTCTAAGAGCGGTGGCAATCGCATATCATTAAGTGATTGGTCTGCTCGTCTGCCACCTATCACACAAAGTAAACCTGATATAAGTTATCCAGTAGGATTGAAGTCGGTTCTAACTACACTCCAAGAAAAGTATCCCTGGCCGCTTATAGAAGCACGAGTCTATACAAAATTACCGACCTCACTATTACTTGCCCCTACCTCATACTCTACCTCATTCTATTAGGTACCTCCACAATAGAAAACAACAAGCCATTGTATGTGCTTTGAAACCATCTGGCTGACTGAATCTATTGTCTGTCCTCATAAACTAAGCCAAGATGAGCTTAAGACGATATGAACATCGTGTAAGCCTGCGTCTATTTGTCTCAAATCGAAGGCTTGATTTCGGAAAAGGTCTACTGCACTGTGCGAAATTTAGCGCGTGGTCGCTTTGCTTGTCAATATAATTTTCCTTCGTATAACTCTTTCACATTTTCGTACCGGGTACGCCTGGACTTAGATCTTAATCTTAGCAAACTCTTGCCTCGTAGGTTTTAAGTAAACCAAATCAAGGCATGATCTTTACAATTTTGCATAAATAAGGAAATCAGACCAATTGAATCATGATTAAACGTACCTACATGTTTTTTTTTTGTATACTTGCGAAACGTGTAAATTCTGTTACCACGATTTAGTTCACGTTTCGAAAACTGTTCTAATTGCCCCTAACTGTTCTAGTCTAAGGCTGCTGAAGGTCAGAGGTCGCTTATTGAAATTACCTGTTTCCAAAATCCTAAATCATGATCCAAGCATACCCCCGCGTTAGTATCCAGACTCCAAATTGACTGACACAACAGGGATAGGAAAACTAGGATGATGTGGATGAGAGATTTTTTCTTAGACTTGTGGGTACTAACGATTCCTGTTAATAAGGCTCTCGATCTTATCTGACATTTGTCCTAAGTTTTAGTATTTAAAAAAAAAATAAAAAATCTTGGTAGCCCTAAAGTCTTTTTTTTTTTTTTTGATGTCCCAGGGGAAATGCTTTACGCATACCCGTCCGCCGGGGGGCGGATGGGTTATGTCGGACTCCCCCCGCGGCGGCGGGGGTGTACCGACTAAAACCCCTGGGCACCCTCTCATCGTCCTTGGGTGGGGAGAGACCGTGGTGACCGGCACGAAGCCTTCACGCTCCACGACCCTCCCCGGACGGGGCCCGCCTAGACGGCGGGCAGGACGCTGTCCCCCCCAGATGGGCTGGGGGGGACGATAGGGACAACCGAGGGTGACCGGCCGTCCCTAACAGGCAGTGAAAGTGGCCGGTGCAATGCCGGCGCTGGTACCCCCGTACCATGCGCCGGCTGGCCTCCTCCACAGAGAGGAAGGAGACGCGCATATTGTCGGCGTCTCCTCCCCCTCCTCGCCTTGCGGAGCGCGTCGGCGGAAGGATCTGCCTCCCTCACCCGCTCCGCCAGCCCTAAAGTCTGTGATAACTATACCTAACTATGTGTTACTACACAACTAACAGGCAACCTTTTTTTTGTTCAGTTTTTATCATTAAATTAATGGTAAAAACTTACGATTTGGTCTAAATAAAATGGAACGTAACGTATACATATTATCGACTGTTTCCGCAATCCTTACCAGAGTTATTGTATTTGTGGCGGCGTCCGCAATATCGATCTAGAACTACGTGGGAATGTGCGATCTACCGGGGATTTAACGCGCTCCGGAGGAACTACGGGCCCGCAATCCGCATCCACAAATAAATTCAATGGGCATTTCCCCGGATACCACTGAGATTTACATCTGTGTACTTCGCATTGACTACTGTGTAACTATTAGAATTGGAGTTAAAAAACTTTCTTAAAAATCTGCATTTCTGTCTGCTACCTATCACATTAAAAATGTGTGTAATACTTGTTATGTTGTATCTATGTATGAGCAGACGGATCACCGGTGAGCGATTGCCGTCGTACATAGACACCTGCAACACCAGTAGAGTCACAAATGCGCTGCCAACTTTTAACCCCTTTCCCTCCAAACTGGCCCACTCGACGAAACAAAGGCCGTATCGTAGATTTCCTCAATTCATAAAATTCTCACACACAATGGTCACAGTTAATGATAATCCTCGCTCGACACAGGAATTGCAACCATTAATCCGAGATCTCGGCCCGGTACTTATTACCACCACCACTAGATACTATACTTTACTTTTTTACCATATAAAATACTTAAATAGACAAATATCGGTGTAAAATCATATTTTCCACAAGCGCATTTTACCTCTCTCAAATGAATATTGAAAGCAAAATAGAACTAGAAGCTTTTTTACCCCATTACAAGTAACCAACACTCACATCTGAAAGCTTTTAAAGCTCATACGCGGCCTTAAGAGAATAAAAGCTTTGGTACCAAATTCATTTATACTGAAACACAAAAGCTAGGAAGAGGCCTATCAGAAAACTTGTCTGTGGGAAATATTAATGGTTTTGTGGCCCGTTTTTAGTTGAAATAAGGTTATGTCTAAATTATCCAGGATTTTTACGACTTTTCCTTATTAGGTCAGTTTTTTAATACACTCTACATTCTATTTATGAGGGTAATTAAGCCAATATCAAGTGAAAATATTAATAAACTAGCGGCGGCCCGCGACTTCGTACGCGTGGAGTTAATTATTGACACTTACCGTCATATTTTGGACAATCCACACAATATATTTTTATAAATTGTAGCCTATGTGTTATTCTGATGTATAAGCTATATTGTGGTAAAGTTTCATTTTAATCCATTGAGTAGTTTTTACGTGAAAGAGTAACAAACATCCATACATCCACACATCCATACTTACAAACTTTCGCCTTTATAATAGTACTAGCGGCCGCCCGCGACTCCGTCCGCGTGGAACAGTAACTTTTTACCCCCCTTTCAACCCCTTACAACCCCCATTTTGCAATAAAAAGTAGCCTATGTCCTTTCTCAGGGTCTAGATTATCTGTTTACCAAATTTCATTTAAATCCGTTGAGTAGTTTTGGCGTGAAAGAGTAGCAGACAGACAGACAGACAGACAGAGTTACTTTCGCATTTATAATATTAGTATGGAAGTATGGATAAGTAGGATGTTGCCTTCATTTCATCCACTGTCGAAGTCACTGTTTTTTGTATCATTGGGATTCTACTGGGTTGCCTGACTTTCACTACTCACTGCTCCATTAGGTATACTATCATTTGGAAAACTCACATAGGAAAAATGTAAGCGTTTCTATGAACTTCTGAAACATTAAATATTGTCGAAATCGGATAGTTGGTAAGTGATTATAACTGACGGTTTAAGGCGTACCTTTGCTTGGCCTGTCAAAATGATTTATAATGGAAGTTATTTCGGGAAATTGATGAATCGCTGGCTTACAAGCAACGCTGGTTGGCAGTTAACTCGAAACAGACAATTATTTTAATGACTAGAAAATTCTATGAAAATAGTAAAATTCTAATACGATTGCTTTTGTCTTGAGCAATTACAGGATGATGACAATTATTACAGGATGATTTTTATTAACTAGCCAAATTATAAGCTAATATTCTACATAAATGTACCAAATATAAAAAAAAAAACTTAATTTAAATAGTACAACACAATCTACCGCTGGCTCGGAATGTTGATTTCTACATCGACATGTGTAAAGATAAAGTAGAGGTCCTTTAGTAAAAAATGTGTCATTAAAGTCGTGAGAATAAATGATGGCGCCTCTTTTTTTTTTTTTTTTTTTTGATTTCGCTGGGGAATGCCGCCGACCCGGAGTGCAATGGGCCGACGTCGCCGCCTGACGGCGGCGCCTTATGCATACCCGCCTACTGGGGAGCAGGCGGGTTATGTCGGGCTCTCCTCTGGCGGGGGCTTCTCCTAACGAGAAGCCGGCCAGAGGCATACCGACTAAACCCCAGCGGTTTTCCCTCATCGCCCTTAAATGGGGAGTGGTCGTGGGCTGTAGGACGAACCTATTACCCATACGGGCACCACAACCCTCCCCGGGCGGTGCCCGCCTACACGGCGGGCCAGGCGGTTCCTCCCCCAGCTTGGCCGGGAGAGGGAGCAGGGACGGCCGGGAAAACTGAGCCGTCCCTACCAGGCTGCGGAGGGAGCCCGTGCAATGCCAGTGCTGGTGTCCCCCACACCACGCACCGGCGGGCTCCCTCTGCGGAGAGGAGGGAGACGCGCATCTGTTCGGCGTCTCCTCCCCCTCCTTGCCCTTCGGAGCGCGCTGGCGAGAGGGTCCGCCTCTCGCACGCGCTCCGCCGCCTCCTTCTCTGCCATTACGTGCTCGCAATAGTCAGCGAAGGCCTTCCAAGCCTCTTCACATCGCTAGCATAGCTCTCACTATGCTAGAGAGAGAGAGGTCCTGGCCGACCCTCGCGACCAGCGCCAGACGCTGCGGAGACCACGACACACACTCCGCTAGGGTGTGTTGTGCCGTGTCCTCCGCAGCGCCGCACGCATGGCAGGAAGGCGTCTCCTCCCGTTTTATTCGGTGCAGGTAGTGACCGAAGCATCCGTGTCCGGTCAGTACCTGCACCATACGGAAGGAGACGGAGCCGTGGTGACGCTCAAGCCACCGGTCCAGGACCGGGGCGAGCGCATCGAGGGTCCTTCGGCCGTATCGGGCGGAGGCGAGGTCCTCAGACCATCGCCTCAGGAGGCTCTTTCGAGCCTCCCTACGAACGGCTTCCCTCTCGACGGGGCAGAAGCGTTCCTCTTCTGCCCTCTTGGCCGCCGTCCATTGGTAGACGGCGGCCAACACCACGGCTTCCAACTCCCAAGGAGGGGTCTCAGCGAGTAAGCAGGACGCATCAAAACCTACCGTTCGGTAGGCTCGAGCGACCCGCTGCGCCATCACCCGCTGAGGCCCCCGCAGGAGGGGAATGTTGTCCCGTCCCGCCAGGGAGTCGGCCCAGACTGGCGCACCGTAGAGCGCCATGGAACGCAAGATGCCGGCGTAAAGACGCCGACACCTCGAGCCTGGGGACCCCCAGGTTGGGCAGCATCCACGTCAGCGTGTCTGCTGCCTTTAGGAGTCGCGGTAGCAGCCCGCGAAAGTGCGGGCCAAACTGCCACCGCGAGTCTAAGGTGAGGCCGAGATAGCGCATCTGGGCCTTCACCTCAACCTGGTGCCCCCCCACAGTGATATGCGCACCGTGGGGGAAACGGTTCCCGAGGCCCTTTGGGAAAGTAAAGGGCCTCAGTTTTCTCCAGCGCCACCTCGAGGCCGAGGAGGCGCATTCGGGATACGACTAGGTCGCCGCCGTGGGACGCCACGCGAGCGGCGTCCCGGTACGTCGACCCCCGGGAAGTGACCAGGGTGTCATCTGCATAGCAGATGACACTCATTCCCGGGAGGAGTACGCCGCGGAGGACCCAGTCGTACCCAATATTCCACAGAAGTGGTCCGAGAACCGACCCCTGTGGAACGCCTAGCTCAACCGGTCGACGCTGGATCTCCCCATCCCGGTCCGCATACATGACCTCTCTCCCCTCGAGGTAGTCTTTGATGAGGAGTTTGAGGTACTGGGGCACTCGGAAATGCTCGAGTGCCTCCAGTATGACCGGGTGGGGGAGCGTGTTGAACGCATTCCGGATGTCGTAGCTAACGGCTACGACACCCTGGTTGCGAGACGCGGCCTGGCGGGTCTCGTCCCGAAGGCGGGTCAGGGCGTCCACCGTGGACCGCCCCGACCTAAACCCGTACTGGGCCCCGGACAAATCGGGCCCAGTAGTCGCCATGTGCTCAACGAGGCGGGAAGCGATGATTTTCTCAAAGAGCTTCCCTACCTCATCGAGCAGGACGATGGGCCTATAGGCCGACGATGGCGCCTCTGCCATAAGGTATGGTAACCCTATTTTTATAAAACATGTGAACTCGTTAGTTTCTCAAACATCCGTCTGTCATGACTTTCTTGACTTGAAGAATTACAACTGTGACTACAAAACGGTGCAATTTTCGCCAATGTTTTTAAAAATGTGTATTGTGCCTACGAAAACTTTCAAACTCTAACATTACCTACCCATTACTCGAATTATTACGGCGAGTATTCTGGGTCACTTTGGAAAATAGGCACCCATGGCGGATCGATCTTAACAAGGCTATGGCGTTGTGGCAAGGTCAGATAGGTGAAATTAAATGAACCATGTTTTTTCAACCACAGGGTTGTCAAGGCCACAGTAACACCGATAGTATCATGATCATCATAGTCTCAGAGCGTCATTCTCGGTTGCGCCCAATAACCTTGCTTGGTATATCACTTGGAGCATGATCCAGGATTTGGTAAGTCTGGTTTTTACAATGCTGCCGTATGTCCTTCGCTTAGAATGAGCATATTTCCTCACGATGCTTTTCTTACCTACCCATAGCGTCCTGTACAGACAGCCACGCATCAGGTTACTACAATCTGTCAAATTTCTTCAATCGAACCTCACCTTTATGTCAAACGCGTTTGGTTCATTATCAACTGAGGAAATTTACATAGTTTCCCACCAAGTGGATCGCGGCCCATATTGATATGGTTTAACTTAACATGTATAATGGAGATTTATGTAATTTTAAAAGTAAAAAAATATATTTAATGAGTATTTAGTGATAAGTGTAAGATGTCTTAACTCTGTGAATGTAACTATTACTACTCTTACATAATGTAATAATATCATAGCTGACCCTAGAGTTTTTTTTTATATTTTACGGGAACTAGCTTTAAATTATTAGTTATAATTATAAAATAAGGACGTATATGACTAAGTTTTAATTATTTACCACTTTTGACTAATTTATCATTTCGTTTGCTTCAGGTAAACACTATACAAGTACCTATTATATCAACTCTAGACACATGTCAAGATAAGTATCTATCATAATTCATTTTATTTAGGATTATTTTTTCAATATATTGTTTACTTCATATTAAATCTGACAACCCTAATAGCATCCTTGTTAATGTTAAGGAAAGCTTAGGGGTGCTTGTTGAAGCCAAATTCTTAATGTTTCCGGATGTTCTTTATAACTTTATATGCGCCGAATGGAAACTAATTTATATGGCGATTTTATCTGCGTACAAAATCGTTAAGTCATGCGCTACACAATACTCCATGTTGGTACAACAGTGAGGGAAATTAGCGATAGACTACTTATAGACCTTAGTGCATTACAATAAGATGGTCCTAAAACTGGTCTCTGGGGACTTTTCTGGCAAGCAGACGAGGAATAGTTCTTTCAATTTTAACGGTGCTTTGTAGCTATTATTATTAAGCCTATTAAGGGAATTAAAGCGACGTTAATTTTTAACCACATAAACTAATTAATAAATTAGTTAATTCTCTTTAATTATAATTATGTAATTAGTTAAGTGTAATATGATTGTGTCTGTAAGATGCCAATGCTTTCTCAGATACAGCTACTATCCTAACAACACTGCCTGTCGGGTCATATTGAAACCTCGAACTTTCCGCTTTCTGCACTTGGGCGATACCAAATCCACTCGGCTATTGAAATCACCAAATAGACCCAAACAAACCTTTTTCAAAATAACAAATATTTTATTTTTACCATACTTGGCGCCCTTTTAACCTTGTATAATAAGTGCTAATACCCGATCAACAACATACCAGGCTCAAGTTGCAAAGTGCCACACGTCGCTTTGTGCCAAGTTCGCTCATTAAGTGAGCAAAGTGAGGCACGTCCCAGTTCGGTGGCCGAGACGCGGCAAAAACAACAATGTATAGGATATCCACTATTTAAGGTTTAGATGGATTTTTGTCCCGTTGTTATCATCACATCATCACAAAACCAGCCTTCTCTCTTCACACGCAAAACGACACCTGACGCCTGATAGCGGAAAAGCCTGTACGAAAAAGAAGAAAAATCACACGATTGTGGGATCCAGATGCGTTCTTTTGGTACTTCTTCAATGCGAGTGACTTCCGTAATTTATTAATACTTGTTGGGGTTGTACGGGTTGCTGGCATAATACCAGCCTATTATGCCAGCAACCCTTCGCAGATCGTCCTTCTATTAAGCACCCTGGTCAATTGTTGTCTTATCTTTATCATTTGATTAGATAACTACATACGTATGATAGAATGATAACTACTCAAATCATGGAAATCCCCTCTCCTGACATCTAAAAGCAACAGAGAAAACTCTGTTTAGGAGGTAATCAATGAAGCCACTCAGGTTCTTTTGTTTCAACGAGAAACCTTTTGAAAAATAAAAAAGGTAGCTGACATTTAAAAACACACAAAATAATAAAGGTGTACAGCCAATCAGGTAGAGAGTCCTCTGACCATCTTTTTTTTTTCGATAAATCCCATTCCAATATCTGTATTAAAAGGACTGGCCCATGACAATATTGGTCACCCTTTTCCTAATTGGAATAGATGGCTCAGAACACTACCTATCCTACTACTTAAAGCGCCGGACCCAAAGGTTGAGTAAAAGGGTCTTTTTAGCCGGAAAACGTTGTTTTTCCCCTGCACTCCGGCTCGGAGCTTGATATAGAGATGTGCGAACTCAGAAAAAACATGACTGGTCTGGAGTCAATTAGAAGTAGATCTTAAAAGGTCGGCTCTGGTGTTGCGGTGTCCATGGGCGCCGGTAATCGCTTACCATTAGGTGATCCGTCTGTTCGTCTGCCCTCTAAACCATAAAAAAAAGATGACTTTATTTCTTAGCCGTATCAGGAAAACGTCATTTCGTATCTCTAGACGCGCTGGTCGCTCTTTTTATCGGAGGCTCACTTCGGTTCGCTGCGCCGTCCTGGGGGACAATTCTCGTGCAATCGAAATATAAATCGAATTTAGAGATTTACATACATTCGTCTATGATATAAATCTCTGATTCGACTTCTATGTCAACTTCCCGAGAATTGCCTCAGATTAGTTAGTTTTAGATCCCGCAAAGAAATGCCGAAATTAGCTCTTCACGTGATATGTGACTTCAAGCTTGAGAACCAACCGTACCAAACATGTGTAAGTTTCTGCTCCATGTCGCGTAAGTTATACAAAATCTGATGTAAAAGAAATGGATTTCACTATTGAAGCTACAAGATAAATTGTTCATAATTATGATTAGAGGAGACGAGTATGTTTAGCTTTGCCTGGTGATAAAAAAGTTGTCCCGTAAGTTATGAGATAGGTAGGACCGGAAACAACCTCTACCAAATGTTCCTCAGTTCAGTTAATTAGTAATTTCATTCATTTTTAAAAGGAAGTAACTTTGATTAATAAGAATTAAGTCAAGTTTGAGTTGAAGTGTCGTAACATCACTAGTTGGCAGCTCTTCAAGGATCCGAGAGGAGTACCTAATCACACTTAATATCCTAAGTGCAAACTAAATGATGAGTAAAATATGAAGCGCAGCGCGTATGCCGAAGTATCACATTATTTATTGTTACTTTAGCAAGATTACTGGCTACTTCTTAATACAAGAGAGAGATTATTGACTGGCCGGATAGAGCAATTGGTCTGCCTGCCTTATACGCTAAAGGTCGTTTCACATTCACATTCTTTTTTTCACATTCATGTGATGTTTGTTCAGTGTCTGGGCGTAATAAAATATGTATTTAATTATTGTATTTGTAACCCTCTGTTATCTGATATCTGTAACACAAGTGGTTATAGTAATGTATGAGGTCAATGTATGAGATGTGTGAATTTATTTATTCATGCACCGCTCGCCATAGCATTTTGGCAGGGCGTTCATCTTCCCACATTTGAACTCAACTGGTCGCGAACGGTCCAGGGTAAAAAGCCGAAAATGCATCAGCAACCACTCTGATGTCGCAGATTTTCATGGCGTCATTCACTGAGTGTCAGGTGACCCGCTTGCTTGTATGTCACCTATAGAAGCATCAGCCCATACATCCATACTAATATTATAAATGCGAAAGTATCTGTCTGTCTGTTACTCTTTCACGCCAAAACTACTCAACGGATTTAAATTAAATTTGGTATACAGATAATCTAGACCCTGAGAAAGGACATAAAAAGTTACTTTTCCACGCGGATGAAGTCGCGGGCGGCCGCTAGTACATTATATATTGCAGGGCAAAGGCCTCCACCATAGAAATCAAATCATCGCTAATACAATGGGATATGATGGGTCGCCTATAGCATAAAATAAATTTCACGTCAATGCTACTGCTGAAGAATGAGTTCCCACCAAAGCGTTTCCCGGGAGACTTCAGTATGTAGTTTTTCAAATATTAAGTGCTGGCTTTGCAAAAATGCTATGGTGTCATTTCGTTTAAGCCGGCCCATACATGCCGAAGCAGGCTTCGGACGCACGCTCCCACGAACAAATATTTATTGAAATCTACCAGTGTTTTTTCGGGCTATTATATTTCATATCGGATCATAATAAGGTGTAAGCTTTAGCCGTGTAAGTATTGGCGGCTAAAGCTTTAGAGCCAGGTAGCTGGTATAATAGGCTCTAACCTATCTCATAAATCAGGTCGTGTGTTCAGTTCCCGGATGATGTACGGCCCTCATCGCTCCCCTTGACAAGGGATAGCCCAAGCCCAAACAGGTTCTATAGAAGGTTTAGTAAAAGGGTTTGTATTTAATTAGTTCCTGGGGAGATACCTGCGAATAGGTTTAAGTTTAGACACAGTAACAGTGCGGCGCGGTGCAGTGGCTCAGGTTAAAAGCGACGGCTGCGCTTGGGGTCCCGGTTCGATCCAATCTTGAGTATTTCCGTTATTTCTAAAGTCCGGTAGCTCGCAGTCTTGTAGCCCCGTGCAAAAGCATTTTAAGCTTTTGCTCCGGCGCCTGTTCCATCGGAGAGTTCATTGACCTACGCGATAGGCATTAAATCGTATCGTGTCTCTCCAGCACACATACCGCAGTCTGTCTCAATACTCAAACTCACGCCAAACCACACCGGGATAACTGTATGCGCTCATGTATGTGTGAGCATCTCGTTAAGTACGAGATGTAAGAAATGTTGTCTGTCTATTTTGTGGCTCGTATCGTACATTTACCAGTTAATGTGCGCAATGACCGGGTAATGTCCAATACTAATTCCTAACGGAGCGGGTTTGAAGTGCCCGTCTACTTTCATTCAATGATAGTACCTACTTGGGATTAGGGTGACCAGGCTTCTAGAATACTGTAGATTGTCGACCGTGTGAGAGACCGGTTAAACAGGCTAATAGGTTGGAATGATACCACGAAATTACAGAAAACTTGCTTGAAGCACCACTTGGGCTGTGTTTCACGAATTAAATGATGGTACTGAGACCTAATCGGAGAGAGTGTATAGCGCGCAGTGTCTTCTACATACTAAAGTTTGATATAATGGATGCTGTGAGTGCTGATGACTAATTATGCAGATCAGATGTATTAAAAGATGTCGATTGACGCAAACTTTATTCAACAGCTACAAATATACCTATATTACAATTACAATAAACACCAGAAAATAATAGTACTAAACTATGCCAATTGTGCGGGTTTACAAGGGGAATTAAATGGGTGGTTAGCAATCAGCACCTACTATATAGCATAAGCACTTGTGTTAAATGATAAATAAATAAAGATACCAGACAATCGAGGAAACACAAATATAATACTTAATTAACATGTTATGGCACCCAGACAATTAACAAGCATAAGGGATTATCACAAGAATAATTGGCTAGAGTAGTGATCGAACCCATGTTCAATGGTATGGACCATTATTCAGATAAACTGGCAATTCAGATAAAGTTTTAAAACCTGGAAACCCTACTTGGGCTCAAGCCAAATGTGCCCAAATGGTTATTCTAAAATAATTAGCAATATAATGGTGTTTGTTTGCCCACGACATCTGTGGCTTTTTGTTATTGGCGTTTCTTATCTATGTTCTAGGCGCTATAAATTGTCAGTTCAACAAGATTTTGGCCATTCAACTGTCACCTGTACTAAACATTGATCTTGATAAATCGATTAGGAGACTTGGGGTTTTTGTATGAAAAGTATTTCTTTCTTTATGAATTTGTTCAGTGCCATCGCTAATGCTCACTCAAAAATAATACTTTCCAGAATAACCTCGTATAATCGTTACTCCACTAAATGTATCTTCAAATATTACCTTGCTTATAAAATCACCATTACATCACCAAAAAGGAAAATTCACCCACATTCCTTGCCACAAAGAAAAATTTCCAAAGCCATTCTGCCTTCAGTCGTGAAAAATAACAACGTTTACCGCTTATGAAATTCCGTACAGTAGCCCATACTTAAAGGTTGCGTGCCTGAAACCGTCTGAAAATATTATAAAAACTTGCCAAGTTTAATCTTGTAATTGAAAAAGTTTCAGAAAGGAAAGTAGCTGAGGCGGTGTTGCAAATATCAACTTCAGAATTAAATAATTGCAGTTTATTTATAAGATAGACAAAGTAGCTTTAACTTGGGAAAATGGAAATATAAACTGTAAAGATGGTTCAACTTATAATGACGATTAATGATCAGTGAGACGTGTAGGTACATTCTTTTATAATAATACATAGAAAATTTAACACTATCCTAACTACTGATAACAACAATTCAAATTTACACTTAAAAAAAGCTCAATGCTCTCTCTTTCTTCCGAGACTTAGCTAAGCGCTTAGTTGAAGTCACGGAAGACCCAAAAAATGGCAGCTACTTTGCCCAGCGAATTTTCATCGCTATCCAACGAGGTAATGCTGCCAGCATTTTGGGGACATTGCCACAGGGGCCTACTCTGTTTTAATTTTTCTTTTTGGTAGATTTTTTTTAGCTTTAGATTCTAGTTATTGCTTTCTTGTATTTCCTTATTATTTTGTTTAATAAATCATATGGATTACAAAAAACATTATATACAAGAGATGAAAGATGAGATGAAAATATTTACAAAGGAGTGTTGTCTGCCTCGCAACTCCTCGCGTGCCCAAATGCTGGCGGCGTTACCTTCTTGAAGAGTCAAACTGATGCGTTGGCCGAGGTAGCTACCAGCTATCAGTGAGAATATAATTAGAATTTGATTGGCTTGGCAGCGTTTACGATCATCACCAAATAGTTTATCTAGTTCCATGAAAAGTCAAGGGTTATCGGTTTAACATGATTGAATCTGGTGATTTCACGTTCAAAATAATTATTTCAAAAAAATTGCATCTGGAGTTTTCTGGAACGGGAAGGTTTCCTTACTACCTATGTTGTTCTTATATCCTCGAAAATACAAATCCTATAATTTTTTAATGGGAAATAAATATTCTTGAAACATGCTATGCCAATGGTAGAAATATGAGAGTGGCGAGAGATTTGAAAAGATCAGAGGTGCAATCTCGGATTTATTCCAGTAGGTATGTAGGGTATACTTCTTATTCACTGAGCGGTCATCGCTCTCTCCCTTCCTTCCCACAACTTCACAAGAGCAACGCTCAAACATAAAGAGAAAAATAGAGAAAGGTAGTATTTACTGAATCTGATGCCTACCCTCAAGCAAGAGGCGAAATTAAAGAGGTAAATTAAAGAGGTGTTTGAAACTCAATCACCCCGCGATACGACCCACAAACGTCCTCGGATGTTAAGCGAGCCGAGCAAGATTGATCGAAATACTTAACTCCCCGAAATACTCGAGAAGATTAGATCGACTTACGTATAAATCTGTCTTTATTCAGTCACAGAAATCAGGAACTGTGAAGTCAAGAGGCAGAAGTGAAACATTAGTACCGCGTGAAAAGATGTTAACAGTTTACCTTTGAAAAACGTATTTTTTAACTCTTAAATAAATAAAGATCTACTTTTTGTACATACTTCACAAAAAATTCGACGAATTTGCAAAAGTCGTAGATCAAATGCTGTTCAGAATGATTTGTCGAATATTAATTAAATAGATATTAATGTTTGCCGATACACCCTATATTGTAAATGCGTAATTTTACTACTATTCCCTGGAAGTTTGGATACCTAAAGCATTTCCAACTGTCGAAAAAACCTCGTTTTAGCTCACAAAGGGAGCTAAGCGGCCATCAAACCCTTTTATAGCCCAAAAGGGTCGTTCTAGGCCAAGGTTGAAACCATAAAGCAATAAATACCTAATTGAACCTGTCCATAGACAAGTGATTTATAGAGGCGTGTCTTCGGCACATTTGTACGTCTAGAGACAGCGGGAACGCCCGTCGTAAAATTACCATAGATTAGAAACTTCAGGAATTATGTTATGTTTTTTATGTTCCAAAGTTGACGATAGAAATTTTATTAAAAAAGACATGATAATTTAATTTGGTGCAACATCTGCACCTAATCCTTCTTTATGTATGTTTCGCTGACGTCCCGACCAACTATAAGTAGGTATAACCATGTGACTAGCAAATAAAAATAAAAATAACCGTGCGCCTTGCCCGGAGTTTCTTGCCGGGTTTTATAATATGATAGATAACAGATGCGCAAACGGTTCACCTAATGGAAAGCTATTGCCAATCGACACCCGCACCACCAATAGAGTGACAAGTACGCTGGCAACCTTTAAACTGCTTTTCCCCTGGTTTGGGTCTCTACTATACAGTATTGCAGACTGATGGCACTCACATCGGCAAAACAGCGCAGACGATGCTTCACGCTGGTCATCTGTGAGGCCGTGGTATTACTCCGGTCAAGCCAGCACGCTCATGCCGAAGGGTAGCTTTTCCTTGCTCAAAATTCTGTTAATTACTGCTAGAAACGGCAACTTTTAGCAAAACATTATTGTTGAGACTTAGTATATATACTTGTCGCGTGTTAAAAATATTGTATTGCATCTTGAAAAATCCAATTTACTTGCATCTAAGTCTGTAATGATTAAAATTAAAAGATTTTTATTTTTTATTAATGTTTTATGTACCTACTTTCTTAAAAAATATCATATTGTCGCGACAGCCGCGTAGTCGGTGTAAACAAATTGGTTAGCGGCGCTAGTTTCATCATTGTAGCCGCTCAACAGCCATTTTCCTTTCGTATCCATAGCAACAATGGTAAACAAGATAAGGGTAAGATAAGGGTACACCAGGGTACACCAATAAAGGGCTGTTTGGTCTAGGGTTCCGTCTTAAATAGCCCTTTTATCTTATCGTCTCCTACTATCAAGAATAAATTAACGAATTGAGAATGAAGGTTTAACTTAGAAAACATGCTTGCTTAGGTAAAGTGACGGCTGCGGCTAAGGTCCCGGGTACGATCCCCGGGTCGGCCCAAAATCAGTACCTGAATTTTTTTGTTCAGGAATTCTCATTGTCAGCCTGAAGTATAGAAATAAGTATCCTCTTGCTTCAGAAAAACGTTATGCTGTTGGTCCTGCATCTAATCGTCTTCGATCATGTGTGACACCAGTGGATGTCCCAACGAAATAAGGCGATTGACGATAAATAATTATTCCTTTGAGTGCACTTGTTTGTCCTACGACGATTGCTGGTGGTTAAGATCGACCACCATAGCTGAAAAATAGGTAGAATAGTCTATCATCTAACCTACAATGAACTAGATTAGTCAGATTCAGTTAAGTAGTCTTAACTGAGCGGGAAGGGCTGTGCACTCGGTTCGCTCATTTCCTGACAAAACCAAACTAACACTATCCTTTATAAGTGACAGGTTCAATTTCTCCATAGAATAGATGTTGATAATGGTTTGCCGAGTCAAAAGCAAGTACGGAACTTTTTGTCCGCTTACTATGTCCATTTATTACTATTATAAATGGTTGGCTATCTCTGTTGTTGGTGCATTTACACTTAACGATTAGGAATATCAAAGAATTCCCGTGTTTTTATCAGTTCAAAAAATAATTTTAGGGAAAAGGTGTTTTTGGTAGGGGTACGCAACCTGTTTTAAGAGCTTCTAAAAAATCCGATGAACCCTCCTTAAAAAGATTCAATACTACTTACTACAAACTAAGGCGTGTTCAAACTAAGGTAAACTCAAATAAAATCCACACACACATAAAAGCACACACACCCATAAAAAATATAAAATAACTAGTGGCCCGCCCTCACTTCGCTTCGGGACCGGAATTCCGAAATGAACCAATAGATGGCGCTGTGTATAATTACATCGCGCAAGCGTTTAGTGTTTTCGGTTTACCTATAAGCCTTGTCATTGTCTATTAAAGTTATCTCTTTATAAATAGTATAGATGTATAGAAGATAGATATAGAAGATATCATACCTACTAGACACAAAAAAAACTAAGATATTTTAATTTTAGTTATTCTACCCTTTCGACACAATAATTATCAAAAAATATATAATATGTATATTTTTATTTTGTTTAATGTGGTGTTTAATAAACATTATATTTGTAACTATTATAATGTCTGATATCCGTAATACAATGGCGAAAAACAGAGTGAAGATGACATGACTGAAAAGGGGGTGGATGATACGATGAAAGAAGAAGAAAACATACTGCGCCGACCCCAGATGATCTAGGAACAGGGCAGGGTGATGATTATGATCCATAATACAGTTTACTGAAGCTGCTTAGTATCATAATTGTTCACAACACAAATGTTTGTTGATAAACAGATATTGGTGTTGGGTCTGGGTGTTTGTGGTGCCTTCGTTGTTTCTGGTTTTCATAGCAAAAGTGAAACTCTTATGGTCTTAGGGAAACTCTTATGGGATCAGGATAGTGTAAATTGTGATGTTGTCTCAATTTATTCTTAATTACTTTGTATGGAATCAGGTCAATGTATGAGATGTTGTATGAATATAATCATAATTTTTTGAAAATAAGAAAGAGAATAGCTGTTATTGATCCGGCGTCCGCATCGTTACAAAAGACGCTACGTGTAAATTTTCTTAAACGTTTTTCCATTCCACATCGAATCGTACGTCAAGGTAGCTAAAGGCTTGAAATACGAGGCCCTTTACCTTCCACGTGTTGAGATAAAAATCCCATTTGGAACCCATTAGGCAATTAGGGTCCTTTGTCACGGCTTAGAGGGTGTGTCCATGACCTGGATCGGATTAAGGTTGAAACATGTTTTTATTGGGTTGTGCTTGGAATGAAAGGAATTAAACAGCCTTGCAACTGTTTTTTATTTCTATTTTTGTTAAAGCAATTCTTTGCAATTTAGTCTTAAGTAAATAATGCACTTAATAATTAATGAGTTCAGGTGAGGTCACAACCTTCTAAAGTCCGGGTGGCTGTACTACGAATTATACTAACCGAACCCCTTACTAAGCCGACGAATTTCGTTTTATTTGCATTTAATATTTTCGATTATTTTGCATTTAATATTTTAAATACAATTGACTTAAAATAACATGTAACTACATAAAAACAATACATTAGACCTTCATGTTCCGATCTAGGTTATACTGAGCGTTCAGCTGTTTGTCTAACATTAATTTATTCCACAGAATATAGCTACAGAACAGAACTGTGCTCTTTGAGTATGGAATTTATATTTACTCATCCATCATATTATAATTCCTAAGTATAACTTACTTAACCACTCATAGACATTCAGTCTAAGAAAATGGCGATCCTACCCAGATAACAATTTAAACTTGAAACTGACTTGCGATAGGTTTGATGTATCAAACATGAAGCTTTGTCTCAAATTTGCCGTGGCAAGTGTATAAACTTGAGGCGAGGTTAAATCAAACGTTCTAGTTCCGAAGCAACAAACTTGCTAGAAAATTATTCTATAAAGTGTATGCAAGTTTGACATAACAAAGTTTGGACAATCGGGGGGGAAGGGGATAAAAGGTTAGCAGCGCACTTGTTGCATGTGTTCATCATGGACGGCGGCAATTGCTTACCACCAGGTGATCCGCCTGCTCGTCTGCTACCTATCATATAAAAAAACCTTATCTCAGTTCCACGCACTTTCCCATTTCCCAAGCAGGGCGCAGTGGCAGACGTCCCAGAGTGACGCTCCTCAACAGTCACGATTGCAATAAAGAATCCATGACTCAAGTATTATTCTCAAATTGGACTTCTGGTAGTCATTGTTTGGAAAAAAATCTCGTCATCGCGATGTAGAAAATAACCACCGCACCGCGCCCGACCGCACAAATAACTTGGTAATCCAGTACAAATACATAGCATTACAATTTTATATTTGCGGTTGTCGCCTTTCTTGAAGAACAACACGAGTATCTTTGAAGGACCACATCAGAAATGATGTAATCCGACAAAAAAACCAGAGTCACCGACATAGCCCACCGAATTAGCAAACTGAAGTGGCAGTGGGCTGGTCACATTAGCCGCAGAACTGACAACCGTTGGAGCCATAAGGTCCTTGAGGGAGCCCGCGACTCGGCAAACGTAGTGTTGGACGCCCTGCTACAAGATGGGATGACGACATTCGAAGGGCTGGCTGGAGTGAGCTGGATGAGAGTGGCCCGAAATCGGGAGCGGTGGCGTGCATTAGGGGAGACCTATGTCCAGCAGTGGACGAACGTGGGTTGCTGATGATGATTTGCGGTTTGCTTTTGCTAAACAAAATGCACCGAGTTCGTTTCGTTCCCTGAACCGCACAAATAACTTGGTAATCTAGTACAAATACATAGCATTACAATTTTATATTTGCGGTCGAACTTTGCTTCAAAATTATCAAAGCCTTGAAACATCATACCTTAATCAACAAGCTTACAGCAAATTTTGTCATAAACTTGATTTTTCATGTTTGACGTGACAATCTAAAAATCAAGTTTGAAGCAAGCTCGCTTGCTATCTGGGTAGCCACTGGGTATTAAGTTCCTTCCTACGAAATGAATCGCCTAAATCATATTTTTCACACAAAAATGTCTCAAAAAGTGAAAATACTAACACATTCAGAAGTAGGTATGTTAGAAAATTTAGCTCGTTGACAAATGACATTCACTTCCCATTTAATATCAACGTCGATTCAACTCCAGACTTATGCCCCACACTTAAGATTCAATTTCCCATGAGCTTTTTTTAGTAATCTAGAAAAATTTATGGCTAGGCGGGAATTGCAATATGACGCTCTCGATGATATTCAAAATGAAGTTTTGAGTTAAGTGTGTAAAGTATATTTTCATTTGACGTTCAATAATGGAGTTCTCCGTGGAAAAATCAAAACTTAATGGCTTTGTGCAAAGTGCCGGGGCTTTTAGCACAAGATAGAAAATATATTATTGACATTCCAAATCATTAATACTTATGATAAGAAACCCTTTATGCATTCAATCAAGCGTGTTCCCTGTTGTGTTCAAAACCGTCACATTGGAGTCCTTTCCTTGTGTGAACTTTTCAAAATGTCACAAAATATCGCTTAGATCAAATAGCCTAGGAACCATCGCTACAAGTTTCAGGATTCTTGATAAGCAGTACCTAGTGGGTTGAACGGGACAAGCCATATATTTTGTCTAAATAACAATCTTGTGAGATATCTACTCGTATTGTGCCTATATTGTTGATTGAAGGTATCAATAGGACAAGACTAGTTCTGAAGGCTTCGGCAGCAACAAATCTATTTGATTCGAATGCGACCCGACGATAAGTGGTTATCGATTTCAGTCGCGAATGTTCCTTGCGGTAATATTGTTTTGTAAAGGTGGGTACAATACAAATGTACGACGCTACACGAGTATGTGAGCTGGGCGATAATGCGCGTTTTTGTTTTTACAAAACCAGTTACGCAACAGATATTTAGTTTTCATATCGATGTTAAAAACCGTTTTTAGATATCGATATCGTCGCACAATCGCCAATTCGGAATGAAAAGTAATCCGTATTCTTATAACTTAAGAAACCATTTTATAGTGAAATGAGCGAAATAACTCTTCAATTATTTACGAGTACCAAGCACAGTCGGCCACCATGTTCGCTAAGTAAGAAACAGAAGGAGCTAATATGGATATCCTAGGTCATCGTTCGTTTCTAAGTTTTTGAATATCGCATCAAAAACAGACGAAGGTATAGTTATTGTGATATCGGTTATGTGGCTAGGGATATCGATATAGTAAGAAATATAATTCGTAAGAGCGTTGTCACATTATCCGATCCGATATCGGTGTCGGACGCCGATCTGATAAGGGGAAGTAAAATGTATGAAATATGTACATATATATCGGATATCGGAGCCAACACATTTTATACATTTTATTTACCCCGATATCGGATCGGTGTCCGACACCGATATCGGATCGGATAATGTGAAATCGCTCTGTCGGTTACCAGTTACATTTTTTTATATCGGACTCATGCCTACTGAGCAAGTATCTTTATCCCCGCCCCTTTCACACGCGCTGTGCGTCTCTTTTGTTTGAATGTGACAGGTATATTCTCATTCGTTACGGGACGGTATCGTTATTAAAAGCCTAACAATTTTATTCCAAGTTATTATAAGCTGCCCACGGTAAAGATTTGCCGTGAGAGAGTCAGGCTTCGGCTCGAGCGGACTGATACCAACTTCTTCACTGAGCTGAGGTCTCCCAAAGTCAATACATAGTGTACTGTCTAAATATGTAGAGACTCACATGTAGGTCACACGACGTTATTCAAGTATGTACCAATACTGATGAAATATGTGTTTTTGTCCTCAGAACTCTGCAGCGCCGCCACCAAGATCCAGGCGTCGTTCCGCGGCCACCAGGCCCGCAAGCAGACCCAAGCCGAGAAGGATAAGGAACTTCAGGACCTGCAGGATAAGGTAACCCATAGGTGCATGCTGCAACCACGACTCCCGTATGGAATGCGTGTTCTTATCCACTGAGCTCCCATCGTTTAATTACTTCTACCAATCATGTTAAACAACTTTTGTTTCACAACATTTGGAAATTCATCAAATTTTTTCACCTCCTATACTAAATAAGAAAGTCAGTGACCAACTTAGTTTTGAAATTAGAATTTTGTTTATGTAATTTCCAACCTAAATATTTTTTTTTAAAAAGAAAGGAACCGACTACAGCCACAATATATACAATTGATTTTTTTTTGGTTTGTGTGGTTTTTTCCAATACCACTGAGTCAATTTTGATAAAATTTATAAGGCATCCCTTTTAAATGAGGGCCTACTCAAACAAAAAAAGAATCATAAAAGTCCATTCATAATTGGCGGAGAAATCGAGTAACATACATACAAAAAAACATACGGGTCGAATTGAGAACATTCCTCCTTTTTGAAGTTGGTTAAAAATTGTAAGCAACTTTGCTCACTTTATTTGGTAGATGACGTGGTTCATCCTTATCATATTAGCTCACATCCACCCACTGCTGATTATTAGGCCTCTTCTCTATCAGATGACTTGAAATGTGATGTTTACCAATAGGTACATCACGTTTGTAAGAAAATACATACAGCTTGTAATGTTATTTTATTGATGTACTTACGTAATTAAAATTATCTCAGGTTGAAAAACATAGTTTAAAACTACCCTTCGACTTAGATGAAACCTATCATGCTGAAAAATTACCTAAAGATAATCACGATAAAATTACCTCTTTTCTATTCCAGGAAGACATAGAGAAGATTGACCTCACCGATCCTGATCTCAACAAGGCTGCTACTAAAATACAGGCCTCTTTCCGTGGGCACAAGGTGCGCAAGGACGTCCCGAACTAAGGCGACCACACGTCGGCGACGCCTAGACTCGTATGTGCGAACACAACTTTCAGTTTACCGGTTGACTCTTCGTAGGATCTCCTCGTTCTTTTAAACGAAAGTGTAATACTGCATATTTTATTCAAAAAATAAGACACATTTATGGACATGATAACTCTTATCAGATTTTTGAAATTGAGTTATTCAAAAACATGTTTTTTTTTATTCCAGACCATTTAAGATAAGACGTATTAGTGATCCACGTATATACTTTTACAATATGCCATGTTCTAAATTTGTACTAGGTTAAAGAATTTAAACTTGCAACTTTTAAAATATTTCACTAAGACCAATACTAATAATGTCAAGGTTAAAATGCTTACAAAAAATATTTGGGAATAAAAGGGGTACTTAATATTGTTTTCGTATTGCAGTATAAGTTACGCTTAAAAATACTAGTCAGGTAAGATATATATTTTTCTTTTTCCTGTACAATCTTACAGTAAGGATTTACATACTGTCAATAAATCACTTACTAAACTAGAAGAATCGTACATACGGACCTAGACACGTGGGAACGTTTGCTAGTTATGTAAAAGTGAGTAATCGTGGATGGTATGTCAATTCTTTACTAATATAATTCAGTCAATTTTAATTCCTTACATACAATTACTATCATCAAAGCATTGGATTGACGTGTCTCATGACTACCAAAGAGTAGAAAATATTGAAAATGAATTGAACTATTTATTAAATATGATATAGGTATCTGTCCCGTTTTTTCTATAATAAATTATGATCACCTTACTTCGTGAAACTAAATCCGCATTATTATGATGAAATGTTTCTTCTTAATAAATCTTTATTATTATTATTGTGACATTCCAATTTTCTTTCTTCTTTCAATGTTTGTTGAAGATGTAAGATTTTATTTTAGAATAAAGTAGTGTTAAGATAATAATTATTGTAGCTTTAAATGCCACTATAACAGCTTAATTTATTTAGAATAATAATTATTTATGTTATAACGCTAATATAAATTTTAATATGTGTATGTTATTAAAATTGACAGTATCTTTCAGCGTCAAATCAATGTTTGTGTTGTTTGTTATTTTTTATCATTTTATTATTATTTGACAAGTCTATACCACTTTTATCGCTGGATTTTTCCTGTACATTTTCTGGTAAATTTAGGATTTATATTAAATAAAAATATTTAATATTCGCCTATATTCTTGTGTTTTTAATACCCACCTTACTCTTAAGATAGAAAATGTCAAAGTCATGTACTTATATGAGTTAATAAACTGGAACCCTTAATAATAAAGTAGTCATAATAAGAAAGTTTAATAAGGGACACACGCTTATATATTAACTAATATGTTTTCAGTTATCAGCCAGTTGAAACCTGTTTAATTTAATCAAAACACAGAAATTTGTACACTAATAAACTATATTTAGGTATTATGTTTATTTTTCTAGATCATTTGATATTACTCCTATTTTAGAGGATATTATTACAACTACATCAACATGTAGATCGTCATCACCCATCAATAGAATTGATATGAGATCAAATGGTTGGATCTTGGCAAGATGATATATTTTTTTAATAATATTATAGGTATGAATCAGCTTTCCTTTCCTACCGGGGGTTATTTTGTAACCAATTATCGTTATGACATGTACACGGATTATCTGATGGTAAGTGTTAGTTGTTACGCATCAAAAATACGTCTACGAATATATTTTAATTAAACGAACTTATCTTGTACCATGCAAACTATGCATTTGTGATTTGGGCCATGTTGCCATATCAATAAATATCATCTTGCCAAGCAAAACATTCCATTTCTGTTAATAGGTGGGGAGCCCATACATTTTTGCTCATACCTCTTTGGTATTTTAATGATCATTTGTGTGATCATAAATAGGTAACTTACAATGACTGATGAATTTATTGACCTGTGTGGTATATTTTTTAATAAATTTATCCTGTGTTTAAAAATGACTTTTAAAACAAATAAGCACTTAAGGACTACACTGCATGAGAATCAAAACAAGACTCTATATTTGAGTCTTCATAGTTTTTGGATGTATAATCCTTGTTTTGGTCAGGATAATAAGTAATATATGAAGGAGAGGCTTGATTTGGAGTATATAACAATGGAGGAGAATTATATCGATAAATATTATTAAGACCAGGGAGTTTTACGTTATGATATAAATCTTTGTATGGTGCGACGAGATTCCACTGATTCGAGAAAGATGGCGTTTGCTGCGACTTATTTACTTCTAATTCTTCATCAGTGTGTTTATTATTGCCTGTTTTTATGACTACTTCTGTATTAGTCCAAGTCTTCCAAGTTGTATTTCTTCCATTATCATCGATGACACTACCTGATTTTAGTTGGCCATTATCGTTTGCTTTGAATGCGTATGTTTTGATGTTTTGCTGTATTGGATATTCAAATGGTGGTTTTGTGTACGTTTGATCGGGTGTATAGTGGTAATGGTGGGAAAGGTCGGGAACTAAATTGTGTAAATGTCTGTGATGAGTACTTCCATCTAAAATATCGTTATGATTATGATATGAACAATTATGGTGAACCGTTTCGTGTAATGTATTATTCAAAGGTGATGGTGATGACACGTGATTAGCAGTAATCGGTGTATGGTCAGCAATATTCTCATTTACTACGTGATCACGATGATCAATATGTTCAGGAATATGATGTGTTTTCTCACAGTCGTGTGTCTTTTCAGTTACTTCCGTATAATTTTTATGAAGAATTTGTATGCTGTTTATAGTTTCTGAAACAAGAGGTATAAAATTAATTATCTTACTGTTGTTTTATTAAAATAAATTATTATCACTCATAGTGATAAAGCTGACTTTGTTGTACATTACTCCTGTAATAATTTGTTTTATGTTTTATACCTCTGTTTTGTGTGCAATATAAGTATATTTATTCATTCATCATTTTTATCATCAACTACAGGGTGTATCAATGCCAAGAGTTGTGAACAACATTCGATATTAGAACGACTATTAGAAAACTTTCGACTCTTGATACACAAGACTACCAAGTCAAGTGAACTATTATTATTACAGGTACACCCTGTAGTAGTAAGCCAGTGAATCAGTATCGAATTAAATATTATTTTACTTATGCATAATCAAGAAGATAAATAAGTTACACACATGAGGTTTTTCTTGAAGTGGTTGCCTATGTAACATATCTGTAGATCTTTAGACAGAGGCACGAAAATACGCCAAAATAGTTCCACAAAATATCTGGTATAGCAGTTTTTGCTTCGCGCTTGACTCAACTCCCCAATATTTCGGATAATGTGTAGAAGAGTTCATTAAAGAAAGCAATAAAGAAACATACGCACCATTCTGCATGTTGTTCTTCCAGCAGATTTCAGTTAAATCATCGACATCAAGATCAGTTTCTTTTTTCTCAAGAATGGGTTTTAGTACTAATTTTAAAGCTTCGCCATTTCGACTTAAATTATGTCTTGTCAGATCCGCAGTTGAATCTGCATTAAAATTGTGGATAATGAATAATGGTGATTCAGTCTTTTTAGTGGCTAATAAAGATTGTATTATTTGAGGTAATTGTTTGATTATTTCCTTCAATGTATCTTCATCGTGTGTATTCATGTCCTTATTTGCCAATTTTTCTTTCGGTAGTTTAACATCATGTTCTATATTTTTTTCTGTAGATGACGCACCGTTGACTTCTGTTTTCACTTCTGATTCAGATTGCACCTCTTTGTTTTGTGGTTCTGCCTTATGTTCAAACAAAAGTTCATGTACAGGTGTGATGGAAGAATGAAGTTCGATTTTATCTTCATCAATTGGCATAACCCTTTTAGAAGCAGTTAAAAGGTTTTCATGTTTTTCTTCAATTTTGATTTCTTCTGCATCTCCTTTATCTATAAAAAAATCTTCTTTTTCCTCGTTATTGTGTACTTTGAGTACAGGGATGTCGATATTTTTTTGTATGTTGACTGTTTTTGGTAGAGGTAAAGTTATATGGGCAGTAGGAAGACGCAACGTTTGTTTTATTGAAGGAAGAATTGGTGAAATATTCGCTTTTGCATTTACTCTTTTGAGGTTTGTGATTGGTTCAATCTTTTTAGGTAATCCGTGTCGAAGATTTGGCAACAAGTGATTTTCGTTTAAGTTTATTTTATCTGGTCTTAATAGGCTTTGATTATCATTTGGTCGGATTTTGGCTCGTTTCCACCTTAAAAGATCATCTTGCTCAGTCTTATTTTTCTGGAAGGAAGAAACATATTATTGCATTGATTACACTGCACTAAAATTCACCATAGTAGGCACTGAAGTAACTCAAAGTCTATCTAATTATTGCAAAACTCATATATTTCAGTAATAAAGCTTATTTTATCAAGTAAAATTAAAGATATTTTATGACTTTTAAATTCAAGAAATAGTCAAGTACACTTTATAAATAAAATACACTTTATTTTCACGATTTCTTATGTTATTGAGGCAGTAAGTACCTCTGTATTTTCCATACCTACTGTATTAAAATTCAGTTGTGTGACAAAATATGCCATGGCATTTGAAATAATATCAACTTGCAGTCAACAGTGACAAAATTACTGATTTGATAAGTTATTATAAACAGAACATTTACTCGTACTTAGCGATATTTTTGTATAAAACTTTATTATGACAAAAATGTCACTAAGTAGATCTAAAAGGTCATAGTTAGGTATCTTTAAAACTATCTAAGATACCACAGAGTAGTTCAGGATGATTACAGTTGTCATTTAAGAAGTAATGCGCAAAATAACTTGTAAAAGCTTGGGGATTCTTTTGATTTCACTACCAATTTCAAGCTCTATCTAAGCTATTGTATGTTATTTATGATATACAGAAATAAACCCACATTTTTCAAAAATGGAGTTTGTAATATTCTAAAATTTTAATATTTTCTTATTTTGCTTTAAATTAAAATGCAAACTTTAAGTTACCTAACTTCAAACTCGATGTTTAAATAGTACAACATAGGAAAAATACACTTTCTGAATTAACATTGAACATAACAGCAATTAAAAATCTTTTTTTATATATCCTATCGTTAAACTTTATAATAAAAATTTGCAATGACTCACCGTCTGATTATGTGTTTCCTCACCAAAACAGATAGACACTAGACAAATTAAAAACACTTCATAAATCCTCATGGTGGAATTACACTTAACACTAATATCACACGTTTCATTCCTACGGATACATTTCAAACAATATCATAATCGAATGTTTATAAAACTTACTATGCATTATAATCGATTATCATTGGTAACTACGAAATTAAACATAATTTTAAAAATGTCAGATATCTCAAACCTATTTTTTCTCTACCTTGATCTACCTACAGCTTTGGCCGAGACCGCTCTCCAAAAAATCGCAAGCTTTTAAGACCAAAGCAAACCAAAATATCAGGTCTCAATTTGATGTAGGGTTGTGATGATGATAATGATTATGAAACATTCTCAAACTTTTAGTTACGAAGAAACAGTACATAACGTCGTTTATGTGCCAATACCACTTAACTAACAAATTAAGTAATCTATGTGATGTACCTATTATGTACTTAAGTATTTTAATACACAAACATAGTTCTTTATTACATACGTATACCATACATATTAAATCAAAATCAAAATTGCACATAATCAGTACATTATAACACTGAATGAATGCTTGATTAACATTTTCCGGTCGTGATTTTCGAAGACTCTTCGGTTTCAAAACATTTGAATTGAACGATTGCATAATGCGGTTCTTGTTTCAATCTTTGAGATTGTCGAATGACCCGTGCCAAATTTCTTTACGAGACATGAGTTAGATTCTCCATTTTCTAATCTGCATATTATTGCACTTTTCTGGTCAATTGTAAATACTTACTTTATGTCGTGAAATGTAATTTTTTCACAGCGTGACTTTCAAGCGTCAATTAAGTACATACTAATTCAAAACAAAAACGATCCACGTGCCGAACGTCGTTAGGAATCAACGAACAATACCTACCGGGAGGTGTAAAGAAACTTGTCGGTCATTATTATAACCGGACATAATTTAATATATTAAAAATCGGTCATAATAAGCAACATATCACTGTAAGGAGAGTCATTATATCTGACTTTTTATTACCTATTCATGACACAAATGTTTGTCCGGTGTGGGGATCGAACTGTTTAGCGTATGAGGCAGGAGAACTACCAAATTCGTCATCTGGCCGTTCCAAACTATCAAGCAGCTGCTATTTGACCTTTGCTGCCATTTTAGACAAGGGAATAAGGTGATTACAATTAACCTGTCTCATAAGGTTATAAAGACACATTAAGACATCAAGAATATAAATAAAAACACAAATAGTTCAAGCGAATATGATCTTAATTCAGACATCTACGTAGGAGTCTAGTGAGGTCAGGAGTGCGAAGAGGTGCCGCAGGAGCGGGTAGAACTCGAGCCCGGCGGATATCACCAGCACGAACATCGTGAGCGCGCGGCTGATGCTGCGCACGAGTTCCAGCTTGCTGCTCAAGGGGAGGGACTTCCTGAGAGATGTGCCTCTCAAAATTAAGTCTCGGGGTGCTGTAACCTGAAATAGGGATCTCATGTGTCGTCACAAATAACTTTAGAAAGAGACAGGAAACGGAGATAGGAAACTTCATTCTTAGCACGACTGGCGAAGTAATTTTACATGCTTCTCTATTACAGGGTGTACCGGTAAAAAATGTGCATCCCTTTAACTATCACTTCTACGAACCACTTTTAACAACGTTTGTCCTACGACATTTGGAAATTCATCGTTTTTTTCCATTCTCCATACAAAATGAACCAATAACCAAATTTGTATGGAAAGTAGAGTTTTTATGCGCAATTAAGTACAAAAGCGTCAAACCCAATGTCGATCAGAATGATTGGTAGAAGTGCTGGTTAAAAGGATGTAACTGTATGTACCATAGTTATCAACGCTATTCAACATAGTTATTACCTAAGAGCAGGGTTTCTAGGTTAAAGTTAAAACCTACCTGGAAAACTGTGCCCATCTCAATGAAAGATGGCGGACTTTTTTCTGAACATGGCTGCAATTTCGAACGAAATTCAAATTTCTGGATAACTTTTTTATCAGTTCACATCCGACTGGCAGGTAATGTGATAGGTGGTGGCAGACGAACTGATGGATCATCAGATCGTAAGCGATTGCCGCCGCCCATGTACAGCCGTGGAGTTACAGTAGAGTGGACAAGCTTTAACGGAGGGCCAAATTGGGGAATACAAATTGCAGTGAACGAATCTAAGTACTACTGTTGCGAGTGTCTGGGCGGCAGTAATATATCATTAGGTGATACGTCTGCTCGTCGCTACCTACCAAATGTAAAAAATAGGCTGCTAATATTTTTTTACCTTTGCGGTTGCTGCAATATTCGTATTTTCAGGTTTGACATCTTCGTGTATGGGAACAGCGTCATGTGTGACGATGTGTAGGGCTCCTGCTACTTCTCGTTTGGCTCTTAATAAAGGATTTGGCGGCTGAAATTGTAAATAATCATCATTATCACATTAACGCCTCCGTAAAGTATTTTATGGCATACTTAATGTCCTTAAAAATCACAGATTCAGCCCTAAGAGCATAAGTGTGAAAATGTATTACTCACTATGGTATGACTTCGATAAAACGCAAATAAACAACTAAGAATATACCATATAAATAACTGCATTCTGAATCAAATCATTCTGTTGAATATTTTTCAAATGATTAACACCTACTTCCCCAGAACATAAAAATTATCAATAAAATATTTATTCGAAGTGGCAGTTGTAGCGAGTATGGTTAATCAGGCTTTTTACAGAAAGTCGGTTATAACTGACCTTGATATTCAAAAGTTCTAGTACCTATGTACGAATCGATAATACGATGTAGTATCGTGTGACAGAGAGAGAGACACGATTCGTATCTCTCCTGCACGTCTATCTCTGTCATTCACGCTGAAACACGCGTAGATACATGAATGTGTGCACAGCCTAAGCTTCCTTAACATTCTTCTCCTTTGGGTGCCTCTTCAATCCTGAAGGTTGGCCGCCAGTTTCTTGAACTTCTCCCTATCTTTTGCGAGATTGAATAGTTGTTTTACGCTGGTGATTCCGGTCCACTCCCTTATATTACGTAGCCACGATTGTTTCCTCCGTCCAGGACGCCTCTTCCCACCAAATCTTCCCATCATTATAAGTTGGAGTAGACTATACCTATCATGTCTTAGCACGTGACCGTTTCTTAACATAAATTGATTAAAATAATAACATACCTACCTTTTTTCGACCCGGGAATGGAACCCAGGGCCCCAAGATCACTCGATACTTAAATTGCTAGCCCAAAGAAAAGCGTTCAAACCACGTTTCTTTTAAATTTTACTGATTTTTTATTGACGCAGCGACTTAATGCGTATTCAAACGCTATGTATATTGCAATATAAAGCACATACCCACTGACTGTAAATTCAAAAATTGCTTTATTTAGAAATCACCAATTTTCAGTTTCAAATATGTGGGGTGCTTCTGTGATAGGATTCTTGTTTGTTATAGTAAATGCACATAGTGATGTAAGTAACGATGAAAATTAATGTTTTAATCACCGAGGTATAGGTATTTTAGTTAGCAGTATTTTTTTTATAAAGAAGAAAAATGAGCCAACGGCTCACCTGAAGGTAAGGTTACCCGCATCCGGACTCCTTCTGGCCGGTCTTTTAGAAAGGTATAGGATCGTTTCTTGAAGATTTCAATGATTGTATTTCATGCTGAATGGCATTGGTCGTGGATCTGAAAGACTAGGAAGGTTTAATTGGTATATAAGTAGGTGCTTATTTACCTAATAGCTACACATTAAGCTACTACAATCTGAATAATTTCTTTATTCTGTTGAGCGTCAAATAGTACAACATTATCTGTTATTTCAATAATAAAATTTGCATTAGTTAAGGATTCTAAATAAGTGCTCTGCCACCGTTCCGGCTCATCTCACGGCGAGCACTTTAGAATACTCACTGTTAACTAATTACAAAACCATGTTTAAGAAAATACAGAATGAAGCCAGCATGCAGTCTTCGCTGATGCCACAAGAACTCAATCCAGCCTTTGTCAGTGGAAAGGTAATATAATATTAGGTATCTAAGTACCAATTCTATTGGCAGGATAGTAATATGCCAGTAGAGTAGAGCCTCATCATCATCTGTCTGTTGCAGTCCACTACTGGATATAGACCTCTCCTAATGTTCGCCACTCCTATCGATGGTACGCTACTCGCGTCCAGCTCTTGTCAGCCATCTTGCCACTCCTTAATATTATGACCTGTAGGTTTCCTACACTTCGTCACAGACTACGTTTACCGAGACGTACAGTTCAGTACAGGAGATCGTAATTTTTTTTAACAAATTGGTTAACACTATTCGGAAAACTCATTTCGGGAATACAATTTGTAGCTACAACTAAATGATATCCCATAAAAAACAATACTTGTCAAAAAGACCAAGTCTTACAACTCAGTTGTTCTTCAACCGCTCCCGGGGCGGAAGATTCTTTGTCGCCCTCTTTACAACCTCGAATCCCTCCCCCCTCAGGATGAATCCTAGATTTTGCCGTCCCCTTAACCTAAAAATTGCCGTCCCCTCTACACCAGTGTAGGGGTTTAGTAGTATTGAGGCCATGCCACCCCCTTTTTTCTTAGACCGATTTATGATCGTATCATGTCCGCCATTAGCCACTACTAGTTTGGGTTAAAAAAAAATACAATTAGAGACCAAATTCATTGTTTAGCAGGAACTGTGGAATTCCATGATTCTTCCCCCGCGCCTTCGCAGAGACCTGGCAGATAAGTTGGATTTCGGCTTCGCATACCAGCTGAAGAAGTACAGCAGGATTACAGCGTGCGTCGTGCTAGTTCTGTCCGCTTTGATGGAGATTATCCTGTACCTTCTGGACTCTCAAATGACTTGAGTAAACTGATGTTATGATTTGTAGTTTTATTGCACAAAATGTTGTAACATATGCGAATTTAATGACAAGAAGATAAGTTTCAATAATCAACTTTTGGGTCATACAAAGAATGTGAGAGACTGAGTCCGCGGAGAAACAAAAGTAATTTAAGTGATTCTGTAATTTATATCTGTAGGTACGTTTATTAGGCACCAAAAATTCAGAAATGTTATACAAATATTAGTAAGTAAAAGTTTTTAGAACAATCATGAATTACCTATTTTTAGGTAAGTTTACCACTGTGAGGGTGGTCTGTTGACCACCTAAAATAGACTAAAGATGATATTCTAGTAATTAATCATCCAGTTAAAGTCAAAGGAAGAGAAAACTACGGTATTTCCTAACTTATAGGTACGTACTAAGAGCATAACTTAAACATTTAATTTTTTTTTTACATAACATGATCCGTATAGGATTGTAAGTCTTTAGGTAAATCAACCATGAAAATCGATTTCGTCAAAGACTACAAGACCAGAAGGCTATCCCCGCTGCACGTCGGCAATCTAGCACATAAAAGGCACATTAAAAAAAATAAAGGTCGATTGTAGCTGTCAGTTGATATTACATTATTATAAATCAGAGTATAAGAGTTCAAACAAATAGTTGAATTTTAAAAGCCTAGTAAACATATATCGTGGCGCTAAAGCGTAATTTTTCTTTTACTATCGATATATTAAACTATGAATCCCTTCATGCTCCTCCCTACTGTACACCGGTAGAGCGTTTGGAGGAACCAAATTTTAATTTATTTTTATTGTTTTTCAAACGCTCAAAAAGTGGGCGCTTCGCGGAACGATTTGTAGGCGTTTCGTTTTGAGCGTTTCAAATTTGGGCGCTTCGAGGAATACCTCTAAGTATTGCAATATAAAGCACATACCCACAGACTGTAAATTCAAAAATTGCTTTATTTAGAAATCACCAATTTTCAGTTTCAAATATGTGGGGTGCTTCTGTGATAGGATTCTTGTTTGTTATAGTAAATGCACATAGTGATGTAAGTAACGATGAAAATTAATATTTTAATCACCGAGGTATAGGTATTTTGGTTAGCAGTATTTTTTATAAGGAAGACAAATGAGCCAACGGGTCACCTGAAGGTAAGGTAACCCGCATCCGGACTCCTTCTGGCCGGTCTTTTAGAAAGGTAGAGGATCGTTTCTTGAAGATTTCAATGATTGTATTTCATGCTGAATGGCATTGGTCGTGGATCTGAAAGACTAGGAAGGTTTAATTGGTATATAAGTAGGTGCTTATTTACCTAATAGCTACACATTAAGCTACTACAATCTGAATAATTTCTTTATTCTGTTGAGCGTCAAATAGTACAACATTATCTGTTATTTCAATAATAAAATTTGCGTTTGTTAAGGATTCTAAATAAGTGCTCTGCCACCGTTCCGGCTCATCTCACGGCGAGCACTTTAGAATACTCACTGTTAACTAATTACAAAACTATGTTTAAGAAAATACAGAATGAAGCCAGCATGCAGTCTTCGCTGATGCCACAAGAACTCAATCCAGCCTTTGTCAGTGGAAAGGTAATATTATATTATATCTAAGAAGTACTAATCCTATTGGCAGGATAGTATATTAGTATATTTCGGTAAAGTAGAGCCTCATCATCATGTCTATTGCAGTCCACTACTGGATATAGACCTCTCCTAATGTTCGCCACTCCTATCGATGGTACGCTACTCGCGTCCTACTCTTGTCAGCCATCTAGCCACTCCTTAATATTATGACTTGTAGGTTTCCTACACTTTGTCACAGACTACGTTTACCGAGACGTACAGTTCAGTACAGGCGATCCTAAATTTTTTGAACAAATTGGTTAACACTATTCGGAAAACTCATTTCGGGAATACAATTTGTACCTACAACTAAATGATATCCCATAAAAAACAATACTTGTCAAAAAGATCAAGTCTTGCAACTCAGTTGTTCTACCGTAAAAAGTTGTGAGAGCCAATTAAAACCAAGTCGGTTATTAATTTATTTAGTCCCTTTAACGTTGATAACGCGATCTGATGAGACAAAAAGAAATTTAAAAAATGTCAGTAATTTTAAAACTAGGGTACCGGCCGCCCGGGGCGGAAGATTCTTTTGTCGCCCTCTTTACAACCTCGAATCCCTCCCCCCTCAGGATGAATCCTAGATTTCGCCGTCCCTTAAATCTAAAAATTGCCGTCCCCTCTACACCAGTGCAGGGGCTTAGTAGGTAGTATTGAGGCCATGCCAACCTCTTTTTTTCTTAGACCGATTTATGATAGTATCATGTCCGCCATTAGCCACTACTAGTTTGGGTTAAAAAAAAACACAATTAGAGAACAAATTCATTGTTTAGCAGGAACTGTGGAATTCCATGATTCTTCCCCCGCGCCTTCGCAGAGACCTGGCAGATAAGTTGGATTTCGGCTTCGCATACCAGCTGAAGAAGTACAGCAGGATTACAGCGTGCGTCGTGCTAGTTCTGTCCGCTTTGATGGAGATTATCTTGTACCTTCTGGACTCTCAAATGACTTGAGTAAACTGATGTTATGATTTGTAGTTTTATTGCACGAAATGTTGTAACATATGCGAATTTAATGACAAGAGGATAAGTTCTAATAGTCAACTTTTGGGTCATACAAAGAATGTGAATGACTGTGTCCGCGGAGAAACAAAAGTAATTTAAGTGATTCTGTAATTTATAATTTTGTAGGTACGTTTATTAGGCACCAAAAATTCAGAAATGTTATAAAAATATTAGTAAGTAAAAGTTTTTAGAACAATCATGAATTACCTATTTTTAGGTAAGTTTACCACTGTGAGCGGGTCAACATCTAAAATAGACTAAGGATGATAATCTAGTAATTAATCATCCAGTTAAAGTCAAAGGAAGAGAAAACTACGGTATTTCCTAACTTATAGGTACGTACTAAGAGCATAACATAAACACTTAATATTTTTTTTACATAACATGATCCGTACAGGATTGTAAGTCTTTAGGTAAATCAACCATGAAAATCGATTTCGTCAAAGACTACAAGACCAGAAGGCTATCCCCGCTGCACGTCGGCAATCTAGCACATAAAAGATATTAAAAACAGTTTGCAAATAATTCGGGACTAACTGTTCGACGCCTGTAAAATTTAAGTACTTAAGCCAACCTAAGTAAAATGATATGAAGTGGAACAGCTAAAATCTCAATAGCAAGTGAACACAGAGTCACTTTTATTAAGACCGTAAATAAGACGTAGTACCTATAAATTTATCATTACGCATACAGTTAATAACATTTTCAACGGGTGACCACATTAATGATTAATTTACATATAGTCATAGGTATTATTGTAGTATAATAGGCCAAGTTACAGTACGATTTTTAAAGCGACGACTAGCTATTTAGCGATCTAAGCCGGTTAAAAGTCGGATGAAAGGGTGGAAAATTCGATCATCCAGCTGACTTTGTTGATGAAAAGGATATTCGTGTTAGGTTGGGGTATATCTCAATACAGGTTTACCCCACATAGATGCCGAATACAGCTAAGCTACCACAAAGTAGCATAGTTGTACCTAGCATTCTTATTGTAATCTTCTAATATTCGTTTATTCATGTTTAACATTAATGTTATACTTAAGCAAATGTCGTCGCTCGGACACCCACTACTCTAGTGGAGTCACAACAGCGCTGCCAATATTTAGACTAATCATGTCTTATGAACTATTGACCAATATAATGTTTTGGCCATAACGTTTCGCCAAAAAAACATTTATACTATTTTCTAACAGAACGATTTGTTAACATAACGTTCTTTTTCACTGTTTTAGCTATAGGATAATGCATCAGTTCTTCGTTCATCTGGCGCTTCACTGGTCGCGCTTGGCTTGTGCGCTGTGGGGTCACCAATTCTAACTTTTTAGTAGTAATGCAGCCCCTGCGAAGTGCATCTTTAAGCATTCAAAAGGTCAGTTGGCAAAACATTCTGTCAGTCAAACGTTTGTTGGTTTCAGAACCCTAAGTCCACCCATTAGGAACACGTTTACCGCAATTTGAGTTGTTCGAGACGGTGCCGCGGTGTCGCGGGATATCGATTCATTACTTCCTGCACCGCTGTATTACTATTCAATATTAGGTATTATAAGTTTTAACAAACTTGGCTCATTTTTGTCATTTATTTTTATATTTTAATTAATCTGAAATCAAATCAATCCGCTTTACCGATGAAAGGACCCTGATTTATTAAAAGATACTGTAAGCCATGAAAATTGGTCTCTAAATAAATAAGCTGCGAATAAGCAGGACAACATTGTGGCAGCAATCATGAAGTGGGTCGTGCTTTTGTGCGTCTTCGTGGCAGTGCTCTGCACTGTATTGGTATGTTTTTCCTTTTTCTCATCGTTCATTCTTTAATTAAAAGTTAACTACGTTGAAGAATAGTATCAAATTTACAAAAAATATATGCAGGATAAAATTAACCGAATAGGACGTACAACCTGTCAAATTTCCTCATTTGATTTTCAACTTAATGTGTATGACAGTAAGATGAGAGTCGATTGATGAATTTGACAGTTTTGTGTACCTACTAAAAGTATTCTAAAATGTTATTTAATAAAATTATCAACCTAAATTAGATGATAGAGACGAATAAAGTTAATAAGAGCTTGAAAGTTAACTTATTTAAGTTAATCCGTTAAGCGGATTGATAACTTCGATAAATTGTCGTTTCATGCAGGACGAGTTACTTTTTGCTAATAAAAAGGTTTTTTAATATGCCGATACTCGACATTGGCAGAATTAAATGTGCTCGTTACAACACGATAGCAGCCATTATTAAATAAAAAAATATACTATTCCGATGGCGCGTTTTCTAATAATCCTTTCTCATTGCCAAAGGTCGTGGGCTCAGCACAATGAATGAATAATATTCCTGTAATTAAGTAACATGAATGCTTGTTCAGTATCTGGGTACTTACGTATCTATATCTCATGAATAATGTTTGTGGTTCTGATATCCATTGTTGATGCCAACACAAATGTATTATTTTTAGGTTGGCAAAATGGTTTTTCCTCTCTTCTGCGACGCCATTAATCTCAAGCCAACAATTTTTGTGCCTTTTATAAATTATTATTGACGGCCTCGATGGCGTAGTGGCTAAAGTGTTCGCCCTAAACTTGAAAGGTCCCAGGTTCGATTCCCGATCAAGTCAATTTAGGAAACTACATTTTCTAAGTTTTCTTGGGTCTGGGTGCTTTAGGTTGACGCCCATCTGGATTGTCTGGCGTATTTATTGATTTATTGTTATTTAACTAAATACTTAGCATATAATTCGGTATTGAGTGAATAAGTTATTTTCTTACAGTCCATTTAAAACAATTCGAAGGCTCTTTTTATTGCTCTAAACATCCATAACACAAGTGATTAATATTTGAGTCAAGTCGATGTACCTTTGTGCTGTTGTCTGATATTATTAAAATGTAGGAGACAAACTTATTTCATTTCCTATCCATCCATAGTTGGGTATTGGCGGTAATCGAAAGTGAAATTATTTGGAGTTTGCACATTCACCTTGTTAGTTTACCTTTAATTTTTCAGGCTAATCCAGACGACCACCACGAAGATGATTACACAGTGAAGTACGCAGAGCTAGCGTCGCCTGTCCCTTCGCATGTGGACGTGGATCACCTGGTCCAGGGCCTGCTGAGGGCGGGCCAACACTATGGGCCACAAGGATAGAGATACACGCTCATTTAAACTTCGTAATTTAAACTTTCCTCTGATATAACTATTTTGCGTTGCCCACAATAATTGCTCTTTGAAATCAATTTCGAGAAAAAAAAACGATAATTTTTGCGATGGTCCGTTTTCTTTGTCCCAACATTATCACCTAGGCTAGTTTTCCCACTCAATAACAAAATCCATAGTCAATGTATAATATTAGTTTATCTTAAATAATAATAATTTATAATACAGTGGAATGTTATCACTTTATTTGTTTTGTATTGTATGTATGTAATTTATTAAAACGTGTGAAGTGTGCTTACTGTCAATTTTGGGTTTATTTTTTTAATCCTATTAGGACCAAAAGATTTACAGATGCGCCTAATGGTAAGTACCAATACGTCCATGCAGTGACCTCGTCACCCTAAAAATTGGTACCTACTATAAGGTTTCATATAAACACCGTTAAATTTTTAAGTTCCTATTATGAGGGCTTCGGAATTAAAATGACTAAAATTTTACATTGCATAATAGGAAGTAAATGACACTAGCCATCGTGTCTTTTGTCTTACAAGCTACCACATCTTAAGAAGAGTGTAAGCTAGTTTTTATGAAGTAAGAAATAGCTTACACGATTAGAATGTGTGCAATTCGATCGGAAGGTCATAGTGACCGAATCCGATTACCTACTCCACCCTGAATCCCAATAGTAATAGTATAATACAGGTCAAAATAAGTATTACATAGTTAATAATAATCTGCAAGACTTGGTTTTGACTGTACTTTAGGTACTCACACAGTCCCTTTCGTCACTAAGACAAGCAAAAACTGTAAAAAGAAGTCAGGGTTATTTGGGTATAGCGCCGCCGCTAGCACAGCACTTTGGAAAATGCAAATCTTTTTTTTTTTATGAGATAGGGGGCAGACGAACAGACGGTTCACCTGATGGTAAGTGATTACCGCCGCCCATGGACAACCCGCAAGACCAGAGGAGTCGCAAAAGCGCTGCCGACCTTTTAAGAAGGAATACGCTCGCTTTTTGAAGGTTTGTGGGTCGTATCGGTTCGGAAACTTCTATTTGTTTAATATTAGTTTACTTTCTAACGTACAATACTTTCGTATTTAAATTGCGTGTACTATGAATAATTTATATCGAATTCAAAAATACATTTGGCAAAATTATTGAATGATAACGTATTCGACGTTTTTTTCTGGTAGTCCTTGTGCAAAGAGGGATAAAGGTAGATCTTTGGATGCCTGGCTTCCTTTCTCCGGTCAGTCAGTCGATCCACTTCCTCCTGGCTGGAAATAGCTTCTCATAGACCAACTTGATGTCTGAGGGGTGAGGTTGCGTCGCGGCGTCCCTTCGGCCTATGGGGATGTAGTCGTAAGGAACCTTTGGAATACAAGAAAGACTTGGTAGTTATTAAATCCTTTACACATAAATTGATGGAACTGTAAATCAATCAGTCAATGGCCCTCCACGTGCATGCATTATGACGTATTCGGCCTCCTTCAAGGAGTCACCACGCCAGCAGACATCAAACTTACACCAGCCATCTTCCTTAAATCGTTGGTCGCTGCAGAAACTTTAACACACCATTACTATAGCTACTAAACACAAAAACTCGTCGGTTGTCAGCGCCATATTACCGATGTTGTACCAGAGGTACGCATGTGTGAATTCCAGTACCTAATTTGCTACTATCGATAGAATGGGCTGTACAAATCGTGGCATTGGGAACAACTGCCAAGGTATTCCCTGCCTATCATAGAGAAGACGACTAAATGGACCTTTGGATTAGGTAGATACGTCAGCGGGCCCACTTCTGGGAAATTAATCTCTTGTGTAGGTATTACGGATTCCGTGGTAATTGAGACTCACTTCTTTTTGAAAGTATCTGCATCATGCCACTTGAGAATTTGAGACACCCCAGCTATGCCTAGCCTAACCGTGGAAAAATTGGGAGAGGCATATGTCCAGCAATAGGCATGTATTATCTGAAATGATCGGCTATCTTGCCCAAGATGTGTTTCTATCTGGCCTGGAGGTCTTACACTACCTACCGAGACGCGGTCTCCCCTCCAGAAAGCGGTTCCCCCCAGTAGTTGTAGGTTCTACGGCTAGTAAATGGCCAGTACACTGCCCCTTCAGTTTCTAATCCTGATAGCTTGTTACTTTTTTTAAAAGTATTTCAAATGAATTAAAATACAGACAAATCTTTACCTGCGGTTTGCCATAAGCTACTGTTATCAGAATCGCGCATAATACCAATAAAACCACTTGTAGAGCGGCCATGTTGCAACGATATACTTTATCAAGTCACGGCTTTACCTTTACTCACTCTACATTGTAATTAAAATCTGGTAGAGTCAACGTTTTGTTGATTGCATTGTTGTTTGTAGTTGAATTAATTGAAAATACGATTTGATTAAGAAGTTTTATTCTAGCGTGGTTATACACTCATGGAAACTAAACCAATATTTCAAAAATGGCTACAAAACTCAGCTATCGAAACAGGGAATATTTTAGTGCGCAAATACACATTAACGTGACGTAGAGAAGATCAAGTGCAGGAACAATGGCTTTACGTGTATTCCGAGACACAAGACCACCAACTTTCAGGGTCGCACTAAGAATTCCTTAACAGAAAAACTCAGGTACGAATTTTTGACGCAACCTGGGGATCGACCCTGGGACCCCAAGCGGTACAAGACATTGCGCTACCGAGGCAGTCGAACGTGAAAATACACAGCGTCATGGACAGCAGTTTCCGTTCTAATTCAATATTAAATAATTAATAGTGTTTCTTTGTTCTTTGTTACATAAATTATTTATCTACCTACTTACCTATTATTTTAAAACATTACACCCAATTCCATTAAAATCTGAGTTATAAAATGAAATCGTAAAAAATGTGGATTTGTTTCTTTTGAAATGTAAGTAGTTTACAATAAACTTAGAAGTGTAGAATAATTTAGTAATAAAAACAGAAATTATGACCAGAAAGAAATAAAACGTGCGTGACCATGGAATTATTTTACTTAAACATTTCGTTTCTGTTATATTCCATTTATTTTACTGTCTCAGTGACAGCAGCTGTAAGTATGATGATTATTTATTGGTATGTGTGCTTGAGATCTCACCCTGGTGGGTTCGATTCCAAGGTTTGGCCAAATCGTTTGGATATTCTTGTTAGGAAATTCTCAGAGTCAGTCTGTTTTAATCCGTACCGTTATGCCACAAATAAAAAAAGACACAAAAGGACGGCTCTAGCCAACATTATTTGAAAAGTCCGTTGACCAGCTTGGTTGGCAGTATATTCTTTCTATATAAATAGTCTGTCTTTGTCTCATGCCGACACGATTTGGTTGTGACCCTGACTCATACGCCAAAGGCCGTGGGTTCGATCCCCATCCCAGACAAACGTTTGTATATAAACACTTGGGTTTCTTTAGTATCTGGGTGTATTATATGTATTTATGTATTATATTTATAATCCTCTGCTGTCTGATTTCTGTAACAGAAGTAAGTACTTAGGCTACTTAGTCCGTACTAAGTAGCAGACTCCGTAGTCTGGTCAATGTATGAGATCTGTGATTAAATTTTAACCTGTTGACACTCAATGTAGGTATGCAGCCGCCGTATAATTTTGCTTTTGTGCCATTTGATAGAGCCTGTGTAAATGACGTACCTACTGTTAGACGATCCAATTTCAACGTCATATGGATATTTGGTGAGATCTTGACATCTCACATCAAAAATAACTAATCACCGAGTAGATGGACCTCCGTTCTACAGTGTTTTCGCTCATCTCTGTGCTGGTGGTAGAAAGATGCTATATATTTTTTTTGAAAATCCAGGGAAATGTCGTTTTTTATGTGATAGGTGGCAGACGAGCAGACGGATCACCTGATGGTAAGCGATTGCCGCCTACACATCAGTAAGTCTCAAGTGTGCTGCCAACATTTTAACATCCTTTCCCCCCGATTGGATAATCTGCTGCAACTTGGACTGAAACGTAGGTGCACGATTTTAACCCCTGACCTACCATCGGACTAGCGATGGATGGATGGATGGATGTGTGGTGTGTACCTATTGTCTAATAATGCAATCAAAACGTATTCCTAGCCCCAACAGCCAGAAATAAATGATCAGTTTGAAAACAAAACCGCAGAAGAAAATACAGTTACACTGACTGTAACAGTCGACCAAATAGCGCAGCAACTACCGCTACATGTACCGGCCCCACGTAACGTAACAGAGAACAGAAGAGCGGAGCTTTATGTACCGATAAGCTTCACAGACAGGTAAACATTTATTTTTAGGGTTCCCTAATCTATCCTAACCTTTATTGTTTAGCCATGTCCGTCCGGCAGGCTAGGACCTTTTTTTTTTGTTGACCCAGATGAAATGCCGCCGGCCCAAAGTGCAATGAGCCGACGTCACCACCTTTCGGCGGCGCCTTATGCACACCCTCGGCTGGGAGACCGACGGGTAGTGTTGGGCTCTCCCATGACTGGGGCCTCAGCTATCGAGAGGCCGGTCAATAGGCATACCAATTAAAACATCTGAGGCTGTTCCCGGCTTATCCAGGGCTACGGGGTGGGATACGAGCTAAACAAACCTTGGCGCCGCGTCCCACCCATGGACAGCCAGGCACGCCAGCACGGCCTCTTACCAACGCCCGGGGCAGCTACCACTGCAGGCTAGCTCCTAGCCTAGACCTAAGAGTGTCTTAGGTCCACTTGCGAATGTCAGGATTAAGCACTTTAATCTCGAATTATTCGTTAATACGGAACTAAATTTTTTAAAATTAACTTGCGCCATTTGTCATTAGCTGTTAACATAGGGGGTTTTAACAACCCCACAAATTAGTTACCATGGGAATAACTATCATGGAGTTAATGAATTAATCTTCAACATAGGCCCAAGCGGACCTTCATGCTAAAAAGCATTTTTTGTCACGCTAACAAAGTATGTAGGTAATAGAATAAAATCTTGAAAATGTACACATACAGAGGTGTGCGATTGTTCATGGACGGGTGTCTATGGGAACATTAGTGGATCCACAATTTATATTTTTTCTCTCCGAAGACTCCAGTACGCTCACTCAGCAAAATACTTGTACAGCGCAAGCTGCTTCTGCTGCCGTGCCAACCGGTCCAGTCGCGGTTTTGCCGGTTCATTCATGCCGAAGCGTGGCTTTGCCATCATTAAAAGATATTTACTACTACTTTACTTTCTTGTTAAAGACGACTGGTCAGTGACGTCATCGACCAGTTAGCCGTTTGTGTCGAGCTTAGATAAATCGCCGTTTAAGAACCAATTACCTACATCTATCTACATTTTTTAAAGTTGGTTGATTTAAAGTCCGATTTTGAACATCATTTTATTTTGGAGATAGATGGTCTTGAGTTGACTGCGATCAGAAAGTAAATAAACACCTTGCCTATTATTCGAATTGACAGGTTATGCAGTATCATCTCAAGACCGTTCGTGAATTTCGTGAAAGCACCCAAAGTGAACTCTGTGCTAAGGAACATAGGGACCTGTATCGTGAATGGGGCGATGGAGATCATTACCTACTATTTTCCGGCGCCGTTGATCCCCCTGATTGCAACAGCAGCAGGTAAATCTATATTGTACCTACTCTATATTATACTCAAGAAAGTCATGAAATTATTGGTGGCGCCACTGCCGTGTACGCCATAGCCAGCAGCGAGCGTCTGTTGGCTGATAAGATGATGATCGTTAGCACGAAAACAACAACATAAGGCAATTAGAAAATAGATCCCACCTTTCCTATTGAACCTTAAGAAAACATAAGAGCGAAGAACAATTAAATTTTTCGCTGACTTATAACCTACTAGTGGTTCGTTGCGGGACAGTAGTTCCACTGTCTACCAATAGATGGCGCTGAGCGTTGATTGTATCGCACAAATGTTTCTTGTGTTCGGTTAACCTATAAATAAGCCCTGGCGTAGAATATGAGATTTTACCTCTTTATAAAAGGTATACTTAGAAGATAGAAGAAGATTAAGACATTACCTACCCGTTTGTTCAAGGTATGGTAATTCCCTTCGAGCCCGTGGTGATGCTGCGAGAAAAGATGCCAGTGACCAGCTACCGACGCGCCTTCCGCACGGCCCTCAACAGCTTCCTCAGCACTTTCGACAGGTTTGACGGCTTAATGGACAACGCGGTTCACTTCAGCGACTGACAGCTTAATCGTCGTAAGACCCAAAAGCCTTTTAAAAGGCGAAAACCATTGATTTTCTATTGTGTCTGCTGTATGGGCCTTGGGTACGTACAGCCACATATTAAAGTATACAAAACTGTCAAATTTCTTCAATCGACTCTCATCTTACTGTCAAACACATTAGGTTGAATATCAATTGAGTAAATTTGACAGGTTTTGGTAACGTGATGTGTGGCTGACTGTACGATGTTATTCAGGGAGGAAATAAACATTGGGCCCCTGGAGGGAAAATATCAAAATTCCATAAATTAGCAGAATTGACTCAAAAAAAAACTTTCCATTAGGTACTTACAGCATTTAAAGTTTTCTTGAATTTTGCATATTGCACCCTTATGTAATGCCCGGGAATCAAATTGACAAAAAAAAAGATATTTTGCTTTTTACTTCTATCAATCGATACGTTAATTAATATTAAAGATAAAATTTATCTACGAAACCAAAAGTAGGTAGGCAGGTAGGTAGGTAGGTACTCTAAGAAACATCAAGTATAACAATCGTCTATTTTATTTTAAATAAGCTATCCAGAATAGGTACCTAAGGTAATTGTGTCATTTACTAAATGTTATACACAAAAGGAAATAAAATACTTATTACTACAAAATTTTATTTTTTCCGGTTCCATTCCCGGGCACAACATGCACAATACGAGAAAACTTATATGCAGTCTAATTAAAAAAAAAAAGTTAACTAAAAGGAACCACTTGTCGGGTTTTTTTACATAAAGATTTTTCCTATGTAGGGTCTTGACATAATTAACACTGACGAGTTCCGTTATTTCCTTTTGGGGTTTAGAACCCTAAATATATTTTTTTTAATGTTTAACGGTTTTGACAGATACCGCCTAGATGATGAGGAGGACGACCCTTACATGACGAGGCGGTTCAACAGACGACTTATGAACGACGACAAACCTTCGACAAGAAATGTCAAGTCCGAAGAGGAATGAAACGGGTCCCCATTAAAGCGGCGGGTTGGGCACACACTAGCGACGCCAATTTATTTAACTTCGTAAGATCCAAAAGCCTTTTAAAAGGCAAAAACAATAAAATTGTTTTTCTATTGTGTCTCCTGTCTGGGCCTTGCGAAGTTAAATTGTTTGCTACAGACAGAAGAATAGATCCAGATCTATTCTTACAATCGCGAATCTCCAGTCGTTAAACAATTTTTGGTCTGTTAACTTTGACTGCCTTACCTACCCGTCGCCTTAAGAAGATAACTAGGAGCTCTGCGGCCGGTCTAAGTAGTTAGTACACCGCCACTCACGCGCAGAGTAGGCGCTTGAAAATAGCTGTTAGTGCTTTTTAGTATAATATAGGTACCTAGTTAGATACATATGGGCTCCCGAAAATGTAACACTTTACCTACCTTCATTTGTTTTAAAAAAGTTGAATACCTGTATAGTGTATAAGAAAGAATATTTAATAATTTGTCTACTCCTACTTACCTCAAGGTATTTGCTGTTTTCTTTTAGAAGTATGTTCCGGATTTCATTCAATAAAAATTGTTGTAATAAGGTTTTCAGAACACGATTTAATTAATTTATTAATTAATCCTCTGTAGTGGATTCCCTTATTTTTTTGATTCATTTATTTCAAGTAGACGTAGACGCCTTAAGTAGAAATAAATAATTATTGATAATTGATATAGTTGATAGTGTTTTATTTTCAGACAAAACAAACCGTCTAAATATTAGTTAGTTAGTTACCTTACACGAAGTGGCTGGCTGGCAGCATCTGGATGCGGTCAACCTTTTAACCACCTTTCCCCCTAATTGTACCTATGGTACCCTTACCTGCAGACTCGGTGAAACTCCTAGGCGTAGGTACAGTCGCCATCAGATATATCGTAGCAGACAAGGTGACCAAATATATCTGAACAAATTAAAATGTCAATAAGTTCTGAACATACAACTAACCAATAATATCTGAACATTCAGTACTGCATTAATATCTGAGCAGATGCTGTCATTTACTTCTGAACATACAATAACCAATAATATCTGAACTGTCATCCTTCACGCACGTCAATACCAATGCGAGGTTGCCTATCGTTTTAGAAATCAATTTGGCAACGTCGCGTTCGTCGCTCAACATAATACTTATATAAAGCTCGATTACCAATGACTGACTCACTGATAAGGGCTGTTTTTTGGTGTGTTGGGGATTATTTTTGCGGAAAAAGTTTCGACAACCCTGAGAGTTTTTTAATTAATCATATCAAAAAATAATAGGTTTTTGATATTTAAAGAAAAAAAAACAAAATGGCGGCCATTTTTGCGACATCAACTTTTTTGTTACAGCAGTTATTCGAAAAGTAAAAAGTGTCTCTGAATCACCTGAATGAATGAATGAATCATCAATCTCATCATATAAACGAATACAATCATCTTTAACATGTTCGCTTCGTGACCGCTCGTTGGTAATAAATATCTTGGTTTTTTTGATGAAACTCCTTAGTTTCCAATTACTGTTAATGCCTACATCCTGGCCACACACTTTTAAAAATAATTTTCAGATTCAAATATGTAATGACACTTTGTTTCTTTTCTTTACGTACTTTGTTTATCCTGATATATGACTGACATCTGCTCAGATATTAATGCAGTACTGAGTGTTCAGATATTATTGGTTAGTTGTATGTTCAGAAGTTAATGACTGGCACCTGCTCAGATATTTATGCAGTACTGAATGTTCAGATATTAATGGTTACTTGTAGCGTTCAGAACTTATTGACATTTTAATTTGTTCAGATATATTTGGTCATCTTGTCTGCTACGATATATCTGACGGCGACTGTACTCTATCTTCGGCTCCGGAATAGTACAAAAATTTGTACTACTCAGGTACCTACTGCATGTATGGTCCCTTCTTTACAGGGCCGGATCATGAATTTGTTGGGCCCGGGCTGAATGAAATTACTTGGGGGCTATTAAAGTACCTTCTCCGCTAAGCAAGTAATAACTGTACAAAAGGCGACCTTATTGCTGTGTAGCGGGAACTTTAGCGTTTAGGGATTTTAAGGGGGATCTGGGGGGCCTCTTGTAACCCTGCGCAGCCCAAGCAGCCCATAGGTAGATCCGGCCCTGCTTCTGTAGTAGGTACACTCCACTTATAGACACCCAGGATACTACTCACCATCGATATGGTGTCTTCTATGGCAGCCACATAGCGTGACCATAAAATAATAAAGTACCTACCTACCCTGAGTAAGTTGATACCTATCTCTTTGGAATTTGTAACTGAATAAAATATTATCTTTCGGTATTTCTGTAATTTGCTATAACTTTAGATATATTTTGTTGTTTCATTTAACGGCATGATAAAATGTTTTCTTTTTATTGAAGCTATTTAGGTATTTATTTTCCTCTTTAATTGTTTGAAAATGTCCATTGAACCAATTAGTCCAAATAACTCGACATCGTCATTACCCCAAAAAAGGGACAAAAGAATGTGGTTTTCACTAAAGTCCTAGTTCCTGTCGCATTAGTTGGTGCAGTACTGTTTGTTGTAGTGTTATTACCCGATCTCAGTATTGCCTTCATGTTAAAAGTCAAACTGTCATTAGTTTTCGGGGGATTAACTCGTTTTTTCCTCCTTACAGGTCTTTTTCTAGTCGTTGCAACATCGGTTCTATTAAGAGGAGGTAGCTCCTGATTTTCTTAAATTCATGAATTTCCTCAAATTATTTTTTTCCATACCAGTCCAGTAATGTCTGAACCCATTTTTGTCCATGAAAATACGTTTGGTCGGAAATCTCGAACTGTCTCTTCTTAGTACAAAGTCCTTAAAATGGTCATGGACCAAATGTAAAGATGGTTTAAGGATTTTATACTGTTGATTGTCAAAACTGACTTCACCCACTTTTTGGAGATCGTAGTGACGGGGAAACTGCGTTGAACAAAGTTGTAACTAAAAGAAATATAATTTATGTCTATTAAGCCAATATTTATGGATTTACAAAAATGATTCCTTTTCTAAAAAAACAAGTACTAAGTTAAAATCATAATTCATGCGTATAAGAATAGTATTTAATGTCCGACAGATCATATCATTTAGCTACATATTATAACTTACCCGTTGAATTAAAAAATATAATAACAATAGCAACATTACAACAACCTTTGTCTACACAAAGTAGGTTGAAAGTCTTGCCGTCTAATCTTAATTAAAAAGTGATGACGGTAAATCGAATTGAGCATGTTTGAAGTTGATACCACCGATAAGGAAGAAAATAAAATGCCAGAATTAATTTTACTTAAAATATATTTGCAACATATTCTTACTAAAGCGTGAAAACAAGACAGCTTCCCAACATTCCTTAATATTTAGCCATGAATTTATGATTCGGGTTTTTGAAGGGGATCTGATGACGAGTGAGGCGCATTAGCGACGCCAATTAATTAATTTTTTAGATAATAAGCCGATTATCTACGTTAACAATAAAATTTTGAAACTAGGTACATCATCTCGGTAAATACCTATACTTTTTATTTAATAACTGTGCAATCGATCTCGAATCGATTATTACCTTATCACTAAAATGTTTTCTTACTCTTAATCGTGAATTAACGCCAAAAGGAGCCGTTTTTGGTGTTAATCAAGATTTCGAGTGCAAAACAGACCCAAATATTAGTAAAAAAATATTTAGTAAAAAGCACAACTGAGACAAAGAGACTGAAGCTCTGAAACTATTTAAAAATAGTTCCAGCTCGGTAGCTAACAATATAAATCAATTGGCATCGCTAGTGGGCCTCACCTGTCCCCTTAAATACCAAAAAATAAAAAACACCAGGCCACACAATTTTAAAAGTTGTGAATGTTGTGATTCAGGATTACAATTCCATACAATTTCTGGAATACCTGGAATACAAGAATACAATTTCTGGAATCATTTAATCATAAATTTGAAGCCTACCGTAGGTAATTATTATTTCATACCTTTCACATTAAAAAAAATTAAGTAGGTAAGTTTTTCACAATAGCAGGTGCTATTGAAAATTTAACAACCAAGACATTCATAAACTTCAACGCAACGCAACTAAAACCTATTTTGATACCAACAAAAAGGTTTTTTTTTGTATAACGCAATTTTTTTGTGTACATAGCAGGTACATAGACCTATGTACACCAAAAATTGACATCCCAGAGAAAACGGGGTGGAAGGAAATGTAGGGTACCTATAGGGTAGGTACCTACTTTGTCGCCACGCCTTCTCGCAAATCGTAACAAATATGACAAATCCATTTGATATTATTGTCAAACAAACGTTCGGTTGTTGTCTGTCCTAAATGTTAGAAATATGTATCAAAGACGAATGAATATTGAATACCTACATAGGATATTTGCAGTGTTTTTCGTTGGCAGTTGTTTTATATCTAGGCCTTAGAATCTAGGCTAAGCAGACATTTCACCTAGTAGTTAAAAAAAACGTAGTACTACATCATGATATTCCTGATCCACCCAAGGTTGCCTCAGGCACGAATGACAGGACTGGCAGAATCACGACATACCCTGCCCAGTTTTACAGCGAAGGCGGAAGGACCTAACGCATGAAAAGGTACTTAATATTCGACATTACCTACCTCTATATAAATAATCGCAATCACTATCTAATCAGCTAAGTACTATTCGTAGCTGTAGTCGTTTGCAGCGGCAAACATTCCCGCCGCGACTATGCCCAAACCCGACGAGAGATAAAACTAGTAGGGAGTCAAGTAGGTATAATTGTGGCGCGGTGGAGTGCAAGAGTGCAGTGCTCTGCACACGCAATATCCGCGACATCTCCCCCGATCCGGACAGTGTAACCGTAGTGTTTGTATGACCATGGGAAGGTGGTGGGATGTTCTGATAACGCGTCAAAGTAAAAACATCAAGTTTACCAAGCTGTGTCAACTGCATTGGCTCAGTTTTTAATATCGCAATGTAATTTTACCCAAAAAAGCTGCATCTGGTCAAAAAATAAATAAATAGAATGAACTGTACTCGATTTTTTCTGACTAGCAGGTTGTCCATATTCCTTGTGCTTAATAAAGTGTTTCGTTTTCATCAATTCAATGAGCGACAGTTATCATCCACGTAGCAGTCAGCAGGGCGGCAACAGTGAACAATGTCATGAATGTGTTCTTGAGGGTTTGAGACAGGTCTAACGACTTCCATTTGGGAGGACAAAAGAAAATTTTCCTGGCTCGGCGTCCCTGCTCCGGATGACTCGATTTTGCGGTTCACCTATGTTATACGTAAAGTATGTTTGCACTCGTTTTACAACGTAGTATATGGTTAGTACTTACTAACCAATTTATAATTATTATGTATTATTTTTGGTATATTGGGATTAAGTGAGAGCGTCCGCATTCGCTCTCACTTAAAACCAATATGGTCTTACCAATAAATGTAGGTACTAAGAAAGTTATAGTTTATGCAATCTGTCAATTTACCTACCTCGCTAGTTTTAGTACCTCGTAATTTTATGATCGATAGAAACAAGCAATTTTGAAAACGATTTTGAAACTATCAATAAACCAAAACGAGCGCAATGATTTCTATGATAGGCACCCATCGCTAATCCATTAAATACCCCAACATTAAGATTAATCCAACAAGATATCGGCAGAATTTTGCAGTGGAATCTTAGGCTACCTATTAGTTTAGGGTACGTTCGGGGTACGTTAATCCAAGAAAACACGAAATGCAAAAGTACCTAGATATTATTTTACTGACGAACAGTGGCCTTCACATCGTTTCGGGACTTAATTTTGCTATTCGTTTCAAAGCATAGTATAGATGGGTATGGGTGGATGTAGACGCCAGTGTCTTTTCCACATGACTTGGCGGTTTGAGAGAATTTGCTTCTACATAAGTAGTATACATAACAATTACACAAGTACATAATTTCACTTACATAAGGAAGGATACTTAGTATCGGCCTATATACCTATAGGTACTGCAGGGCAAATGCATCATAGAAATCAAGTCATATAAGCTTTGAGCACGCTTGCCTGATGCGGATTGGTGATCACAAACCCGAGGTATGTTCGAAAAACGCGAAAAAAAAAGATTAAATTGTCAGAAAATTTTTCCCTTGATTTAGTAAAATTTCTAATAACAATTACATTAGATGGATTTGTTACGAGTTTATCCCCTTTTATTACGGTTTGCGAGGTAGTCAGAGGCCAAAGTGTAGGTACCTACTTCTCAAGCACATCATTATTTATTACCTAACTCAATTTGTCGTAATAAATAGTAATAGGACGATTTTGTATTGGACTAAAATCTACATTTCATGGACCAATATTGTACCAAAATTTGATTTGAATTACTATAGTGGCGTGGCCAGAATGTATTGTTTTAATAACAAAATACTTACCAATTTATACAGTTTGCAGATGTTAAAATATGCATTGCAACCGCATCCTACTCGTGTTGGGAAAAACTTTTTTTTAGCTTGTGCCAAATAGAACAATATAGATAACTCGTCCAACATAAGTGTTCAATGTCTAGTATATTTGCAATATGCAGGTTTTGATTAAAAATAATCCAGTATGCAATTTCATACCTTCCAAGCATCAATAATATAAAAAAAAATGTTTTTTTGGGACTTTTTATTTTATATAATTTTCCCTTCACTAGGAACTATAGGCGACAACAAATTTGTGAGATTATTATTATATAAAATATATATTTCTAAACATAAATTATTATTATTAATGATGAATAATGCGACGAATTATCAATAAAAAAAATTACTTTCATTTAAGCGGTAGGTACTCGCTTTATATCGATGGGTACTCGTGATAAATAAAGTCAAAATGTGAATTATAATATCAATTATTTTATGAGACTATAATGGGTTACAGGGTTCTAAAGGTTAGCATACACTTGTATTACCTATGTGAATTTACAATATTATTCCAATTAGAATTAATAATTTCGAAATATTTGGCAATTATAGTACAAGTTACATTAGGGAATATTACTTATAATTATATTGCACAAAATAATTTATCGCGTAACCAAGTATATGCTAGACCAGTGATTAAATTACATTATGCTAATGAGACTTGTTTCATAAAAATACTAATTTTTTATGAAAAAGCCAACCTTTTGACTAGTGATCTGGTGGATATGTATTTTCATAAATGTTAGGTAGGTATCTAAACTTCAGTGGATATATCTATACTCTATTTTATTACAATTTGTTATATTATCATTACAGTTTACAGCATACGGGTTCCATCTTTTCTCTATACAAATAATAGCGTAAAATGAACATTAAGACTAGATATTTTTAAACCTAAATTTCAGTCAAGTAGTATACTAAGCACAGTTAAATATGTATCGTAAGCAATATTAAGAAATTGTAGTCAATAGGAATTGCACTTTAAAAATGATTTTCTTTCAATTTAGTAACAAACATTTTGTTTTAGAAAAATATTATAGAGATAAACACTCAAAAAGATTTTGTATTCATTTAAGCTCTCGAAATGAAGGGATTTTATAAAACTACTATTCCTAATTTATTTTAAGAGCTTTTACAAACTAGCTATTTTCTGTAACTTTAACATAAAATATACGACTGCTGAACAGCTATCCACGGCTACGATCTTTAAAATAGTCGCAGATAACAATGAAGTAACTTTTATGCCTGTTAAAACTCTTAATGCAAATTGCTAGTTTGTAAACGCCCTAAGAAAGGAAGATCATAATATTCATAATTACATAATGCATCGCTCGATAAAAAAAATAGGAAATGTTAATAAGTATATGTACAACAACAATATTTTTAAAAGTAGAACAGTTACGCTAGATATTAAATATTGCAAGTGTTCATAAGTCGAGGTGTTATTTTTTTACTATTACATAGACATAAATATGAAAAAATATACTCTATGTGAATTGCTATTTTTAAGTAGTATTTTTTTTGAGACAGCAATTTTTTATGAAAATATAAGTAATATTTAATTTATATAATAATTACATATTTATATTATAATATTTACAATCACTTAGAACTGATAATGAGTAAGATGAATACTGATTGAGAAACAATTAAAAAACTGGAATCAAAGTTAGATCAAAATGAATTAGGAAATAAAGTATTTCATATTGTGTTTTATAGCTAATGTATCAAAGTTTGATTTATGTTAAACCTATAATACTATCACATTTTTTTTGTCAGAACTGAAAATTATTTGCAATCAATTTTGGTATTAGGCGCCGAACATACTGACGAGTTTATAGCCTGAGTCGTGGTAGTGAGAACAGGGCCTTAAATTTAAATTTTATCAATGCTAAAGGAACACATGGGTATGACTGGGATTTTATGTTATCTAAGATTCTACGTCTTACATTTTCAACATTTATTTAATTCATTCATAAGTCATTCCGATGTCTAAAACGTTATTTATTAGTATGTATATGTCGCAGCCGGATCGTATAATTCGCCAAATTACATTATAGCTAGCCGTTTTGAAATGCGGCGGTACAACTATAAGCCGGAATGAATGCGGCTGAGGAATAACTAGCCGGAATGTATTCGGCGCCATACGTCATTCAATACGGCTAGTCTTAATGTAATTAGGCGAGAGATTAGCCGCATCCTTTTCAGTTTTAGTTCCGATTCTTAACACTCTTGGCGCTGCCTGACTTTTCTATTTAATAAAAGTGAGTCCTGTATAGGTTAGGGTTTTTTATGTTCACCCAGAAACACTGTGTAAAAGGTTAGGTAAGGGTTATTATTTTATGACCACCCGGAATAAAATTAAGGATTTCTGAATGCTCATAAAAAAGATCCCTAACCTAACCTTGTAAAGATAGTTTTGTGTTGTGAAAATAATGACACAATTTTTGATAAAATTCCTCTCTCAGATACCCAGAACCTGTCAATATCATTTTACAGCTAAATCAGCCATATCAGTACAAAAGAGTGGTTACAAGTTGACAACTTAACGTTTAAAATGACATGGTTATTTTTTGTTTCCATAATCATACGGTGTGTCCAGTAAAAAAGATTTGAATCAAATAAATGTATCATTTGTTTTTTTTTTTCAATTCTAGCCCTATATACTTTATACCCTCGAGCTAAATTAAATCAGTAAAAAATATAGGTACCTAATCGGAATTAAACGCTTACCCATTTTGAAGATTTGTTTTTGCAGAGAGGAATTAAACCCATCGGGCCACCCCCCTTGGATCGTTGCGGGCTCTACCAACCAAAGCGCCACCGAGCCTAAAGAGGTTGCCATTCAGATGATTTACTGATCCACCACATATATTATGGAACTAGGATAGGCTTTCTGCCTTCATTGTCTTACATTTAGTTTGTAGTTGTACTATATCACAGAAGGACGTCGAGCCATTTGACGTCATTTTGTTACATCGTAAGATAAAAAAATGATTTTGTTTTATTCTGTAAATGTGTTTAAGGCCCCTAGGCTTGACAAAAGTTATGTGTTGACATATTTATACCTAGTTTGCTCTTCATATAGACAAATAATATATCTATTTATTTCTTTAATTTATTAATAAACCATATCAAAATAATACAAAAATTACTTATTTGAATTTTTCATCAATAGTTTTTTATTATGTTACTAGGCTTGTGTAACATACTGATACTTCTCATCTTAGCGTGTATTTCCCGGTTGCACCCAAAGCGGTTGTTTAGGAGCCTGGAGTACACTTAGACCAAGATTCAAGATTGGGGAGTATGGTATTGTCTCAATAATGTCGACAAATTAAAATTATCGAAATTTTGAACCACAACGAACTGTAAGCCTTTCTTATTTTCTCTCAAGTTTTGTCTTATATTATCAAGCTTAGGGGCTACAAAAGTATTGAAAAGGCACATTTATAATCTGCAAGGAACAGTTTCTATTGCTTTGAAAGACAAGGATGGCAGATTTGTACATCGCATCAGGTGATTTCAACTCGGCGCTTTAGCTTTAAAGATGCGGTTTGAAATTGTATGTACAAAACGGCTTAACAGTATGGATGATAGTCACCCTTTATACATATCCGTGCATGTATATGTAATACGTGCAATATGCGACAGGTCGACAGGGCGGTCGGGGTAAGAGGTGAGGCGAGGGGAAAGGGACACATCGTCCACCGCGCATCACCCGCGCACTCCTTAGTGTGTACAGCACGTACTTTATTAAGTATTCAACCTCAGTCAAATATGAACTTTATAGTCCTGGCATAAGAGTCGAGGTGTTTACATTTTATTGTAGGCGACTGTATGAATACGATGCACGAGTCCGCAATTGATTGTGACGGATAAAGTAAATCTTTCTAATATCAAATTAAATATATCCATTTCTAAGTATTTGTATGCAACGCGAAAGTTTAAAAACATAGTCCATTTTTTTCTTTTAGTTTTGTATAACATACTTAATTTACTGTTCATTTGCTTACTGTGTTCCTGTCATTTTTGTGTACACCTGTAATTGGTAATTCTAATGTGTAATATGTACTGTTTAATTATATTAATAATTATCTAATTACTTCATTCTATTTACTGCCTACTTACAAAAATTAAGAAAAAATATTTGTGTTGTCATAAATACTTGTGCAACAATATCCTAAATTGAATAAATCTGATTCATTTATTCCCTTACAATATATATGATAAATATAATAAATAGATAAACCTTATTTTATAAAATTTAGGTACCTACTATTATTTTCGATGCGTGGAAAAACATATTAATGAATTATCGATATTAATGAATAATCAAGTGCGTGATGCCACATCACTAGAGAATCGCCTTGTCGACTTGTCGCGTACTGTAAGGTGACTGTTTGAATCCAGGACATATTGTTGATGTGATTGAATTAAACTATCGAATATCTTAATTTATCAACTTTACTTAATTTATCAATATCTTATTCAAACAGTCACCCAAAAATTCATATAAGAAAAATACTTCAAGCACACGAATATTTGATAGTATTATTAAAAATTTCGTAGCGCAATCTCAGATCTTATTATCATTATTAGACAAAGAAGTTCTTTAATGTCTATGCACATGCCAAAATCAGACTTATCAATTGAATCATAAGGTACAAATTGTCTTGGCATTACAATTTACGTGACTTTATTTCTATGAGGCGTTCATATTAAACCACAAAGATACGCTGAGCTCTGTTAAAACATAATTATTGTATTTTTAAGGTCAGCTTAAGCTGGATATAAGACCTTTTCTGCATGCACTTTTGTTACTGCAATAAGGCATAAGTCATTGGATACGTTTGGGGGATGAATTTTACTCTGAACGGCTGTATTCGGCGAGGCAAACGATACATTCGCCTGAGGGATTAAGTTACGTTTTTAACATAGTTTAATGGAGAAGAGAAACCCAGAATTCTCAAGTTATACATTATATTTCTCATAGAAATAAAAACACTGAACGCTTACCTTTAGAATAACAAGCGAAGGAAAATTCATTCCCTCATTTCACCATATTGGGTATTCTTTACCCAAACATACAGTGTATCCAGCGATTAGTGTTCAACCCGTGAAGGCGAGTGAGTCAATATCATGTTCAGTGTTATTTTTACCTATTGTTGAATTTTTATGTTTTGTTGTACTGAGTTGGGTGGGTTCCTTTATTTATACGTTTCAAGTGATTTATAAAGTTTAATTTGTTTACGTCAACTCATTAGCCCACTTTTTTACCCACCAAAACATTAACTTCCATGCTTGTAAGTCGTTTATCTCAATAGATATTGCCAAATAAACAAATCCATCCGGACTCAGTACCAACAAAAATAACTCGCCACCTTTCTCAAAAGAAAGGGGAAAACATTACAGAAGATTTGTTGATAAATTTGACCATGTTAACTCGCCTTCACGGGTCGGACACTGATCGCCGGACACAACGTCCATGTGTTAATAAAAGTTGGTCTTTCTGACCCATTCCTAGTTCCAGACTGAAAGTTTTAGGCAGTTTTACCGCTTTAAAACACTTTACGGGTAAATCTGTCTAAAGCATACCGTACATCGACGTAATTATACTGACTGATATCATATCACACACATTCCCAGCGTATTTCCACTAATGCCCTTTCGACTATATTTGCCTATAATAGAGAAAATTTGACACATCACTTATATTGGGGCATTTTTGACCCAACATTAAAGTACTTGACTTATCAAAAACGCTAATTAGGCAAAGCCTAATGGGTGTTTATTATCCAAAATCAAACAGTATTGCAGGTCATCCCGATCCATTTCTCATTTCAATATCCTTGGGAAAATTTTCACGAGTAATTTCACGCCCATCACTAACACTTATTGGGTACTTTTGACCCAAACTCATGGAGGATGTCGCACGCCATTTCTAGGTCGTTCCGCGTGATACCCAACGCTCTCACTACAATGTCTTTTGGGTAACCTTCACCTACTAACCGAGCAATGTAGTCCAAATTTATATTTTCGTAGGACACGTTGTCTGCATACTTTCTTCCGTGTTTGTCATGTGTAAGAGGATTGAATTTTTTTGCTGTGAACAAAAATTGTGAAATTTAGAATAACTCTATGTTCCGGCTATTTATATGATATTATCAATGTTGTTATGAGCAAAAGCACCACCATTTGATTTTTGTTATATGAATGTATGTATTATTATGAATGTACGGTGGCCAGCACATCAAGTTACTACAATCTGTCAAATTTCTTCATTCGAACCTCACTTTTATGTCAAACGTGTTTGGTTCAATATCAACTGAGGAAATTTGACAGATTGTAGTAACTTGATGTGCTGGCCACTGTACAATTAATTTACACTTTTGCTGTACACACTCTGTACAGCAAAAGTATAAATTAAGAATACTTTTCTCAAAAAAGAAGGAAGATCTCTTCGTAACGCTTTGGCATGACTGGGCCGGCTCGATCGGATGGGAAGCGCCTGTGCTGTGTTTCGCCCAGTGGGGGTAGTGGATGCCCAATCGGGGGATAAGGGGGCCAAAATAATGGCAGCGCACTTGTGACTCTACTGATGTTGCAGCTGTCTATGGGGCGCGGCAATCGCTTACAGTCAGGTGAAGGAAGAAACTTTATTGAAATGACTATGAATCATCACAAATAATAAGAATTAAACGGCGGCACTAGTGGACCGAAGTATTCTTGACGACCTGTTTAGCGCAATGGTTTGAGCGCCGGTTGAGACGTAAGGGTCGCGGGTTCGATTCCCGCACCAACAAAAATTTTTGTGTTGGGTCTGGGTGTTTGTGGTTCCTTCGTTGTTTCTGGTTTCCACGGCACAAGGGAAAACCTTAGTTTGGGACCAGGACAATGTATGTGATATCGTCTCAATTTATTTATTTATTATTTATCCTTAGGGGCTGCACAGACGGCGGACTTTTCTCCGCAGCGAAGTAAAAAGTACGCTCCTCGCGAATAAACCTTTTAACTTTTTTTTTACTTATTTTGCGGTACTTTAAATGCATCATTTGCGTTACCGATACATTTGTAAACCATCTATTTTAGCAGACAAAAATCCCTTCTGCGCAAGGTCTTAAAGACTACAAATCAAACTCACGTCCAACAGCTAACTCATTCTTCTCCACGCTGACATTCTCATACGGAGGGTCCTTCGTGTCCTCCGAAGGGAACTTCGGCATGGTCGTCGACTTAGTGGGCTGGTGGTCCGCCCCCCCACACGTGGAGGACGGAAGGGACCGCTGCCGGGGAGGCGCGCGGTTTTCAACCTTATCCCGGTCGAAACTAGATCTAGAATAGAATGTTATTTATTAGATAATAGTTCATTTCAAACTGCCTCACGTATCTCATCTTTGCGTGAAGTTCCTCGTTAGTAGTTACGGAAATTTTACAGATTGTAGGTACAGTCAACTGCAAAAATATGGATACACTTTAGGACCTTGTCACAATACATAATATAAGAAAGTAGAACGATCTCTACTTTCTTAGTGTATTGTGACAAGGTCCTAAAGTGTATACATATTTTTGGAGTTGACTGTACCTGATGTATGGCTATCTGTAATTTATGACTTAAATTTATAACGGTTCAATTACAAATTGTGTATTTTGTCCTTATTTCGCTCAGTATTCTTTTTTGTATAGTAATATAATAGTACCTATTATGTTATGTGCTTTTCAGGTCAATAAAAATAATATTTTTATGTGATAGGTGGCAGACGAGCAGACGGATCCCCTGATGGTAAGTGATTGACCGCCCTTAAACACCTGCAACACCAGAAGAGTCACAAGTGCGCTGCCACCCTTTAACCTATATAATTAAAAGATGTAGTTTGACAATAATTAGCTAAGAAGTCCAGTAGAAATCCACTTGATGTCTATTTCCCTGTACAATAAATGTGTCAATTATCGAACTTGACATCTAGCGACTTGGACAATTTGCATTGAATGTATAATAAACAAATAAATAGTTGTTTTCACAAAACATTAATAGGATAGATAAACTTAAAAAACTGGGTGTAAATCTATTAAAATCGCTTACCTATCCGCCCTATCAGGTTTGTCTGGCGGTCTTTCAGGCGGATGTCTAAACTCTATATGCCTAGCCTCATTTGGCATCGGATGCCTCTCTCTATTCTCCGGCACATGCTTCTCATTTGCACTTGACACTGGCACGTGCCACTCCTTATTCCTCTCCGGCACTACTCTGTCCCTTTCCGGCAAATGCCTTTCTCTTTCAGGTATGTGCCATTCGTTTCTGCTGTCTGGAAGAGTAGGTGCTAGTCTGCTTTCATGGCGGCTTTCTATGGGAGGGGCGTGTCTTTCTTGCCGGCATTCGAGGTTAGGTAGAAGCCTGTCTGTCCGGTTCTCTGGGGGATTGGGAAGTTGCCTATACTGTTCCGTATACCTGTCGTTTCTGTCTATGTTTGTTTGCCTGTTGTCTGGTAGCGAGGGTGTCTGTCTGTCGGTTCTTGTTTCGGGACGGGATTCTGTAGGGGTGTGTCGGTCGTCGCCGGGATATCTTTCAGGAGGGGGGGCTGGGAGGGGCCGACTGTTAGATTGGGGAGTGCAAGCTCGACGAGGCTTTTCAAAGGCTCTAGGATCTGGGGGCACCTGGAACAAATGAACATAATATTAATAGTCTGGTTTGGCATTATTTTTAATAACGGGCTCTCGACTTTCATTTTAACCACGTAATAATTACAAACATTCTTCGAAATAAGCAAAACAAAAATCAGCTATTCCAAACAAAATTATCTTTTGAATGGAACAGCTGTTTATTTTGCTTATTTTAATGATCTAACCTGCTAATGGAGCTTTATCAGTTACCAATTATAAGGGCTTCGGGATTAAAACATAAATTTTACATTGTATAAATACCTAATAGTAATTATGAGTGTGTTATTTAACACTTACCTCATGTCTAGTATCAATAATCCCTGTAATGGTTTCCGTGGACCCCGTGATGACGGAAGTCAGCCGGTGCCTCGAGTCAGGTTCCGGTTCTAGCGACGATCGTCTTCTGGGCTCTGAAAACAGAAGAATAATATTAATTCAGTCATCATTAAGATCTGTCAGGATCATGTCATAAGCTGAGTGAGGGCCATTTACGTTGGAGGTCACAGCACACAAAATATTAGTTACAGTAGCCCAGCCAATTTGTACCCTAAATACAGGGCGTACCTATATGTAAACATTTACATCCCTTTTACCACGTCATCTACCAACCATTGTGAACAACATTGTGTGTTCTAACTTCTACGACTTTTGAAAATTCTTCGAAAGTTTTTTTAACTCTTCATACCAAAATTAACCACGTGACCGACTTTGTACAACTAAGTGTAATTTATTTATGAGAATTTCCAAAAGTCATAGAACAATTTGTTGCTCAAAATGATTGGTGTGGTTAAAGTGATGTAAATGTATGTAACAGAATGTTTGTATATTGTTGTGATGTCTAAAACAATATATATTTCTATTATCATAAAAGCATGTCTGGTAGAGATCGTGCGAGCATACTGCTATAAGACCGTCTATACTAAAGCTTCCAGAAAGTGACATTTCATTATCTAATTAAAATTAATTAATTAGGTATATTACTATACATGATAGTTGTTTTACGCGAGCCAAAGATTTGGGTCAGCCGATGTCATTATGAATGAACCGACAGCTACGAGCGTATTCATTTAGGATAAATTGTACACTGAATATCTGTAAAGCTAGCTTTCAAATTCTGCGTGCTAAGCAATAAATATTACATTACGAGATTGATCCCTCAAAAATGTTTTTCGTGTCACTAGTGACACTGAATATACCAAAATCCGAGGTTCCACCCGATTTTAATTACCTTGCATAGCAGCAGCAGGTATATCCTGCACACTAGACGCCGCAGGCTCTGCAGGCGACAGGCTCTTCCTCGGCGGGAGGGGCGGAGCCCTAAGCTCCCCGTAAGCATTCTCAGCGGGGGCGGGGGCGCGGCGGGAGGCCCGCGGCGAGTGGCGGGGCGAAGCCGCCGGGGAACGGACGGAGGGGCGAAGCGCGTCGATGGTAGATGTCGCAGCGTTGAATTCGGCCCAGTCCTACAACATTTGAATAATAAATAATTATATGTCATTATAGGTAATTATAGGCCTGGGCGGTCATGTGTGCAGAATGGGCCCCGAAAGATGGACAAAAATCGTTACCCAATAGCGGCCAATCCGATGGACACCGTCACGGGGCAGGTCCAGAAAAAGATGTCTGCTCCGGTTTACCTCATTCTTAGCTTTTTAACAATTTTCTTCATCTTGAGTATTGGACTGTAGGAGATGGTATGAGGAAAATATTGTAATAAACATTTTGGCGATTAAAAAGAGTAAGTAACTGGCGAGTTTCTTGCCGGATCTTCTCGTCAGAATCAACTTTCCGATACCGGTGGTAGAATCGCATTATGTCTGTTTATTTTTTAGTATATCTAATGTATTAAGATATATATTTAAGCTCATTTAAAATATATACATTATCTTTAAATTAGTTTTAAATATTTTCTTTATGTATGACGATTTGTAAGTGCTGTGTATAAGCCTATGCAAATAAAGAATATTTTGACTTTGACTTTGATGGTGTGACGATTTCTATAAGTATGTCCAAGATTGGCAAGGCAGAGCGTTGGACAGGGATGTATGGAGGAACTTGGGGGAGGCCTTTGCCCAGCAGTCTGTGGCCCTATAGGCTAACTTAAAAAAAAATAGGTCATCAATTATGTCTTAAAAATTGATGTTTGAGGAATTATCGGGAACCCTATGATGTCAATAAGATTACCCATACTGCTATAACGTAAGCGCCATTATTCATTGTTGCAGTAGTAGCACTACCATGTGTTTGAAATACTATCCTCGCAATCGAAAACTATCGCTTTATCTCTTTCATTGTGATGCATTTGAAAGAGACAGAGCAATAGTTTACGTTATGTCAGTTTTAATTGTCAACTCATGGTAGCGCTACAGATCACAAAATTAAATACCGAAAAAGTTTAATTCGGACTCGAACACAGTGTTTAAAATTTAAACAGACCAAGTTTGAGGACTACATAAAATGCAAATGTCAAGTTTTCAAATACCTATTGGAATCAGCGCTAAAAATTTTTGTATGTTTGTCAAAATTAAAACATATTACATCAACTAACAGACTTCACCATCTTAACAATCTTTGCGAGATGGCGAGATATCATAGAACCGTTTGTAATAGAAATTAGTTTTCACAGCTACATTTAAGGATAAAATGTTAATCAAAAGGAATTCCGTTTCAGAAAGCAAATTATAATCTTAATAAAAAAAGTAATATGGTGCTTATGACCACGTGCAATTATTATGAACTTGATATACATACCTTGCATATTATGCTGCTATTCAGTTTGTAAATCACATACATATTATATGTTATAAATTCCTGGTCTACGTTTAATTTACATAGAGTTTAGACACAAAATATCCTTAGAATGTGTATTTCTATTTAATAATTTAAATGCCCATAAGACAACGTTAGGATCAGGTCGTATCTATATTGTGATTTTATCTGAAATTGTGACAGATTTCACGCCATCATAAATCTATAAGAACTCTATTCTTTTCTATTCTTTCTGGGTAAATTATTACCACAAAATATGTAGACAGATTGAGGGTTGCAGTTATCGCGAGCTAAACAGGCACAGTAACTTGTAATTGAACGCTATAAAATAGAGGCAGGCTATTCGAAACGTCTGGCGGAAAGTGATACGATACGTTGTACAGTCAGCCACACATAAGGTTACCACAATCTGTCAAATTTCCTCAATTGATATTCCACCTAATGTGTATGACAGTAGGATGAGAGTTGATTGAAGAAATTTGACAGTTTTGTATACTTTGATGTGTGGCTGTACGGTACGGTTTGGCGCATAAGTTAACTAGGGCCCACCAGAGACGTGTCTAATTATTTTGTGTTGTTATTACCCACAGATGAGTCGTCAAATGGTTCGATATCCAAACATTCGGCCGAGAAAAAAAATTACAAACACTAAGGGCCTCGTTCACCACCTCTGAGTAAAGTGTCAAATAATTTACTTGTCAATTAAAGTGGGTTCGGAGAAAATTGGCCCCTGGTCCGCGGCCTATGTTAATTTAAATATTTTTTTCAATAAAATTACCATCAAACTATTTGACACTTTACTCAGAGGTGGTGAAAGAGGCCCTAACATTGTATCATGCTGACGAGACAACACTTTAAAGTCGTAAGACCCAAAGCCTTTTAAAAGGCAAAAACAATTGATTTTCTATCGTGTCTGCTGTCTGGGCCTTACGACGTTAAATGGAATTAAAAATATTATCTTACGATTTGTAAAATACGAATTCTAGGCTGAACGCACAAGATATATTCACGACAGATCACTAACAAAGCAAAAAAGAAAAAAACACAAACCACATGTCACCAAGCATATAATTGTCAACATTCAAAAACTTACAAATAAATAATGAACTCAAAGTTGGCCATAAAATAATATTAATGGGAATAATGCAAGTGATATAATTCTAAGCGTACAGCAATACTTGTATAACTTAAATACAACTCATAATACTATTGCATTACGTAAATTAGTTTAAGCCGCATCGATAAAGTAACTCAGAATAAAATATTTTACACTGTCGAGCAAAGAAACCTCACAGCGTAAATATTTGGTAAATAAGAACCATATTTAGGATATCTCCTTTGAAATATTATCTTCTTACTTACCTCACTTTATTTTTTATCGAATTACGAATTATGAGATGAAACAATAACATGTGCATTTGCCATTGCTCGACAATGATTTGTTTGCTCGCAAGTGCATTATTTTTTCTCTTTGTCATAATTTTCTTACACGACTAAACTGTAAACCAAGACTATTTGTGATACAACTAAAAAATAAATAAAAAAATCAGTCAATCGTGTTCATCAAATATTATACAAATTAATAATTCTAAACGACTGAAAGCAGGATTCCTTTTCACGTCAACTTTTACTTACATACATAATGGGTTTTTATCTTTATACTTCATTATACTGAATTATAGATAAGAAGATTTAAGAACATAAATAACTATTTACAGTTGTATGTATATGAGCAGTGTTTTAAGAAGACGCACAAAGCTAGAAATGGTGGCTTCTTTCACGACTATTACAAATATTTAGGCGAAAATAAGAGCAAAAATGATTAAGCCGCATTAGAAAGGAAACAAATAATGTAACTCCTTACACTAGACTTTAGATGTGAGAGTGGACAGCTGAAACATTTTAACAGGCCACTCAGGCAGTTTCCCTACTCTCGATTACAAAATTTATGATTGATTCCTTTTTTGAGAAACATCAAATTATGATTTCAAACTAATACGGTTTCCAGAAACCTAAATCAACAATCCATGCCACTTTTAGCAATATATCTAAAGATTTATAAAACATTAATAATAAACATTTCACAATACTATTATTTTTAGATTTGATCAAAAGGATTCGACTTTGTACGACATGAAGTACTTTTATAATTTGTTAGAATTTTACCTAACTAACAGATTGCAATGCGATGAAATAAATTATATAGCTTTAATGTGAGGCAAATCATTTATCTACACTAACGAATCAGATCTTCCACAAGACAATTATGGACTTCCGCAAGGAAGTGCTCTTGTGTCACTATTATTCTTACAAAAAAAAATTGAATTTGAATTTTGAGAACTTTAATTTTCCGAGTAATACTTAACTGGTCTTTTAAAATGTATCAATTGGACCTTACGTGTAGTACTAACGCTTGCGCCTGAGCCCAAATATCTCTCAAGTAACTCAGCGTGGAAGAAGTCGCGCGCGCACGTATTTGATTTTTTTTTTGTCAGTTGGTGCGAGAGCCTCTAAACATTTTCCACTGAACAGTATCCAAACTTTTAAATCGATCAGACTTTTTGGTGATTTACTTGAATAATTCCAGAAAATATTTCATGTGAATGAAGTAAATGTTTGTAAATGTAGTAAAGTAAATTCATATTACTAATAATAACATAATTATTAAATTATGTACGTACGTAGTACTAAAATAATTGTACGTAAGTCATTGTGCCACTTCCTTTACATAAAAGTAATTTTCATTAATATTACTTTTTTGTAATACTTAATTACCAGAAGATTTGAACTTTTTCACTAAGTACGTAATACAATACGTTTTGCTTTTATAGTTTCGCAATATAAAATAAAAAAAAACTGTATGTACAGTCAACTACAAAAGGAAGTATCCATGTTAGACTTACAAATTTAAGTTATACGTTTGGCGCAACTAATTACCCTTCAAAAAGTTCCAACGTTTTGTAAGACTACCAAAATAAATATCTTTGTAGTTGACTATACAATCAATTTTAAATAGAGATCATAGAAAAACCAATTCAGGATCCTTTATAATAAACCACTGTGTTTAACTGTATTTAAAAACAACTTTGATTTCTAAAATATTTTGTCGTAAGGTTTAACTGATTGTTTTCTTCGATTTTAGGTTTATATAAATGGAAAATCCTCCAATCCAACAGATGCTGTTATGTAGGCGTATAATCAAAAATTACCTTCATTTGGGCAAATTCTCGATTTTTGACTTAAAAATATGTAATAATAAGTATCCTCTGTGAAGCCGACATCGTAATGAGAATTGGACAGATATTCTTTATTGCACAAAAGGTTACACAGCTTCGTGCTATGCTAATAGTGATCTCTCCCAAACAAGCTTGGGGTGGAAAGAGAATTGTAATCGATCTTTTGAGTGCGGCACATTACGAGCGCGGTGTCTGACAAAATGTTGTACATATGTCTAAAAGTTGCTGTTTTGGGGATTCAAGTGAAGGAGAACAGAGAGGACAATAAAGATGATATTTATGTCGATTGTTGAGATATGTCAATTAAAATTCGAAATAAATGTCGAAAATCGAGAATTGGCCTCAACGTCATCTATCATCGGACGTACCATATTTTATAAAATATAATTTATTGATATTATCAACTATGTTTATTGTATTTTTTTTACTTTTTTTAAGCAAAAACTATATTTTTATTGTAATTTTTCTATTATGTATATCTTAATTTAGTTCCTTATAATTTTTTTCAATAAATTCCTCAATATTTTACAATCATAAAACATAATTAATTAAAATTTTAACTTCATTACAGAATGACTTTAAAATAACGTCCATATCTAATAACATAAAACCAAAAGCAAGAACACTTAATTTACTAAAACTAAACGGGAATGTATTTGCAACAACAACAACACAATGCAATGTGACCTTGACAAGCGTAACATTAATACAAGAGTGTATTTTGGATGGCGTAGTGAGATTTGAGTTCATGAACTTAAAATAAATTATACGAAGTGTAATTAAGATTTTGTTCTAATTAGGTTATTCATTAAATTGATTGAACGTGGTGATTAAGCCTGATCCCAATATCGTAGTGATAACTTGATTTCTATGTAAGGCCTTTGCTCTGCAATGGGACAGTATATAGGCTAATACTTTACTTTATAAAGCGTTTTGGTAACGTTGTATTGAATGTGAATAAACAAAGAAAGCGTACTTATTCTGTCTTATTTAATTTTTTGCAAGAAAAAATGGTATTCATAACACTTTTCATTATTTTAGAACCTTTTAGAAAATTTTGGCATTATGTCCTTCGCAGACCAAGCTATAATAAATATGAATATACGCCACAACTCATAAGTAGTATAAATATGATAATGGACTGAACTCAAGATTCACCACGCCACCAAAACACTAACAAACAAACAAAACTGGGACTGTGACACGCACGATGTGACTTTGTACGGCGTCAAACAAGGCAAATGAACGCGTGCAAACACTAAGCATGCGGTGACTTTCTCTGGTGCCTCTGCAAAACAAACAATCACACTTTATATTTTGATGACCGCATGCAATGGCCGCTTGGATACTTTATGCTCATCATACAGAGTTATCTTTAACTGAGCGCAAAATTTTGCCAGTGGGTTTAGTCTTTGCATAAGACAACATTATGAAGAAACAGGTAAAAACAGCACACTCAACTACTCTCAACGGTATTATTGCAAGCCTTTAATAGGAGTATACATGAACTTAATTAACACTTTCATGTATGCAACCTATGCATGCAATGGGTAACCGCTACACCTTAAATCGTTTTAAAAGCCCTTCGAGTGTTTAATAGATATCGGGTATAGAACTTCCTTGGTAGATGCCAAGTTATATGAACGTTAAAATCACAACACTAGCCAACCTTAAAGAAAATAAAAACCTTAAAGAAATGACTCAAACACTCACTGCACTGCGCCGTAAAAGGAAGGCTCGACTGGCAATTGGACCAATCGGCCAGACAAATATTAATAAAATTCATATTCGGTAAATTCATTTTGTAATTCATTTTGTGATTTTATTCAACAGTTGAAAGGATAACTTGAATAATATAATAGTGGTTTTCCGTTCAAAAACAATCGGTTTGGTATAGTGGTTGGGTTATGTGTTGAAATTGCTATTGAGCGATGGATTTGGAAAGCAAACCCTTCCGCAAAGCCCGTTGCAAAACTCTCGAACGGCTTACTAAACCTGTTTAGAAAGAGAAGCGTACTTATTTTCATATTATAACTTACAAGTACCAAAAATGTTTTGAGACGTATCAAAATATTACTTAGTCAGTTGTCCAATATTTAACAATTTCATTTTTTTTAATCTTCTTGGATATTACAAAGTGTGTTTGCTTGTATGCTTAGTCACCCATTTGAATTTCCAAAACTAGTAGAGGAACTAGTTTTAATTCACTAATTTTGGTTTCTTCGATCAAGTTTAAGTCAGTCAGTTTATATGACAACAAATAGACTCTAAGCGTGCAAAGCCGAGGGCGTAAGTTAGTATTGTATAAAAAAAATGATGAGCAAAAAATTTCCAAGCGACAGATAATGATATAAAACAAAAAACAAAACTGATCATAAAAATGCCAGAAAAGCCATTACACTTGCGAGCAAAATAATCAACCCTTTGAAAAAAATTTAAAATACATATTTTTTGCACCCAAGTGTAAATGAATATGGACTAGTGATGTAGGGAATATTATTATATCCATAGGCAAATTTGATTGACATTACAAAAAATCGTGCATTCATTACATCACTGCCGAAAAACCAAATAAATGGCAAACAGATAAATCATGCCAGTCTGCAAACGGGCATAAAATGCAAAAAAACATGCTTTGAAAAGAAACATCAAAACTGCATGATGAAGAAAATGTAGTTCTTATGCTAATCTTGATAATTCCAAAAAGAAATGATGACAAGATCATACCATGATGATTAATTTTGATAAAAAGTAAAATGAAAAAAGTAGCAACGCTACCCTACAGTCTTTACACTATAAATGCCACTTGACTCTTCCAATTTCAATAGTTGAATTAGGTTCCTACCACTTTTTAAGTGACAAAACGCAACTCTTCCGTAAGTTAAATATGACGCCTGTCACATGCTCGGACTATGTTTTTGCTAACGAACTTTTGTGACAAACAAAGCAACTAAAACTAAATGTTTGTCACAAATAATAGATAAGTATTATAATTATAGATATTATTTTATGGTGTCAAGTAACCTATTTTTATGTTCCCCAATCAGTTCATCCCCGTGCACATGATGATATTAAAACAAATTCCATAATGGTAAAACAAATAGAGTTCAAATTACCTCAGCATCGTCGATGTCGTCCGTCAGTCCGTTAAAGGTGGCGTTCCGCCCCGACCAGCCAGTTTGAATTACTCGATATTGTCAAGTCTGCACCTGAAAAAGTAAAAATAAAATTAATACCTATCTGTGTAAATAAAAAATAGGCCAACATTTTTTTCTCATTTTAACTTGGCAAAAAAAAACCAGAAAAAATTATAAATTTCTCATTTAAGCCCATGTGATTGCAACGAAATAGAAAAGTTTCGACAAAGGTTTGTTAAGTTAAGCCTTGGGCCTACTTTAGATCCGAGTCGCGAACGCACGGTAAAAGTGAGTGGTCTTGGCAGAATCGGTAGGTTGATAAAACACTTAACGGTGTCATGCTTAGCCACTTTATCTACGTAAAATTCAAAATTCTTACTAGTTGTAGATCCATTGCACCCAGATGACCCCGAGGAGCCAGAGGAATTTGACGAAACTGGTTTTACTGCAGTCTTTGTGTTTCTGGAAACAGTGAAGTAAATATTTAGACATTAGGTATTTAAATAAAATATTCAGACCATTATTCAGTGGGTTTTGCAATATACACCCTTATGGCACACCCATAACTAGAAGAGCGCCAGAATTCACTTGCCGGTATTTAACCTTCTGAATTCTCTCTGACAAATAAGATTAATGCTTGACTTCATGAGTAAAGTTTCATGATTTCGTCAAAGGCATGTTTGATAAGTGTCACTCCAGCATCAGTAGTGGAATTAATGGTTGACAGCGCCACTTGTGACTCTACTGTTGTTGCAGGTGTCTACGAGCGGCGGCGATCGCTTACCATCAAGTGATTCGTTTGCTCGTCTATTCTTTCTGTAAGTCTTCACTTCGGCCGAGACGGCCCATTCCTGCCAAAACGTGGGTTTCTCACCAGCAAACTGTAAGTTTAAGGTACATAATATACTAACTTAGATTCCACGCTCGTGTTCGGCGGTCTGGGAGGGACGAAGGCGTCCACCACGACCTGCTCCGTGCCCTTGATCTCAGCGCGGCAGAACGGGCAACCCTGGCCTTCCGAGTCCTGGAACATTATTATGTAGTCTCTTAATGTTAGTCCTATGGTAAAGCACAATATTTTGATTTCTTACTTGTGTCCCGTCCTCTCCTCGTTTCGGGACAGTAGTTCCACTTTCAGCCAATACATGGAGTTTGGCGTCGATTGCAACGCGCTAGAGTTTCGCCATTTCGGTTTGTATATAAGGATTGTCGATGACTATGGTGTTTATTTCTTTATAAATAGTTTTGATAAATGAGAGGCTTTTTCCACAATCGCACCTGATGGAAAGCATCGATATGGTCTTTCTAGGACGTAACGTGTGATACACTTAAAGATAGCCAGATTATTATGATCGGGACAGTCTTCAGCAACGCATTCAATTCTTTAGTTGTCCGGCCCGTGTTAAAAGTGAGAAAACGCAACGACGGACGTAATGATGAAGAAGAAGACGAACGAAGGGAATTATAGTACATGGAGTCTTACATACTACATGGAAATACCAAAACTAGTTTCCATTTATCTACAATACCTCCAGATCCAAATGTAACAATGTTAGTATTCAGATCCCTGTTTTTAAATGAATTCGCTAACAACGGTAGCAAACAATGTCCAGCCAACAAACATCCCCACACTTGACCTTTAAAGTCAACACAATAAGGTCCAAGAGATGTACCAAATTATTTCCACCAATGTTCTTGGCGATTGTCACGTAATCTGAACTTTAACGCCCATGCTGTAAGGTCCAGCTAATTATTAGCAATTGTACCCCGATGTCTCGGCCTGTTCTATCATGGAACCAACTGTCTATCTCAAATTTGAGCCTTATCGTAAAATACTAAGGTTCAATCGCTAAATTAAATTTTCTTGTGAAAGGAAATGTTTTGTCCCGAGATTTGCCTAATTCGCAGTGGGTCTCTTCAAACATCCCATGTAAATATGGGTCGCATAATCTTTATTTAAATGGGGTGACCTTTTTGGGGGTAGATAAAACAACAGTTTTATTTATCTCTTGAACTATCATTTCATTTGAACCTACGCTTCATTGTCGGAGAAAATCAAAGCGGAGAAACAGAAAGTTCAACATTTTATTTGTTAGTATTGCTGCGTTACGCGTGTTCAAATTATTCAGGCTAACATGCGTTTGAATGATTTTTTCTACCTCGTACGACAAAACTATGGTTTGAACTATATCCTACGGTAATTCTGTACCAATACGACTTTCAAGAAAAGAGCCATTTCTTAAAAATAGTCCGGCGGTACATTGTGTGACTCCAGTTGTTGCAAGTGTCCATGGGCGGCGGTAAACGCTTACCATCAATCAGGTGATCCGTGGCCTAGTTTGCCAGCTACCTCTTAAATAATAACTCACAATTTGCCAAGCAGTCAGACACGGTGTGCAGAGCAGATGTCCGCAAGGCTCTATCCTAATGTCCTTGTCATTTTCGGCGCAGATCTTGCATAGTTGGAATGTGCTACCTGTAATTTGAATACAATTGACATTAACATTCAAGATTTTCGCAGGAAAAACTGTAGAATGATAGGTCCCCGCGGATACAATCGGGCCGATGCGACCATCAAGAGCATTTGTTTGTCCTACTTTGAAAGGCCAACGGCCCACTAGTAAGTCTGATATCGCTTACCACCAGGTGCCCCATTACATTTAAAACAAATTTCTTCAAGAATGGTTTCAATATATGCCAAGTGGCTAATACCCCTTCTTCTCTTGTTCTACAGTCTTTCTCACCATTCAGCACTTTTGAGAAAATTATATTTATCTCTGCCTTTATTTATTAAATCCATTGCAAATTCCTCTAATTACTTTTTGTATAAACCCAAAACTCTATTACTGATTTTTATGTAATAGTGGCAGATGAGCAGACGGATCACCTGATGGTAAGCGAATTCCGTCGTCCATAGACACCCGCAATACCCGTGACAAATAGATAAACATTTTTATACTTTGTAATAAGTTATTGTGTGTAGAATTAAAAACATAACTACTGTCTATTTAGGGAAGTATGGGTACATTCATTTGCAAAGGATTTAATAAAAACCCATTTACTATCAGAGGCCAAGTCTCACTATTTATAGTTTAGGTCGCTGAGCTAATCACTAGTAGTCATAGATTGTTTAAACTCTAATGGTTACTAACAAAAGAATTAAAATAATTATATAAGGCACATAGTGACAGTTCCGTATATTAAACTATTCTAACGCTAGTTGTAAGTCATTTAGAGAAAGATATTACTAACCCATTTCACAATACAGTTCGTATTGTTCCTGCGTGACCGTTATGTGGTCCTCGGCGGGTGATATGATCGCACTGCTGAGGTCCGGGTTCACGTCCCGACCGTCCGGGTACAGGTAGCTGAAAACCATTGAAAAAAGTTGTAAGATTTTTACTTTATGAGAGAGTATAAAGAAAAATTGGCAATCTGAGATTTGCTTTTTCCGCTAGGTAGTTAGTTAGCTCTTTAAATTTTATAGTTTATAGGAAGGAAAATTAAAATTGAAAACTAGTAATTGATTAATATAGTATTGATTATTTATCATGGCGTTGATTTAAAACAATATTTGTCAAAAAGACCAAGTCTCGCTACTAAGTTGTTCTACCGTAAAATGTTGTGAGATCCATGTAATACCAAGTCTGTTATTAATTTATTCAGTCCCTTTAACGTTAATACCGTTTTAAATAAATATATTAGTTTTGCTCGACTTGGCGGGGGCACTGCCGGACCCCCAGTTTGTACATTTTCGGGGTCAGCCCGGAATTTTGACGTTGAAGATCTCTATAAAGTCGAGATCACTATCAAAAATGTGTGCGATGCACTGTTTTTTATCGCAATCATATCCATCCTTCTGTCTTTATTTATGTTATTGTAGTTAGCTAGCCCAAAAGTCGACATTTAATCAGAAGGACTGTTACTAAGTCGAGACTCATTGAGCAGTTTTAATTAGAAGAATGACTCAAAGTTTTGCAATTGGGCCATATAAGGGACAGCATGTTCGGAATTTAATGAATCATGATTAGATCTCATTGTGCTCTATATATGTAAATGATATTACAATGTTAAAAGGAATGTCTTAATGATGACATTGTTAACATAAATTATTTTAACTATATACGCCTTGCTATTTATCCGGAAAAGGGTGGTTCTAGTTAAATTTTAAAAACTACGAAATAATAGTTTTTAGGGCTTCTTACCCAAAGGGGCAAAAATAGACCAGTGTTCTAAGTAGTACATTAAGGGTTTTCGGTAACCCAATGGTTTTAGATCATTCGTTCGATTATTTACGCAATTTAAATAGAATTGTAACTACTATACTTTCGTAATGGTTGTAATTTGTATCAACGGCTACGTTGTGCATATTTATCTGAGACTCAGAACTGCATACTTATATGCATAACGTAGCCGTTGGCTGGATGAAACTCAGATTCTGAGTTTCATCCAGCCAAGTTTCGCACATACATTTATTCAGATAGATGTATGTATATCTATTAATTTGAGAGAACTACAAGGTGAAGACCCAATGTTTCTTCGCAATGGTATAAAGGTCAATAATTTTACCTAATAATCTGTCATACTTACAATCCCTCTCTGTACCCGTCCAGTAGCGCCTGTACTAAGCTCTTGTTCTGTGGTATCGTCTGCAGTATTTCGCCGTCCACCGTCACGTAACCTATTGCCCACTGGCCGAGCCGTGTACACGATAACCTGTAACACGAGAACATCAATATTATGTATGGAGCATAGAAGCGGATTGACGGAGTAAAGAATGTACAGGCCAGCCACACATCGGTAATACAATCTCTCAATTGATATTAAACTTAACGTGTTTATCATTAAGGTGGGTAGCGGTCAGAAAACAAAGACAGATTTTGTATAGAATGATATGTCCATACATATTTATGTTTGACCCTTTGGCCATGATAGAGAACGTCAAAATGATGTAAGTGTCATAATTCGGTTTTCGCTATGGATATTCTTCAGATCCATCAATGGTTTGTCCACTCGAAACGAAACAATTCACAGGAAAACAGTTTCAACGTTATGCAATTAGGAATAACGCTCAAGATAATTTGCTGAAAATAAGCACTCAGCGTTGTTATCTTATCAACCATTTTCAACGTTCTGACTGGAAATCCGGAGTCCCGAAGTCCAATGAAATATATAGAAAATTATAACATAACTCTATGAGAGCATTATGTATTTGAAATAAACTAAAACAAGGTGTATCCCGTCAGAGTCACGCTTTGATATGAATGGGCTGGCTCAACCGTAGTGATATCACGGCCTCACAGAATACTAGCGCTAAGCAGCGCCTGCGCCGAAAGAGTGAGGGTACTTGAGGCACAGTCCGAGGGGATAGGAGTTAAGAAGTTGGAAGCGCACTTGTGACACCTGATGGTGCAGGTGTCTATAGGCCAGGGCGGTCGCTTACAGGCCGCGCAGGGTGCTCGCGAAAATAATGTAGTTCTATGTTGTTGATTGAATCTTCATAAGCCTTCTTTACCTGAACACGTAGCTCCCAGCCTTGTTGATGTACTTCTGCAGACGCGCCTTCACCTCGTCGTACGTGAGGAACGCGACGTACCCGGGGTGCGTCACCGCCAGCAACTGCCAGTTCCTCAGGAGCGTACTCCACGGTTGGAATAATCTAGAAATAGTCAGTCAGCGTTGACAACCTTCATTTCTCCATGAAATCTTTAAAATAATTTGTAGTTCAGATAATCCCCACCAAGCGGTTTCTGCCAATTTTGCTTTAATTTTGTATTTTCATTTCAAACAAGTTAATTATACGAACTTTCTAACAAATACAAACACGGCTATGATACGATATTTCATTATGGAATGCTGTTCCTTTATTCCGGATTCATCATCAGAAGTTGAAACCTAATCGTGGTCAATGTCACAGAAAACCGGCGTGAAGCAGCCCCGTGCTGTGTTTCGCCGAGTGAGTGAGGGTATCGGCGGCCCGCCCAGGGGGAGATTAAAGTTTGGCAGCGCACTTGTAACTCCACTGGTGTTGCAAGTGTCCATGGTCGGCGGCAATTGCTTACCATCAGGTGATCTGCCTGCTCGTTTGCTACCTATCACATAAAAAAAGAAAAAATGTTAAAAGAATTTTAACAAATCCAAACAGCTATGATATGATTAGACGTATAACCTTGGAAGATGGTTAAATTAGTTACCCTAGAATCCATCACATAGTTACACAGGACGACCTAATAAAAACGCGCAATTAAAAGCATCAGACATACCTTGTGAAGACATCGAATTCAAAGTTGGATATGAAATCGTTGCAGGTGAGATCTATCGTCGTCTTCAGCGCCATCGTCTCCAGGCCGATGAGATGGGGTGCACGTTATTCAACTCTTCCCTGAAGATCTTCCATGGCACCAGAGTACTGTGAACAAACAGAAAAGCTTTAGTCACGCATGTGCCAATCCTTATTTTTGTCAAATGACGCCCACTTGGAGTGGGTGTCAGTGGGTGGCACATGTCTAGCCATAGGCCTAGAAAATGGTCATATAGAGAAAATGCTTTGCGCACAGTCATCGGAAGTGACGGGACAATGAGTGAAGCGTGGTGTACCCACCCACACTATCCACAAAATTAATCCTACGTCACCTGCTGTTGAAGGTAAAAAAAATATATCAGGTGATCCGTATGCTCCCTATCATATAAAAAACAAAAAATAATAATAGACTACCGCGAACAAAAAGTATAGAAACCCCGATCTACCAGATAGGAATAGATACCCCTCGAAGAGATGACATAAAATGCTAATTGGCATGTCCTGGACGTATTTTGCAAAGACTGGAATTAACATTCGATTGGAGGAGCCTGTCTTTGACAAAGGACAGATGGACAGTGATGGACGGTGCCTTAGATCGATATTTTTAGAGAATTAGGTAGGTAGTCCGCTCTTCAAACTCGGTCTGTCTATTGTACGTTTTCAAAAAATCCCAGTCCTGGGTGTTACTTAGCTCTTCAACTAATGATACGGTCTAATTCAAACTCCGGTAACGAAAATAGTACCGATTCGGCGCAATACACAAACCAGGCGTGATACATCTAGTGAGGTAATCTGATATCTGCAAATATTGGGATTGAGCAAATCCTAAGGAGCAATTTTAGCTGAAAGTTTGATTGAAGATACGATACAAGAGCGTATAATCATCTCAGTTAATATTAATTGTAAGACTTAAGACTCACTGGTTGTAAAGATAGAATTTATAAACAGGTTTTTAAAGTTGAGACATCTTTGGATGTTCAATTGTTTATAAAGGACTTAAAGCATTTGCATGTTAAATTATTATTATTATTGCACTGAGCATAATTAAAGTATTTACTTTTGCTTAAACTGTTATCTAATTAATTGAACATATATTTCCCATTAATTAAATGGCAAAGTTCAATCTCAACGTAAAGTTTTTTTAATATTAAAAGACTTAAGAAAAAGCATCAAAATTCGATGAAAATTGAAAAATCAGAAAACGGGGCAATGAAATACCGTTTCATCCCAATATGGTCAATAATACACAGTGATTTTTTCATTAGGTACCAACCTTAGAAACTTCTCGAGGAAATCATACGAATGAAAATAAACATTATTAAAAAGGGATTAAAAAAGATGCACCAATCAGCTGGTCACTTTTATCGCAAAGCGTCCTCTACTGTCTACTACCGCCGCACCACCGTGTCAGTCAGCAGTACGTATGCATTGTTAAATTATTATAATGTTTACAGTACATTTTTTAATCGTTTCCCTCCCTAACTAACCCTTACGAAACAATTTCCAACAACTCAAAAGGCACCTTCGCTCGTTTATTTTTAGTATCACATCGTACAAGAACGGGGTAAACTGGGGTTAGCAGGCGTCGGTAATGGCTGCTGATGCAATTTTATCCAGGGGGCATTTAGAAACACATTAGACGTAATACATGCTCAGCCTGATGGGATAACAGGGTGTGACAGGGTTGTGATTATCTGTGATTCAGGTAGCGGTAATGTGTTTTGTCACTCTTAGATTCGTAATGACAACATAAAATTAAAGAATAAATATTTTATAAGAATTTTGTAGTAATAAACTCTAAGCGATGGCCAGTGAAACATGGTTTGTATGCTAGCTGGAATGACACTTTGTGTTCATAATGGAGTTTTTAAATGATATATATTTACAAGGTCACAGTTTTAACTAGGTAAGGAAAGGTAAAAATACCATTTATGAAGCTCTTCATCGTAGTTGTACTCACACCTCACATTTATAGGATCTCAGTGGGCCATGAGTACTTCCAGCAGCTGATCAATGTTAGATTTAAGGAATGACCAAACTTTTACCTCAACTTTGTTTTCAGAGATCGAAACTTAAGTCGATAAAACCATTAGGTACCATACATTCATACATAATGACTGTAAAGGCAAAATAATTTTAGGCAATAAAGGGCATGTATCAATCTATCTACGATATGTCACTGTACCCAATTTGCCCTAACCACCCCTACCCATGGAAGCTTGAGTTAATATTGCAAATACACCGACGGAACTAGCCAATCGGTAGCTTTTCAATTTGTCTCGTAAATATTCAATCTCCGAGAGCGCATCGGAGCAATATGTGCGATTGGTAGCCCGTAGCGATGTAAAAAACTAATCGATTTTCTTCGCCGAGTTGAAATGTCAAATTTAAAAAAAAGGGTGGCTATACACATGTATTCATCATGCTGTTTATCTGCCTGTATGTTAAAGCCCCTTTTTTCAGAAACTATAAGAACTACCTACCGTTGTTTGGTAAATTAACATTTTCACACACAAATACAAAAAAATAACAATTGATACTTTATTTTAGTAATAAGTATTGCTACAAGACCATTAATTTCATTAAACCACAAAGGGGGTGAAGTGGAGGTATTTAACGTCGTATGAAAGATGCGTCGTATTAAATACGATTATTGCATAAATATATTAGTATAGACGTATTGCATCAAATCTTGAAGCTAGAATGAAAAAAAAGAGAAAGTCCCGGTTTTCAAAAACTAAGTCCCCAAACGAAGGCGGACTAATAGTTTCATACATAAAACAGAAAATTCAAATCACGAGAGCCAACTTTAATGAAACATAATGTATGTAAACGCATTCAACAAATTGCCATCTTCTAAACTGTTAAAAGGAAAAAGAAAACACGATTGTTTCCATCCACGTAGGCATTTGAAATAAAAAATAAACCCTAAGCTCCCGTTGCCAGGTCACGCAATCACATTATACAGGCAGAAGGATAGACTTGCTCAAAACAGTTCACTGAATTAAAGAGAGTTGTTCTGTTCATTTTAGGGAACTGTAGGCTGATCACATATTAATTTAAATAATTTTGTTGATTCAGTAACATAATTCAAGTATCTACTTATACTTTTGTTATAGACAGGAATTAAGGCGACGTTAATTTTTAAGCATATAACTATGTACCCCCAGTCCGCTGGTGACCACGGCTGTTGTAACGCAGCCGAAACGTCAAGCAGTAAGTACATAATTATGTGCTTAAAACTCCGCGTCGCGTTAATTCCCGTCTATAGGTAATACCTAAGTGCAAAGCGAAAATTTAAAGAACTATTTATTTCAAGTATACTTGCAGTTGGCTAAACTAAAATATTTATAACAAGTTTATTGACTGTATCACTTCCATTTACTCAAGAGTGTCAAGTCATAACCGTCATAGCTTGGAATGCTTTATTAATTTCTTTAATTGATATTGTACCAAATGTATTTAACATTAATATGAGGTTCGATTTAAGATATTTAACAGATTTGTAACTTTAGTGTGTGGCTGTCTGTACATACCGAGTTGAGTTCAAAAATAGGATTAACTAATGGAAAAATAACAGGCTAAATGCGAGACAGACACACTACGGTACGAAACCATTGCTTCTATTATTTTTTATACAATTAAAAATAAAGTTGAGTATTTTGTGAAATATTTCAAGTACCTATAGTGGCGTAGTGGCGTGCATTAGGGGAGACATATGTCCAGCAGTGGACGAGTATGGGTTGCTGATGATGATGATGATCAAATTGGGCAAAAATCGTGTTTGTTGAGTGGGCACCCTCCTAATATTTACTCTATGTATATTGTTTTAGTGCGTGTTTGTTGTTAAAACGGCGATAGAAATATATGATTTGTGAAAGAGAAGAAGAGTGTTAACATACTGTAGGTGTCTTGGTACCGTGTACGGACGGACAGAACGACAGCACGCGATGCTTTAGTAATAGGGTATGTAGAACCCTAAAATTAAAAGGTAATCTTCAGATTCGCAAATTGCTTCAGTGCCTACCAACGGAATCAGATGAAATAATAACTAAATTAATGGGTCACGAAAGGGTGAAAAGAACTGTTTTATTTAGTGAACTAGTCTGAACTACTCTTTCAGAAACTGCACAAGTCTACAACAAGTGGGCTGTATTGTGAGATACGAAATTTAAATTCCTACAATGGGATGCTTAACGCCATTTTGTTTTCATATCACCCAGTTTTGGCGCCGAAATCCGCACGATGTAGCAGTACAATTTGGGGATTCACATGTTAATTTTCAGTAAACCATTTTTCGTCGAAAAGCTGCCTTTTATTAAGGGATTTCATTTGGATGTGCGAACGGACTGGCGGTGATCCTGTAAAGAGAGGGATATGAATGAAACTAAGTGAAACATGGATTTATCGCCATATATTACAATTTTGATGCGAGAATAACGAAAGAAAATGCGTTGCGATTATATTAGGTAGGTACTGCTCATATAATATGTGTGTGTTACCGGCAATGTGTATAATTCAGGCATTATAGGTATATCACCGTAAAATAATCTGAATCGTAAGTAGATCAATTTTCTAGGAAGTTGTTCAACTTGAATTATACAAAAGGTTTATTTTTCGAAAATTGGTTAGGTTAAGTTAAAACTGGCGATCCTACAGCGAGCCGAGTCAGCAAAACGCCAGAAGAACTAGCAAACATTTTTGAACAAAGTTAGGTTAGGTTAAGAACTGTTACAACCAACTCATGGCGCAAAAATGGGTTTTCTGTGACGGTTCTATTCTTTAGTAATAATAGCGCAATGCTTTTACATAGTATGTACATTGCCGGTTGCGTATCAGGCAGTGTATAGAATGCCTAGGCAAAGTATGAAACATAGACATTGTATCAAATGACGGATTATACAGATTACCGGTAACATAATATGTTTAGTTACCCAGATGTTCTATTATGTATTCTGTGCCCAGATCTAGAATATTGTTTATTATGTTACGACGACAGTTAAGCTTTTGTCCTCAATCGCACCATGAGATAAGGTCTAAAGTGCATGCTCTTCCGTGAAAAGCACAAAAAGAAAGGCCTTAAAGAAGCCCAGGTAGTTCAGGGGTAATGAGTTCCACTCCTTGGCTGTTCGCGTCAAAAAGGAGTCCGCATAGCCCTTAGCTGCGGATGCTTGGAACTTCAAGTTACTTCAACCAAATAAGGAATTTGTGTCATCTCCTAGTATCCCATTAGTGGAACGGGACAGGAGCAACTAGCTCATGTAGCTCGTTCGCACATTTTCCAAATTCTGCAGAATGTCGACATGCACGCTACTTTACGACGAATGGCGTGAGATGATGAGACTTCGAACACCCTTTTTTTAATAATAATAAAGTCACACAACATCTCATTCATTCTCATTCTCATCTTATCAATTTACTGAATACACACTTTTCATGAACACTTTGTGATTTCACATTTACAATTGCACGGAATAAAACTAATATGATATTAAAAGCAATAAATAAATGATTCCATTAAAAAATGATAAGTGCGAAGTAAAAATCTTAAGATTATGTTTTACGTAGGTGGATTTAACACAGAATGATTCATAACCGTGAAAAATAACACAAAATTAAAAAAAAAAATTTAAGGTAAAATAAAAAATAATTACATTTAGAATATATAATTTATCATGACTAACCGCACTGAACCCACGCTAAAAATAATAGAAAGTTAAAAATAGACTGTTTAATAATTCCATTCTGTAGCGCCATTTCTAGGATATTAAAAACATTGCAATACCTTTTGTAAAGTTTGTTTGATACTGTATATATATTCAGACTATGATCCAGGACTTGAAAAGTATCGTAATTACAACGAAACGACTGCCATCCAACCTTCGGAACCCTAGACAGGGGAACCAGACTGACAAGATCACGTTTAAAACCGTTCCCATAAAAAGACGATGAGTGGAGAAACCGCATGAATTCCGAATGACCGAAGCATAAATGATAGGTGGAGCTGATGGTAAGCAATTGCCGCTAATACACCGTTACTTTGTTATTGTTTCAATGCCCAAGCCATAATAACAGGTAACATGAATAAATCCAAACGGATATATACTAAAGAGCATGTAACACCAACAATACAAGCAAAATAAACATCAGCTGATCCATACCCAAAATATAATTTCACCCGGGGAATAATGTGCGCAAGAGCTTATTTTTATTCGCCTAAATCCTTGATCTAACACGCTAAAAGGACTTTAGGTATATCATTATACCTATTATTAGGGCTTCGGCATAAATACGACAAAAAATTACAGAACATTCTACAACATTCTGACAGCTATAATCAATCTCTTATTAAAATTTATAAATCTTTATCATAATAGTGATCAAAGAAAAGGATTTCAACTGCGCGGAGTTTAATCAAGTTATGGCCTGGAGCTATTAAATCAGAGTTAAATGTGCTTTTGGAATTTCTATTAGCAAAATCGGAAAGGGATTACAAAATTTATTTAATACTGAAATGGGTAACAAATACTCGTTCGTAATTTTGATTACTTGAATCAATTTCGTTTTCAACAAGCGTAAAATTGTCATCAAAGGAACATAAAGAAACGATAAATTTTAATGGCACAGTATAGAATTTTATGGGGATACAGCGTTTTACTTGGATTGAAAGCAGTCGATATTTAATGACGTTTTATATAAAAAAATACCTTTTAAGCATACCTTATGCTTATAAAATATTAGAAACACAAACAACATTTTGGTTTCTGTCGTACACAATTTGCAAAAGAATTCAACTTTCACATCATCATCTTCCTGTCCTCTTCCCATGTTGTCTATCTGGGGCCCGCCGGTCCGTGTCAGTAGCAAGTCTTAGCCTTAAGAGCAGCATGCCGTCTTTTGCGTAAGTAATCACTTTATTAGTTTTTCTCACTTCCTGGACTAGCTTTTAACGTTCTGCATTGAAAATGCATAAATATGGTCAACGAATAAATAAAATCTCATTTATTTAAAAAGGCACAAACGATATACGTCGAATATTATATTTATTCTTTTATATACACGTAACATTATTTATTTGTAGGTATGTTTTGTTACAAAAATAGCCGAATAGGGCTAAATTTTGGACAGGGACATGACATGTGAACCATGCGATTTCTATCTTTGAGAACAGAACCTGCACCTTTTTTTACTCAGCCTTAGAAGTATTTAAACGGACCTCGAATCGACGGCTTCTGACGCAACCTGCATGTGGCTCATGTTTCTTTCATGAGGACTTTCCCTAGACACAACTTTATAACTAAAATATTTCAAAATATGACATAATACAATTGATTATTAGTTTTAAAATTAGTAGTAACGGTTTTTTTTTATAAAACAGGGGCTTAAAGCAAAACCCGCATGCGGTATTCATTAAGCCATTTCCTTAATATTCTTTCTTTAATATCAAGATTAGGTGAATAAGCGTCCGAATTTCCGATCGAGCACACATCACCGTGGGAGGAGCCGTGAGAACTAGCGCAAATCTAGCTGGATCTTGGTCAATTTAGGAAACGAACTTTTCAAAATTGTCTCGGGTCTGGTAGAAGCCCTCGGCTATCATCATCTAGTAGGTGATGTAAGTAGGTGATGTAACTACTTTTACTACAGGAAATGCCATAGATAGTTCGAGACTAGATGATTTATGTGACAATTGTTTAGTCCAAATGCCATGAACCTTTGAACCAAATTATCTACAAGACTAACATTTCTGGCTGAAACATCCAAACCGCCACACAGAGTGAACGAATTTACACAGTCAAGTTAATGAACTCAGCAAGAACATTCGAATTTAATTTGAATTGAATTCCAGCGCTGGATGGAAATATTCTACCTCTGCTGTGGCTTTATATAGGAAAACCACATTGAATCTGCCGTCTTCGCGTAAAGCGAAGTTGAAGATTCTGGCAAGGTAGATGGTAGGATACCCAGAGGTCGTAGTCCGATGAGACGGTTGGACCAAGTACGCTCGAGTCTGGACACCAAGCTCCATAATGCCCTCCAGGTTGCAAAGGATAGAAGCAGATGGAGGACCATCATAAGGAAATCACGACCCACAATAATGAGGAATACGACTGGAGGAAGAGGGAGGAAATGAAGATTCAAAATCATTTCTTGGTAACTTTGCATTCATATTTATAGAGGGGAAACTACAATGTATTCAAGTAGGGGACTTGGAATTTAACAATCTGTCTTACTTATTGCAGATTATTTCGAATTCATACAAATAAATTAGTGTCTTTTTGACGCAGCATGTGTTCTGCTATGCATTAACTCGAATAAGCAAAAATATTGATTTACATGATGAAATCTCTTTCATTTGCTGATAACAACACCTGAGGTGAAATAACTGAACATGTTTTCTTTTTATCAAATAAGTGGCAAACAAGCAGATGGGTCACCTGATCGTAAGTTTTTGCCGCCAAATACCTCGAGATATATGGTACCCATTAAAGCTATGAGGTCATGTATCGCGAGTATTAAAGCTTTTTCTTTGCTCTCAGAGTGAGCGAGCGATGGTAGGTCAGTGAATAGGAACAATCGTCTCCCTAGTAGGTATAACATGACACAGACACATAGACATGACGAAACTATAAGGGTTCCTAGTAGACTACGGAACCCTGTCAAATTTATCATGACCACAACTGAACCTTCCGACACTCCTCACAGAATCCAATAAACTCATACATCAATGAGAAAAGCTCATAAAATTCGCGATCACATCAACATTATTACATTTAGACGAGTCCCAAACGCCGAATTGCGTTCCGTGAATGAGAGATGGAACAATTTACGTATCTCGCGTTCATAATCGAATTGATCGCAAGCCTAATAGCGGGACGTTGACGTTCCTCCTACCAAGAAAATACGATATATTCGCTGGCGTTTCACATGCTTGCCGACATGACAGTATTTTTTTCACTAAAATGGGAAAATTAGCAAATCCAGTACTTAAATAACTGTAGGGTGTTGCCGTTATTTACATTAGTTGGCTTGGTTAATAGATATTTTTCGTTCGGATTTAAACATGTTCCCAACGGGCTGACCTCCATTTGTTCGAGCTAAATATCGGGCAAAACGAATAACATGGCGAGCAAAAATAACAAAAATATTTTTTCAACCGTCATGGATTCCCCTTCGTATTATTTTGATTAAAATTCTGTTTGTCTCTAAAGTAGGTATTTCACTTACTCACGCTTACTTAATAATAAATACCTAGGTACCTATATTTTAAATACAAAGTATTAACAAGATACCTACTTCGTACTACTCAATCACAAACTCCGTAGCCCAATTGGGGTTTATATTTATTGCTCAGTAACAGTGAAAAGATATAAAAAGAAGAAAAGTAATTTTCAAAACTTGTGCAAATCTTAGTGTGTCGACCCAAATGGTAAACACTGATCAAAGGGGAGTGAACGAAGGCGCTAATGGCATCCTTTCAATAGAATATATTGGACTAATCGACGCCTTTACATAACGTAACGTTCCTCAATATTGTTGCCTGAAGCCCGGTTTACACATATACGTCTCTTGTGACGTAAAGATTAGTAATGGGATGTAACGATATGAATGGAGTAAGATAAATCAATGTTTGACGTAATAGAAATCAGTCACTTTAAGGGAGTGTAAAGGCAATAATAACGATACTATTTATTTAGCTTTTACTATGCTTAGTATATATTAGTGTTATTTATCTACAGTCTACTTTCATCAGAATCTGCAACTAGTAACTCACTCCCTTTTATTTTTCTGTTAAGATAGTATTGTTTTAAAACTGATGCTGTTACTTTTATAATGAGAAGGCATAGTTTTTAACCCATGACTAACCATAGCGCCCGTTTTGTAATATGGGGGACTATATTACAATTATACAATTTCAAGTGGTAGTAGCTATCTACTAGTACGGAATCAGGGGGTCTACTCCGCCAAACGATATCGAATTATTCGTAACGATACGTCAGTTCATACAAAAACCCTACTCTAACACAGCTTAAAATACGAATAATTGAATTTGACAGCTTCACAAACGTCAAATCCCGATATCTCGAGACGATACTCTTAACGATACCATCAGAGACGTCGTCGGAATGTTCGTCGATTTGACGTTTTTGAAGCTGTCAAATTCAATTATTCGTATTTTAAGCTGTGTTAGAGTAGGGTTTTTGTATGAACTGACGTATTGTTACGAATAATTCGATATCGTTTTGCGGAGTAGACCCCCAGGTCAACGTATAAGATGACGTATGAATTTATTTATTTATCATCCAGATTTCTCAATCCCTATAGTGACATTATGGATGATGCTCGGCTTTAGGTCACGTCTGTCGATGCCGGCAGCTGTGTCAAGACAAACAAGGAGGTAATATATTCCGCCATTTATATGCATATTACGTAGAGTGCACTGAAAATTTGCATCGTTCCGTCTCGTTCAACATTTATCGGGCTTGGAGTGCATCCTTTATCCTCGTTTAATGGAACAGCAGTATGGTCTATTCATTGGGGTTTTTTAAGATGTAGGGGCAGACAAGCAGATGGATTACCTAATGGTAGCGATTTCCGCGGCCCAGGAATTTTTAAAAATTTTGAAGGACAAGTGGAAATTTAGGTTAATTACGAAAAAGCAATAACGATTTCTTCTTTAAAATATATTTTCAAATGTTTTATATATTTAAAAGCTGTATAATGGTAATGATCACTACGGCCATTTATAGTTATCTGAGTTTCATCTAGAGGACATCACTAGAACGAAATAATTACAATCCTCCTTTTTTTGTTTAGCTCTGTGCAATCAGAAGTATAGCAGGATGTATACCGAATGTTTTTTAATAAATATGTATAATGTTCCTGTTTTCCATTCTTTCCGCGAACGGAATTTCCTGTCCCCCCGAGCTCACAAATGCAATAAGATGCAACCTGTGCAGCAGAATAAGGCATTACGACAATGTTTATAACATAAACAGTGGCTTAACATTATGTCCTCACCATCATCATTTTTAGAATAGAATAGAATATTTATTTGCTAGTCACATTTTAGCGAGTTATTCCCGGTTGCACCCAAGTTATCGGTTTAGAGACCGGGTTATCCCGTATAACCGGGTTATCCTGGACCATGGTCCAGGATTTGGGTGCTATTGTAAAAGAGAACATCGTCAGGAAGAACGAGAAGAGGCAAGAGGAGAAGAGTTGCCAACCGTAAAATATATTTAGTGAAAACTTTCGTGTTGCCATCAACGTTTTGGTGTCAGGTTTTAGAAGGGACTGCCTTTTCAACCTTAGACAGGGGAACCAAACCAACTACACGTTTCAGAAACTTATCCAAAATGTGCAGCTTTACTCTAAATCAAGACAGCTGCCGGCCAATCCTCGCGCTCACTAGAACTATTTTAAATTTCGTTACTTAGGTCACCAGAGCGGCTTTCGTAGAAACATCCTGCCTTTTTAAGGACCATCTATATATTGTTGCGTGACCCACTTTCAGAGTCCAGTGCTTCTCGGTCGGCCGCGTTTAGAATTTCTGCGGAACATTATAAACTTGGACCCGGCTTCGACTCCGACACGTATTGAATGTGAACAGGGCTGTCATAACTGTCAAATTATACTAATAAAATGAATGATGATTTACATACGTGCGTCTGTGCGATTCGAGGAAGGAGAATGGAACGAATCGGAATTGCAAAACGGGATGGAGAGGCACGGACTTGCGGAAATTACATGAATTCCATCAGCACACTTACCGAGACTATTGGTGCTCATAGGGACATGATAGCTCTGTGGATAACGTGCGTCGGAACGGGAGGTTGAACACCCGAATGAGAGCACGCAACTCTGAATTTCTCAAAGTAGGCGTGCACTTTTCAGATACTGAGTGAAACTTTGGAATGAATACCCTTAAATTTGCGCTGATGCACCGATTGAAAGAGGATAGGCATATCTAGCGCACTTGCATATGCCTGCCTATTTAAAATGGGCGGCGGCAAGGTCTTACCATTATGTGACTCTTCTGCTCGTCTGCCAACAATCACATATAAATAATCTGTGTCAGCATTAACGCCTGCAAGTAAATATTATGTCAAGTCACTGGCAATATTGACACTGCGGTTAAAGTGAATCTCGAGTCCCGGTGTAATGCTGGAAAGTAGGTCAGGCGAACTAATCTATAGCGACCATTTTTATTAGCACGAGATGAAGCATCGTTAGTGGAGACTAGGGATGAAAGATACTCATCTTATAAGGGTTTTTAATACGGATATTCTCGCCTTTAGTCATACATAAGACTAGACTTCTGAACCAGTCATTTAACTAAGCTGTTACCGCAACAGTTACTTAGATTTATTTTAAATTTTCTTTATCTGTCTCGTCTGAGGGTTTTCATTTAGATATTTAGGTACTAAGCGTAAAATGATGATGTGACTTAGATAGACTTACAATTTCGTATATAATTATCACACTATGCCACCACCAACCACATCAAATCCTGTCTAAAAAAAACATTACTATACATTTTTAAAGAAATATAATTACTTTCAGTTTTCCCGAACTACAGCCAGTACACGATAATCGAACCGGAAAGATTGGACGTTCAAACTGATATATTTATGCATTAAAATCGCGGTTGACTAGAAACAGTACTTTAAAAGAATAATATCACAGCCTTGAAAAAGGAAATTAATTGTGTAGGATAGGAAAACATTTTGAAAAAAAAATTAAAATGAAAAATCTATTTATTAACAACGAAGCTTAAGAAGTAACATAAAAATAGTTTAGGAATTTGTATGTACACATGTTTAAATATTCTAAATCACGTAATTTCCAGTGGTACCCAAACTAAGCAAAGCTTATTTTAAAAGGTTTAAATGTTATATTTTCGGTCAATTTGAAAAAGGAACACATGCGTGCATTTTTGTTCTATTTTTCTGTTGACATGAATGGACACTTCAGATTTCCGAATCTATATCAAACAATCTTCCCACAAGCGGGTTTTCAACTCTGCTAATTGTCAACAAAATAATTCGCATACTACTAGTGAAGGAAAAAACACAACACACCGACAAATAGACCAGTAAACTAAAGGTATACAGTATGCGTCAAATCCGATAGCATTTTATGCAGACGTTAATAAAGTAGACTGCTACAATATGACACTTAGTCAAATATTCTGTGTAGTTTTTAACATTAAGCCTTTAAGTTACTGCGATATCAAATTTATTTTTTAGAATAAATGAGGAACAAAAGCAACGCATCAGATACGAGTATCATGTTTTATTTTGGCTTAATGAATAATCAGTCTGTGAGCTCGAACACCCAACGCAATTCGGCAAAACTCAAAAAATAAATAATAAAAATATTTAGTATTTTTTAGTTTTGGCGTATTTTCTTTCAAACATTCATCGATATTTTACAAACCTTTGACGATACCTTACAAATACAAATTAGATATTAGTACCTAAGCACCAATATATTCGTGCTTACTCCAAATACCTTCAAGCTGGTAACTTGAAAACATAAACCTCTCTGCCACGCTTCGTTTGGTAATAACATTAATCTGCCGAGTGATAAAACCATCCATATAAACTCCCTACACACCATTGTGTGTAGGGAATGGAAAGGTAATGACCTAAGGGATTTGAGAATACTGGGTTATTAATTAACGATTAAACGGCATTAGTGCGTTCCGGTACACACTTCTTACTACCATAGATCTAATAAACTTGCAACAATTTACATAACATAAATCCTCGTCGCCACTCTTCTGGTCCGTTTGGCAAATCAAACTAAGGGTTGGATATTTCTTCACGCAGAGTGATCACTTATAAGCTCTTAATGTTGTAATCGACGCTACTGCAGTTACATTTACATACAGTTGAGTAACATTATAATTCAATGCAGTTATGCGAGAGCAAACTATTAACTATTAATTATAACGAATGTTCAAATTACTATGTTAACATTGAATTTTAAATATTATGTTTTTATCACTGCACCCCAAAAGTTGATTGTCAACATCTGTAATGGCGGGGAATTGTGATATGATAAATACCGTATTTATCACTATACTATATATCAAATTGAAACCATGCCCGTGATTTGTAAGAACTCAAATATCGGTCATCCCAATTACGAATATAGAGAGTGTATGTGTTCGCATATCAATCAATAACATTCCTGACCTTCCTAAACATTTTACACAAGGCACCACACTCGTCCTCAACCCCCGAGTATTAAACTGAAACAAAATGTACGCCCAAGTGTCATCACATCGAGTGTAATTTGACTGAAACGCGTTTGATCTCGTCCGAAGCGGGTATTTGGGTTGGCAGCCCCTCGTGTGTCCTTTAGGCTGTCTCGTCACATGCGGAAGAATTTTATGATAAACTTAACATCTAGACAGTTCTTTGAATAACGAAGTATGCAGAACCTACATTTTTATCGATTTTAGTTCACCAACCCGTGTACTCTACAATTTTCTATGGAAAAATGTCAATCAACACTGACACTTCAAATACAACAAAAATTGCCTTGAAACCATGTTTGCCACCAACCTTGGCCGGTTTTTAGTTTAAGGAAAAGACGTGAAACTAAGATTCTTGAAGGACTTGAAATATTCTTTATTGCACCAAAACAGAATACAGGTATAGGTATGGGTTACAATAACAAAGACAGTACTACAAAGTAGGCTTATCGCTTGTAGCGATTTCTTCCAGAAAGCATTTGGGTAGGGAGAGTACAGTGTATACTTAAGTGAGGCGTGGAAGTTTTAACGGACAAAGTTGTACAAAACTTCAGCGTAGTCTTGAAACTTATACTTTGCTTTACTGAACTGTGAAAGAAAACTTGATAAGGTCAATACAACTAGTGTATGAAATATTAAAGTTTTCTGCACATAGAAATAGAAATTAATTTAATCGTCAATTAAAAATAGGTAACAACAGGGAGAACTTATAAGTAGAAAAGGCTTCTAACGAAGCCGCCCCTTAACGAATGAGAATATATACCTGTCGCATCCATTCAAAAGAGACGCTTGGCGCGCGTGAAAGGGAGGGGAACTGCGATTCGGTCGTAACTTCCGGTTCGTTTTATTACGCCCTCATGTTGTGGACCATGTAATTGCACTAGATATTATTACTTATATCACAAGACGGACGCAAGATCAGAAATTAGACGCGACTTTGTCGCTTTGTGGACAGTTTCATTTGTATCTATGAAATATGCACGCAAACTGCAAGGAATCTTTGACTCAAAAAAACATATGTATGACATGCGGTTTACGTGGACTAGGCTTAATTTTAGATATTCACACTGGAGGCAAATCCTCGGTTTTTTGCCTTCTAACGCATAGACCAATAGGAGAACAAGATAAATAATGTCGACTGCAATCTGTGTTCTTCTATTGATTGTGCGTTTCATGAAATCGATTCGACATAGAACGAAAACCGAGAATTGGCCTCCAGAACTTCTTTAGAGACATCATTCACTAGAATTGTTAAATGAAAACCAGTTATATAAGTACTTTATTATCTACAGGCAATATTAAGCGCCGTTGATACTAACCTATGAATTTAATGGGCGAATAAAGAAACGCCTGTTTGACTAGATGCGTTTGTAGGTAACGCCTCAAGCGCAAAGTCTGCGCTGGCGAATTGCCAGGCCAAAACATGAGTAAGAGGAGTTGCAAATTTTATTTGTACCTACAAATGCTATAAAGATACGAGTTGTAGATAAAAGGTTATTTTAAGTTTCATTGAATAATTTTAACAAAGCTTTAATAGAGCAATAAAATGTTATAAAATAATTTCAAATCGTTTAAGGGTTCCGTAGCCAAATGGTAATGGTATTGTACGGACTGGGTGGGGTCGACCACGATCTCTGGTGGATTATGCTTTATGAGGTAACTAGCAAATTTTAATGCGCCATCAAGCTAAACCAGCTCAAACTTAGAAGGTAAAGATCTTGTTTTAAGATTTATTATTTTGCAAAATGAATGGTTACCTAGCGCCGATGTTTTAAATTATGTATCCTTTTACTTTACTCCGACACGCAGCCTGAAAATACGTCAGAATTTAGAATTAGGCGGCCATGTTTGATTTATGAAGCTCTCTTCAGTGCGAGGTAACTCTAATCTGACCTAGAAACTTCACAGCTGTTCGATCCAATCGTAAGACGAACATAATGATAGGAAATTCGCAAAGTTACAAACTTTTATGCATTATTAACTTTTTAGAGGGAACAGAAAAGTTATACAGTCGGCTAAACGAAAAGTTATACAGTCAACAAAAGATTATTAAATTTCATTCGCACGTCATGAAAAGTCTCGGCCAAAAGACTTGCACTGCTGATCCTAGACATGCCTCTATAATTGATTTTGAGTGTATGGTCGCAGGCGGGATTGGTCGAGATTTCGTAAATAACATTATAGCACTTTGCGAAAGACACATTTCGGGGAAAGGGACATTTCCGGAAATGGACCTTTTAAAACGAGGGACATTATGGACGTGGGTAAGTTTGTTTAGAGGTTATATAACGTGGATCCTTCACCAGATCTCTGTCAAAGCGTTGCAACTGCGCTTAATAAAAATTGAAATCAAAATAATTAGAATCCACCAGCACCTTGATATATTTGGAAGTCCTAACTTATAATCGTATATTTTTTGCTTCTAATGGAAAGTTTAAGTATATCATTGCCACAGTTTAAATTTCACATACATGAGTCATCGATTACATTTTTCTAGCTGATTGTCACATGTAATAACGTGGGCCTGTACTCGAAAACGTAGATACAATGTCACGAGACCGATGCCTACGCATAGCCTACGCAGTGACAGGGCTGTCTATACTGCCAATAACATGAGTAGAATTCCAAATATTCGCGTGACTAATAGAATTCTAAACTTTCACTAATATAACCGAGGCGTATTTACTAGAGTAGAATGAGAAGTACTTAAATATAAGTAATAAATGTTTCGAGTGTATGTATTTCACCTATATAAATAAATAAAAAGACTTTGTCCTGGTCCCAAAAAAGGTTTTCCCTTGTAGATTGGAAACCAGGAATAATGATGGTAACGTAATAAATAATAGTATTTTCTAACACAAATAGGTACCTACATATTGATACACAATAGCTATGCACTCAAGGATACCCTTATTATGAGACAATTACGGTCTATTTACTTTTCTTTTCCACTTACAATTACTGTAGTGCGACACAAATACGTTTAATTAATGGTACAGTAATTCAAACTAAAATGCACCGTGCCATTAAATCGCCAAATGGAGAGAAGAGAAGACCAAAAGGACACCGACACGAGGATTAGCTATAACGAGTGCAAGTGTTTGCGGTCTGTTTATTTACAATATCTCGTTGTGGAAATGCGGCCCCTGTTAAATGCAATGTAGTAGCATCTTCAGGCATACGCCGCCGACGGGAGTTAACACGGGTTATGTCAATTTCACTTCCTGGGAAAGAGGCATATTATCGTCTTAACTAAAGGGGCGCTCCCTTAACTCCATAGTTAGAATATCTGCACCAGCCCTACGTCTGAATAATGCTACTTTATGAAATGTGTAGTAAATTAGCATCGATAGATATATTAGATACATATACTAGGTATGCTGCTTTACTGGCATGTTAGTGTAGGGGAATGAGTCAGTTTAGGTGCGAAACTTCCAACGTTTAACGCGCCGCGGCGCTAACACAAAAAAGTCCCTAATTTAGAAAAAGAAATTTCACCTCTATTTTGTCCTCATTACCCTCCTTACGTCAGTCAAAAGGTTCCCCCTGTAGAATACCAAATTACCCTTGCATCGCGAAAGAAAGTCACGGTTTTGTGGCATACTTTCGCCCAAATGTAATTGTTTCGAAGAAAATAAGTCACGTTGCAATTCGGAAACACTTAGCAAAAAATATAAATTGGACCATTACCGAACCTCCATGGGTGACGATCGTTAAAAAGTCTTGTAAACTTTTACATTCGTTTCCCCTGGACCAACCATCGTATGAAGAAAACTTGTTTCTTCAGTGTCTGCATGTTATAATATTTTACTAAGTTAGTTAAAAATATTACTCGTGATATTGGCATGCTTCCGGACTAGGATTGTACAAAACCATGAACGCAACTGTAGTAAGTGGTTCCACATGTGGCGTTACTTTTTCTGATATTAGGGGTAAATATTTTTCGTATATTTTGATAAACAGCTAGAAAATAATTGGTAAGTAAACCAATGGGTAAATTAACACGTGTGCCAGACCAGACCATTCAGTCGCACTCAATACTATAACAAATACCCGATAAGTACGTCTGATTGGGGCATCACCTAGCACATCACACTTAAGAAGGGTATTCTAAATTAACATGAACTGTCCCTTAGTGAATAGGCCGTCGAGGCCGTACAATCTTCAAATACGAGTATGATAGCTAAAAAGGATTTCGGAACAACGGAGTATAAACTAAAATAAACGGGTTATCTACGATGAAAATTTAGGCACCGATTCTAGTATATGATTCTATGACAGTTTGCTCCCTAATCCCCAGAAGTGCGACAGCGGAAAGTACAGAAGGTACTTTAGTACTTTAGTGAGAAGGGAGAACATTTTAAATATGACGATTTTCGTCGTCTGTTTTTAGCGTAGTGACACTCGAACAAAAGTGCCTAGCCAAAACTTCGTATAGTCTATTTTTTCCACGTCAATTTTCAATTACCTCAATTTTCAATTGATTCAATTCCAATCTCTTTCTCCATTCGGAGATATCACACAATGGCACATCTCCTACCTGAGGAAACTTATACCAGTATGTTGAGCTGTGAACTCAATCCTTGCTTGCTGAGTACAGTCTTGACAACAATGGTGAATATACTTTAGAAGCTTATCCAGACAGGCGAATTTGCCGCCAATTCAATTAACACACTAGCGTGTAAAAATTTGATTACCTTAAAACTGTTAATGTTGCACGCATCTGTAAGATTACCTTTCAGCGAAATGTTTTTCTAACACACAGATTCACCACGTGCAATACAACTTCGGCTTCTATTAAGTTAAATTTCTTGTAAATGTTAAACGTTCATGTTTATATTTCTCAACGTGCCGCATCACCTTCAAGGTAGAGATTTTATCAGAGTGTTAGCTCAAGCACGTGTCTGATAGCGGTCCCTTTATGGAGTCATATTTGTTACTGTTGGATGTGTACCGTTATGTTCCCTAACTTGAAGCTAATTCTTAACAAAGTAAAGTTTACCACAGCATGTGCACGACAAGAATGCAAAATTATAAAAACCATTAATTTGGTTAGCTTGAAAATGAATGATAATGTAATGTTAGAATTTTTGCAATAACTTTTGAGCATTCCCTGTGGGCATTTTGTATGTACAATTTTTTTTTAAAATAAATAAATTTATTTTAAACGTTGAGTTAAATATGTATTACATTATTGTATGTTTTAGTATCAGAATTTTTCGATATTTTTTCGTGTGACCCATTTTATGCATTTTTTTAATAATAAATACATGTTTATAAATTAGGCACTTTACCGTTTGTATAGTAATGAGGATTTGATTAATACCTAATGCATACCTAATGCATGAGGACTATTGATATCTAATGCATCTATTAGGTTAAATATTTTGAGAGCAATCGATATACAAACCCACATACATGCGCATACTTCTGAAAAATATAAAATTAATTGACTTTACCTTAGTCTCGTGAAAAATCTTGGTGGTTTTAAATTTAATTTCCTAGGCATTCGTTGTGTACTGTTGACAACAATTTATCTTAAAACGGAACTACCTCGAGCAATTTACTCCAGGAAGACATTCAGAATTAACATCTTAAACACATTCAAAAACAAACTTCACGCCCGTCTTCATTATTCAGTTATTCGATATAGAAGGTGTTTTTCAGCAAGGCATAAATTTTCATTTAAATTAAGTGTTAATTTCAGCGGCATCTGGGAGACAAATTCTTGGGTCCCTTTTAATTGGGTGAATTTTTGTGATGAAACATCATAATTAGCCAAGGCATATCATTAACTGGACCAGGCATATGGACGAAGATGAAATGAATGGGTAGTTACTTCGAAAGAGGTTAATTGTCTCTTAACACTATAGTTAAGATTTTGGGGACTCGGCCGTGTGACGATACCAATTTGTGTTTGAACCTTGTCAGTTTTAACTTATTTGAGATGAAACCCTGATACGTAGCTTAAGGATAGCGCTTATTGTATATAAAACCTAGGTAAGTGAGCAAGTCTGTTTCCAAAAGAAAATCGCTTACCTACATACTCCGATGGCTCAACTACCCAAAGTAAGTCTTGGCTTCCGATACTAGATGTCGCGGTCTTGTGCAATGGGAAAATCGATGAAAGTACATTATTGTGTTACTGAAAATGTGTGTGTAATAGTTATTATTTTTACTGTTACTACACTACTTATTTTCCCTAATAAACCGCGGGTAACCGCTAGTCAATCAATATATTTATATAGATTGGCTGAAAACTAAACATTTGTGTATATAACATCAATCAACTAACTTCACGTGCCTAGTCTACATTCGAAGGATTAACGCCTCAGTCGGTTGATCATCGGCACATAATTAAAATTGAGGTCAAGAAGAAACGTCAGTGCATTAACAAGTCTAATGGTGTACGTGCTTGGAGATATTTGAAGTTAGATAATGTTTAAGGTACTAAGGAGGTTAGGTTTGTTGCTGGGAATATAACTATCTACAAAGCGTTAACTTTGAAAGAAAACTAAATAACCCATGCTTAAATTCAAATCTCACTCAAATCGACAGGTAATCATGCTGGAGGATATTGCTAGCTAAATCTACTTTTCCATATAATTTTGCTGCACAGTTGATTTGATGATTTATTTTTAGTTTTGGTATAGGTAGTATGGTTTTACTTTGTTGTAAGGACACCATATGAATATTTTACATTATACATTTAGCAGGTTCAAATGATACCTACCCTTTACCAAATGGTTACATTTGTTTGTGAAAAGATTTTTTGTAGCAGAATAAAACAGTTTCATGTGCCACATAATACCTACCTACATTTAAATAAGAAACAAATCCGTAAAACCCATTAAGTTAAAACCTTTTAGGTACTAGAACAGACCACGATACGACGTAGCACCAGCAAATCTGAACGTACCTGAAAAGAGAGAAAACACAATTAATTAAAGTGACAATCTAGGGGGAGAAATAAAAGCTTGTAATGAAAGAAAAAACGGACCACTGCGATTTGGACTCACGCAGCGCAGGTTCTGTACGACGACGACGCATGTAGCATTATTTTCATTTTCCTAAATTATAGTAAGCATCTGTAGTGCATCTGGAAGGGATGATATCATTTTACAATAATATCTATTCGGGCAGATAAGTTCTTGAGTGGATACCGAGATTTGGAAAGCGTGACGTAAGAGCCCCGTCGGTTTGAGTAATTATCACTGCGTTTGTACACCGGGGTACAGCAATAGGCTTACTAAGACTCGTGCGTTAAGCCGAAAAGAGCTGGGTGAAACAGTGAACTAGTAGAAGACCAGATGCCTATGTCCAGCAGTGGACTGAGATAGGTTGATGATGATAGAATGCTATAGATATTGCATCTCGGCAATTTTCTAGGATCAGAAATATCAGTTCTATGAGATCAAAAATCTTAGTTACGTTGGTTTAGGTTTGTTTTATAAAATCTCGTATTTATTGTTGACTTACTACTCCAAATTAGAATTTTTCAAAACTAGAAGAGATCAGAAATTAGGCCTACTTAAGTTCTTATTTATATAGAATTCAGTATATTACCTATTTATAAATGATACGGTTTTCCTCTTTCTCGTTTGGAACCCTAAAGCCAGTTCGTGTAATGAAGACAAAGATATCTCCCCAGACTCCAGATCCAATTCCTTTTTGACGCTTAAAACACAAATGCGGGAATGAAAATACGCCTTAACTCACTATGTATAAGGAAAATAATCTTGAGAACATATTAATATATATACTTATATACCTGTAATAGATGGCTCTCGCATTATGCTTAAGCAAAGGTTATGTTTTTTGGGAGTTCCCGCTGAGGAAAGCTATTTATTAACAATGTGTGGTAGACTTGGGAATTTATGAACACGAGATATGAGGTAGGTACTTTTCTTGCGATTTTGTTGTTGGCATTATTAGTTTTTGTGTAAAATATTGTATTATTATTAATATTACTCTGTATTTATACAGATAACCTTATAATCATAAAATAATTTAATATAGGTATTTTATGGTTAGCTCTTGGAGACGTTGGACCAAATTCGAACATTTCAAGGCAGTAAAACGTTACATGATAAAAAAAGCCCTAATTAAGTTCCGGTTTTTCGGACGGTTCCTTCAATTGACTAAAGTAAAATTTGATAGTTGGTTAAAACCAATGGTCTAACAGTCCTACTCCGAGACGTCATTTAACCGTAATGGTCATTATCTTGAGTAACATACCTTTATGTGTATTAAAATTAGGTAGTGTAATTTATTTTTCTTAAGTGACAATTAAAGTTAATTGATGGCTTTGAGTGCAGCAGAAAGACTTGCTTAGGCTAATTATAGTCCACATAATAGTTTTGACGATATTTGACCATTGGTTTACTTTTTTAAAACCATTAGATCATTTTAAGATCAAAAATTGGCCATAAGTGACAGCAGATAAAACGTAGGTAGGTAGGTACTATGCGACTCATTCTTATTTTTACTCACATAAAAAGGTGTTAAGCCAAAAACTGGACTTTAGCGGTGGCTTAACATACTTTAAAAGAACACCAACTTCCAAACTTCGGACTGACACTGAAATTTTTGAATGGGACGCATTCCGGTAATTTGATAAAAAAAAATCAAATACTTTTGACATTGATTTACATTAAAATTATAGCTAAAGATGAAAAAACTACTAATAAGTTAGGTCCTAAATGGGTTTGGTACGTTAATTCTATTAAATAGGTCTGCTAAAATACAAGCATCCTATCTCACTATGCAATCCCAAACATTGTACCAAACAATGTATCATTGACAAGCAGTGAATAACGTTGCGAAATCTTCATACACGCAATTCACCCAACACTAGGTAGAATTGCAAATGAACTAATATTGCATGCCGGGGAGAATGCAGAGCCATTTGTTTGTTCACCCATTGAGGTGGTACGGTAGCGTGCTAGCCAAGTTCTAAAAACTAAGCTAATTACCTAGCTTTTGATATGGGACATGTACGAGGACATTTAATGGGAGCTAGTGTAAGCAAGAAAAAGTTTTATAAGTACCTACTATATTTTATTTCTCCTTTGTCACTTTCTTTATTATTATTGTATTTTTTTATATATATTTTAATGCCAAAATCTCAGTAGATACCTCCGTTTTGTCTGATGATTAGGTTGATTACACACACATCATATTTAATTTTCCTGAGCTTTAAAGTAACGGATTTGGTTGAAACTAAGAATGGCACGCAAAGATTTTTACGTCATACTTAACATACTTACTTAGCCCGAACTTGGCGTTCATTTTACCGGCTTCGTTTTTTGTGGGCATAAGTTTCCACGGCATCTAATAGCCAATTAGTAGCCGTGGACAAACAAGCAGTGTTTATTACCCGTCTTAATATTTATGCAGTCGAATGTCAAAGGCTTTAGAACATCCTGTCTGGGATTACATTGTGACCTAGAGCTGCGGGAAAGCTATGACTTAAAGTTTCTATTACAAATAAATAAAGAAGGTATGATTTAGTTTGATTGAAGGCGTGTTTTTTTGTTTAGAAATGTTAAATGACGTTCACTGTGGCTATTAATGTAATTTATGTATACTCGTACTGTAATGACAGCCTATAAATAAACGTTTCTTTTTTTATTTTCCTTTGAACCTGAAATCTTTTCATAGCTTGAGGATTCCCAGGACTTTGGTGTTTTTCTTTTTGCAACGATTTTTTTTATTCTTACTCTATTGCTACGGTAGATCTCAGTTTAACACAGGATGTCTGTGACAAATCCACTGCATAAATACATAATGCATGTATGACAAGTAATCAGAAGCTTCTAGACCGCATGCATTTCTCATGATTTCTTCCTTATGGGCGCAGCAGATTGCTTGGTTACGGGACGCATTTTTTTTTGTATTGTCTCTATTATAATGTTTTTAGATACGTGTATGAGCGAGAAGGATAATACTGGTCGACTATCGGCTCCCTTGCTACACCCATAGTTCTCTTTACCAAGTTATTTGGAAGATATTATTCTTAGCGATAAGACCGCCGAAATTATATTCACCTATGACTTCAGCATTAAGTAACCTTCTGTGCAATAAAGTGTAGGTATCACCCCGTCGCGTAGGCAAGCTTAGTGAAGCGAGTGTGACGTCGCAAGTCTGTGTATAGTTATGGGCCTACCCACAGTGCCCACAACGCTGGATACGAACACTAGATCATTTTAATTGTCCAGTAACAGGATGTGCAGTTGGTGTATCTGATAAATAAGTGACACGTCTGCCCATAACAAGAAAGTGTACTATAGTAGCACTTATAACTGCATCGCTACATCCATACTTTTGACGGCCATAATGCCGCAGTGGCTAAGGTGTTCGCCCAAAGCGCGAAAGGTCCCGTTTTCGATTCCCGGCCAAGTCAATATAGGAAACGACATTTTCTAAGTTTTCTTGGATCTGGGTGTTCTGAGTTGACGCCCCCAGTTAATTATCGTCATCTGGTACTCAGTACAAGGGTTTCCCTAGTTTGAGATCAGGTTGATTGGTGTGATGGTCTGGCGCATTTATTTATTTATTTATACCTGCGGCAGCTGAGAGTGCTGAGACAGCACAACATAAAGGTAGTTAAGTTACTTTGCAGGTAGTATTTGTGACTGATATTAGATAGAAAATCAACTACCTAATTGTCAATACCAGCATACCAGCTTTCACAGCCGCAAAGATTTACCTACACGTCGCCCGAGATGCGCCGACTGTATAACGGTGCGCACTATTAATTGATCCGGCGAATCCACTCCGGCGCATAACGGCCGCGCTCCTTCGCTTCATTTGATCTCATTATCGGCGTGTAGTTCTTTCACGTACTTTAACACTATTAGTCGCGGTCACGCGAATTTAGTTTAGCCTTTGAGAAAAAAAGAGATTTAACTGTATTAACTGCTGATTGTAAAAAGATTAAGCTCAGCCACCTGCTGATGTTTGGGTTTATTGAAGTTTTATCGTAAAAAACCATAAGTGAATTACCTTTACAACTATTAGGTTCTTAAAAAAAACACTCCACAACAAACTGACGCATTTCCTCAATAGAAAATGTGACATTTTCCGCGAGTCACGAATGTGTGTACAGTAACTGTACAACTGTACTACAGTTTGGTAACATTTATATCGTGTACAATAAATATCTTGAATGTGAATAGAATCTCATAAAACACACCATCGCAAACTACAACCAACACAATTGCTCTAATGGGCGATAGTTCACTCTAAATCGGCGATTGTGCAACAAAACTGGAAAGGACGTTTACACCAAATAGTCCTGTTTTACAACTAGCAGTGACACGATGAAATAGAGCCTAGATGAATGGGCGCCTTAATATAAGCCAAAATGATAAATACAATTTATGTGTTTGCAGTTTAAAATATCATCAACAGCATCTAACATATTCTGTAGCTTAAGCGCTTATTTCTTTTGTTAAAACACAAATATACCTATATAATTATTAAATTAAGTCATTGCCCAAACACAAATGTTCATCACACGAATGTTTGTTCTGAGTGGAATCGGACTCCCGGCGCATGAGGCAAGGTTACTTACCAAACAACAAGAGTCGGGTTTTGTAGAGTTTGATTGCGTACACAATATCTAGTGTCTTACTGACATTATAATTAAATAAAATTTAAAAAAAAGCGTATATAATTATTAAATTAAGTCATTGCCCAAACACAAATGTTCATCACACGAATGTTTGTTCTGAGTGGAATCGGACTCCCGGCGCATGAGGCAAGGTTACTTACCAAACAACAAGAGTCGGGTTTTGTAGAGTTTGATTGCGTACACAATATCTAGTGTCTTACTGACATTATAATTAAATAAAATTTAAAAAAAAGCGTAGAAATCTAGTTATTACTTAATGTGATCAAAACATTGAGTAATGACACAGCAGTTAAAGAAAGTGTAAAAAAAGCAATTAACAATTTACTGGCAAACATTTAACTGTACACGACAGTAAAACTTGAACCCCATACGCTTGTAAATGTTGTAATTTTTATGGGACAGACGCGTGAATTCAGTCCACCCGAACACAAGAGAATAAATTACAGTAGGAAATATCTGTACTGATCTCGAAACAACGCACCGCAAGAGAGAGTCAATAGTAAACGGTATAATTTGCATAACATGCAGCGCACTTGTGACTCCACTGGTGTTGCAGGTGTCCATGGGCGGCGGTAATTGCTTACCATCAGGTGATCCGCCTGCTGGTCTGCTACCTATCACACAAAAAAAACATGTTCAGGATATTATTTGTCCAATCGTGTTCAAGCCACATTGTTTGAAGCTTGACCAACCAAAAAAAAATGGATAACGGTGTGAGACCGTGGTAATATCACACGGTTCCACAACTCTCATCACCGCCATTCATGCCAAAGCGTGACTACCAGGGTAAGGTTTAAAAGTAATAATACTATGGATCTATTGCCATCAGTTCCGTTGCTTCACTGTGATTTCCTACATTGAATCCGTGATTCAAATACCCAGAGCTTACACGACAGAGGCAATAAAGTGATCCTGAAATATGACACGAGCGTCTTGTGAAATAAAATGTAATAAATTCTCGAGATCCACTCCGGTTTACACACTTGTCGCTTGTTGTACAAAGGGAGCGTCCTTTTATACTTTGAGTGACAGTCAAGTTGCATATTCCTTTTCTTGCGACTCACTTCTTTTGCAGTATTGACATTACACAACCGCAAGTTTGGAATCAATACCTAATTATTCTACGAAAATGCTCCGTTTAAGGCCTTTTGGGGTTTTGTATGAAAATGTAAAAGTGGTTGTAAAATACATCTAGGTACTTACCAAGTTTCAACAATCTTCAAAGAGTAATTTAAGTACATAGTACTGGCACAATATATGAAGATACAGAACGTCGGCTACATCGCGTGCTAACCTGGCTACACAGACATACATACGCGAATACAGTGATCTCAGTGTAGATCGGTATAAGATAGAGACAGATATGGAACGTGTAGCGGAAGTGACACGACACGACACGATGGACTGTCTGACACGAAAGTCTAGAGCAGACCTTCTGTGTCTTTTTATTTCGCTGTAATGGTGTATTTTAGATGATTTTGATACCGTTAACTCCAATATTTGATCGATTTAGGACTGGTGTGGGTGTAATATAGTGTATTAGAGAAATTAATACATAATATACTTAAAATACTGCATATTAAGTATAATATTGGTAATTCTTTATCCGTACCGCAAGTGTTTATGCTACTTAGTACTTACAGAATGAGGTCAATGTACGGTGGCCTGCACATCAAGTTACTACAATCTGTCAAATTTCTTCAATCAAACTTCACTTTTATGTCAAACGTGTTTGGTTCAATATCAACTGAGGAAATTTGACAGATTGTAGTAACTTGATGTGCTGGCCACTGTACCTACATGTTGTAAGACTTATTTTATTTTTTATGTCTTATGTTTGTTTTTAAAAAAAATATGTAGCTTATCACCTGGAATCTACGAATCGATTGAATTGTCAATTTCAACAGTTTAGTTATTAGCAAACACGGACTTAGATTGCAATAATTTAACCCCTTCTTTTCTGGCTAGCTGTAGTTGGGTAATCAATCTATTGTTACAACAAACAATTACTAAGATTCACCGAGAAATCAATTCAACACTTGTAATTAACCCAAGAAGATGCTATTGACACTAAAAGAAGTTGCGATTTTGCCATGACCCAGTACCGTGCAAGCAAATTGCAGTCATAAAGTAAAGGCAATAAAAATGATAATATTCCTTTGTGCAGTCATAACGGTACGACGATGGCACAGTTAGGCTTGCAGTCTTGCAGTAACCTGTGGTACAGGTTGATTTTATGTCGCCCGTCGATGTGTCGTGCAGGTTGACATTCTTACGATAATCTTTAATGGGTTTTTAATTACGAAGGGACTTTAACAGGTAAGTGGATATGGTATCTGAGTATTGTTAGAAAAAGTTTGTTGCAATACTTAGATCACTAGTACAGAAATATATATTCCTATAGTTTTCACAAACAAAAACTGAACTTAATGTGGTATGGTCGCTTCGCATCGCTTCAAAGACATAAAAACTTCAAGTAACCAAACTAACTTTCGAGATATAATTTTCATGGAAGTCTTCAATCCAATATTTCTCAGAAATTTACTTCGACATCTTAAGATATAGTAAATAGTTTTCTTATTTATGGAAAAGCCTGCGATAAAGTCGGTACCAATATTTTAAGATTATGGTGTTACTTAATTGAAATTTACACTCTTGAAATAAAAATGTTAAAGTTAATAATTAATTAACGACCCTACATCTTCCTAAAGTGTAGGCATCGCATCGGCACTCCTTTTGGTGTAGCTGATGTCTATGAGTGGCGGTCATTACATCATTTACCAACAGGTGTTATCTGTTCGTTTGTGACTCTCCATCCCTAAAAATATTGTTGTTTCATTATAATAACCTATTAAAGAACTATTCTCAATCTCTAATAGCACGACTAACGTATTGTACACACATCAGGTAGCTTCTGCCAAATTACTTCAATTAAAATAGAACAAACGTGTACACATTAATGTAAACCGAGTAGCTCAGGACTTTCATGTCTGAAGTGTTTCTATAAGGAATCAGAAAAAGATTTCAGAGAAAATCAGAGAAGAATTTAAAAATATGACAGTATTATAAAACCCTGTTGAAATTCTGTTAGCCAGCAAAGCTTAGAAGTAGGAGCACTCTAGATGGATGCAGAGGCCGAAACTCTTCAACTATTGGCGTTTTTAAAGTGTTGACGGTCAGCGGATTTGTAGATAAATAGGTTGAGAGACTCATAAGATGGCATATTGAAACATTCTGGACTAGATAAACATAGCATAACATTATTAGTGATCAAACGAAGACCAAATAAGACCATTTCAAATAAGTGCAAGGATATAATATGTACCTACATATCTTTGAAGCTGCCGTTAACAATTCAAAACCTTATTTTTCTACAGTTTCTGTTTATGACGTTAATATGTTCTATATAATTTCAATACATGTACATATGAAGTATCAAAATAATAGCAATAATTTCCTCTTAAACAATATTTCGGTCGGTTCGGTGGTCCACCTCAACGATCAGCCATCGACGAAGGACAATTAAATTATTAGTACCTATAGTACACAGGTGTGTATGCTGTACCTGCGCAGTGCGCACCCTTACCCTCATGTTTTGATGGGACACGTCCAGTGTGAAATGAACGGAGAAATCAGGCGCAGGACCAACGACTTAACGTGCTTTCCGAGGCACTAGCTCACAATTTTTTATTAAAACGCAGCTTTTTTTTTGTCCGTCTGTACCCACGTGTGCAAGTATAGACGCAAATAGTGTGCGAGCGAGAGGTGAATAGTTGCGCCGCCATTTCTAATCCCAATGTTTATTCGCACGGGGAGTACTGAGATTGCAGAATGTTATTAATCTCTGTATGAAGCAATAAACGAAATCTCTCAGCCGCAAAATTTCAAGTCGTATAAATTCAGCTTCCATTTACGAGCGATTAAGATGGCATCCACATGGTTACTGCTCGTAAAAATCTCGTCCGAGCTCTTACGATTTGGGTGCTTATTGAAAGAGCAGTTCAATTATTGTACGGTTTGTAAACTAGTTCTTGTCACTCATCTAGATCAGTTGGTAATTAAATTATAGGAGTAAAAGAACATATGTGGTCAAATATGATAACTTTATCGTCTGAATGTCATATGCGTCAAATCCGGTAGTTTTGATCCGCAAGCAGCCAGACCAATCCAATGGGCCAATTATTCTCCCAGACCTAGTTCGCGCGACCTGTGAAAGGGCCCCGCTTTCGAGCTAGTAAGTACGCATACTCTCCTACCAACATACTAGACTATAAATCTTCAAAATTTGAGCTTTGCTAAAATGACGTAGGTCTGGCGGTACTGGGATCTTACTCTATAGAGGAATTACACGAAAAAAAAATAGATACAGCTGTGATGAGGGCCTAATTTTGCCCGACTGGAGGGAGACAGTGCACCGAGAATTGAGTAACAGCTGGCGTGATTGAGAGCTGACATGAAACTGGTCCTCCACCTCTCAGGAGGTAGGGAAAATCGTGATAGAGGTTGAAACTCACTTAAGTTGAGATGAATTTAAAGCGAGTGACTGTGTGAACTTTTTTCCGCATGCCTAGTTCATTGATAGCTGGCCACGGAATCGCCGGAGCTTAAGCGGTTAAACTGTTTCACATTTCACACTTTAGTGGGTGAGATTACACTGGTATATTTTATCAAATCTATTAAGGGCAAAATTGTGAAATATTTTTTGCTAGAGATGATTATAGTTGGGTAGGCCTTCCCAAGGGATTTCCAACCAGAGGATTATCTCACTTTCAAGTCTTTAATCCCGTACCTACGTTTCAAAAGTAGCTATATAATATTCTCGTCAGTTACGGGACGGTCTTGTTGTAGGTCCTCTGAAAGTGTTTCATCAATGTTAACTTGACAGAATGACAGCAGCAAATAAGTACAGTCCGTGCTGATGTTCATGGGCGGCGGTGTTCGCACTGTTCGCTTACCATCAGGTGACCCGCTTGCTCCTTTGCCTTCCTATATTATAAAAAAAAACAGTCGGCAACACATCAATGTTTACAAATTCATTAAACTTCAACCGATTCTCATCTTAAATCTCAAATACAGTTGGATCAATATTAATTGTGAAACAGATTGCATTGCCTGTTGTTTGGTTGTATAATGTGTATAAAGAACAGACAATACATAGTTATAATAGTTTAGAATTAAGGCCGGCACTAGAGCCAGTTTTTGTAATAAGAGAGAGAAAGGTGAATAAAACACATCTAATATTATTTTATTTTATTCACTATTATTTAAATGATCGATATATAAAAACTAAAACACTTTTGTTTTTTTTTGTCAACACGTGTCGTGTTCTAAACAAAACAAACAAGTCTCCAACTAATTTCAGAATTCATTCATGAAGTCGAATGGGCCATTATGTGTGTAACTAACGGCTCCTTTATGGCAGTACTAAATTGATTTATTTCTATCTTAATTTAGCCCACTACATTTCACGTTATAAATAAAACTAGCAAGATAGTGAGAATTGACGTTATCAATATTAATAGCGTGTAGGTTAATATTGTGAATAGTAAAAAACTAAACAACCTTCGCTTGCAAAGTGACAAGTTCCGTGATATTCATATTAGCCTGATACATTACTTATTAAGCGTCATCTTAATCAAGTAAAAAAGACCTTATTTTGATAGTAACGTATATCGTTCAATACTACTCAATCCTGATGGTATTATCCACCACAGAACGTTTCTCATATCATTTCTTATCGCGCACAGTAAAACAGTCAAACACATATGACCTGGTGACTTTCAAGAAACATAGTCCTTGCTTAAGTGCCGGCTCTTGAGCAAGGAATTAGTGTTACCTGAGATGTTGATACTCGTAGCTTACCATCAGGTATGCGTACGCTGACAAGATTGGACGTAGAATCACTTGAACTGGTCTCGTTAAAAACTTCAGCCTAGCAAAATAACAGTGGTTGACAGCAATCTTTTAGCATACCAAAATTATAACTCTGAAGAGCAGGCTAATTACTGTACCAATAAAAACATCGCGTGATTAAGAACATTTATCTACTCAATTTCCACTGCAAAACACGAATACATACGGTGGGTGTCATACGGCGCTGAATCGCGTGTTTAGGAAAGGCCGGTGTAGGTAGATGGGATTCGGACAGGGAACATATTCTGGGATATTTAGCCAGTATTACAGAGTCAATAAAACATTTGAGCGGTGCTTTATCCCTGAAGAGTACGTGTCGAGTCACTGGTTTTTAGTGCGGCGACACTAACCTGACCAATACCCTGGTAGTTAGTAATGCCTCGGAATAATGAGGCAGTGTGATACCAGACTCTTTTTAAGACGCCATAAGACGTATTAAATCTGTAAGCCTATGAGAGTTTTTATTATGTAAAGAGGAAAACAAAATAGGTTTCAAAGTTGTTTAGTCACTAAACTCTTCAACAATATACAGGATCAATATATTGGGCCACTAGAGATGGGCGACGGGTAAATACCCAAAACGTAAAAACCCGGGTAAATTCCCATTTGGGTAAATATCGGGTATTTACCCGGGTAAATTCCCGAATGCTGGGTAGTTTCGTCTTTGTTGCATCAATCGAAAATCCAAACATTAAACTGGTCGATAGTAACATTTTAAACAAAAAAAAAAGTAGTAACGTCTTTTAATAACGAAATAGTTCAGAATTCCGTAAAAAACACACTATCCAAGTCGTCGTCTATCAAATTCAAAACAAAACAACGACACAGGTGCGTTTCATACGATGTCGAGACACGACTGCTGCTCAATCCTTTGTTTCGCCACGCGCGGACGGACGGGGGTGGAAATGCGGGACGCGCGGGGGTGGCGACACGACGCGCGGGAATGGTAACGCGGAATTGGCGGGGGTAGCGACGCGAAATACACAGTAGCTGCGCGGGCGACGGTGTTCATCCCTCAAAACTTTTTTTCATCATCATTTCAGCCAATAGACGTCCACTGCTGGGCATAGAGGCCTCCCCCAAAGTTCTCCACACAGATCGGTCCTGTGCCACCCGCATACAAGAGACTCTCGCGACCTTCACCAGATCGTCGGTCCACCTGGTGGGAGGCCTGCCACGGCTGCGGCCTCCTGCACGTGGCCACGTGCAGGCCTCCACTCAAGGACCTTTCCACCCCAACGGCCGTCTGTTCTCCTCGCAATCTGCCCTGCAAATTGCCACTTCAGCCACGCAATTCTTTGGGCTATGTCTGTGACCTTAGATCTCCTGCGGATCTCATCATTTCTGACACGATCACGCAAGGAGATTCCGAGCATAGCCCTCTCCATTGCCCTCTGAGTGTCTTTGAGCCTTCTTAAGCGGCCTATTGTAAGCGGCCACGTTTCAGTTCCGTATGTCATCACTGGCAATACGCACGCATTAAAGACTTTCGTCTTCAGACACTGTGGTAAATGGGCCGAAAATATGCTGCGTAGCTTCCCGACCGCTGCCCAGCCGAGTTTGATTCGCCGATGGACCTCTTTCTGGAAGTTGGACTTACCAAGTTGCACTTTTTGTCCGAGGTAAATAATATTCGTCTACAACTTCCAGTATAGAGCTTCCAACTTTTACAGGAGTGGGTACCTACGACATGAGAGTTCAACATGACTTTCGTCTTGTCCATGTTCATTTTGAGACCCACTTGTTGAGAGACTCTACTGAGGTTGTCTATCATTCTGCTTAGGTCTTCCAAGGTTTCAGCCATGACTACGATATCATCGGCAAATCGAAGGTGCGTCATGTACTCGCCATTCATATTGATGCCAAGTTCATCCCATTCCAGAACCTTAAAAACGTCCTCCAACAAAGTTGTGAACAGTTTCGGCGATATGACGTCACCCTCGCCTCGCCTCGTGGTATATAGGCTTAGACTTCTGGTCCTGAAGACGGACTGACATGGAGGCGTTTGCGTACAGGGACTGCAAAACTTGTATGTACCGGTAGTCTATGCACCTTTGGAGAGACTGTATCACGGCCCAAATCTCGACAGAATCAATCATCATCTCAAGCTGTCTCATAGTCCACAAACGCTAAGCACAATGGCAGATTGTACTCCTCGGTCTTCTGTACAACCTGCCGCAGCGTATGAATGTGGTCTATGCTGCTCAAGCCTTTCCGGAATCCGAATTGTTTGGGAGTCTGAAAGTCGTCAAACCTACGTGCGAGACGGTTCGTCATAACTCTCGAAAACAGCTTGTATATGTGACTCAGCAGCGTGATGGGCCTGTAGTTCTTCAATTGGAATTTATCTCCCTTTTTGAAGAAAAGCCTCACCACGCCAGTATGCCACGCTTTGGGCGTCATTTCCTCGATGATGACGAAGTAAATAGCGTCTGAAGGGCTTTTAGGACCGTTCGTCCACCTGCTTTCAGAAGTTCCGCTGTGACTCCGTCATCACCCGGTGCCTTGCCGTTCTTAAACTGTTTGAGAGCTATGCTGATCTCGTACAGGTTGACGTCCGGGATATCTTCGGTGTAGTGCCGGGTTAATTTGGCTCTTTTATCAACGGCTTGGGTGATAAAAGTTTTCAATCTCGGCCAAGAGCTCATGGCGTGACGTGACGATCCTGCCATTTTCTGTTTTCAGCTTAGTCAGCAAGCTCTGGAAACAATTACTCTATAATATCTCGAAAGTTGTACCTTTTTTACAGACACAGTTTATTGGACAAACGATGTTTAGCGGGTTTAGATACAATAGGAGATCACTGGGATTCAATTATATTCAAAACAATCACTAAAATGAAAATACCCTCATATTTACCCGATCGGGTGCTTTCAGGGAATTTACCCGGGTAAATACCCACAGTTGGGAATTTACCCGGGTAGAATCCCATCTCTATGGGCCACACAAGTGACGTTAATTAATGGAATCTGAGTCACGAAGGAAAATGTTAGAAAACTCAAAATATTCTTTTGGCAAAGTCGTAAAGATTTTTAAGGTTTCTTCTGTCAATTTGAAAAATATAAGTGTATGTCATAATCATTCAATCAAAATTAAAAAACATTATATTCATTGGTGCCTCTATCACATCTCAGCGCGTGCAATTCCCGGTTGCGTCAAAAGGTGCCTTATGCTCTATATTTCTATAGACAACGACATCGACAAGGCTTTCTTATAATAAATTTTAATATTCAACCGAATCAAAGATAATTGATAATAAAGCCTTAATTGTAAATTACATGGTGCGTCAAAAATCCCTCCAAGCTGGATCTTAAAATTGAAATAAAATAGAGGAAATTGTTCAGAGGCAATTTGGTACCGTAATTTTCTTTACGATCAAACCATGTGACTAATGTGTTATTTACGACAAATTGTCTTTATTGACGGTGGCCTACTTCAAAACAATAGTTTAAGTTCAGAAATTCACTACCGTTTACCCCAAATACTCGTAGATTAATTGTACTGGTTTGATTGGACTTAAATTTAACTAATTTTGTTAATGTTTTCACCAATCACTCGACTTCGCAACGTTTTGAGAATAAACAGCAAAATCGTTTGAGAAACGAGCCTATAAGGCCATCAACAAATCAATCAATAATAAGGTGCGATATGAGAAGTAAAATTAATTTGTGTTCTGAAGCGCACTTAAATAGAAGCGCAACAAGGAATAAATAGTTAAGATGCACTTAAAAAAGAGGACGTTACTTTAAGATCGCAAGAAGTAGAGACTATTGACGTTCAGCTTCCTCATCAACATTACTTAGATGAATCATCATCTTTGTCATTTTAGTCAATAGACGTCCACGTTAGACATAGACCCCCCAATGTTCTCCACGATGATCAGTCCTATGCCTATTCGCCATATCATCGGACCCATTGTTGGGGCTCTGCTACGGCTGCGACTCCCTGTACACGACCTCCACTCGAGGACCTTTCCACACTAATGGTCTCACAATCCTCGCAATGTGCACTACCTATTACTGGTTGGATTATTGAACTAGTTCAATTCGAGTGCTCATTCTTACAAAAGCTATTCTCAACCATCCCGATGATCTTAAATGGCTCGCAAGTCAAAACTGTGCGTTTGCCGGGAAATGTTTGCCTTGCTGTGGAATGAACTGTTACCAGCAGTATTTCTGGACCGCAAGGACATTCGAACCAACAAGAAAACAGTATACTAGTCCTAAAAAGTCGCCAACGCACTTGTTACTCCTCTGGTATTTCGATTGATCATCGGCAATCGCTTACCACAGGTGGTATGTCTAGTTGTCTGCCTCCTATCACATAAAAAAAACCCAAACAGATCATCGAAGCATTCCGCTTCTAACAAGCACAACTCCTCGAAACGCTCGGGGCTCGAAGAAATACATAACATTTTCTGAAAGAAACATGACGTCTCATAACGAGGGTAATAAAGAACACTGCTCTAGACAAAGCTTTGGAAAATAATTAATATCTGGAATCGCAAACAAGAAAGGCAGGGAAAGGTCTAACAGGTTGCCGACAGGGGATAAAAGGTTATTTCAAATGTTGTAGTCATGGCCTTGACGGTTTTCGGAAACATTAAAACCTTACCCTTACAGTAAGATTTTAGTGTGATAAGTAACTTCTTTGTGATTATGAGATTATGAACCGTGGCCAAGGATGCCGGATTAATATCAGGCAATGCATAGGCCCAACCTCTACCCGTAGGGGGTGAGATTAAAAGTGCACGTTTAAATCAGCTTCTGATCCACGTTTCTAAGGGCCTTTAACGAAATGGAATTCACGACGGAATCTTTATCCCCGTCCCTATCCCACGCGAAGTGCGTCTCTTTTGTTTGAATGCGACAGGTATCTCGTTTGATAACGGTACGGTTCAATTGTATTAGATCGGACTGACATCTACTACTGCATAGATGGAGGTGATTTCTTGTATTACAGGCCAAAAACCCCACCTGGGTTGATGTGCCATTGAAGTAAGTAATTTTAGATCTGACATAACGTCCTAATTATAACGATGAAGTGAACCGTGTTTCAGCAAAAATAAATAAGATTCAACGTTGACTTCATCGAAACCGGCCTCGGAGCTTATTTTAAGATGCATGAGCTTATTGCGATCAAGTGTTCATTTTTAGAGATTCACTCACAAGCACAATCCGGGAGATTGGTCCTAAATTTTCTTAAGTGCCAAGAGAAAGTTGTACTGACTAATACTTGGTGACAAAAAACATTACTAATCGTCTGCTGCGAAGATCAGTGGCAAGACGTCAATAACAAACTTGCCAAATCCTATATTATGGTCCAAGCGTATCTATTATAGAAAAGGAACTGGTAATCGCTAGAAGGAATACTTGGTAAATACAAAATAGAGGTAGTAACTTAAAATTTCATTATTTAACTTCTAGATATCTTGAGGCACAGCATTTTGTATCAAATCCAAAGTATGTGTTTGATAATATTTGAACAGTCTTTCTATAGCTTTGACAAGGGGGTGTCCCACATTGCAAAACAATTACGAATCAAACCCATAGCAAATAAGCGCCATACTAACAACATTTAAAAAAACTTTAAATGCTGTTTCATTTGCTTACAAAAAAAACGATATTTCATTTAAACAAAATAAGCTAACTTTAGGGTATAAGATAGTATCCCTCCAAAGCCTAATGTTTTTCCATCCTGTATATTTTGACTAAATTATTACACCGTTGGATTATCATCAATTGTGAAGAAGACTTTAAAATGAAATAGCAACGCAAAACGAACACCAAAAGAAGATACAAGTATAGGAAGCCTTCGCTTGGAAGTAATACCATAATCCTCGTTAAATGCACAAGATAATATAGTAATTCTCCTTTGCATAATTAATGTATACATCCCTGCAAACCATTATCGTGGAAACAAGTTGTTATTGATAAATGGATAGTCAGATTGGATTATAAAATTATAGTAACAAGATAAAAATAACCTAACTGGGACACTTATACTAAAATAGTAAATAAATTATTAGTTATCACAACATTATGATTAATGATATTTGAATAGCCTTTGTTCAGAATAAAATTGTTGAGGAAAAAAAACTTGCGTGATGGCGAATGGAATGATCAGCTAAAATGATGATGATGTTGTTGACCTTAGGATCTGAATAGATTTTACCCAAGATAATTTATTGAACATGAAGAGCGTGTGCCACACTAGTAACTTTCTACCATCATGCACCATCATACTCAATTATGAAAATAAACCCTTGAGCGAGTCCAACTCAAACAAGTTAGTTATTTTTCACTCGGACAAAAAAAAACCTGCTATATCAAAATTAACGCATATATATGAGTGAGTGAGTATATACCTACATAGACTGCTAGGCCACCTTTTATTTTTTTTTATTTTGCCGTAGCTCGTAAGCTCGGCTAATCTATAAGAACAACTTTATTTTCTAAATTTAGAATTAAATCTGTTTTTATTCAACATTGGATTATTTTCTTTACCCAATGCGTGCTCACACAGATTAGGAGATTAGAGGGCGCGATCTAAAGACACAACGCGACGTTTTTATTATTTTCCTCTTTCACGCATTTCTTTTGATATTTCCTAGCTTTTTATTTAAGAAAAATAGACAAGAGAATAGTACGTATGTTTTCGGTTTACTGTGTATGTCACATAATAACGGTTATTATTAAACACGAGCGACTTTTTATACCACTAGAGGTGAATTTATACAAGTAATGTGTAGTTTTATGTACACTGCCTAATCTACACACATCAAAGTAAGAAATGGGAAACAAACTTTTTGGGCAGGTGGTATGTGTAATACAACTTGATCTCATAAAATACTTTACTCAAAATTACTAGATAACAAAAATAATGTATCATACCTAATAGTGTGTCAATAGGTATAATCGTGAATATGGTGATTGAAACCGCCACTGTCGCTTATGTCATAGGGTATGGTAACCCCAAGTTATAAAACATGGGAACTCCTTTAGTTCCGTTTGCACATAGTGAAGTGTTAAACAAATTTATAGACGGTCATGCAACTGTTTCTATCTAACTCGTAAGATGGTCTAATATAATAACTCTTAATCCGTTCATTAGGCTATGTATGACTCATTTTAGCTCTTTTATTAAGATTTAGTCTTTTCACTCTTTATCGCTCAGGCATCAACTGAATTAAACAAACTATAGAAGTACATTGGGAAAGAAAGTGTGAGTGAAACTTGTATAGTGAACTGGTACCATCGAACTACTCACTCACGAACTACACTATTGGCAGGATATTTCCAAACAAATAGGTATTGTCATTTATTATCAGATTAATTCAGCATAAATAAATATATATACGAAACAAAATTATTATTCATATTATTACGACCCGTTTAGCGCAATGGTTTGAGCGCCGGTTGAGACGTAAGGGTTGCGGGTTCGATTCCCGCACCAACACAAATGTTTGTTTATAATATAATATAATATAATATTTCACTACATCACATACATTGGCCTGACTCTGAGATAGGTAGCTCAAGCACCTGTGTTACAGATATCAGAACCAACAGTGGAATTACAAATATATACGTATAATACTTTTCTTTTGTAAATATATACTTATAATACATAGAAAACACCCAGACCAATACAAACAAACATGTTCATGCACACAAATGTTTGTACTGTGCGGGGATCGAACCCGCAAGCCTTAGCCCAGACGCAGCATTCACTACCACTGAACCAAACGGGTCGTCAAACACACAGGGTCGGGTTTATGAAACAGATATTTGTGTTAGGTCTGAGTTTTTGTGGTTCCTTCGTTGTTTCTGGTTTCCATAGTACAAGGGAAAACCTTAGTTTGGGATCAGGACAATGTATGTGATTGTCTCAATTTATTTATTTATTCAATGAATTAATAAAAGCTTAGAGGTCGGACAAACATTCAAAGACAGATTTTCAAGTAGGTAGGGCGCTGTTTTCTTTTTTAGTGTCCAATAGGCCTAACATGCGTACCGCGACAAAATTTTGTCGACTCTCATTCGCGAGAGCGCATCATTCTATCCCGCTCATCGCTCAGTCAGGTGAGCGAGAAGCAACTTGCGCCGACACAATACGAGTGTCGACAAAATTTTCTCGCGGCGCGCATGTTAGGCCGGCAGGTGACCTAATGTTTTTATTTAGTAATTGTCATATTAAGTAAACCTGTAAAGATAGTTTAAGTAAGGAAGAATAAATAAATAAATTAATTAATTAATTAATTAACACACTTTGATAGCCATCAAGTACTTACTGACTTTTTAAGTCCTCAGTATTTAGAGTGACAACGTCTCTACCGCCTCATGATCTCCTGAAGTTATGTTTCTCCATTAGTTACTGTCGTTTAAGTTTACGTACGTTTTGAAGAGAAATCCAAGTTTTATAACAATAAATAAGTATCTGGCAAACCAGATAAGCAATAAAACTGTAACTGAAAGTTCCATTGGATTGTACAATAAAAAAACGAAGCAAATGTTCATTAAATAAATAAAAAGCGTCATAATAGATACCGTTCAAACGTTCTGCCATTTTTACGCATTTATGTAAGGCAATTAACATGGTATTAAGACAAAGCATAATTGAAAAAGCCAAGTAATTGCCCACTGTGTAGATTAAACTCTGTAAGGATTGCATATACTGTAACGCAACAGAATCTATGGTAGGGTTGTCAGAGTTTGTCATCATCGTCAATATTATGTAGGTTTCCCAGACAGCTACAGCCCCACAACTTAGGCTCAAGTAGACCTTTCTCTAGAGGAAGGGTAAGAGAAAAAATCGAGTATGGTTTTCAATGACCAATAGCTCAAAAAACAAACGAATTATGTTACAAAAAAAAAACCAAAACTTTTCCTTACTTCTAAGTCGCAAATTGATTGAATCCTACTAATACGAACTTTAAATAATGTGAAGTTTGATATCCAAATACGAACGCGATTTTTACAATCGCGTTCGTATTTGGATAACAGTTTTCTATCTCACAATCTTACAAACAGTAAATCTTGGCTTCTGGTTGAATCATGTTAAGTATCATTATCGCTCACTCGATGAATGAACATTAAGGTTGAAATCGTTATTGAGAGAATTCATTCAGAGACTCCAATTACCTTCCCATATCTTTTCTCGAACACAAAGACCAGAATTCGAATAGTCAATATAATACAAGTTTTATTACGCTACGCTGATTATACTTGATAATATCATCCAATCTATTTTGTAAGAGCTCATGTTCTTTGTATCTCCCTTACCTACTACTCTCTCAAGTAACACGACATCTAATACATTAGTTCCGTGCAGTCTCCCTACTGCCAAAATGACGTACATTAAATCTCCTTGCCCGCCCTCATTATTATCCCGTGTTCCCAACTTGTCTACATAAGGAACAAATTGGTTCCCGCTCGTGAACATAATATTTCTGCATTTGCACTACACTACAAGGGGCAACCCCTTGTTAATAAAAAAAAATACATGTTAGAGAGGCAGTACATGTAGTACTTAACATTTCTTTAAAACTATAACTACTTTAGAAAAATGACACTATATGATTTAAAAAGTCGGCGAGTGTCGAAATTAACATTCGATTTTAATATTTTTGAATTAAAAACCTATTAATACTACCCTCAGGTACAATATTTAAACGGACATTTAATTTGGCTGTCGGTTGCAGTCACTAGTATAGTAATAGTCGTTGTCTAACCATTCAAAGATCGATCAAAGACTAGCAATGAGATTCCAACAGAGCTGATAAATGCTGGGGGTAAGCCTATTTTGAGAGAGCTCTATAAGATTTTTAACGCTGTCCAGTTTGAATAAGAAGGAGAACTCTGGAGGCGTGGGGTGGTAGTCTGGTCGGACGACCACAGTAAATATGAAAATACTGCTGCGGAAGATTTTGTTGAATGCATTATTTACTGAAGACAACCCTATTAAAACTATAGTGTTGCACACTATATAACAACTTCACGCATGGCGTGCCAATTATGAAACCGAAACTAACCACTGTCTAACGCTGTTGGCATTGTGTTATTGTATGTGTTCATGCGATATCGTGTTAATAAAGTTTATAATCGAGTGGCATGCGATAATAAAACAAATGCGAAGATCCTCCCTGGGGATCTACAAGTTTAACACACTTTAGCTGATTCAGACACTATAATAGCAATACAGGTTACATAAAACACGTTAGAAAGAATGGAAATATTTTAACGGATCATTTACGACCCGGAACAATGGCATGTCTACATTTTTTTTATTGATATTACATCGAAAGATTAGATGGACTTCAAACCAGTATGGATTACACTTTAAAAGCCCTTGCCGAGCATGCCTTGCCGCCGCCAAACTGACTGTATTATTGCACAATTGCACATTGTTGGACGGCTGATGCAACTCGTGCCCGCACTATGCAGTAAGAGGATTGCATTGCCCTAAGTCCCATAAGATCGAACCGCAAACCAAAAGCGTGTCACTTAGTTTGAATTATAATGTTATAGAAACTACTTTTAAGTTAATCGACGCTATGGTTGCTCTGTAGACAAATAGTTTTTTTTTAATCGGAAAACTATAGACAAAGCCTCCTGTTTCGGATGATTTCTCAATTGCTGATATAACGATTCTGAACTTGCTACCAAGCACGAAGCCCGTACGAAGGACAGATGCACCTGCTTTATTGTAATTAAGTAGCAGCTCACCAAATCCTGAATCATGGTCCAAGCGCACCTCTGATTCCGAAGGAACGGATTTGAATACAATCAGGAACGACACAATTAGACAAGATAAAGTGTATTCTAATAAATTAGGGGTAAATTAAGCAATGTAAATTAAGTAATGTCTTCAAATTTGAATGACTAAAATAATTAAGAATCAGACCATGTAAGCTTAAACCACAGCATAAAGCTCATACCTGAAACAAAAAAGTGAAACATTAATGACAATAGTGGTAAATTTAACCAAAAACAAACACTGATAATATTCTCCACGGTTTTCCTAAACAGATAAAAGATAGAAAAACTGTGGAATTATAAAGATAGTTTTTGAGGCAATTATTGTTCAAGCAAAAATAATAGTTAAATAATATAAGTATTTAATACAGCGGAGTAGTGGAGAGTGTAATCTTTTTGTGTGGTACAATTGACAAAATCGCGAGAAATTGAAACCTCAAAATCGACCCCTCACAAAGACAATAATAACCCTACAACAAACATAAAAAATATATACCGCACACAAATGTCGAAGAAAGTTTAAATCCCCTACAAAATAGTTAATCGTTTATGATCGTTCTAAGAAACAAATTCTCTTTAGTCGGCGAGACCGAACTAATTAGTGCAACGATTTAATACGGGGAACAAAGAACGCGTCTGGAAACGATTAGCATCACGCGATGCGATTCTCATGTACAGGATTCAATTCCAAAATAGGATTAAGCAAACATGACGATAACCTTCACATAAAATACTTAAGTGAAGGTCATCATCATCCCGTCGTATCACTCCCAATTGCACCGGAAACCATCGCTTCAGAGCAAGCGGTACGGTTGGACCATGATTCAAGTTTTGGTAGGTCTGGTAATTTTTATGAATCAACTGCCGCGGCGTCGTACCTTCGGAACCCTTCGACCAAGTCATCCAGAGCAACTGAATTATAGTTACACGGTTAGAATCATCATTACCTAATAAGTTGGTTGGTTGGTTGGTCGTGTAGGTTTCCTCACGATGCATATGCAAATCCAAAGGCGATTTCTCAGAAACTTAAAAAGCATTTTTATTTTTTAACCATATTTAAGACACTTGTTAGAAAGTAGTTATAAAACTGCAGATTCAAGTACCTACAGAAAACATTGCTGGATGCAGAGAAGTATAATAATATGGTCGCTGTCAAACAATTTGTTATCGACGTAAATTTTCTTGAGTTAACTAGGTATGATAATTGTATAAATTGCGTATGTACCTACATCATAAACTTAATCGCCAATCTGACCATTTCAAGCTTAAGAGGCTTATTTTTAGATTAACAGCGGATGAAAAAGTCGCAAACCTGTCTGGAGAAATAAATAGTGAACAGCAGATGGTGCCTATAAAATAGTGTGTGAGGTGCCAGATGCAATCCCTGGCACCTGAATATTATGATTTTAAAAGAGATACGTTAAGGTATCCATGTCCTTAAAGAAAATATTGTTAATGAACTAACTTGTACTGGGATATGTACAGTACGGTGTCAAGCGCATCGTGTATATATAAGCATTCCACCTGCGAGTCCCCCCATTGCTTTCGGAATAGCCTGTCACCAGCCTTACACTGTCTTTCGAATTTTAGTTTTAGCCAGTCGAACTCTAGATTCTACTTAATGCTTAAATTCAAGGAATGTGTGTGGGCAATGCACTATAAACACTACATACGTGGATTATATTCACTCGTCTTCCCATTAGTGTAACCGTTCTATACTTAGCCCCATTTAGGAAACAAGTACTGAGTGAGTATCAGACAGAACATCCATCCTGCCGCTTCCCGCCAAAAGAGCAAAAAGCAACTCGACCGGTAATGATCGCGATCGTCATCTGTTCGCCGGGCGGTCGGCGCGGGCGCGCGCGTCCGTCACATCCGCCGCGGCCATCTTGCTTTTGCGGAGCACCATTTGTCAAGTTGCGTGTAGGATGAAAACGCAACTTCCGTTTGTTAAATGCATGTAGCTAATTGAAAAGAAATCAAACAAATAGCATACAATACCTACTATGCTTGATTTCTACGTTTCCACAGAACATTCAAAATTCATAATATACAAAACAGTCGTAAACAACATAAAATTATAAGTAGTACATTACCATTCTTTAATTAATCTGTGGATTGCATTAAAACTTAAAGTCCTCCTTTCGCCGCACCATTGTACTTTCTGCTTGACCCAAGTTTGACTGGTAGAGAATGCCTCTTGGCATTAAGTTCGCCTATTGTACGAAGTTTTGTGCAATAAAGTTTTAAATAAAAGAAACATACTTTTAACGTTTTTATAGACCTCCGGATTCTTCCGGTTTGAAGCGTCAACATTTTCATATCTCAACATATTTATTTTGGAAACGTACGCGGTAGTATCTGTATACTATGGTCCTCTAGAAATTACCGCAACCGCACAGGCTGGAAATCCGCAAAGCGTTTGCCAACACAAGCGGAAAATTATTGCTTTCTTGTCGGGTATAACTGTCATCTATATATTTTTGCGGTTGACTACATAGTATTGTTGTCAGGAATCTGTTATCGAATAACTTTGAAAGGGTAACATATCGAGGAATACGCAATCCAGTTGGAGGTAGAAAACTGTTACTAGTCAACCGGTGTAATGATACTTTTTAAGCTTATACATAGTCGTGCCATAAATTCTGTCCCTCATATAAACATGCCTAGTGAAAAAAAAAAGAAATTTTAAAAGCATGTATTTCAAACGTTTGACTATATAGATTATTAAAAATGTTAAAATTATTCAAAATGTCCTCCTATAGCCTTTACACATTTCTCCAAAAGTCCTGGCCATTCATTTCACATTCAGCGACTCGATATTTCGATGAGGTTTTGAGCAGGCCCTCTCCTCTAAAATATTCCATAAGCAAAATCCAAAGGATTAAGATCAGGACTCGCGGGAGGCCAATCTTCAGACGCGATGAAATCCGTTAAAATTTGGTCTAACCAGCGCTGGGTTGATTGCGCTTTGTGGGCTGGTGCTGAGTCTTGTTGAAATATCCATTGTTTACCAGCAAATAAAGTGTTACTTACTGGCTTCACTACCTTCTCTAAAATATCGCTTTGGTAGTTAATTGCTCGTTTTTTCACCCCTTCTTCACAAAAATGGAGCTTTGTCACCCCTTCGTAAGACACGCCCCACCAAATGGCTTTGATAGCTGCTGGTGTCCATATTGTACGAGGTCGACCTGCTCTTGGCCTATCATTGACAGAAGACAACTCATTGTAACGCTTAATGGTCCGGTAAACAAATTTCTGCGTTATTTTCAATGGTTTTAACAACTTGAAAACCTCGACAGGGAGTGACAAACGCATTTGGTGCGACAAAAGTTCGAGCAATTGTACTCGTATGGCATGGGTGAAGTATCCGGTGCAATGAAATGCAGCTGACCGCATGAGCCGACCGGGGAAGGGGAGACGGAACAAAATTTATTAACATTTAATGAACGCTGCGACCGGAAAAGTTAAACCGGGCGCCGTTAGTACGGGTTCATACTTGTGACATTTATCGTGCGAAAATTTTAAATCCGTTCGCATGAAGTTGTTTTTCTGGACAAAGTTGATTTTTGTTTCACTATACTTTGGCTTTCATGACAAACTTTTTAAAGCAACAAATTTATTTTACCGTACAGTGCTACGATGTTTTAATGCCTCGGTGAGATTAACACGGTGCCATTGTTTTTGAAAGAGATGTTACACAAATGTGACACTAATAAAGACATAATTTCGCCACTCACGGTCAAAGCTCTGTCCTCCAATTTAAGAAGACTATGATAAGCATTATTCTGACATAGTAATAGACAAGTTATCCCTGTTTAGTAAGTTTATTTTTATTCCATACCACTAGCGGATTCCAAAATAAATAAAAACTAGCGAAATCCTAAATTTCTAGATGGGACGATGTAGGTGATATTGTCGCGATAGAAGCTAGAAAAACAAGTAACAAAAATATTGAAGACTCATTCGCTACCCTAATAAATTGTTTAATGCTAAGCCAAATACTTTAAAATTTAATTTACTTCGCAAACCAAGCAACTAACTATAACCTCGTTGGTTTGTTTATATTTTTTGCGGTTAACGATGGCACGGGTGAATGAAACCGTTATACTTTTTATGCCTTAGCATCGCATAAAAAACCCCGTGTAATAATAGGTTCTATATTATCCGCGAAATAAGTATTCTCACTAGAAGCATGAAATCAGTAAGATATAATTTAATAAATTGAGTAAATGTAAAGAGCAAAGAAGAAGGCTCAGAGGTCGAGTTTAGTTTTAGTTATATTACGGTCGCTGAATGTCCAAAATTTACTACTCTATAATACTCGTTGTAATGAATTGTGCAAATTAGTAATGCAGGAGAGACGCGATATCAATACCCAGTATGTCATCGATTTCAATGTAGTCAGGAGCCGACTTTCAATGTAGGTACATATTGATTTTGTGCTTGGACTGCAACTAACTCTTAAATCATTTGGATCAAAATCCATAATTTGACAAAAATATGTCTAATAACTTCTAGTAACGACAACATTTCGAATCATCTCAATATCTGCTAACTAAAAATATATAATAATAGATTACGCTTGTGATCAATTTAATTCGACCAAAAGTAGTATATAAGTAAAATTTCGCAACTTAGGGACTCATATTATCATCCGGCTTTTACGATGTGATGATTAAATATTTTCCCAAGACTTCCAACGTCTCGGAAAATACAAACTTTTCGCTTATAAAGTTCATCATGTCATGACAAACGAAACCTTTGTGCAAAGTTAGGAAGCTTTGAATACTTTCTTCCTTAAAAACTTATTTTAATTATTAAGTTAACTCGTCGAAGAAAAATCCATTAGCATGAATAATTTTTCAAAATCAATAAAGTACGCTTTACTTTTAATTATTATAGACTGGAAATGTTCTCAACTTTGGTCGTAACATTAAGAAACATTAATAATAATGGTAAATAAATCAGATAAACATAAAAAGTGATTACAAAGTACTTACTGAGAGTTTGTTTCCGAAATTTCTTTATTTAAGGCACAAACTCATCATGTAGAATTTTACAAGAAAAGATTCAATTCTTTTAATGACTTCGACAAAAGAGACTTTAAAAGATTTCACTTTTCAGTATTTTAACACTATATCTTAGGCCCACTTGAGCAGGAAAGGATTAAATACAATAATCCCAAGTTAACACGAGTTTTTTTTTTAATTGTCTTGTTTCTTTTCGGTTAACTCTAACGGTATAACTATCACGGAATTGTTGACTTAATCTGCAACATTGGGCGCAAGTGGACCTTAAGATAGTACCAGTTGAATAAATCGAAACCTTAACTGACTCATTTTCTCACTTTACAATAATTCACAGTACAAATGGTACCAAAATAGTCACATGAATGGAGTACAAATTTACACAAAACTGCACACATAAAACTCGACAGAAGAAAATCTGATCAAACGCTCAAGCATACAATTTCGCCCTAATTTCCTCATTGTAACGCCAAAAATCAGAAGCAGCCGAATTAAGAATTTACATGCTACCATGATTGGGAACATTGTTCCGTGATATTGTAACTTAAATATTAAATCACCAAGTTCGAACACACAAAATTGCGAAGGCAACGTCGCTCGTGCACACTTCACAAATGTTCCGATTGTTAAAACTTAACAATCCAATTTAAAATGGTAATGCTTTAGATGTAGTTAGCACAAAATATTTTTCGGATCATTCACAATTTTGAATTAGAATTGCTTCACCTGACTTTTTTAACAACTGTCTCGAAATCAAATCATCATTTTAACGAATATACGTTCATTGCTGGACAATCAGCCTCCTCCAATGTTCTCCACCCAGATCGGTCCCTTTCGGATCATAGTCCCGTATAGCTCTACTAAGCTCGACCCCGCTGTACCACGCTTGTCCCCTCGCGTCATACATTTTAATGTTAATCTTCTCAACTCCGCTAACACTGTTTCCACTGAGATAAGATGTGTATTTTGAGCATGTGATTGGTAATTTTTTATAAGTCTCCGCTCAACTCCACGCAGCTCCGCTTCTGTGGAAACGCATCCTATATCCAGCCGAATATCGGCTGCAGGATATTTTTTAATTATTTATTTAATCACACAGATATTAATAATATCCCCTATTCTCTTACCCTCTTAATTAGATTAGACACCAGTGTGACAAGACTGAAGAGATATCGGGCTCAGAACCAACATCTTAACGCGCACGAGGGGAGGTAAAAGACCGCCAACATCTCGACTTAGAGCTAACCCTGAGAAAATCTTAAAATTTTGACCTATCACTACAAGTGGAAAGAAAAAATTATCGTCATCAAGATCTCTTGGGCCAAATAGCTCCGAATATAACCCAGCTCAAGCAGCCCGTTTAATGACCTACTAAACTAAAATAGGAACGTCCGATTGCCAGAACAAGGTTATGCGCGGGCAATACCGCGAAAGTTACTAGGGCCATTCATACAGACGATTGGAGTCCGTGGAATCTTATTCATGATACGGCTACGTCGCGTCGCGTTCGCTTTATGTAATCTTAATATTTCAATGGCTTCTTCTTTTATACATTCTGGTTTGTAAAGCACTTTCTGCTTTGTTATACCTATATGTCAACGACATTTCTCGACGGACGCGATCTTCAGTTAGTAGCTTGCAAGAACTATTTAAAATCTACTTTTCGTAAATTAACCCACCTTATCAACTCAATGTCAATAAGGTACTTAATTGAACTGATTTGTTTCATTTGCCTTGGCTTTAAAAAGCAGTACAATACAGTACATATACCTACATTTTAAAATATTTATAAAAAGCAGGGAAATAAATATTTTGAGCAATTTAATAAAATTTGGTATTGAGTTAGCTGGAACTACAAAATCAATGAAGGCAAATTATTTTGCTTCTGATAATGTCAGTAGTCATTATTTTTACTGTTAATGCACTATTTTATTTTTCTAAATAAACCGCGCGGGTATCACCGCAGGGCACACCTAGTAAATTATATTATTTATTGCCCTTGGCTCCATTATACGATAAAAATAAAGCTTAATTATTGAGATAAACATTTTCATATCGTATTAAATTATGTTTAGTATTATCTCAATCACTTTGATAAAAAAAATAAACACTACAGAAAAAGTCTGAATGAAACAGATAATTCACATTTATTACCTTGAAACTGTATGTGCACGTATTGAATGAAAATGAACCAGAAATAAATTTCTAATTGGATATCATTTTCTTTTTTAATTATCGTCTATACATAGTTAATAGGACTATGATTAGGACTCTTAAAAAACTGGCAATTGCTAGCAAAATATTAGTTAAGACTTTTTGCCGGGAGTCAAATAACCGTAGGACGGTTATAGAAGACCTATCGAAGATTACCAATTGCTCGACAGACAGAAGTGGACGAAAACTACGACAGAAAGAATAGTGTGTGATTAAATCCCTAAAATTTATAAATTATTCAAAGACTCGTGGTCCGTCCTCGCTTTGTTTCAGGACATTTTGACAGGAGTTTCAAATAGTAGCAACAGATGGTGCTGGCAGTCGATTACATCGCGCTAGTGTTTCGCTTTATCTATAAGCGTTATCATTGTCTATAGACCTTATCTCTTTATAAATAGTATAGATAACAAATTTAACAAAAATCTGCAAGGGACTATCTTTAGGTTTCTACCAAAAAAAAGCTGATGGTAGTCCAATTTCTTTGTACATTACGCTCGCTATGCCAGGTTCGCTATCTCGGTGCCAACTTCAACTAATTACGGTTTGTTGATTTGCATTGCATGCAACATACCCTTTGCCTATATCAATAACTTTGTATTGTCAGTACTGTAATTGACAAATGAATGGATCATTCATTAAGATTTAACATTGGATCGATTGAAAGTTTAATTGAATGGCATAATTGCTTATGTTATTTATGATCTAGCCATATTCCGATACTCCCACAAAAGTTGTTTTTTTTAATCCAGAACAGAAATATCATCCATTCGTCATGCTAACCGTGTAACCATCTGCTCATCTGTCACCTATCATTAAAAAAGAAAAAAAGAACAAAATGTTCCCTACCTCATCCTCATCTTAGCGTGGTATTCCTGGCGGCGTCCATAGACAACGTCGTTATTTAAAAGGTTCAAGCGTACCCCGATCTCCAGACCGGGGTGCGCCTATACCTATAATATGTTACTGTAAAATGCTCGAACTACGACAAATCCTAAGATTTACCAACATGAGTTGGTAAATGTAAGTAATTCTGAAAATAAGAGAATTTCAAGATTTTTTGGCCGGTGACTGTTCTTCTAACCTAACCTAACCAATATTTTAGTGATAATGATACTGACTAAACTCAAAAATATTGGTTAGGTTAGGTTAGAATAGTGACCGGCCAAAAATCTTGAAATCCTCGGGCGAGTTGTCCCATAACCCACTTTTAATTAAGAATTACTCTTTGTTTTATTCCTAAAACCATTATCTACCAGCTGACCGTGGTAAAACCTAGCTTAATACTGAACTCGAATGGTAAAAGCTCTAAAAAAATCGTCATATTTTCAGAATTACTAACATTTACCAACTCACGTTGGTACATATCGGGATTTATACTTAAATCTTAAGATTTACCGTAGTTCGAGCTTTTACAGTAACATATATATTGTTTTATATTGACTTTGCTCACAATAAATTATGTGGGAGGTATTGATTTATTAACTAGCATTCCGGCTATTTATACTTTGAATTAATTGGCCTAAAATACATGTGGGATTACCTTCTAGCATTAACTAATTAGAAACTTTTCCTTAAATAGAGTTGCAAATTGTAGACAGCGTATTGAAGTCTATTTTAGCTTTGGTTATCATTGACATGATTATATTACTATAAACAATCCTGTGGAACTATTTTAGCACAAAAACAATAGTTAACTGTGCTGCAGGCGTTCATAGCGAAACATCTCCTCCACTTTGCACGTTTTTTGGCATCCATACCTTGGGATAGTGATGGTTTTTTGCGTGATGTATTACAATTTCCAAAGTAGGTACAGTGCTCATAAAAGACGCCATATATAGACTTGACAACATAGCACACAATATAATGACCTTAGACATTTATAATCGGTAGTTAATTAATGTTAATTTTAAAGTTATTGTAGGTTTATTACTGGACATAGTATTAATAAAAATCGAAATAAACGAATGAATTGATGTGATAAGGAAAGTAAATGTAGAAAAACATTATCAGCAACCATACAATCATACTCGTACATCCGGTCATTAACGAGATAAGTAAAAGGAAATCATAGGATTCATTCATACCTACGTACAAATGGTAATGGACACTTATCGTTTAGTTATACATAATAAGTTAAATATATTATTGTATATTGCGTAGTGATAGGACATAGAATATAGATAGAGCTAAAAAACGATGATGTATTTTGGACCTATCAAGGAATTACCATGGTAGATAAAAAGACGAGCATAAACGGGTCAAGTTACGTAAAAATATTGATTATTATTTTAGTTTCATTTTTACTTTAGACCGTGAAGTGATTATGTAACACACTATGGATTGCTTGTACCTCTTGCTTGAGTGAAGTGAAGAACCACCCTTTCTGGACTTCGAACCGTCTTTATGTCTGACACACAGTATCATTTTGTATGATTTTTGAATTGAAATTACTAAACTTGTATATTTGGTGTTTGAATTCAAGTATTTATCGACTGACCTGAATTGAATAATCGAAACCATTTGCTACGAAACCAAAACATAAATGTTATTATCATCCATTTCCACTATTACTAATACTTTCCCTGTGTTATATCCGGCAGTTAACCTTGAAGCTCTACCAAAACTAACGGGAAGTTCTTGTTTACATAAACAAAACTTTACCTCTTCATTCAAAACAAAAACAGTTTTACTAGATTGATTTTCCTTCAATCTTCAAATAAAACTATCGATAGACTTTTCGTTGTAAACATGCAAAGCGGTCAATAATTAATTATGCTTTCAAAAGGTCTCTCAATGGTAGAAATAAAATATATTGTTTAATCAGCTTTAACAGTTCATTTTAATCAAATACTAAATAGATCGCAATCAATTTATACCACTGACTGATTCTGACAATAGTATCGATCAAAATTCGATTCGACCCTCTTTTTAATAGGTTGGGCAAAAAATCTTTTCGCATTATATGTAGTATGTATAAACATGTAATAAAATCTTTTTGGCTATAGTATTTGTATCTGGCTCGTTTGGGTATCATTGAAAGTTAAAATTTTAAAGAACATAATTCCAAATTTAAATTAGGAAAATGTGTGATTTTCATTTGTTTTTCGTAGTGTCAAGATGAGTGCATCTATATAATAGTCGGGCCGTTGTATCATGCCCGATTTGACAATACTTTTTTTTTATTTTGCATTTATCCTTGTTAAGAGGAACACATTTCGCGAATGATAAAGAACCACTTTTAAATAGAAAACTTCATTTCACAATGTCAAAGGCACCTAATTATCTAATTATTTGTCTTTTATTACTTAAAATAATTTGAGAATAAAAAGAAAACGTAAAATTTTCACTCAGTATTACGCGTTTACAAAAACGCCGTTTGACACGTTTTCAAAGTGACGTAACCGGTAATACTCACCGCGAATTTTTTAGTTATTTGTCACTTGAAGGTTTTATTATTTTATTTTGATATCGCTTCTTCTTTCTTAATACGAACTGCTAAGGAATGGAACAACTTGCCGGCTTCTGTTTTCCCCGAGGACTAAAATTTGGGTGTCTTTAAGTCGAGAGTGAGTAGGCTTCTTGTGGGAAAGCACGCTACATCTTAGACCTCATTGTCACTCTCCATCAGGTGAAATGAGGTCAAGAGCAAACCCATTTACCTAATATAAAAAAATATTTTTGAATATGGGAAACTGCCCTTAGTGGAAATAACTGTTACTTATATGATTCGGCAATTTACCGTTGCCCCTCACTAGTGCTTTCAGTCTGACATTATTTGTCAAATCGGGCATGATACAATGGCCCGACTTTAATGAAGAAATTCGATACATTTTAAAACTTTACTACAAAAAAGGTAAAAATGCAACGCAAGCGCAAGCGAAAAAAATTTGCGATGTTTATAGAACTAGTGCAGTGTCTGTGAGAGTAGTAAAAATTTGGTTTAAGCGTTTTCAATCCGGAAATTTTTATGTCAAAAATAGATGCACCTCGCGCTGGTCGCCCTATTAGGGATAAAATGGATGCCATTTTTGAAAAAGTGGAGCAAGATCGACATATCAGTAGTTACGACGTAGCTGAAGAACTAGGAATTGACCACAAAACAGTTTTGGCGGATTTGAAAAAAGCTGGGTACACAAAAAAACTCGATATTTGGCTACCTCACGAGCTCACTGAAAGAAACCGAATGAACCGTGTACTGATTTGTGCTTCTTTATTACGACGTAACGAAACCGAATCATTTTTGAAGAAGCTGATAACTGGTGATGAAAAGTGGATCACGTACGACAAGCACGTGCGAAAAAGGTCGTGGTCAAAGGCCGGTCAGGCTTCACAGACTGTGTTAACTCGCAATAAGGTGATGTTGTGTGTGTGGTGGGATTGGAAGCGCATTATTTATTATGAGCTGTTACCACCAGGCAGGACTATCGATTCTAAACTCTACTGCGAACAACTTATGAGATTAAAACAAGAAGTTGAGAGAAAGCGGCAGGAATTGATCAACTAGACCTCACACATCTATAGCTAAATGTAAATAAACTATACTAAAATTTCATTTCAACTACGTCACAACCATTGGGCATTAAATCTAAAGGACTTTTGAAATCAACACAAATTCTTTGCTGCTTAAGTTTTTTAGTTGAGTTGGCCGGTTATTATCAAAGATATGGCTCTACAATCGATGCAATATCGTCTGATTTATTAGAATCAGAAGTTTGTTGGAAATAATAAGATTTGTATTAAAGATATTTCTTAATTCATGGTATTTTAAACGTAATACGAATCCTTAAGTAATATTCGGTATATAAGTTAATTTGATTTCCAAAACTAATACAAAAGTCATCTTAAGACCTTACAACTTTTATCATCACAATAACTACAAAAGTACGCTAACACACAAGACCAGAACATATACAATCAGTGATATAAGTAATTTAGACACGCCCATTCATAATATCAATGAAACTGCGTACCATTCATGCATTAAACGGGCGTTCAAAACCACGAATGTCACTTCAAGGGCGTGACGATACATGAACGACTCGTCACTTCCTCTTCGTATATACGAGTATTTTATCTTCACCGACACCACTTCTGAAATTTTCCAGACAATTTAAAGAAAGTGATTCAATACAAATGATATTACGCGACTTTTCGACTACGTAAAAAATAGAACAAGGTGATGCCTACTCCGATAGTGGTATGACTAAATGCTAATAAGAAAATAAGTAATTGTTTTTTTTTGTCCTAGACGTTCCATTATTACTTTAGAATACAATAAAATATTGAAACAAGGGAGATAATCGCTGTGAAACGAAACGCAGTTTTATCTGACACTTTGTTTGCAATAGCTGCAATTATGAACGGCAATCAGTGTAAAGTTAACATTGAGGTGTGAGAAAATGTCTAGGAAATAATCTACTGTAAAATAAGACCTGAGGAGGAATGTCTTAAATCAGCAAAATGAAAATGTTCAAGTAAATAAGGGAGGCGTTTCTACACAATTGAAATATCAAAATATACGGAAGGTAGAGAAAATAGAACAGTAAATCAACGTAATTACCTACAAAGGAAGCGTACAGGGAGAATTGTCGACGTTCGATAACCGAGATCCCTTGGCACGCGTCCAGTGGTGGGTATATAAAGTAGGTACCTACAATGGGAACAAAAATAATCCATTCAAGAAGAGTAAGGTGAAAAAAATAAGAATCAATAAGATGCCAACATTTTGATGGCAAGCGATACTCAACCTACTATCTTTGGTGCGAACGGTGAGACGGATATAAACCTTGTCTTGAATCGAAATAGCGGATTAGTGCGAATTGAAACTTGAGTCTTTAGATGCAATAAATAAAGCTGATATTGGATTGCGATAAGGCATGCGCAAAACACGAATGAAGCGTATCGTCACAATTTTTACGAGAGGTCAAGTTCGCTAGACGGTCTCAATTGGTTTATTTCCAAGCGGCAATGGGCTCATACTTTTTAGCTGTATAGAGTAGGAATTGTCACATAATTTTACTAACATAAATCAATGATGTCCTTAATGACCTTGGATATTTCAATAACGTTTATTTCAAATATCAATATGTAATCTATCATTTAGGTATTTAAATCAGACCGAACGGATATGCTTACTTTTAGATTCTCATCTAGGTAAATAATATAAAAAGAGAGCCTGCAACCACAGTTTTCATTTACTTGAAGTAATATAACCGCAATACTCAAAAGAAAATTCGTTTAGGCATCATCAAGTAATAACTGTTTTACAAATTTATAAGCTAGAATAGCAATATAGAACAGGAACGTGAAAATTCGTATAAATCAAATTGTGGATGTTTTTGAAACCATTTTTCGTACTCCGTACTTCACCTGGGAAGCGGACCCTAAGCGCAACAATCGTTAATACGACCAACAAGCCATTATGCGTTTCATTTAATTTTTACTTTTAAGGAGAGATGTTCTTTTAAATACGAAGGGTAAATTGAATCTTATTATATTTTACTGTACTCGTTCCAAAAATGAAATACGTCTGTAGGGAAACGGAACGTGTTTTATGTCGTCACGACATCCGTGTCCTGTTCCGGTGGGGGAAAATGTACGGAGGTGTGAATTTATGAGACTTTTTGGTTTGAATATACCGTTTAGGATAAAATATGACATACTTTACTAATGCTTTCGCACTTGAGTATATTCATTGCTGCCAACAGAGCCAAACGTACTGAATTTTCAAATAATACCATTAATGAACTTAAGTTACAGGTTGGGAAATGATTCGTTTTGTGCTGATTTGTGTGCCTGCAGTATTTTCCGTGATGTAATAGCTATAATGATAAATGTTCTGTATTTCTAAAACAATGTTTAAAAACAGATAATACCATCTGAAGCATTAACACTTCAAAAGTATATTACTACACTCAAACCAACATCACATTTCTATTGAAGGATCTTGAACTATCACATAATATTTCATTTTCCTTAAAGAAATATTCGCATGCTTTTCCTTCACTTGGTAATAGGAACGACGAAGATTGACGAAGTCAAGCTCTACGAGTGGTTACACATTGCAAAATGAAATATTGGCTTAGGAACTCTTGCAAAGCGATCTTCTTAAATTTTTGCTCAGTTCCTTGCTAAACCTAACTTGCCTTTCATATGAAGGGCCGTGGCCTTCAATATCCAATTAAAAGCTTCAAACTACGCCTGCAGAAGCACGCTTACATTGCAGGTGGCAGTAATTATTGGTTTCAAAGAATTCTTGCATAGAAAAAGCTATGACCTTTCAATTAAACTAAATTTAAAATTAATTATCTCTCACTGTCAAGGACTATTCTTCATAGGCTTTAGTCGAATCCGTGATTACCGCGAGTATTGTCTGCAGTAACTTTTGTTCCGTTTCGTTCGAGTGAACTGGGATGTTAAATGTCAGCCGGTGCTCGGTGCAAACCGTGACATTTGGCTGATCACGAATCTGCCGGCATTCTGTTTAGTGCGTTGTAAACTGGTCTAATAACAACTGAAAGGCGAATGTTTCGACAGAATTTGTGAAATAAAGGGAGCGGTCGGATCAATAAAATGTTTTGGCTACATCCTTTGGACGATGAAGAGGGGTAGGAAAGAAAAATAAAATAAGCCGTATCACGAGATTAAAAGATGGTAACGAGAAGTATAACAAATAATTAAAATTAAAATACTAGCAAGACATATAAATAAACCGGTAACCTAAAACCAAATACCACAGCCAGCCACCTTAATTAAGCTTAAGAAGGCAGAGACAAGTTTCCCAAGCTTTTAAGCAAGTTTTCATCACCGAATCTGATCTGATGTTAGTTGTCTGTCTGTCTGTCTTAACACCTTTTGTCCTATCCTGGTCAAAAATCAACATTCGCAAAACTCGGTGCAAAGGACAGCAAATGTTAGGCATTATGACACGTTCGTTTATCGATATCATGACCCCATCCCTAATGTGTATGGAACACTGACGGTAGCTTACATAATATTTGACATTCATAAATGTTCTATATAGGACTGAAATTGAATAAAGAATATTTTCTATTTCTGACGGGATAATAATACCCACGAATTGTTGAAAGTGTTTTTTCTCGACTTCAGTTTCGAGCTTGAAGCTTGTAAATGGTTCATAAAGTACAGATTCCAATGATTAATGTTGTCAATACTGACTAGTTACATTCTTACAGCAATGGCTTCATAAATGGCATAAATAATTGCCCTTTACGTAAAAGCCCCACGCGGGGTTATTAAATCAGTTTACCCTTTCTCACTAAAATTATGACGAATAGAATAACAGATAACTACTTTATGAGGTACAATTGTTTAATTTACAGGAGCTTTAAACTCTACGAAAGTACGTAGGTGGAAAGTTCAGGCTTTAATTTGTGTGACGTAATAGCCTCACCTCGACCAAAATTGTTCAAATATTGTAAGTTTTTTTTCTGTATCCGCATACTATCTAATTTCTACACAAAAATTAATCAAAATATCTTTTTCCGTATACGGAAAAAGATATTTTTAATAATTTTGGTATAAAAACTGCAAGCATTCTGGGGGTATGGTGTAAATTATTGAAACATTTCAACTTTTCTTTATGATAAATAAATAGTTACGTATGTCCATATGTCCATTCTACGGCTTGGCTCATCCTTGAATTTAGGACAACCTGTATAAGTTTTGACACAGTTTCGAGTGTGTTGTGAAATGTTGGCTTTGCAAAACATAATTCTAGCACGGGAGAATAATTCCCAAAGTGACAAAGTTTGATAACACACCGAGAGGGGTTGTCAGCAGCGGAATAATATACCCACCGAAACTTGAGACAAGCGGCGACCCGCTTAATCTTATGGTAACTTATTAAATATCCGTTCAATGAATTTTCTAAATCAAAGATGTACGTCGCTCTGTTACGAACAAGATCGATGCCATTTTTAGAAATTTCAAGCAAGATCAGCATATCAATAGTTGCGATGTAGCTGGATTTTCGGTCTCAGCAGAATTCCTTATGCAGTGTCATCACGAGAGGACTGCCAAATAAAAAGGCATTTAAAAGAAAATCCATTCGAACAATTCATAATGATAGAAATTTTCGCAGATAGGTACTAAGCCTATAATATTCATGATTACAGAGCTTTAATAAAAATGGCACACAATTTTGTAACATTAACTAAATCCTTATTTTATATCTAACGCTGTTGCTGAAGATGGAGGGTGCATTCTTCAATTACAAGGCTCGGGAATAACGTCACTACTTGTTACGTAATCCAAAGTAAACGTGAGAATGAGAGTTAGTGAAGGAAAAACTCTTCCACGCTTTTTGATTTTAATATGTAGGTACCTACCGCAAACATCGTGAAAAACTCTGACTAACAACAACAGAATAATTGTTTTTGTGGCACAATACATGTAGGTACTGCTGTGTTTATGAGTATGGGCAAACGACCTGGCGAACGGATGAAACAATCATTGGTTTGGCTAAATGTTACGCTTAGAAATGCGTTGTGTTATGTTACAAATGTATATGAACGACGAAAACATTTGAAATTAATTATAAGCAAGTATAACTTCTTTGTTAATTGAACATTTTGTGTTAAGCTCCAAATTACAACCTTGAGAAAGTCGAGCGAAAATATTAATTTAATTTATACTGAAAGTTGCAGCTTAATGAACTGTTATATACAGGATTTAAAGTTTCTTTGGATGCTACATTCAAAATGTCACAAAAGACGTAATATATTTCTAGTTTATAGCAATAAGCTATCAAATTATAATTGTGAATTGTGATAAATTACGGCTTCGTATAACTGAAAGAAATGTTTAGGCAAATAGCAAAATAAACTAAAACAACATCGATTATAAGATAAGAGGTATCTACCTATATATCGTTACTCGATATTTACTTCAGTGATAAATTAGATATCTCTAAGGAAATGCACTCGACTCCAACAAATTATTTATGCAACCAATCTAAAGAAAACAGCATAGGGTTTTCTCGATGAAAAGTCATGGTGCAAAAATGTTTAAGACTTTGTTAGAAAAAAAATAATGCACATCATAACTTCAACATTTGAAACTGAACCAGTGTTATTTGAAACGTGGGTAGTTAAACTATGAAGTCATAACTTTAAGGCTTCATTTCCGCTCTTAGGAAACGGTATTACTATTGTAGACAGAGAATTTAAATTTATGCTTTTAGTTGGTCGCGGTTTGGATGCAACCGAGTTGAATTTGTAATTTAGTTTAGTAATATGATAACGAAATTTAATTTTGAGTAACTCGGATAAGATCTCTTGGCCATCATGGTATTAAGGTTAAGTTTTGAGTGTTTATAAATATCTGAAGAATACTTTAACGTCGTAAGGCCCAGACAGCAGACACAATAGAAAATCAATTGTTTTTGCCTCGTACCAGGCTTTTGGGTCTTACGACGTTAAAATAGTGGATAACCAATAAAAACATTCAGATATTTATTTGAACGCTACAATAATAAAAGGACGGCAATGTGGGAACTGGACTGGATGGAACTGATAGAGCCTATGCTGTATAATTTCTTAGGGCGATCATCATTTCAGCATCAATAGACGTCCACTGCTTGACATAGGCCTCCCCCAAAGTTCTCCACACAGATCGGTCCTGTGCCACCCGCATCCAAGGGACTCCCGCGACCTTCACCAGATCGTCGGTCCACCTCGTGGGAGGCCTGCAACGGCTGCGGCCTCCTGCACGTGGCCTCCACTCAAGGACCTTTCCACCCCAACAGCCGTCTGTACTCCTCGCAATGTGCCCTGCCCATTGCCACTTCAGCCACGCAATTCTTTGGGCTATGTCCGTGACCTTAGATCTCCTGCGGATCTCATCATTTCACGATCTGACACGATCACCAAGGAGATTCCGAGCATAGCCCTTTCCATTGCCCTCTGAGTGACTTTGAGCCTTCTTAAGCGGCCCATTGTAAGCGGCCACGTTTCAGTTCCGTATGTCATCACTGGCAATACACACGCATCAAACACTTTCGTCTTCAGACACTGTGGTAAATGGCAATTGGCAATTAGGGCAATCAGTGTGAAGATTCTTCACTTCTGATTCTTTACATCCTACTTTTTTATTCACGGCTCATGGTGGTACCTCGATCTTTTTTATCTCGAACTCGATCGATATTCGCATGTCAGCGGAACTATACGCCTGGCGAATTTCAGTTGAGCCGTCCTCTTCGCAGCTTCAGTGAATGACGTAGGAGTGACGTCACCTCAGCAGTTGAATGGGGTCGTTAAGGCCGCCGGATGTTTTGAACGGATAGTGCTCTCCCGACGAATATCCGTTTTTAGACGACTTTATTCGCCAAGTTGACTGAGTCGAGCGTCCACCGGCGAAAACGATGCGACGTAGTCGGGTTGCGGTTTTAGTTTGTCACATTGACACCTTATGTCGATATGTCTTTCAACTGAACACTTCCACGAGTCAGTCATTGTACATCGGAACTCATTCGTCATCGTTTCATCCAAATACTTTTCAATCATATTCATCAGCATCAATCTATCCGTCTCTTTTTCTGCCGTTCTCTTAATCACATATTATAAAACGAGTAAAAGAAACTGAGAAACAATAGATGATATTTAAAGGATATCTGACTTTTTAAAACCCACATGACTTCCTATAAGAGCACATGCAAAAGATCATCATTACTATTTTCTCCTACTCATTACGTACTGCGCAACGAAACAAACTTGGTGCCAACTGCCAGCAGACATTGTTTACTGGTCTAGCACCGGAACTTGATATTATTAGATCATTTACATACATACGTTAAATAATATCAACCTGCGTTATTAAACCTATATTAAGGACGTATGTATTAAATACGGTTATCATCAGAGCAAAATGTGTTGAAGGAAAAGGGAGCTGAATATTATTCGCAACTCATTCTAGTTTTAATGTTTTTCTAAAAGGTTTAATAGTATTCCAGAGGGGTTTAGCATTATAGTTAATACTTATTATAATTTAATTTTTTCCTCATTGGTCAAGAGATGGATCTAGTATTCCAGTGGGTGTTCCTCTATGTTCTTTCCGGAAGAAGTACTTTTCACAAGAGCTAGACTCGACTTTACCTGGCTACAAAAAAATTACGAAAACTAATGGGATATGGTGAATACCTAAACTATTTCTGCACTGAATTAATTACTAATCACGCGTCTCTTCTTAGAGCTTTTTCAGATTATCCGATCTGATGTCGATGTCGGACGACGATAGCCGAAAGCGGTTTCAACATTACTTCCGACAAGATCTTTCCGATTCGGTGATTTGTTCGATAGCTTAGAGACAATAATTATATATATACGTACACACAACACTAACGGACACAAACAACGGCCGACGGTTCACGGGCACTCGATGCAATGGTGCCGCCAACACATTGGTGACGGCACATAGCAATTCATACATTTAATTTCAGATGGAATAATCTGAAAAAAGCTCTTAGAGTGTAGGTGTGTTCAGTGAAAGTAAAACTTGGCTAATTGAATGTCAATGTAATTTTATTTATATTAGGTTATACATTTCAGGCTGCTTCTATTTCAGTAATAAATGTCTATTCCTTTAAGAGTTTTAATTAAAGCCGTTAAAGCCACCGTAACTCAGAAGATTTTCCATCCAAATTGCATAGCAATTTAAATTTGATTACCATAAATAAATATTGCAACATTCTATTACGGGACGATGGCTGACCAGCCACGACACGATCGTGTCATTGACATTTTAGATCTTCGATTTTATTATCCAAAAGATGAAGCTTAGCGCCAATATGCAAACTGATGCATGGAATTTCGGAAAAAAATTAAGCCCCAAAAAACTTACTGGACTGGTCTTATATCCTGTTGCGACACGACAACCTGATTAAGTGACAATGCAGTTTCTATCGCCATTAAAATGCGAATTCTGGAACTCGTTTTAGCTTTAACATTTTATACATTTTCCGTTTTTTTTTAGGTGTTCAAAAGTCAATTTTCCAATAACCTGTTTAATTAAAATAACTTATAGCACCCGTCCTCGTTACGTTTCAGGACAATAATCCTACACTATACAATAGATGAACTTTGATCGTTTATATCGCGCAACTGTCGTCTTATCGGTAACTTTATAAAACTTGTCGTTGTCTATACAATTTACTTGTTTATGAAATGTATAATGCCTGTTTAGGCCGTCTTCTTTTTAGGGTTCCGTAGCCAAATGGCAAAAAACGGAACCTGTCCGTCTGTATGTCATAGTCATTTTTTCCGAAACTATAAGAGTTATACTGTTGAAACGTGGTAGGAAGATGTATTCTATGTACCCCCCTCCCCCTCTAATATAAAAATAATGATAAATCTAAAAAGGTGTCCATGGGCGGCGGCAATTGCTTACCATCAGGTGATCCGCCTGCTGGTCTGCTACCAATCACATAAAAAAAAAACGTCGTAAATCGTAAAACTGCTTATTACCACATTATAGTCTTTCATAGAAATAAATTAAATAATTAAACATTTCATTTCAACAATGGTCTATGTATATTGTTGAAATGAAGTGTTTTTACGGATCCTTTGTGCGTTTTCTCACGTTACATCGTCACCGACTTATTATTTTAGTTTAAGTAGAATAGTGTAACAAACAAAATGAACAAACTTTTTGCACCACCGTAATTTCATTCATCAATCGCAAGCGTTTTTCAGACATAATGCTATCTTCTACGAAACATTCGTTAACAAGAGCAAACAATACCCTTTGGCTAAACAGTGAAATGCTTTACACCGCAGATCCCATTCAGTCCATAGTTAGGTCACTCACGGAGTAACATCTAAATATAGAGCAGACCGCCTGAGCTGCGAGGTGTCAAGGTTCTCATGTCTCATTGTTTAATAGACGGCCGGCAAGCGACAGGACCGTCCTTTCATCACAATGAACGGTGGCAATTATGTCATGTGTGTTCTGAAAGGGAGTGACGTGGGTTTTTCTGTGTCGGCATTTTTGGAGCTACTGGGAGTACTTTGGGCGTTTTGTAGGCAAAGTGATAACTTAAAAGTTTTAAATAATGGATGAAAGCCCAATGAGAGAGCAAAGTGATACCTAATTATTCGATTAATCACATTGACCAGGCATTATACATATTGGCAGTGATAAAAGCTAATTAAAATCAAAATAATATTATGTATTTGCATGCTTTAGTTTCTAGCAGAATGTGCTGTTCAACCAAATAATATAAGACTTCGACATAATTATGTACCACATTTTATGCAAATAAAAGATTTATTATTTATTATTACCTTCCAAGTGTATTGCTGAATTACTACTATACAAGGGTCATTTCAATTAATGATTACTATTAGACTAATAGCTTGAAATCTTTGATTGACAGTGCATTTGTCGATAAAATTGACCATATTGACTCGCCTTCACAGGTCTGACACCGATTGCCGGGGACACACTGTATATATGTCGCAGCCCGATCGTATAATCCGCCGTATTACATTACGCCTAGCTGTTTTCCATCACAGGGCCGTTTTGAAATGAGGCGGTTCAACCATTAACCGGATTGAATGCGGCTAAATTGAAAACGTCCGGATTGTATTCGGCGCCATACGTCATTACATACGGCTAGCCATTATGTAATTGGGTAGAAGATTAGCCGCCTCTTTGGCAGTTCCGATTCTTAATACTCTTGGCGCTGCCAGACATTGTTTTATTTAAAAAAAAGGCTAAGTCTTGTATAGGTAAGGGTATTTTTTTATGTTCACCCTTTGTGTAAAAGGTTACGTTAAGGTTATTTTTTTATGACCACCCGGAATAAAATTAAGGATTTCTGGGTGGTCATAAAAAAATAACCCTAATCTAACCTAGTAAAGATAATTTTGTGTTGTGGCAACACTTCTCATAATAAGTTGTAGTACGATGTGGCTAAAACGTCGCCCGCCTTATAGAAGAACGTATCTCAATGACAATGCGCCTGATCGTTGAACCGCCGCATTTCAAAACGGCCCTGTGTTACAAAACAGCTAGCCCTGATGTAATTCGGCGGATTATACGATCGACGAATAAAGGTTAATGTGCGATAGCAGTCTGCGATAGACTGATCATGAGCTATTATTTTACGGCGAAGTGGCCCGCCGTCACTTTCGTTTTGGACATTCGTTTTGACCGTACCAATAGATGGCGCTGGCTGGGCGTCAATCACATCGCGCATGTAGGTCTACCTATAAGTCATGTCGTTGTCTAAAGGGTTTACTTTTTTAAATAAAATTACATAGATTTCTTGGCACCGATATCTATTAAGCATAAAGTTAATTTCAGATGTAAGGAAATGTAAAATATCGAACTAAATTTTGTAAAGTTGGTATCTCCTTAATGACGTTATTCATTATCAGTGCCAGGTATGTAACGAAAAAAATTTTTATCGTTCATTGAATTACCAATCGATATCATCTTAGTATTTTCACTTTCCAATTAAGTTCAAGCGTTACATTAACTTTTTCTTAGTACTCCTTGAAGAAATGGCTGTTATTTGCACCTTTCATATTATGAGTTCTAAAGGTGCATAAAATTTCAAAAGAGCACCTGTCATTTAAGTCACTTTACAGTATTATAAGGGTACTGGAATAATGCATGTAACTTTACAAACGAAGTACGGCTATATACACGTAACTTTATACTACATTTAATGATGGTATTAAGGCAACAGCTGTCCTACACTAATAGGTACTAAATTATTAGAACTTTTTCTTTTTTTTACATTATAGTTGACCAAACTGTACACCGGTTGGTTATAATCACACAACCGTCGCCTATGGATATTTGCAACACTCGAGGTATCCACAAAGGCATCATCTACTCTTAGAGAAGGAATAAGCTACTTTCTTGAAGATCACCAGGCCGTTTCTGTTCGGGAACAACACCGATGTTAGCTGGTTCTACAGTTTTACTGACTTTTGGTAGCTAAGTTTATTGTTATACTGCTGGACATAGGTCTCAAATTCAAATCATTTGTTGCGTTCCTACTAATGTTCGCAACTCCGATAAATTTTTTGCTACTCGCATCCAGCTCTTCTCTAGCGCAGATCGTCATTCCATCTGCCTTGAGGGTGTTCTACACCTACTTTTACCGAATATGTTACGAAATAACATCTATATTTATTATAAGGAAAATATACTTGAATTCTGAATTTCTGACGAGATCGCCCATGCAAAACGATTTCCTTGAATCTGCCTATTCATTAGTTTCTTGAAAACATGTGTCAGAAGTAGGTATTGTTTTGGCAACAATCAAAATTAGCGGACTCCAAAGACTCTTTCCACGCAACCGGGAATGTAAGTTGAGAAAATTATAGACTTAATAAGCTGCGTGCTTGTGTCTGTCAACATCATAATTCTCATTTAAATAAGTTTTTATTGCTAAAATATTTTTGAAGGGAATGATTTCCACCCAAAGGTAAAACTTAAGAGGTTAAACCATTGGATGGACAGTAGTGCTTGAATTACCTAATATACATATTTGGTGCTCAAAACAGAAACTTTGCTAATTCGTACCTTTTATTGCTAATCCATAAATGGTTTTCTGATATAGAAAAAAAACTACAAAGTTTATTGCAATTTCCTGACATCTAATTTTATCTCCAATTCACTAGGCGGAGTGGGGGCGTGCATCCAAACGGAAACTCAATCGACTCAGTTAGATGGCTTCAAATAAATACTTAATAGCTTTTAACTTATTTCCGCTTTGGGATAGCGTGATTTTCCTACTTTTTTCAATGTCAATGTTTGTAGGGATTCATTCGATTTTTAGTGACAAAGGGAGTACCTAAACTAATTCTTTAAATATTTTTAATAAAACTCAGGAGGCCGTGAATTAAACTCAGGCAGGACAGTTGCCATCAGACAACCTGCTAGCTCGTTTACCTTCCTTTCGCATAAAGCAGCGCCTGCTTTGTGTTTCGCCGAGGAGGTATCGGGGAGAATGCGGAGTCGGTTGGCAGTGTACTTGTGTACGATAAGATAATATAACGTTATAATCACAAGAAAACGACATAGCCCTCCTGCCCATATAATAGCCCATATGCAAGAAATTAAGCAGGTACCTAATCAACAAGCAATTTTCACTTTCAGCCAACCAGCCATCACATCAACAGCAAAGGACACGCAAATATAATACTTTATACTTGACCTAGCACCAAGCATAACACTCCGATTAGATTACATGCTTCCCCACAAAGTACCTCCGATCGAAATTACAGGAAATGACGCTCTAAACATAGGAAATTGCGAATCCGCATGCTTCTAATCCCAAAACACAATTTAATCCCTAACAATATACCTAGCCTTAACATTAATATCCAACTTTATCGGTGTTGCACAAATAACATAAGCACGGATACGATAAGATATGCCCTTGATATCGATAAAAATTATGAATGTAACAATAAACGTTATCTCTTCATTCATGAAAAGAACAATATAATCAATATGACGACGAGACGGTTGAAGTTCTCAATGAAATAATAATTGGACAATTGCTTATCTAGTAATATAGGTAGATATTCTTTATGGCACAGAAATAGAATACCTACATGAGTGAAACCACATCAATAGACAGTACAATAACATATCTTCTACCTCGGATGTTCGGAACCCAGGGTTAGCTTGGACCTACAATAATGAGACTGTCGACAGACCTTCTCAAGCAACCCTTAGGATATGATCCATTTGGTCTGGTTTACACTTGTAAATCAGACCAACTGGATATAATTGTTTCACGTGCAATACCTACCGACAATTAAGAAATCCGAAATCTCCTTTCTTCAGAAATAATATAAATATACGGTAAAGATATAAAACCAGAGGTTCGAGCTTGTGTTTTTACCTACTAGGGAGACGATTGTTCCTATTCACTGACCTACCATCGCTCGCTCACTCTTGATCAAAGCGTAACTTGATGTTTTTTTTTAATGGAGAGCAAAGAAAAAGCTTTAATACTCGCGATACATGACCTCATAGGTTTAATAAGTACCTACAATATATCTCGAGGTATTTGACACCCCGCCTCACCTCTGGACGACTGATGTTGGCTAAAATAGTTAGTCTAAAAGTTCCTAAGTTTTCTAGAAACTTCTCCGATTTTTACGTTTCTCCGTGTTGATTAGCGTGCGTACTCTTCTGTGATGTAATGAATTCTTAACATGTCAGCGTTTTGGCGTAACGTAGGCAAAAATGAAGCGCCATTGATGAGCAAATCGTTATCCCTATCCCTTTGACAGGCAGTTTGCGTCCCCTTTTGTTAGGATGCGTTCGACAGGTAGGTATGTGGTTTTAGGTACGGGTGTGTTGCATTGTAGCTCCACGGGCAATTTAATTGTTATAACTACGTGTTTAAAATACCCTGTGTGCATGCGAAGCTCTTCAGAGGCGTGTAAACAGGCAGACATATTTAGAGATCTTATAATGCAGAAAAATTCAGTTACGCACATATTATTATGACCATGAGGCTTCTTTAACCACACACACTTATACAGAAATCTTATAATGCAATGCTAAGCACGATATTGATAGATCACTGTAAAAAATTGTTTACAATTACTAATCAATACTAATGTTTTTGTTAATAATGGGGAAGGTATTCTAATTTTCATGTTTCTTTTCTATTATGGCTCGAAACAATTTTAAGTTCTCTAATACCTACTGAACAGACATAAGAGCTGGGATTGCTATAGAATGGATCCAAAAAAACTAGCAATTCATCCTCAAAATATACATGGCTCAAATGGCATCAAAATGTAGGTACTACTAGGTACCTACCTATCTCATAGCAGTCATTGAATTCAAGTTTTTGTATGCTAATCACCAATAGATATACAATTATCTTCTGAATCGCCAGCCTTAGTTAGACAACAATAGCATTGTTCAGAAACAATCACATGCTAGGTCTAGGGACATCAACCTTTACTCATGTCTACTCTCCACTCTAGTTATGAGGGAGCATCTGTGTGGTTTTGAGTTTTGCTTGCCCCTCGGCAGAAGTGTATGCATAAGCACTAAACAGGTTTTTTCCAGCAACAGCAAAAAAAGGTTTAAAATGATTTGAAGTTGATGATTTACCGTTCCTCAATTACCTACCTACCTACTTAGAAGTAGGTATAGTAAGTATTTGAGGATTAGGTATTATAAGCAGAAAAAGGAAGGCAAAAATACGCTTTTAAATCCACAGCATGAAATTGTTATTGAGATACATACATAATGGTAGGTAGGTATACCTACATACATTGGTATATTGATTTGGATATGTAGATATTTGATTTTAATGAATAGCGACCTAAACCGGCTTCACTTAGGCAAATTAAGCATGAGTTATATATACCTACATACTACAATTTCCTCCAAAATTGATATCATAATCTATACTATTATGCTTTACACAGAAGAGGGATAAGCTCCTATCATACAAATACTCAGTCATTTTTAAGATTCTGCTATACCTAGGTACAGGCTTGAAGTCTGCCATGGTAATGACATTTTTCTGAGAATGACCCATGTACAGACAGCCACACATCAGGTTACCACAACCTAACAGATTTCCTCAATTGATATTCAACTTTTTTTTTTTTTATGGCCTGGTGGCTTATAACGAAGACGTCCCGTAACGAATGAGAATATACCTGTCACATTCAAACAAAAGCGCGCACAGCGCGTGTGAAAGAGAGGGGAGCTCCGATTCGGTCGTAACGTCCACTTCAAATTAGACCCTCTGTATTGTGTTCACGACACATTTAATTTTGCCAATGTCAAGTGTAGATTGATAAAGTGTAGTCAACAGTCGAAGTCAGTCGAAGTCACAGTCACTCAATAAAACGCCGGTGTTTAGCGTTTTAATGACCTAAGGATTCTGTGGACACAATTTTTAACAAAGCCGTAGGTTTTAAGACTATTAGGTCAAAGCAAGTTGTTCACGTGACAATTCACTCGACACACAATAGCAGTGTTAAAAATGACACAATTCAATGATTCTTATATTAACATCACCCTGTGGCACTTCACTGCACAAAGTAACACCAAATTTGTACACTAAAAACCACTAGATACTAATTAAAATCTTTGGATTGCATCAGCCGATGCGGCTTGTTTCACAGTTACCCACAGAATCGATATTCAACTTAACGTGTTGGACAATAAGATGACAATCCATTGACAAAATTTGACAGTTTTGTATACTTAGATGTGTGGCTGTAGAGAAAGTGGTAGTAACTTCTAGCTGATATGATTTTACTTGAATAAATGAGTACTTTATTACTACGAAAAAAAAATGAAACTGAAACATGACTTCTTAGGTAGGTAAGTCATAATAACACAATAAAACAATCAGAATACTTACTTAAAATAATACATGTTAAATTTTATTTGAATTAAAATAAAAATTTCAACATGCATTATTATAATTATACTTTTCACTAGTTTATTATATAAAAATGACATCTTAGGTAAGGTTGTCCTAACATTCACAATCATGCAAACAAATCTACACTAATTACACTCAGGGACGGTTCCCACGAGAAAGTCTTGCAGTTGTCAATAAGGAAGAGACGAGGAAGTCATGTGAGAATTAACGTCACATTGTCTTACGTACTTAACAGAGCTACTTGCCATTACAGAAATCTGTACAAAAAGTTGTATCTCAATTTTTTTGTCACCTATTTAGTAAAATTGATGACACAAGAGGTAGTGGTGATGTACTTATTATTGTTCTTGTTATTAATGTCATCTTTATCCAACTTGTAAGAGGAAAATTAATCAAGGATATCATTAGCGTTAACACCACTATAGGTAACCTAAAGAAAAAATTAAAATTTCACATACTATGGGCCTTGTTTATCTCTGAGTACAGTTCCAAGTAATTTTATTGTCAATTAAAGTGGATTCGGAGAAAACTGGCCCCTGGTCTTTGTATTGAATAAATTATTTAAATTGTTAACCAGGCCGCAGACCAGGGGCCAGTTTCCTCCATACCCACTTAAATTGAGAAGTAAATTACTTGAAACTTTACTCAGAGATGGTGAACCAGGCCCTAAAATTAGCCCAAAGTAGGTAATAATAAAATAATCTTGATTTTTTCAGTTACTATATTTAGCTACACACACACACCTTTGAAAAGAAAAGTATACCTACTAGCTAATCATAATAAATTAGTGTTGTGACACATTTCTTGCCAGGGTGAAATGAAATGTGAACTCTAGTTAAGACTATCTTTCAGTCCATTGAAAGTGATCTTGCTGAGTGCATAATAAGTAAAAAAACATGATTATTCCTTGTTAAGTTTTGTAGGTTATAATCAATAAAACTCACCTGTTTCCAAAGTTAGTCCTCCAAAACTCAGCTGCATCACTCTTGGTGATACGGAACTGGTCTCCAGCAAACGTTCCATTGGGGAACATGGCCTTCAGCTCACTCAGCATGTGGCTGAACACCAAGCTCAGCTTTGTCAAATTACGCCTATAGTGCGAATTCTCGTCAAACATCTTCTCTTTGCCCTCCTTAAACAACTTTATAGCTTGCTTACATTTCCTTATTAAATTAATAATAAATATATTAAAATGTTCGTTACTATTCAACGCCTGCATATTATCTTCATATTTAGAGTATATTACGCGCAACCGCTGATATGTATCGGGCAGAATATCTAGGATGAACGGAGGACTATTTTTTAAATTCATCTTGTGATGCTGACATAGCTTCACCACTTTGTCCATTAACTTCCAAGTTTTATCCAAAGTCCTCTTGTCCGTAGCGAGCTTTGTGGGACATACAGCATCCGAGAAAGCACCTTGAAGCTTCGAAAATATCGAAGATATATTTTTCTGTTGTGATTTGTGCCTTGCCGACGCCATGTTGAAGGTCCGATGACATACAAAAAAACAACAAATTTATAACAGGACACTGAACTTAGAACACATTTATCACTTAATAATTAAGTAGTCTGGCGTGTGTTTTCTCATTATCACATAAACGCACCACATTTACAAAAAAAAAACAGCGATAACAAGCAGCGATCGCTCACGAACACATCACCGACGCGTATGACAATTTGACAAATGAATGACAGCCAGGCAACGGAACTTGTTCTGTGAATGGAGGTTGGTTGCTTGCAATGGAGGAGTAAGCAGTGTTGCCAGAACATATTTTTACATAACCACTGTCGTAATAATATTTTTCATGATTAGAAATTAATAAAAGAGAAAATACGGCATTATAATGCGTCTTGACATAGTAAACCGGGGCTACCCGAATCCTAATCCTAACCGGTATTTACTTAACTCTTTGACCCTAACCATTTTAACTATGTAGTCGTAAACTAATAATATTCTAATGCGAAAGCAACTCTCTCTGTTTGTGCGTTACTCTTTCACGCCAAAACTACTGAACGGATTTGAATGAAATTTGGTATACAGATGGTCTAGACCCTGAAAAAGAACATAGCCTACTTTTTAATGCGAAAAGGGGGTTAAAAAGGTGAAAATTATTAAATAATTAAAAATGCTACACAAGGATTATGCTATGCTAATATTCCACGCGGACGAAGACACGGGTATTTCCAAAAAAAAAATCTTCTTTAGAGAGAGGCATAATACCTCTACGTTCACCTATTGTACGAAGTTTTGTGCAATAAAGTTTTAAATAAATTATGAGATGTAGCCCACCTCTCATAACGCCTTTTACAATACCTCAGATGGGTGACAGAGTTGGGACCAATGCTTGCCAATGCCAATATATAGCTTCAGTAGTAACCTAATTTTATAAAATACGGGACTGCACCCGCAGCGTAGCAATCGCAGTTATTGTGCATTTGAATTTTGAACTCCTAAACTAAACCACCTCAAAGGGTGATTGATACTCCAAGAAGCACTTTTGATTCCCTTTTTACACCCATATAGGGTATTCCAAATCCTTTTAAAAGGAAAGGTAGGTTATGTCTTACACTCGTCTATCGTTTAAAATATTCACAATACCTAGAGGAGTTAAGTATAAGTAGGATATTGGATAGTATTCGATATTATGGATATTACTTATCTCACACCACGGACTAGTGTGAGACCTAAGGTTTCTTGTGGTGAAATAAAATGGCCTATCTTTATTCATAAGTAAATAATGCACTTATGAATTAACGAAGGGTTCAGATGGGACTCGAACACACAACCTTCTATTATACAGGATTGGGTAATTATTTTATTAATTATAAATATTAATAGTTGTATTGTACCTACCAATTAAAATAACCTTTGATCCCCGGCCAATACAAGCCCAATAAAAAAAAATGAATGCAGTTACATGAAATCTTTCAGGAATATTTCCTATAATATAGGTAAGTAGGTATGCGAAACATGCTTATTCATAAAGATTTAAAGTAGTCTTCCTCCAGGGCCCAAATATTTTCACTTAAAAGGTACTCTGCGATTTCACTTAAAGAGTAAAGCCTGCACCACACTTAGTCATTAATAATCGCGAAACAAATCAGAGAAAAAGCCGCGAAAAATGTGCGAAACAGCTCCACACTTTGCGTTCGCGGATCGTAATTTGCGGAATGTGGAGCGGGCTTAAGTCAAAAATAGTTTCACTATCACTGTTTCATAATATTACTTAATAAACAAATAGAACAACAGCAAATTATTTTTCAACACATCCAAAGAACGTATTATTTTGCCTTCATTTCGAAAGTTTGTTAGGCAACAGGCAACATTAATTTGCGTTTTGTTCCTAGAGCCAACAAATTTTATTTTATGTTCATTCTATTTGTATTGTTATTAAAAATACCTTTTTAAAAAACTGTTAATTGCAGTGCTTTATTTTGTTAATCAATCAAGAATGCATAATTTTGTATGTCAATCAATTTCAGTATTTGTAGAATAACAAAACGTAATAGACAAGCTATCTACCTATTGAGGTGGTTGGTAGTGCTTTATTAATGTAAGAGATGACGCTAGTAGGCATTGTGAAATGGTTTCTAGTCTAAAACAGAGAGGGCGCTAAAATGTGAAATCGCAAGACGTTTTATAATTAAATTAAATTTATTGCATTTTTGTAACCACATTTGTTAACCAGAAAACCAAGACTAAAACATACACATAATCTATTTATTTATTTTTCTTCCTCCTCTTCAGTGGCCTCTGTCGTAGTTGTAGTGCGTTTCTTTTGTTTGCGCCTCCTGCTATGCCTTTTTCCTTTCTTTGTAGTAGGGGTGCTAGAATTAAAATAAGTTGAATTTTGTATTTAAACGGCATCATTAAACAAAACACTAATAAAATTAAATGACTTAATAATAGTAGGTTTCTGCTACAGTATCATTCAGTTGACTGACATGGGTTAGATGAATACAATTTTGCTATAAATTAAGATGTAGGCGTTAATTAGACAATCTTAACGATACAGGACCTGTGGGTTCAATTTAATGTCGTAAACCATTTTGGCCAAATCGAGTTACCTATATAATGCCATTTTAATCAGTTTTTTTTCTCTTATTATACCTACATATCTGTTTATTCGAAATATAGAAATTCACAAAAAATAAAACTAGCGCAGCCAACCTATTTACCGTTTTTAGCAGTAATTAACATTATTGTTACTTGTCGCGTGTTAGAAATATTGTATCGCATCTTGAAAAATTTAATTTACTTTTATCTAAGTCTGTAATATTTTGCTTTTTTAAAAAATATCGTATTTTCGCCACAATCAGTGTAAATAGGTTGGCGGCGCTAGTTTCATTCGTATAGCCCCTTTATCATGAATATCTAGTATCATTATTAACATTAAGCACAAAAAATATATTAGGTATGTGTTAGGAGTGCTAGTTCGATCCACTTTGGCTGATATTCTTTCAGTAAAATTAATTTATGACAGAGAAAAGAGGTAAGTATCTCTTTTATCTTACAGGCATGATGATTTTTTTTTGTAGAGGGGCTTTTTTAATAAATATGATCAAGTGTGGTATGTAGTGATTATGTAGAATATTACTTGTATGCTATTAAGAATTTTTATTCTTGCAATCTTTTCAACTATATATTTACTTACAGTTTGTAAAAATTCATAAGTAGGTAGCGCTGTTGTGGACCATGACTTTATTGACACATTATCTGTTAAGTGGTAGGCCACCACACACACACACAGGCTACTACAATATTCGTAAAGGTACGTCAAATTTCCTCAACTAACCGTGTTTGATATTATGCAGTGTCTGTATGTGCGTCCGTAGGTAGGACGGACTTAAAGACAAATAGCACGTGAGGCACCAGCTAGACCGATCAATCTATCGTCGATTTAGGGTTCTATCGATGTCAGAATCGATAAGACGTCGATCAATGATAGGTTTTGTAGAAACTATCGAAAAAAAAAATGGCCAAGATCGACATCACGTTACAGATTAGCGTGACTCGTTTTATGACCTATTAGACAGCAACAGACTATACTCGTATTATGGTACGTGTGTGGGAGAGCAACGATTCGGTATACTGCCAAGCGCGTAAGTCAACGAACTCTTTGATATCAATGTCAGCTATAAGTCTTCAACTGTATGTCGGTGTCTCTTAAAGTCGGAATCGGTTGAATTATTGTAATCCAACATGTGATGTGGTTGTCTCTACATACACCAGTTAATTAATATTAAGAAGTCGAAATCCAAATATAGATTTCATCTTGCAGCACAACTTCATATTGGCTACAAGGATACAACACAGGATTATTATCTACAATACTTTTAACTAACTGACATAAGATTTGCACATTTAAGAGTATCTAGGTATTTACTTGTTAATTCACAAACACGTAACGACAAATAAAAATATAGGCAACGAGTATTTACTGTTCATAATCTGCACATGGGTTCTTTTCATACGCATTAAATTTAACTATTGCTCCTTTTATCCCAATCAGGACATTATCAGCCGAATCCATGGCGAAAGAGTTCACTCCTTGAACGTTGAAGGAGCCTAGATGTCTCGCACTAGCATTTTCAGCATTAATAACATACAAATTACTATTCTCATCCATTCCAAATACTTCATCAGATCTGCTGACAAAAACACCTGTCATCTTATCACTTGGAAGTCCTTTAATTTTAATAGGAATGTTCAACCTATTTTTTAGAATGTAAGACGTTTTGGTTGCGACAAAAAATATATTGTTCCTTGTATCTACTGTGAGACCATGCCCATTTGGGATAGCAGAAAACATTTCCTGCTTCTGTCCTTCATTGGTTATCATGTGCACACGATTTTGCGGCCACGTTGCTATGTACATGGTGTTCCCGTCGCTCGTCACAGCGATATACATCACGTCTTCTCCCAAAGCTGTGAATAATTCAATTGACCCGTCATCTTTGTATTTGTAAACACCATTATCAGTAGCTAGATAAACCACATCGTTGAGGTTATCAACGCATGTAGACTGACCCAGCCCAGCGACTTTGATAGTCTCATACTCCCCGCTCGGATGTAAGACTTGCAAACTCATTTTCATTTCGTCACTTATAAGCGTGAAGAAGACGTTTCCTGTCTTCCAATGAATGCTCATGTCTGCTGGAATACCGCTCACGTTTCTTTGCTCTTCCATGGAATAGTAAAAGTTGTTAAAATTGAGCAATTTTGAGCAGAAGTGTTCCTGGTTTTTCTGCCGCAGTAGCCCTTGCCGTGTCATTACTGGAGTACCTTGTGCAAAGGCTAATGTCGACATTAGGATAAGTATTATGTTCTTCATCTGGAAAATTAACATTTTATTGTCAGATACATCATATTTTGTGTTTTATTTATACAGCTGTTCAACAAACTAATAGTGAAATTTTTTGAGCGCTAAAAAGATCTTTATTATACTAATCATAGAATAAATTATGTTTGTCTTTTAAAATTGGCAGCTATTGAATGGAGGAATCTAATCTAAGAAGGAAAAATAGGTATCCTACTCTGATTTGTAATCATGTAGAGTTAACTGACAGATGTCAATGTGTCATCCCCATACATTATCACTCAATTTGACAGATGCAAAATGTCAAAATGTATAGAAACTTGACATTTGCATCTATCAGTTGTTTACTCCACATGATTAAAAATCAGAGTATAGAAATAGACAAAGTTTCACCATTTAATGATAGTGTCACATCATTAATGTTTTCACATTCAATATGTTAAGTATCACGTTATAATACACATCATAATATCTATATTTCTATTTTAGTTAATTTAATTTCTGTTACATTTTTTTTTATTATTATAGGCGACCGCTTGGCGACAATCGCACCTGATGGAAAGCGGCGTTAGGGTTTAGGATCATACGCGTTCACCCAAAATAGGACTGTTCTGTTCAACCTTGCCTTCAAGATATCCAGATTGTAATGATCACGGAACACAGTCTTTGCTAACGAATTAATTTTAGTTTCGATTAGGATTTTAATTACATACTTATTGCTTTTCTTAAAGTTTCCTTTTTCTGTTTTGCATCACATTCCAAAAAAATATATTAATCCAACTTACCTTAGCTTCTATCGTTTACACAATGTTAAACTGCTCCTGTTAATTTCAACCACAGACACCACAATTTCTCCTCAATTGCTGGTTTGTAACTGAGAATCAATAAACGAAACAGTGATATATAAACAATTTATCATGTTTATTGTTTTATCAAACACAATTGTTAACGATGACAGTGAATAGTTTCTGTGAAGAGTAAACAATAATATTATACACAAGTTGGAATTTAAAATTGTTAATACCTACCTTACTGTAAGACGTGTTCCCGTGAAATAAATGATTAATTGAAGTCCGATGATCTCATTATAATCCTATCTTGCGCAACTATGTAGTGTGTACTGTCTGAAAGTATCTATTCAAAAAGTGGTAAAGTGCGAGCCGGATCACCCATGAAGGGTCCCGTAGCAGCAGCTAAAATGTATTCTAGTTACATTGCGGTTTGCGTTTGAGGTACTAAAAAAACTAAGGTAAATTATTTACCTTTATTTGTATTGATATGAACTACGAGATCTAGATCTCGTTTAAACCGATTTCCGTTGGCAGTTTTAGTAGTTTTCTGGTTAAAGAAATTTATTCTCATAGAAGATAAATTACAGTCACTTACATGAGAACTATACCTACTAATTATATGTAAGTAGTTTAAATAATAAAAAAGCAAACAAATACACCATTCGAACTTGTTAGCTTTTGGTTATTACCCATCTAGTGCCTTCTTAATTATATGCATTCCAAAATGTGTTTTGCTAGTCGTATTTTGAATGTGTTACTACGGTTTCAGATTTACTCACATTTACCAACTATGTTGGTAAATCTTAGGATTTACACTTAAATCTTAAGATTTACCGTAGTTCGAGCTTTTACAGTAACAAATGCACTAAGTGAGTTTACAATTTTTATGTCTGAGGGTAAATACCCTATGTTTGCAATTGTATAACAAAATTGTTATACAATAATTGCAAACATCGTTTTTATGATCATAATGGTATAAAATAGAAATATATTTTATATGTATAGGATACCTACTGCCTTACCGAGTTTCAATATTAAAGCTCTTATAGTACCTACCTATTTGGAAAAAAAGTATGTGACTATTACAGACATGACGAATCTATAAGGGTTCCGTTTTTTTGGCCATCTGGATAATACAGAACCTTGAAATGTCCTGTTTCTAATTGTACACCTTTATCACCTAATCCATCACATACTGACTTTAAATTAACAGGCGAGGAACATTGAATTTTTGGTTAAATTATTACTAACAATTTTTTTATTTACCTACATTTTACAATATAAACCTCGCAAGACGAGGGAGAACTGAGTTAGCTGCTATGTATAGATATGTAGCTGCAATGTATCTTCCGTTAGCAAGGCCCGAGACCACCACTTATGACGTAATCACAGATTTTAAGACTATTAAGTCAAAGTATGTTAGGTAATGGTAAAAAACGATGCAATTATTTCTAGAATAGTTCTTAGAAATTCTCTGCGCAATAAACCGTTTACTAAGCACTAACTTAAAACCCTTAAAAGTCGTACATCAGGTTCTTCTATCCCAAAATTACAACTTAAATTCAAACGTCCAAATTAAAATATCGACAGATCTGAGCACAATGCTGTGAAAGATATCTTATTACGCGAATCACGTATTGAAAGCAGTTCAGTCTAAGCCACCCCTGGGGATCCTAAACCGTCCTGATACTTGTTGAGAATCAAATCGGAGCCGGTAGCGTAGCGTGGTATCTACTAAGGAAAAACATTTTGCCGCCCTATTTTCTTCCTTGGAGGATCATCATCATCATCAGCCTGTTGTACTCCACTGCAGGATACAGGACTCTCCTAATATTAGCCACTCCGATTCCTCAGGATGAATGAGAGATTTTGGTGCCCCCTTAAAAGAGCCGCCAGGGGCGGAACGCTCCCCTCCACACCCCCTACGCTACGCTACGTTAGAAACTTTCTAAACTCTAACTTCAGCTAATCATAACCCAGGCTATGATGAATATCGTTCTGTAAGTGCTCTTTTAATGTGGACTGCTGCCACCTATCGATGCCTACTCTCATCGATGCTTTTTGCGCTCTGGCGCAATGGGGGCTATCGAGTGTGAAAAATCCGCAATGGCGTTTGACTGTGACTAATATCCACCATCAACGCCGTCGTTTGTTATTTAGTGACATTTTGACATCTCACATTAAAACTCTAATCTTTATTCAAGTTAGGTCCATACAGAACACTTATGAATGTCAAAACATAAATAAATATCTACCACTGGTTCGGAACGTCGATTTCTACTGAGAAGAGATTTGAAAAGAGTAACTACTGAGTTTCTTGCTGGTGAGCAAGAAACTCAGTAGTCTTTTCAAATTAATAATAAATTAAGTTACAGAGTTTCATTTGAGCAAAATAACTTACAATATCCGACTTGTTATTAGGTATATAATATGGATGGACCTAATTTTTTTTACGAAATAACAACTGAACTGTTTTTTTAAGTATTGGGGATTATTAAACCTATAATTTGAGACAAAAAACAGACCAAAGCCAGACGGATTCGATCAATCGACTTGTATGGAAGGATACGTTCTAATCAACTGAGCTGCCATCTCTCAGTCTATTATTCTAAATAACTGGCATAAAATGTTAGATCAAGTAAAACTTGAACATTTTTCCACTAACGACTATGGCATGCTGCTAAAACGCGAATCAAATTAAGATACTTGCCATTTTTTGCGTCCATACTGCTTCGTTGAATAAGCTAAGAGCAAAATATTTCTTTGGTCTTGTGTTCCGTATAGGTACCTTTTTATTCTACTACTACTTATTAAAATTCATCCATTTTAGATTTTTTCAGATGAAGAAGGTGTATCCTGAATAATATTATTTGGTATTATGGATAAATGTTACGAAAGACGAGTGTAGACCTACGTTTTCTTAGAGGAAATCAGTTGAGCCCTGGAGATATTATGCGTTTACGCATAGGTTATGTCGGACTCCGGCTTAGATGGCAACTCACCCAAATCAAACTTCACCCAAAAATTTCATGATTTTTTGCTGGTAACTGTTCTAACCTAACCAATGTTTTTTCGTTTAGTAGAGTTTAGTCAGTATTATCATCACAAAAATATTGGTTAGATAAGGCTAGAACAGTGACCAGAAAAAAAATCTTGAAATTTTTGGTAAGTTTTGATTGGGTGAGTTGCCACCTAAGCTGGACTCCCCCCGCGTGACGGCAGGGGTCTACGGACTAGCACTGGACGTGACCGGTGCAATGCCGGCGCTAGGTACTCCTGTACCAGGCGCCGGCTGGCCACTGTATGAACTGTATGAATGAACTTTGTAACCTAACCTAACATTCCGAGCGCCTATTTTACGCAACCCTAAAAAGCTACAGCATTAACGGATATCTCAGAGTACACGACATAAAACGGGCTATTTACCAGCACAAAGACAGTTACGCTCATAACAAGTCCCCTAACAAAACAAGACACCCTATATTAAAAAAATAAACTGTATTTTCAGTGCCACTTGGTACTCGTTTTGTAATAACAAAACACGCTGTATACTTACAAAAGTTAGGGTGGGTGAACGAACACAATGTTTGGCGTATGAAGAGGAATGGCAGCTATAATAGCTAGCTAGAATATTTTACTCTTGGGAAAATCTCAAAATATATTAATTAGATGGCTTAGACTAAGAACAGTCACCTAGTCGGTACGTCTTTTATTGTTCTCCTAATTATTATACACTTATAACCTCATCTCGCTGTGCGAACTAAGTGATAGCTGTTAAGTGAAACTTTAAGTAGACTGAACCGCAGCAGCATAATTTGTCTATCAGGAATTGTTTATGCAGCAAGGTGACGTCACGATTACAGAATAATAATATGGCGACCTGAATTTTCGTCAAAAACGCAATGCCTAGGCCACTTGACTTGTCTTGTCTTGACGCCATTTCGCCCTCATTGCTGCGCGATTTTTCCCAGCCTACAGAAGTTGGCTACTAAGTATGTACCTACTCGTACATTGAATAATCCTTCATTCTGTTCGTTCATACTAAGTAAGTTGTGTCTATGCTCGTACCTACTACCTACAACAGCCTAATTTCTAAGTACAAGCCCACTGTAAAGGACCAGGTATCCATTTCTATGATGACCAATATACATTGAGCCCCCCATTCCACCCCGTTTTCAAATCCCAACGACATTTTGGGAACCAGTTTCAACTATCGCGGCCCAAGATATAATTGTCACTTCGTCCCAAACCAACCTATGGGTTTACATCAAAAAGGTTCAAATAAATCTTATCCAGGAAGGAATAAGGGTGATTTCGAATGGTTTGATGGGTTGTTTAAAGTGGTAAACCAAGAGTTTCATTCGTTACCTGGGTGACATGGGGTTTTGAAAAATGATGTCTTGCTGAACCTCTCTCAAAGTATGAAAAGAACGATTTTAAGCAAGATGTCGCCAAGAAAACTTAAGGGAAAAGGGTCTCAATATTTGTTCATTGAATACATTCCATCTCTGTTTTTTGGTAAGGGGTGCAACAAACCATTACGTTTTCATCCTATGATGCATATAAAACCTTGGTAGGATAGATATATTTTTTTAATTATATAGGGGCAGACGAGTACGAGTAGATACATGGAACCGAACGCGACAGAAACGTGGCCGTGTCAGAAATGATGAGATCCGCAGGAGATCTAAGGTTCATAAACATAGCCCAAAGAATAGTATTGCCCAAGGAGAACAGATGGCCGTTAGGGCGGAAAGGTCCTTCAGTGGAGGCCGCGGAGTACAGGAAGTCGCAGCCGTGGCAGGTCCCCCATTTGGTGGTCTGAAGATCTAGTGAAGGTCGCGGAAACCCCTTGAATGCGGTTGGCACAGACCGATCTGTGTAGGGAACATAAGGGTAGGCCTATGTCCAGCAGTTTACCTATACAACTATTCTACGATTTATCCCGACGATATTGTAATTATAGCGGGGAAACAATTAATGAAATGCAGGGGACCGTAGGGAGTGGCGTGATAGAGAAGAGACCTATTCTCAGCAGTGGGTGAATGTGGGCTGATATGATGATGACTATGTTTATTATTTCTATTGTCTTTGCTTTCATTAGGTGATCTTGTCATTGTGCTGATCAAGAAGAGTTTTTGTATAAGAAAATTTAAATAACACTAACAGTTGTAAGGGAAACAACATTAGTTTCGACTTTTGCCAGGAGCCAAATAACCATAGGGTGACTGTATGTATGTATACTAGTTACACATTTTTGCTTTTACCAATCCTATCTGCCACACTAAAAGACCGTAAGTAAGTGTTACTTTTAATAAAATAATAGAGCGTCTTAATAAGTTTTAAATAGCTTTTACACCATCGTAACATAAGTTACTAATGAGAAAATCACCCTGAAGGTTGTGCTTCAGGTTTTGACAACATAACAGCTTCGCTCGCGTGTCGTTGTGATACACGCTACCTACGTCATATGTCAAAGATTTTGTTGGGATTTCCAATTAGATATTTGGGTGTGCAATTTTTCATGCTAAAATGTTTTTTCATTTTGTTGAAAAGAGGTTCTAAATAGTATAATTTCATCGTAAATATTGCCATATTATAATGGCATCACTGCCTCTTCGGGTACGAGTCATAGGGTACGAGTATGGTAGCTTCACTGGTATTCCTATGCCTTGACATAGGAACTCCGTTAGTTCATGAAACATTTGTCACGACTTAAGTACTTGACGGATTGTAGGTAGATATAGGTACTTCAAGTGAGGGGGGGGGGGGGGTCACAGATATCCATAGTCCCTCTGCAAACCTGCCACCTATCACTTCAAAACATAAGTCATGCTAAAATCAACTTCAGAAAAAAATTGCGTGTTCTTGCCGAACCTACTTCCCAAAACTAACCTGACAAAATGCATGATTAAAGTTACTGACTTGAAATATGATGGCATTGACTCGCATCCATTACTCATAGGGACAGCGTCAATGTCCCGATTAAACTTTCCACATTCATCTTGGACGATGTTCAGGAAATTATTCAAGATTACAGATTGCGGGCCTTTAATTGGTACTGAGTGTCCCGTAACTTTTTCGTGTATTGTACCTTTAAAATACAGGATTCTTATAGGAATATCTTATCATTTGTTTACTTCTCTATCATATTAGCATGCAATTTCCGGTTGCATCCAAAGTTTTCGCTTTGAGCTAGACAAACTAAATCATCGTTACACGTTTCAGAAACTATTTAAACGTGTAGGTTTCACTTTCACTCACCGCCGAGCTAAATGTAGAAATATGCACAAGATTTCAAAAATCAAGAGTGCTTGGATTTGGACACGACCAATCAAGCGACAATGGCGCGTTTTTTTTTTAATATGAAATGGGTTTGCATTTGACCTCATCTCACCTCATGGAGAGTGACAATGAGGTTTAAGATGTAGCGTAATTTCCCAGAAGAAGCTCGTGCCCGTGCTTATGGAACAAATGACAAACATAATTATAATAAATAACACCAAGAAGTGATATGTCAGGTTACCGCAAATTATTATTTGATTTCGGATGTGGCAATTTTACTTGCAAACAATACTTTGCATCGAATTGAATCACTGGATGATAGTAATAAGTAATATTGTCTGCTATCAATTTATCAGTACAATAGCACGAATCCTGTGCATTATCGTGGTGTTTCCGCTCAGGCAAACACTAAAAAGATACAGAAGTTTTTTTAAGGTGCCAAATGAGCATAATAATATATCTTATCTATCATTTTGCAAACAACAATATTTATTTATTTATTTCATACACACAACACATTACAATCGTAAAAAGACAAAGTAGAAAGAATACAGTTTTGATCTAGATTTAATAACTTGAACTATAACTTACTTACTACGTACTTTGGCTAATGAGGTTTTGCGCTTCATAATACTTATATTCAATAAATCAAACGTAAAACAGACTCTGCTTCACCGAGTGAGTGAGGGTACGGGAAGTCCAATCCCAGTGGAAGGGGAGTTAGTAACTCCCCTTCTGTGTGCCGGCGTGGCTCTCCCACGGTTAATCTAAATATCTGAAAGCGTCTGTGCTAAATGAGTGAGAGAGAATCGCTTATCTGTCCTTATGTATTCTTTGCGAAGGCCGTCAGTTGGCCTGCCCAACCACGCATAATTAATAGTATTAATTATCGAAATTAAATTTTACGCAGCGAACGAAAGCTCCGTACAAATTTAATGAATAAGCCCACTTTATTGTGATTGAACGTACAGTCCAATTAATTCAATATTTTGCGGTCGCGGGTATTTAACCACATTTTTTAACTTTGTTATGTCGTAGAATTAATTACACGAAAAGACGTATTTTTTTAAACATTTTCGCCCTTATTTCAAAACGGAGACTAAGGCATGGTTTAAAACTGATGCTGTCACTTTCATTGGTGACTTTTATGAAAGTGACAGCATCATTTTTAATATAAACCAAGTCTACCTTTAGATTTGATCCTAATGTATCAATTGTTAAAGTGGAAGAAAATGTTGATGTTAAAATTCGAATAAAATACAATATTTTAAATATTATTATGTACTACGCATTTACGAATACCTACTACTAACACCAGGAGATGGCGTTAGTAGTATTCATAAATGCGTAATTTAATTATTCGTAAGTGCGTAAATGGAAACGAGTTTTCAATGTTAATTAATCAAAATTAGTCTTAAGTAATTAACATTGAAAACATGTTGTCACCTTTTCAGTGAGTTGGATTATACTTTTAACAATTTTTTTATAATTACTTACTAACTTATGTCATTCTTCGCTCAATTCATCCACCTATTCTCGGTACCAAACATTTACTATTTGGGTTACTTAAAATTTAAGACCTGCAGAGTGTGAGATCTAATCTTCTCGTCTGAATCAACTTTCCGATTCCGGTGATAGAATCGCATCTTGCCTATTTATTTTTTAGTTTATTATATCCATTTTTATGGTAGGCAATTACCGCCTCCCATAGACATCCAGCAACACCAATGCAGAGTCACAAGTGCGCTGCTAATATTTTAACGTCCCCTTCCCTCAATTGCGCCTTCGGTACCCTCAATTACTCGGCGAAACACAGAGCAACTTCTGTGAGGCCGTGGTTTCACTCCGGTCGAGCAAGCTCATTCTTGCCGAACCGTGGTTTTGCCACGGTAAATATAATAACATACCTATCTAAAAATAAACAATATAAATATTTTTTTATATGTGAGGAACTAGCGGCCGCTCCCGACTTTTTCCGCGTGGAATAGTATCTTTGGGTAGCATTTTTAATTATTTAATAATTTTCACCCCCCCTTTTAACCCCTACAAACCCCTTTTCGCAATAAAAAGTAGCCCATGTTCTTTCTCTAGACCATCTTTATACCAAATTTCATTCAAATCCGTTCAGTCGTTTTGGCGTGAAAGAGTAACAGACAGACAGAGTTGCTTTCGCATTTATAATATTACTTAGTTAGGATTTAGGTACTGTGAATAATGCAAATAAAAATATTTTGATTTGATTTTATTTAGGTACTCGTTTGCCTAAAATTGTATACGTTTATGCACTGCAATGTTTATGTTGATGGCTGATTGTTGAGTTGGGTACATAGACGAATATCGAATAGTGCATATATTATTATGATATTAACGGTTGTTGTTTCTTACTATAAGTACCATAACTCCTTACAAAAATGTCACGGATTTGACAATGTCTCCGCCAACTGTGTTAACAAGTTGCGGCGAAACTTTCGTAATGGTAGTCCGTGCGTAATAAATCGGTGCGAGCACTTGCAACTTAAGGATGCAATAATATCGATATCGAAAACTTTGACAACACACATGGCCATGATTCATCAAATGTACAGAGACACAGAGCCATACATGGGAGGACCTATCATTAGCAACCCACGCTCGTCCACTGCTGGACATTGGTCTCCCCCAATGCACGCCACCGCTCCCGATTTTCGGCCACTCTCATCCAGCTCACTCCAGCCAGCCTTCGAATGTCGTCATCCCATCTTGTAGCAGGGCGTCCAACACTACGTTTACCGAGTCGCGGTTTCCACCCAAGGACTTTATGGCTCCAACGGTTGTCAGTTCTGCGGCTAAACCTACCTAGGGAGGACCTATAACAAAACAGGAGACCTATTTTTGAATTTTCGCTTCGTCCAAACAAAACTACTCGTTTTGCAAGTCACGTCGTCTCGTGAGTCGCATGATTCATAATTTTCCCTATTTTTGAAATCACTCGCTTAGTGTGTCGCCAATCTTGTCAAAGTATAGTCCTTTTCACGAAAAGAGTCCCCCGGATTTTTGATGAACTAAAATGACATGGCAGTCTACGTAATGAGTGGGAAAGAGATAGAAAGCCTATTTGTATGACAAGTGGCGCCGCTCCCAGGGGACTTTTTTCGTAAAATGGACTTTATAGTGTTAACTCGTTAATATTTGACGTAAATGCGACCACTCGCCTAGAGGAAACGAGTGGTTTACACCACTCGTTGCAAATCGCTCGTTTTCGAATGATTCAAAAATGCGGATGTCAAAAATCATGCGAGTCACACATTTTTTAGTGAGACGACAATTCAAAAATAGGTCTCCGGAATTCACGAAAGACTTTTTGTGTCCGTCCCTTTCATATGTCTGTGCGTCTCTATATTTGGATGCGACAGATATACATATTTTCATTTGTTACGGGACGGTTCCGTTGTTGGCCCTCATGTTACTACTTACACAAAGTCTAACTTCCTGTATTAGTATTTGAAGGCGATTGAAGATTTGTACATGTTTAGATACTTTAGAGTGTGTGTGTATTATAATAAATCTGCGTACACGGTTGATCGTTTTAAGATTGGCCGCCGAATGGATCGGATAATTATATTATTAGAATCAATGAAAGGACCAGAAATAGATACCTATTTACTTAAGTTTATGGGTTTTAGCTTGAAAACAATTAGACTCTGAACAGGCACAATGCTCGTCACACAATCGAAATATCTACATAATGTGTTAAGTATAAAAAGATCTATCGACAACGAACGTTTTAATGCCTAGGTCAACACTACCTTACAACTTGTCACAATCTAAAGTTGGGGCGCAAATTCGCAACTTTTCGCCTCGCCTCGTTTTCGAGGCGACTCGATGCGCCCAATGTAAATCGCTTTAGCCAATCCGTGTGGATTGGCTAGCAAAGCGAATCTAATTTTTTGTTTCATGTCTGAAATTCGTCAGGTTTTTGATTTGGTGATAAAAGGACATCTCATTAACAGACACATTATCTATGGGCGGCTGCAATTATCATCCTGGGCTTGCTTTTATCACAGTCTTACACTCACATCACGCTGAACCCTGTGGTAGAGAAGGTATTTGTATTTATTTAAAATCAATTTGGATATTACGTTATTCCATTCTGTTTAGTAAAAAAATATGGGAGTTATTGTCATTGGAGATGGAGTTAGGGCGTTCCATTCCTTGGGAGAGCGCATGACAAAAGAAGGATACAAGCACTTTAAACTTGGATTATTTACCAATGTCCGTTATCTCTCTGTCTGTTAGTTAGGTTAAATATGAGGCGAATCCAGATTAACTCTACCAATTAGGTACTAAGACCAGCTAGAGATAGAGACAAGTGAAAAAACCATGTCAGTAAGTATCTCTCTAAAAGCATTTCAATAAGGTTTGACCTTCATGAATGAAGAGGTTAACCAAAAAGGGGCGTAAGTCGCAATTCGTCGTTTTTCTCGATGTAAAAATGTCTTTAGTTTTATGCAAATGGAGTTTACTTCTATTTTCTTAGAAAAAAGGATAAGCTAACGTGTTTAGGTTTAATCCTAATCCGTTTGACCCTTACTTGTGAGGGTAAAAAACATGGGACTAAAACATATTGATACTCCTGCCAGCTCCTGATCTGTTTGAAAACGAGGGCTGTGGACGCAACTGGAAGTAACGAGCTGAGGATATTATTATGATTTTCGCGATCATATACTCAGAGGCACTTTGAACCGGTCAAAGTCATAGCATATTTCATAGCCTTTCTACATATAAGTAAAATTATATAATATTTCATTTGATAATTTGAGTGACGTTGTGGACTGTGTAAAAGTAAAATTAAGTAAAGTAAAGGTATGGGTGTAATTTGCCTGCATAAAAATGTTTTTGAGAATCAAACCAACAGCAGGGTAATTATAAATATAATCTGAATCATACTTAACAAAGATATCCTTAGTTTTGTATATTTCCAAAACGTGCAGTTTTTCTTGTGGTAATATTTCCTTAACCGTCGAGCTAGGGGTATGAATACGCGGTTAGAAATTGTAAAATTCAAAGGTAGATACATTGGTACTTAACTTACCTATCTAAAGAACCTAGTTCCTCTGGTTCTAAAGGCGCAAGTTCTAAAAAGAAGAAATATATATAGACGGAGTACCTAAGTATAGTATCTATTTATTTATTATTATAATTTCAAGCTAACAAGCAAATGTTTACAGAGGTAGAATTAATAACTATGAAGTTGTTTGCATTCTTTAATTGGATTGAAAGTATCAAAACTGCTTGTGACCTTCATAAGCAAACCCGCGGGCGACAAGCATAGTGCCTAATAGCCGTCTAGTCAACTCGTTCGCATCACGGAATTAGATGTTAACGGTTTGTTTGCAAGATGGCGACGCGGCGGCGCCGGCGCACGGAGCTACAACTTGGGTGGATTAGTGTGGATACACTTGAAGTTTTTGAACAAAAAAGTAATTAAATATATACCTATTCTTCTTAAATTTTTTTACTACTGGTCCACGCTGAAAAAAAGTACGGGTTATTCGGCGGCAAGTTCTTTTAAAAAGTGGCGCAGCTAACCAAGATTCTAAAATGTTAACATTGGTTAAAATAATCTTGATTACCTACTTGCGCCAATTTGGAAAGAACTTTAATATTTCGTCTGCTGTAACGCATTACAAAATTAGTTATTATAATGCAACGAAATGTAAAAGATCTTGAAAAAACATTTTTTGAATAGATCACCGAGTAAGCTGATACATAAAACATACCCATATCTTTCAAAACCTTTTCATACCACAAAGCCATAAGTTAGTCTTATCCGTATTATTATAACACCAACCCAAAAAACCTCGTAGAATTTGCGTAGGAGGGCCAAATAAGGTCGCCCCATTGTGCCTCGTGTTTCGCGTCTTTACAATGTAGAGACGTCACTAATTGTAGAGTGGATATAATATTATATTGATAAGTGTTTGTTATGTCATCAATTTGGCAATAAAGAATTTTTGTAAGCTTGTTTGTATGCGGATACGGTAGGTTTGTTGAAAGTATTTCTCGTATTGATTTAGTAGCTGGGCAATAGAAAGCAGCCACATGGATTTGACTCTAGTATAGGAAAAGTCTAGGTTTTTTGTGATAGGTGGCAGATCAGCAGACAGATCACCTGAAAGTATACGATTGCCGCCGCCAACCAGCGGACGCCCAGTGTAATTACAAATGCTTTACATTGGAAACTAATAGAAAATTACGTACCAAAACAAAGTGAAGGTAAGGTAAGGTAAGGGATACTAGTATAATATACTATCGCCTTAGAATTATTATTCTAAGACTATACCCTGGTGCACACATCTTGAATAATACGTTCCGTACACAGGCTTTAAAGGGCTTAAAAACTACGGCTTTAGATGCAACCGGAAACGTCATGCCGAGACGACATGATGACAACGCAAAAGGCTACAACATTATTACTAAAGATCTTAACTACTAAAGGCTTTATTTAGATTCGAAATTATTCCAGCGATACCTACAAGTACTTCAACCCTTAAGCGAACCATTCCGCAGCAAAAGCACAAAGTCTCCCCCTCCGCAAGTCGTCGCGAAAACTTACACAACTTACGAGCTTTTGTAAGTTTTCGCACAAATTATGGAGACTCGAGCAGTTTGTTAGCGGGTTTTTACTGGCTGTGAATATGGCTTTAATGCCGAAGTTTCATGCTGCTAAAAATATGGGAATACGGTGTAGAGTAGGTATTAATAGACTAGCGTCATCATCACCGTCACAGAAAACCGGCGTGAAGCAGCCCCTGTGCTGTGTTTCGCCGAGTGAGTGAGGGTACCGGAGGCCCACCCGGGGGGGAAGGGGATAAAAGGTTGGCAGCGCACTTGTAACTCTACTGGTGTTGCAGGTGTCCATGAGCGGCGGCATTGCTTACCATCAGGTGATCCGCCTGCTCGTCTGCTACCTATCACATAAAAAAAAAATCATAATCTCAGCGTTTTATTCCTGGTTGCGACCCAAGCTGGTCTCTTTTGAGTCCAGGTTACGGTTGGACTACGATCTAGGTATTAAAAATCTGATTATTACCATAAAAGGACTGACATCTGACCTTTGCAATCCTTAAACAAGACAACCAGACCATTTGGATTACGGTTACACACTCAGAATCGTTTTCTCAATTAATTTGCGTATCGACAGTTTGAGAATATATCCGAAAGGTTTCCTCATTTCCCTCACCGCGGAGGATGAAAAATCCAGAGATATATTCATTTATTTAACTACCATTTTGTTTCGTAGTATTTTCAAATGATTGTACCTAGTCGTTCTGCTCTTCGAAGCCAGCATCAAAATAACCAAAAATAAATTATAATCCACTCAGAGTTGTAATGTAAAATAATACAAAATAAATAAATAAATGTGTCACAATTAAATGGTAAAAGCTTTAAGAATATTAGATATTTCAAGATATTATAACTTGTAGATTATATTGTGACTCACTAATACTTTAAGTGAATGACGTCGTTTAACGCGGTAGTGTGTCAAAGCCAAGTGTTTCCTCGATGCTGTTGATTGTTGAAGATTACAGTTTATCTAATAGTTATTGGTTTTTCTCATTTAGTTTTATGTTACACTACCTATTACCCGCGACTTTATTCGCGTGGAATAGTATCTTTCGGTAGCATATTTTAATTACCTATTTAATCATTTTCACCCCCCCATTTTACCCCACCCCCCTCTGTTTCCCCTCCCCTTTTTAACCCCTTAAAACCCCCTTTTTGCAAATAAAAGTAGCCTATGTTCTTTATCAGGGTCTAGACCATCTGTATACCAAATTTCATTCAAATCCGTTCAGTAGTTTTGGCGTGAAAGAGTACCTAATAGAAAGACAGACAGGTTGCTTTCGCATTTATAGTGAAGTTTTAACCCCCATTCCCTCCATATGATCCTATTTTCAGAAAAAAAAATGGAACATCAATTCTGCCTTACAAGAAAAGAGTCACTTTCAAGATTTTTTCTGCATCAAGGATACGAAAATATCTGATCCGATATTAAATATTTTAAATCTTGTCAAAAATCAAAATAAAAATAATCTGTATTATGTAATTTTTTGGTTACTGTAAGAGTTAAACATCTTATATGGTGTCTAAAAAAAACGCCAATTGCATACACCTACCAATATTATGAGAGACTGACTGCACGAAAATAAACAAATAAAGACCCATCCTTTGGTTTTTCAAAAACTAGAAGAATAATCCAAAACTATTTGTTTTCCCAACTTGAACGATTTGTGAAAAATGAGGAAAATTTAATATTTTGCGTATACGAGTGAAATGCAGACGGCAGACGTATCGTCGGAATTTGAATAACGTATTGAAAAGTTTCACAAAGGCATCGCAACGTACAAGTTTTATCGGATCGCAACCGGCGAAATTGTGGGAACCATTCGGTAGTTTGGTCATATACGTTTTAGGGTTCCATATCGTAAAAGATGAGACAAACAATGTACAAAGAAAAAAGTAAAGGTAAGTAACAATACATGTCATGGAGCGTTTTAATCTCGATATATTGTTAAGACTAGACTTTATACCCAATGAAGAGATTTGAATGATATTAAAATTAGTTTACGTTCAATTTAACCATTAGGAACCAGAATCTTAGAACACTCATGGTGATGGCAATGTATTTTAAGAAAATACAATTCTTAATTTGGACACCCACAAAAAACACACGTTTGATATAGTCCGAGGCATGAAAGTGTAGTTATGACCTTGAGTACGCAGAAACCAATTTTGATAGAAAGTCTTCTTTTTTACAAGTGCGCAAAATAACGGCCATCGCTATACTTTCGTGCCTCCAGCTATACAGATACTCACAAGAAAATAAAAATTAACATGCTACAACATTTAAAGCGAAACATAGACGTAAACATTGTCTTCCCCGATTGACGAGGAAATTAAGCATCATCGACCTCAGTTTCCACATATTTACAGGGTGTAGGTATCTGTGAACTATTTAGATCCTTAACCACGGTTTCTACCAACCATTCTCCACAACATTCATTCTACGACGTTAGAGAATTAGTCGAAAATATTTTAGAATGGTCATGTGACGTTGTATGAAAAGTTAAGTAAGTATATTATTTTGTGCGATATTGTAAGTCATAGAACAATATTGTTCAGAATAATTGGTAAAAAGCGTGGTTAAAATCATAGGGGCCAACAATCTATAGAATAGATAGATTTACACTAACACCATTTATTTTGGTTTTTAGTCAGGGTATAAACATTAGTTTTAAATCACTTACTTTAAAAATTTAATAAGTAGTTGTAGGAATCAAACGGAGGAAATCATAGTTAATAAGATGAATTAAACAAACAGTTCCTACTACAGAATTAACTGTATAAATCCACTCGGTTTTCTCGTAAAATTGTGGAGCTACGAATTTTCGAGCGATAGTGGCTTAATGGATAAGAACATGCACTTTCTTATCGGTAGGTCGTGGTTACGAATCCTAGCATGCATGCACCTCATGGGCGTGTGATTTCTCTGGGCTTCCTTTTTTATGTGATAGATGGCAGACGAGCAGACGGGTCACATGATGGTAAGCGGTTGCCGCCACCCATAGACACCTGCAACACCAGCAGATTCACAAATGCGCTGCCAACATTTAACCCCCTCTCCCCTGGTACCCTCGCTAACTCGACGAAACAGCTTAGGCGCTGCTTCACGCTCTTCACTGAGGTCGTAGTATCACTCCGGTCGAGCCGGCCCATTCATGCCGAAGCGTGGCTCTCCCCCAGAGAATGTCCGCCCCAACGCCCAACGCCCAAAGTCAATTCGGACTATGTGTCCAGCCCGTCTCCATTTGTAATTCAATGGCCGTAACCACATCCACAACTTACTACGAGTATTACACTGATTGCGATACACTTGTTGCGTTTACGATCAAGCAGCGTAATACTCAGCATCGCTTATCGTGCAGCTATTTGGAGATCTGGCCACATGGACTACTAATTGATCAACGCATTTGTGATGCTTCGGGTGTTGCAGATGTCCATGGGCGACGGTGATCACTTACCATCAGGTGAGCCGGTTGTCGTTTGTCCGCTATAATGTAAATTAATTAATACATTAACTAAACTAAGTTAACTACACATACTTTAGAATAGAATAGAATAGAATAAAATTTATTTGGTTTTACTCGGGATTCCAACTCAGGACTCTCAGGTCGCGTCTAGCAAATAAAAAAATATTGCCTACTCTGTTTATCAGAGTTTAACACTTCTTGGGTCGGGACTTCACAAGCGCCCTCTGGACGCTAACAACCGGACGGAGTAAACCTTTAATTTCGACTGTTTTTGCCTCCTGTGCTTGATTTGAGTTACACACGAGAACACAATAGCAGCGGACTGGTATGGAGACCGCTTCTGCAAAGAAAAAAGTAAATGTTCTATTTTGTTTTATATCGTAAGTTTGGTCCACGAACTCCTTGTAAGTACGTGCCTTTTAGTTAGGTATGTACTTTAATTAGAAAATGATGTCATTTTACATTAGATAGTGGGCCCGCTCTCACTTCGTTTCGGGGAAGTAGTTCCACTGTCTGCCTATAGGTAGAAGGCGCTGGGCGTAGATTGCGCTAGTGTTTCGCCTCTTCAACTTGATATAAATATGAAATTGAAAAATAATATATTTTTGCGCCTTCTATGTGTTCCATTCGCATTAGGCATGCGTGGTGTTTAAGCCTAGCCTAGCTGTAATCCCATTATAGCGGTGATAACTTGATTTCTATGATGGAGGCCTTTGCCCTGCAGTGGGACAGTATATGCTGATACATTACTTTTTACTTTAAGTGTTCATTACAGCGAAAGGTTTGTCCAGAAATACTTTGATAAAGAAGATTGTCAAGCCGAATTGACGTCGAATGGGCCAGCTCGACCCCATAAAGACAATGCGTATGACAAAGACTATGCGTATGTCTACAGTTATTCAATTAATATTTTTTATTGGATATATTATTAATATTTTTTGGTGGACACCCTTCCACTCTACCGTATCCTAGCGCACTTGCTAACGACTTAAGATTTGGCCCAGCATCCGGCGATTATCTCTCCGTATCCTAAATAAACTAAAAAGTCGACAAGCACACGCCTGATGATCATAACTGTTCCGGATAATATATTTTTTATGTGATAGGCGGCAGTTGAGTAGAAGGACCACCTGATGGTAAGGGTTTACTACCTCCTATGTGTGTCCTCAACAGCAGTGGAGTTGCAAGTGTGCTGCCACTGCCAACTAACTAAATCCCCTCATCCCTGTGCCCGGGAAGGTTCCTGAGGGTTAAACCCCCTCCCCCCGCTTCCTGTGTCGCAGTTCACAACTAATTGACTACTCCAGGAAGGTACCAAATGCTCTACCGTTGGAGCCGTTGCAGACTCCGTCAATGGGCGTCTTCGGTCAGTAGCACCCGGGCGTGGGCACCCCGGCCGCCTTTTTTATCCTGTTGTACTGCCAGTGGCACACTTGTACTCCTCTCTCCTCCACCTATCTTCCTCAGGTGTCCCAGGAGTACATGGGCAGCCATAATCACTTATCATCAGGTGCTCGTATCATATACAAAAACTATTACCAACTATATTCTATTAGGGATCCCTAAAGACGCCAACAAATAACTTATTCGCGTTTTTACCCGCAGAGGAAGTGAGGTAACTAATAGTTTATTCGGCATGAGACCTTCCCGTGCCCCATGTTTGATAATAATGACACACTGTTTTTTGGACCTCGGTATATTATTCTTCCCAAGAGAAACTGGTTGAGAAAAGCTGGTTTTGATTTTGAGATAAACCACTGATACAAGTATAGATAGCTACACATCAGGTTATTAAAATCTGTAAAATTTCCGGTTTGATATAAGGGTGAGATCGGTTGAAGAATTTGTCAGATTAGTATGCATTGATCTGTGGCTGTCCGTAAATTGGTATAGGAGAGCGAGTCTGCTTAAAACAATATTTTAAAAAAAGTTACACAATATCACAATGTAGTGATGTAAAGCCTTACATCACTACATTGTAATATTATGTATTTTTTAAGGGGAAAAGATAAACCTACTAGTTTCAATCCACTTGGATGGTCTAGAAGCGCCGCTATTTGAATTTTGCTTAGGTGCAAAGTTGCACCTTTATTATCTACTACTAGACCTTGCCCGTGGTGTCGCTTACGGAGTTTTAGTCTGTCATTACAAAATCCTGTTCAATTTATCCTTATTACTAGTATGTGTCTTTATTCAAGCTTTGAGCCCTTGTCCCCAGCATTTTCAACTGTCAAAAGACTAATTTATTATCACACAAATTTCAATGTCCTTACATTTTTTTAAAGTAATTTTTCTTCAGCCCAAGGATCCCAAACATTTTACATTTCATATTACGAATTGCCTAATGTAGAAAGGCTACTAGATGTAATGTAGCAGATTATTTAAATGATAAGGATTCTTGGACGTGTTGATCTCTTCACCTGACCTTTTATGGTACCATGTTGTTTCCATAATTTTACTTTAACCATTACTAAACTATAGAGATATTACAAAGCATTTTATTATCACAATATTACTGTAAACCTAATATTTTTTTATTATTTATCAAAATGAAAGTTGTAATGATCGTAATATGAATAGCGTCACTCTGAGTTTCGTACTAGTTCTTCTTTTGGTCGGAAGTTATAACGGTAAATACCAATTTTCACAGTCCTAAACATCAAACATGATGGATTTTCATTCAAACTTCAATCCCTATTTTATTGCCTCAACAGTAGGTACTTACTTGTTTTAAAAGTTGGAGAACCACTGCATTTTATTTTGTGTTTGAAACCCAAAAAAGATTCAAGATTCTAAATTTAAAAAATGCATACCTTCATTTCAGTCTCTATTTTACCCCCTCAAAGGGTGATTTTCCAAAAAAAAAAACGTTTAATTCAGTTATTTTCATTTTAAATTATGTCTATTACCCAATCACCCATATAGTTTTTTGCTTTTATAATATACGAGTAGAGACAATTAGAAAAGAAGACTATGTCTAAATCCTAACTATACTCTTAAAACACATTTGAGCCAGACAAATTTGAATAGCAAACAAACATTCGTGTAAAACAAACCTGTAATCCATTCAAACATTAATCTACAATCAAAACAAACGAATCCTTTCATTTCGACGCATCGCTAGGGATGCGACGACATATTATCGGAAGATAAATATCGATATATAATAAAAAAATATTAATAAGAGAATGCTCGAAGTCTAGATAACATTATATCAGGTATTCTTGAAAGTTTTTTATGTATGTATTAATGTAACAATCGGTGGTAAACTAAATAAATAAATAACATGACTGCACAGTTGACTGATAATAAGTTATTCTTCAAAGGTTTATTTATCCCCATTCGATTGATTTATTATTGAGCCCCATTCGGGACAAACAATGTGTGATGTGATCGGAACGGGACAAACGTGCGATGAACACATGTATTTAACCACAATATATTTATTAATTTATTTAAATAGGTAACAGCCTATGTATTAAGACACTAAAAATATAGTTGCAAATATAAGTTCTTCTCTGTTGTCTGAATAGCAAATCTTGGGCTTTATTTACTTAGTACAGAATCATGTGAAAGATTGAGATGTAGTATACATTTACTTTTTCAGATAATGAAAATTAACACTTTCGGCTCATATAGAAGACAAATCGTGTTGAGACAATTTGGAATTATTGACTCAAGTTGGAATCAAAATCTGGACTCTTAGGTCTAAGGCGTTAGATTCTTATCACTACTATTTTAAATATAAAGGAATCCCTAGGGTATGAATATGATTAATGAAATGTCTATATTTATTTAAGAAAAACTAAGATACTTTCAGGAATAATCGCCAGTTCTAAGCCAAGGTATTGTTTAAGTTGATCAAATATACACGAATAAAAACCTATTATATTTTAAACAAAATAAAATCGATATTAATATCGATATCGACATTTTAATTACACCTTGCATCCATTCGCAATGCCACAAACTGAACCTATCCGATTAGAACGATGCATCGATACTGTTTTCTATTCGAGTGATGGAACCATTAATCGATTAAAACGATGGTTCCAATCAGTACTGAGTTTGAGCTGGCTCTTCAAATAGGTCATTGGTTTGAATAGCCTTTCGGATACTAAATTGCTACGGATAATTCTAAATATGAATGAACAAAGGTATTTCCGAGCTTTAATCGTATTAGTTAGTAGACCAGTAATTTTATAGGTGATTGCGTAGTAAAATATTTTCAAATTCTTTTTGAGAACAGTTAGGAATATCGTAGTTATTAGGATACTGACAAAAAGAGACTCGAACGTAACCTATAGGTTGAGTTAAATAAATAAACAAAAATATTAATAAAATATCTTATTATTGCATGTACTTATTTCAGCGATGGTAGCTCAAGGGATAGGTAAATACCCTGGGGGCGTATTTCTGCCTCAGCTTGGCAGTGCCGGAAAACTGAGAAAACCTGAACGTTTCGGATAGTTTCTTAAACATGTAACCTTGATTCAGTTAGTCTGTTTCTCCTGTAAAGGTGCTGTAAAGGTCAGACGGCAGTCGCTTCATTGTACCTAATTACCGGATTCTCCAAATGCCGAATCACGGTCTAAGCGTATCGCGCGGCGTTCAACGCAACGCCATTTGGCTGACTGAGACAGGTGAGTCCTCATATCTTTCTTTATCTTTATACTATTTACAAAGAGATAAACTTCCTAGACAACCACCAGACTTTATATCTTACCCGAAAAGACGGAACACTTGCAAGATGTAATCAACATCCAGCGCCTTACTAAAACTAATATCAAAACCTAATTCCCGAAACGAAGCGAGGGCGGGCCACAAGTGTAAAGTAAAGACATAGTAAATCCCCCCAAACTTACGTCCAAGAATTATTAGTACTCTACAACTAAAGTAGAACTAATAGTAGTAAGAGCCACAGTAAGATGTGAGGCCAGGACCTGTTTCACTCGTGTGTTCAAAAATATTTTAATTACTTATACTTTTTTTAAATCATAATGACAATCTATAGACACTTTATCGATCTTGAAATCTTGGGCAGTGGCTGTATATCGCTTTATCATTAAGACGTAGGTAAAGTAAAGTAAAGTAGGTAAAGCATCAGCCTATACTGTCCCAATTCAAAGCAAAGGCCTCTATAATAGCAATCAAGTCATCGCTACTATGATGGGATCAACTTAGATTTCTGATAACCTCACAAACCCGAGCTATGTTCGACATACTTACTTTGTGGGACCCCGAGATCACGGCCCGGTATTTTAACCACTATACTAACGGGGCGGTAAACACTTAGGTACCTATAGTTAAAAATCTACTACAATCATCGACGACGATCTAGAAAGGGTTGCGGGAATTCCTAGGGTGCCGGTGGCACAGGTCCGATTCGTGTGGAGAACATTGGAGAGGACCTGTTCCAGCTGTGGACGTCTATTGGCTGAAATGATGATGATGATGATAGGTAACATATTTTTGTTGCATGATTTGTTTTGTTGCCAGTTGCCAAATTTCTAGCAAATAAAAGTACTATGGATGGATATCTGACCAGACGTATTATAAATGATTACGGATATTTTAGAGACCACAGCTCACAACACTACCTACGGATATGTATTCACAAATTTGCGGCGACCGTCCGACCAGCTGCCATCGAAAGTTTGAACCGATATGATCTAATTTGAATGATATGTTATTATTGCGGATTGTTATCGCTGTTACCATTTATCAGATTGGGTCATATTATAACAGAATGGATTTATCGAGGACGTGTTAGAGTTCATTGGAGGGGAATTAGATAGCATAATAATATAAACTACTGGCAACACTAAATCTAACAACAGCAGTTTCTTTCACCTGTCAGACAAATGACTTTCCATCTGTCGAGCTAGACACTTTCTAGATGTGGAAGACTACACGTCCTTGAGCGGTGGCTAACGTTTCAACATTAGGCTGCTACAGTCCGCTGGTAACATAGGTAACTCCAAATGTTCGCTACTATGCTTATACAGGATGTATCTGTGAACATTTACTTCCCTTTAACCAAGTCTTAACTTACTCCAATTAACCATTGTGAACAACATTTAATTTTGTTCTATAAGTTTAGGAAATTGGCATAAAAAAAATACTTTGCATACAAAGTCGGTCATGTGACTTGTTTTGATTAAAAAAAAATATGGTCGTATATTCAAAACTCGTAGAAAAAATTTTGCACCGTTTTTGGAAACAACTGGGAATGATACGCTAAGATGAGGTTTTGTCTCTCGATCTTTATTTCATTAACACAAAATAGTTGAAAGTATACGTGGCTAGCACATCGTAGGCCCCTTGTGTTGTAAGTAAAGAATAGTGGGCCACTGTAATGGGGAGCCTATCCGCGCCATCTCCGCGCTACACTACGTTTCCGAGCATCAAAATGTAACATTGGACCGTCGGCAACAAAAGTATGAAAAAAAAATTACAACAAAATCAGCCTTTAAGAGTAAAGTTTTGTAAGTACCTAAATAACTATGCAAATATATCTGAAACATACTTTCTTTCGCACGACCAGGGAATCGAACCTGGGACCCCGAGATCACGGCCCGGTACTTATAACCACTAGACCAGAGGGGTGTTTACAATATAAATGTAAATTTATCTCAGTAGAAATCGACGTTCCGAACCAGTGGTAGATTATATGTTTTGACATTCATAAGTGTTCTGTATGGACCTAACTTGAATAAAGATTTTGTCTATTTCTATTTCTAAATAGGAGCTGCCAACGTAATGATTTTCCCCGTTTTAAGAACTCAAACTTTGTAAAAATCGTTTAGCTGGTAGTATGTACTGAGGAGGTATAATATTTTTTTAATATCCCCTATTTTTTGTACCTACCTAATAAATTTAAACTTATGTAAATCATGGATAATGTACGCTTTCCACGCTGGTCCCTCCTCTTTCCATTTAAGAATAAATTAGATACATTACAAAAAGCAGCCTAAATTCTAACATGCCAGTGCTTAATTTACAATTTAACCGAAATAGAAGTACGAAACGATAAGTAGGCGCAGGAATTATTATCACGGTTACCCATTGCGGTTTCACGTGTTTGCGGCGAATATTTTGCGATCGCATTCGGCATTCAGGTTTTATTAGTCTGCGGTTTAAACCCACCACTAACGCTTAACCTGGGTTTAAATCTTTGGGAATTAATAATTGTTTTGCTTTATTTATATTTGTGTTAAATGAGACACCCAGATCATTCAAACAGATATCTAGAAGTATTTCAAGGATAGCATTCTAGTCATAGGATCGAGACAATTTTAGAAATAATTGCAGTAGTTTTATTTGTTTATGATAGGTGGCAGATGAGCAAACGGATTACCTGATGGTAAGCGATTGCCAGCACCGCCCATATACACCTGGAACCTGCAACACCTGTAGAGTCACAAGTGCGCTGTCAACCTTTAACCCCCTTTTCCCCAATTTGGCCTCCGGTACCCTCACTCACTCACACAGGAATATAATTTGAACTCACTGGTGATGAAATACATACAAACCCACAAAATTTCGTATTTAGTGTAGTTTTCACTGTCTTGCAGTCGGTACTCACAGTAATATAGAATAAAAAAGTAGTGCAAGGAAGAAAAGTGGGAGCTTTCCTGTATTTTGTGCAAGAAGTTGCTGGAGAGTTTAATCATGCGCGAGATAAGCACCGTCAGGGCTGTCAAAGATACTACTAACAAAAAAAGCAACATTTCATATTGACTCGTTTCTGTTTAAGTATAGCTGCTTAAGTAAGTACTTGTGTTACGGATATCAGATAGCAAAGAATTCGAATCATCATCATCATTTCACTGCCGGACATAGGTCTCCCCCAATGTTCTCCACACAGATCGGTGTGCAACCCGCATCCAAGGGACTCCCGCGACCTACACTAGATCGTCGGTCCACCTTGTGGGCGGCCTGCCACGACGGCGAATCTTATAATTTAGGTAAGTAATTTGATTTTTTTTTGTATAAAATATAAACTTGTGTGCGTGTTGGAATGATTCTGTAAGCCATAATACTGTTGATCAATAAATTAATCGTTTAACTCATCCTTATCGTGCGTATTCTCTATTGAGTCTAAAGCCATCGCTTTGGAGTCCGGGGTAAGCTTGGACCATTATCCAGGATTGGGTGAGACTGGTAATTCTCTTTCACCTTTGAAACAAAAGGTAGGTAACCAGATCGACTGCATTACGATCATATACCATAGTTTCTCAAACTGTGGGTATCCACAGTTCCACAGACCTCCCGTTTTGAAAGCGCACGTTCTTATCCACTGAGTTACCATCGCTGAGATTGTACTATTGGCCCGATGGCGCATTTAGTAGTTGTTATGTCCTGGGTTCGATCCCCACCCTGGACAAACATCCGTGCTATGAATACTTGTCTCTTTTTAGTGTCTGGAGCTTAATTAATTTATTTAAAACTTTATTGCACAAAACTTCGTAGGTACAATAGGCGAACTTAATGCCAAGAGGCATTCTCTACCAGTCAACCTTTGGGTCAAGCAGAAAGGGCAAAGGGCAAAGGTTAACTATATGTTTCATTATTAGAAAATATTTGTGATGCCCCTGTGTCAGATCCGCAACTTGTGTTACGGATGCAGAAGATGCTTAGTACGGAATCAAGTTAATGTATGAGATGTAGTACTATGAAATTACGAAAACGAAACGCAAATAGAAGATTGTTTTGAGTTTTGATGGGAGTAAAAAAAATTGACTAAAACTATCGAATTATAATGCAAAATATCACATCATAGCTGACGTGAAAAAATACAAACCAATTTAACCTCTAAGACGATAGAAATAAAATCTTCCAGACTAATAAAGTAAGGGCGTTTCTGAAATGTTTTTTTACTCTTAAAAGCTCTAAACGGCTAGTTTCAGTAATAAATATAACGTGAATGTCATTTGTAGATTAGATCTTTCGATTTTACCACAGTAGCAATATAGTCAGTGGATATACACCGTCGTAAAGACAGGATCTAAGCGTCTTTTACCGAAATTTCACTGTGAGTGCTCTAGCCTTAGAACTACTGCTATGGGAAAGATTCCTTCATCGTCATCATCATAATATCCGCTCACGTCCATCTACTGCTGAGTAATAAACCTCTTCTCTATCACGACGCTATCTCCGGTTCTACCAGCCTCATCCATTGTTTCCCTGCAACCATTACCTACAATATCGTCGGACCAGGCAGCGGGCAGGTTCCCTTCACGGACTTAACCCAGTTACTCCTGAAACTATTTAGCTATCAGATCGTAATGATTTTTAATATGTTGCTATATACTCCTCCCTAACTCGTAGAAAAAATATTGGAAAAAATCTCAGGTGTATAGATTTTCCGGAAAATGGGTGGTGTTATAACACTGGTAGGATAATCCACTACTATCATCCATAGGACGGGCTTCTTTATGAGTATACATTATATACACTCATTTATCATT